>JALIZH010032967.1:1330000-2005000 GCA_030522465.1 Rhipicephalus appendiculatus
GTATTTCAGATTGCTTCGAGGCTGGCAAAGCTCTTCTAGAATATAAATTTTGCAATAGAGTTAATGTGCGTGCGCGAGCAAGTATATATTCAAACAGCCTCGACCACACTCCTATAGCATTACAATGTCGTTAGAGAGTGATCCCTTTAAAAACTAACTTCGCATTCTCTGTGGAGGATATCATTCTTAGAGAATGTGAGCATGATGGGTAATCCGCATGATGCTTTCAATAATAATAATAATAGTAATATGTGGGGTTTTACGTCCAAAAACCGCGATATGATTATGAGGGACGCCGTAGTAGAGGGCTACGGAAATTTTGACAATGTGTTCTATAACGTTCACTGACATCGCGCAGTACACGGGCCTTACCATTTCGCCTCCACCGAAATGCGACCGCCGCGGCCGGGATCGAACCCGCGACCTTCGGGTCAGCAGCCGAGCACACTATAGCCACTGATCCACCGAGGCGGACGCCATGCTGCTTTCACTGTGACGGATATCCCCACACAATACACACCCCATGAGAGAGTACTATTCGCACTGACTCGGCGCAATATGAAATGGCCGATCGCTGGCTCAATAACCTGCAATACCCGTGGGTTACATCGAAGTAGCCCTCCGACGGGCCACAGGCTGTGGAGCTGTGGCATGAACTCAGCGTTCTATCTCCTAACAGGCAGCGCACAAGTAAAGTCCGTCGTCTATTTATCCTATTAAAGCTTACGTTTCCTATAATGAAGTGTCGACTGATGGAAGCTGAAACGACGGATTTGTGTGCTGGCCCTTCCGTGGCTTTATGGAAGCTGTTTCCGGATAGAGCCGGGCGCACTTTCGGGATTATTACGGGAAAAGCCCGCCGGGGTGACCTTTCCAGAAAGAGGTACGGCTTGTCCGAAGCCGGGCAGTCTTCTCCTCCGTCGGGGTCGTACCCGGCTCGCCTGTCACAGACGCACGGCGAGGTGATCAGTCAGCGTCGTAGATCCCCGGATCAAAATGTGTCTGGTGTGGCTTCACTAAGCTGGCCGCCTCCTCCCAGGCATCTCCTACACGCTTTGAAGCTTCCCGCCCGCATCGTGTGGAAAGCTCTTTAATAGTCCTTCCTTGCCGGATTTCTCGCCGTAAAGCCAGCTGGTCTCGTTAAAACTGTGCAAGTTCGCGCTTACTATCCTTGACCTTCGGTGTGCTAAAAGCCGTTATGGCTTTAAACGTGACGATGTCAACGCCGCCGGTGGTTTTTAACATGGGCATTTCACGTGCTAGGATTTCTTATGCTGTAGTTACTTTCACTTAGTTTATTGGCATGCATATGCATCAGTCCTCTTGCGCGGTATGTATATTTTCTCTTGCCCTTCTGTTTATAGTATGGCATGGCGTCGGATTAGAATATTCCTAGAATCGTGGTTCATTCGTCGCGACGCATCAGCCTTCAACGACAACCGTGGCACCATACCGGACGTTTACAAGGATATATGCGACTAGTAGTGGACTGATCGACCTCCGCTCATTTGTTGCCACCTGAATAGGTGGCGAAACGTCTAATTCAATGGTTCTCAAATGTGGTTCCAGGGAGCCTATAGGGGTTCCGCGTCCAGCGACGCCATCGACTATTCCAAGTTCCTATTCCAAGTTCCAGGTCCTGCTCCGGGAACTGCAGCACTATTCTGAACAAGATCGCCTCGGTTGCCCCAACGCCTCAATTAAAAACTAAGCCTGCTACATCAGCCGCAGTAGCTCTGCATTTCCTTCGCCTGTTCTGTCTTCCTTTTTAATGCGGTACCGAACGCGTCTTGCCCCCCCCCCTCACCCCCCCTCCGTTTCGTCACACTACCAAGGGGTCCGCTATCGCTTGAAACAGTCCAGAAGGGGTCCCCGACTCATCGACGGCTGAGAGCCATTGGTCTAATTCATTTATCTTTATAACCGTTGTGTTAAGTCGTAGCAAACCTTTCACAATCGTCAATTCCCCCGGCTTTTGTAACATTTTTTTCTTTTATGAAGTTTGCTTCCATAAAGTTAGTGTTCACATGAGTGCGCGGCGCACCGGCCTTCACGAAAGCCGGCTCACCGCGCCACGGGGCCCGTTCGTTGTTGCGTCTCTCCTTTGCTGGTCACGCGTTGTCGTCGACGCCCATTTATTTGCGGTGATAAGCGGGCCGGATACATCGATACACGGCTCATTTTGTCACCGGGACACGCAGCCACCGATGCGTGCACGGTCGCAGATCGACTGCACGACGGGCAAGGCAGCATACGAGGAGAGGGTAAAAGTGGAGGAGAGTATTTATTGACGCTAATCGAACGATCGTGTATACGGTACGCCTCCATCGGCAGTGGGGTATATCTGCCTGGAAGGCCGTCACGCAGGGCAGTTTGCTTGCCGTGGTCGGCACTTGCGGTCGCGTGGGGTTGCGCTCTGCATTCATCGTGAGCGCCTGACTGCGTTCCTCGCTGCGACCGAAATCGGGAACGTGGCCTCAACCATCCCGCACAAGGCGCGTTTACTTTTATGTTTGTTTTTCTTGCTTTTTTCAATTATTATTATTTGCGTCGTCCTCGCGTGTTCGGTCATCGCTAGTGCTAACCGGCCTGGCAAACTGAAATTCGGAATATATGGGGTTATGTTACCCGCCGCGGTGGTATGTAGCCGTCATGGTGCTTTATTGGTGATACGAAGGTCGCGGGATCGAATCCCGGCCATGGCGGCCGCATTCTTTATTTGCTACGTTACCTTGCCCCACGGCATTGATACACTTTATACAAATGCTACGAACGCAAAATACTAGAGGCCCATTGTTCTTAGATTTAGGTGCACTTAAAGAGCCCCAGGTGGGCGAAATTGCTGGAGCCCTCCACTACGACGTCTCTCATAGTGGTATCGGGGTTTTGGGGCGTAAAACTTCAACATAGTGAATTGTTGGGCTAGTTGGTTCAACATTTGGCATATGAGAGCGAAGGCTTGGAAGGAAAAAAAGAAGAAAGACAACTTAGAAGGAAAGACGCTCAACTTGCAACTGAGTTTAATTCGAAAAGCTTCACACCACGGAGACATATGCGCAGGCGCAGTCAAACCAGATTGTCACACAACCAATAGCAAATTCCTGGGGAAAAACGCGTTAACAATTTACGATAACATAAAGAGATACGTTCAATCAGCCTATACACCTAACTGCCTTGTAGGAAGTTTATTTCTTTCATTGTCAGATGCACCGAAGGTGCACTGATGCACGCGTCTGCAGCAATCTTGATCTGTTCCGCCTCTACGATCTCTCGTTCACGCCTGCCCTTAGCTCGATTCATGACGTCCGCCGCCTCTAGAAGTGCCTTGCAACCGCATTTACTGCAATGCGCAGGAAGGTGCGCCCCATCATTCTGAGCATTGACCGTAGTTGCGTGCTCTCGTAGTCTGTCATTAAGACATCGGCCCGTTTGGCCGATGTAAGCTTTACCACAACTGAGTGGTATCTTATATACCACTTCAGTAGCACAGGCGACAAATGGCTTCTTATGCTTCTTCCCACAGACTATTTTCTCTGTTTTTTCACCGGCAAGGGTTGCACAAACGGGAAAGCTTACAGGGTGCCGTGAAGACGAGGTCTACGCCATGCTTTGATCCTATCCTCTTAAGGTTGTGTGATATCGTGTGAATGTAGGGCATGACAACAAACTTGTTGGGCCTCTGTCGTGTAGGAACGCTGGGTGAGGCACCAATCTGCTTAAGAAGGGAGGATGCAACGGCAACGAGTAAAGGGGAAGGAAATCCCGATGTTAGAAGGCGCGAAATCTGCCGGTCAAAGCTTAAGGCTGACCTTATGAGAGCATGACTTGGTCAGAGCCGAGTTGAGGCAAGAGGAAGCAATTACCCTTTTCACTAGTTTAGTATGGGATGAGTCAAATGGAAGGATGGCTTTCTTTGACCGTGGTTTATACTCCCAGCAAATGTGGTCGTCACAATTAAAAAACAATGCTAAATCTAAAAACTGTATTGTATCGTTGTCAGGAAGTTCCTTTGTGAATGATAATGAGGGCGAGCACTGCTTGAAGCAGTTCAGGACACTGTCAGCGACATCTGCATGGCTAGCATTGATGGGAACCGAAATAAAAACAATAAAATCATCGGCGACAATTCTGTGTGAGATTTATCTTGCCAATTTTGACCGCATGCTTCAGCAGGAATTGAACCGCTCACGGGTTTTAAAAGTATGCAGATATGTCGATGATTTTATTGTTTTTATTTCGGTTCCCATCAATGCTAGCCATGCAGATGTCGCTGACAGTGTCCTGAACTGCTTCAAGCAGTGCTCGCCCTCATTATCATTCACAAAGGAACTTCCTGACAACGATACAATGCAGTTTTTAGATTTAGCATTGTTTTTTAATTGTGACGACCACATTTGCTGGGAGTATAAACCACGGTCAAAGAAAGCCATCCTTCCATTTGACTCATCCCATACTAAACTAGTGAAAAGGGGAATTGCTTCCTCTTGCCTCAACTCGGCTCTGACCAAGTCATGCTCTCATAAGGTCAGCCTTAGCTTTGACCGGCAGATTTCGCGCCTTCTAACATCGGGATTTCCTTCCCCTTTACTCGTTGCCGTTGCATCCTCCCTTCTTAAGCAGATTGGTGCCTCACCCAGCGTTCCTACACGACAGAGGCCCAACAAGTTTGTTGTCATGCCCTACATTCACACGATATCACACAACCTTAAGAGGATAGGATCAAAGCATGGCGTAGACCTCGTCTTCACGGCACCCTGTAAGCTTTCCCGTTTGTGCAACCTTGCCGGTGAAAAAACAGAGAAAATAGTCTGTGGGAAGAAGCATAAGAAGCCATTTGTCGCCTGTGCTACTGAAGTGGTATATAAGATACCACTCAGTTGTGGTAAAGCTTACATCGGCCAAACGGGCCGATGTCTTAATGACAGACTACGAGAGCACGCAACTACGGTCAATGCTCAGAATGATGGGGCGCACCTTCCTGCGCATTGCAGTAAATGCGGTTGCAAGGCACTTCTAGAGGCGGCGGACGTCATGAATCGAGCTAAGGGCAGGCGTGAACGAGAGATCGTAGAGGCGGAACAGATCAAGATTGCTGCAGACGCGTGCATCAGTGCACCTTCGGTGCATCTGACAATGAAAGAAATAAACTTCCTACAAGGCAGTTAGGTGTATAGGCTGATTGAACGTATCTCTTTATGTTATCGTAAATTGTTAACGCGTTTTTCCCCAGGAATTTGCTATTGGTTGTGTGACAATCTGGTTTGACTGCGCCTGCGCATATGTCTCCGTGGTGTGAAGCTTTTCGAATTAAACTCAGTTGCAAGTTGAGCGTCTTTCCTTCTAAGTTGTCTTTCTTCTTTTTTTCCTTCCAAGCCTTCGCTCTCATATGCCAAACTTCAACAATCATTAAACGTGATAATATCCGTGCTGGGCGGACACACGTTTTCACCGCTGAATACACGGTATCTTATGGTCTAACGTGTGCCCATTGTTTTGCTCAGCCGATGTTGCGGGTCGCGCTCAGAGTATCGTATTTGTTCATTTAAGTGCACGCAGCCGTTAAACTCTTCTCGGCTTTTTTCTTTTCTTTTTTTTTTTTCTTGTGGAGTGTTTGCGCTGGAGAATCGTTGGTGGTCTCGATGTAATCTGCTCATGAAATCTACAAAGATGCATTCACGTCATAGTGGGCGCAGCGCCCTGAGCTGAACGGAGAAATTCTGACTGTGAAATTGTGAATTGCGAAAAATTATGTGTCTCAGTGGGACACTGACGTTGATCTCACGGTGCCTTCACATACTTTGAGCACCACCCACACATGCAGCTCTATATTGTTCATTCATCCGTCCCTAGTCTCTCACCTTCCGTACCGATTCCCGCTTTTCCGATGCAGAGTGGCCATTCGCTGATATCCACTGGTGAATATGCCTGTGCTGCTTTTATCTCACTCACTCACTCTCTCTCTCTCCATAGGTCGTCAAACTCACTCATGAGTCGACTCACTGAGACTCAGATCGAGCCATGAGTCTGAGTCCAAATGAGTCCGAATAAGTAGTATTCAGGTGATCTTGAGTCCGAGGGAGTCCAGTTGAGAAAAATATTAGCCATAGTGATAATCCCTCAAGAAATATATTTCTTGAGGGATTCTCAGGGACATCCACTTTTTTGCCGACCTATCTCTGAACCCGAAATAAAGTTCTCGTAGTAGTGCGAATACGTTTTCGAAAAGAAAAAAAAAGAAAAAAGAAACTTTGGAGAGATGCAATCCACCCTAGTGAGGGTTAAGCCGTTAATACGCCGAAAGGGAAACCTTGAAAGGATGATATGCGGCGTCGTATAAGTCTCGGGGGGGTCACGATGAGGGGCTGGATATAACAGGCCCTGCTGGCGTACGTGTCACCACTTGCGGCCAGCTGTGTATACAGATAGACAGAGAAAAACAGCTTGGGTCAGCCAATTTGCATCGGTCCGCATAAGGCGAGTGCTGGGAAGACCCCGATCTCGGCTAGCACGGTACTGTACCGCGCTACTCTTTCTCTCGGCTCAAGCTTATCGACCGGCTGCACTTCTTTTTCCCTCGCACGGATCTTTTCCTCCTGTTCGCTTTACCGGCGGCCGGAGAGAGATTCCCAGCGTCCCTGGCCTCCTGGTCCTCGCAAGTGCGGAACTCCCCAGGCACACATTTATATTGGGCCACTGGCAAGCGAGCCATTCTGTTATGTTTCTTTGTCGATGTCGTCTCTTTTCTGCTACGAGCCATACACACACTCACACGGAAGCGAGCGAGCTAGAGTATCTGCCTCTTACGTCTCCTTGCCTTCTTAGCTCAAACACACGCACGCTCTGCACAGAGTAACGCAGGATCGCTCGCACGTGTGGACGACGCCAGACTCGGACCGTTTCAGCTGCCCCCCCCGCCCTCCCGCCTCTGTTTCTGTTGGATGCACAAGTAAACTTGACTTCGTCGCTAGACGCGGGAGGGTATCGGGACCCGGAACAAGCAAGTGAGGCTGCGTCTCGAGTGAAAGAGAGGGAGAGAGAGAGAAGGGATCTGTCGATGGCTGCAGGATCAAGGCTTTGTGCACTCAGAAGTGTGCACTGTTATGCATACTATACTCGGCGACAACTTTTCTTGACAGCACTGTGGAAGCTACAGAACCGAAGCGCATGCCTGCTACCGCGCCAACAAATCGTACTTAAGCTTAGTGATAATTCTCTCAGTTCGCTTTACTGAAATAAATGCTAGCTGTTTTTTTATTTATTATGAGACTCAAACATTTACGGAAGTCGTAGGTAAAATAATACAGTTATTGTTCACTTTGCAAGAATGCCTTCCTTTTCTTTCCATTTCTTCGACAGCACCACCTTTCCAGCATGCTTGTTTTCTAAAGTAAACATGGCGTCCATGACGTAGTGGGTCAGTGTGCTGCCGCAAACGCGCTGTTTAGTTCTCCGAGCAAAATATACTCCTAATATGGCCCTAAAATGTACGCTGAACCTTCGAAATGTTTCTCCCATTCACATTCTCGTGTAATATAATTTTCTAAACGCGTTGTGGGGAGCGAGCAAAACTGAAATCGGCCGCAAGCTGCCGTACTACTTGCGGAGCAACAATGTGCTGAAGCTCCGCCCCTGTATCCTTAGCTCCAATGTCAAGGTAAGTAGTCGCCAAGTATAGAGCTTGTGGATTGACGCCTGATACGGACAGGCGTTCCCGCCTGAGGCTGATTGGTCATTCATGTGCACTGGCCAATGCGGGCTCATTATTATGGGCTGATTATATTGCTTGCCAAATATCATTAGCCACGGCCTTAATATGGCAGCAGCTTTGTGAATACTGCCATAGCTATGCTACAGTCTAGAAAATGAAGTCGAATGAAGCTGAATTCCAATATGGTATTCGAATATAACTCACCAAAAAGCTTAAAGAAGGGGAGCGGAAGTACTTGCTGTTTGCCTAGTCGGTTCATACTTGCACTGACCAAAAAGTTGGTCAATACAACACAGTTGTTATATAGCCTGTGTACATTGTTGCACATCAGTCGGAAGTTGGCGCTCACATTCCTCCTCTTCCTTCCCCTGTTCTTTTGACCAAATTTTCTGGTCAATACAAATAAAAAAGGGATGATTAGAGGCGGCGTGATAAGTAGGCAGCTTTAATTGTTTCAATTTTTTAAAGAGCCTCTTCGTATATATAAAAAAAAAGAATTATAGCGGATTGTTTTATCGATCTAAGGATGTTGTTAACTTTATGTTATTTTTAATAATTCGATGCTATGTCTGTGCGGTAAAGTGGAGTATTCTTGGCGCTATCACTACAAACCTTGTCGCACTCAGAAGAATTGTTGGGTTTTAACTCCCCAAAACTATCGTAATATTATGAGTGACGCCGTATTGGAGGGCTCCGGAAATGTCGACCACCTGGGGTTCTTGAACGTGCACCTAAATCTAAACACACGAGCCTCGAGCATTTCCGCCTCCATCGAAAATGCGGCCGCCGCGGCCGGGATTCGATCCCGCGACCTGCGGGTCAGCAGTCGCGCACCATAATCACTGGACCACCGCGGCGGGTAATAGTCGCAGTCAGTTAGTTATAGATTAAATAAATAAATAACTATTCCCGCAGACCAAACAATTGTCGTCTTCATCCCTGGTTTCCTCAGTGCTGCACGGTACTAACTTAAGCGTACGCAAAGAATGCACGCGTCTGTCCTCTGGGATCCCAGGAGTCGAAGCTGCAAGCTGCGATCTCACGCTTCCTCGGAGGCGACTCGCCAGGAGAACGCTCCCAAAGCCGACAACGTCTGGGCCGCTGAGCGGAGACGTATATCGCAGGACAGCGTCCCGGAAAGAAGAAGACAGATACATCGCAGAATGGCGCCTCACTTTTGGAACTTGGCGACTGTTGACTCTCCGTCCCTTTTCCTATGAGGGGCCAGACAGGGTATCCAATACAAGCTCAAAGTAGATGCGTTTTTAGTTTTCAAAAATGCCATTTGAGAGCTCTGGAACTTACTGTCCGTGCTTTTCGTCTTCTTTTTTTTTTTCTTTTTTTTTTCCTACGTGTTATCGACTTAGGCTCCTAAATCTCCGGCGCGGTTTTTTTTTTCAAGTGCGGAGCAGTTTAGGGGGCCGGACTGTCGTATGCTGTCGTGTGCTGTCGTGTGCTGTAGCATGCTGTAGTATGCTGTCGTCGTCGCTTGGCGTAACGCTCCAGGTGCAGCATACTGAGCGCGCGCTCGCGCCAAGGGGAAGTGTTCTTCCTTTTGTTCTTCGAGCGCCTTGATGATTCTCACTTATCATCAGCAGCAAAAAAAAAAAAAAGAAAAAAAAGAACTATTGCGCTTGCCTAACGCAGGCAAAACCACGTATAAAAATAGAAAAAAAAAAGAAGCAAGCAGCGAAATAGAAAGAGAGAGACGGGGGAAAAATGGGAAGAAAATAGAAAGTGCATGAAAGAGAAAAGAACAGATAAAGAGAGAGGAATAATTCAATATAAATAAAGAGAAAAAAGGAGAAAGAAAACGGTAAAGATGTAAAAGAAAGAGAGGAGGAAAGAAAGACAAAACTGAATAGAAACAAAGAAGGCTGCTCAGCTGGGCACTTCTTTCAGGCTTCACACCACTAGGGCGAAGCTACCTTAATTTTCTTTAATTGAAATTAAAATAAGTTGAAGAATTGTCATTTTTTCGTGATGGCTCTCCCCTTTTTCAATCAGAGAATCGCACAATCAGTGAGCGTATATTCAATAAATGAATACGAAATATGATTAGAAAAATATTTGGACCATTTGCCTGTGTGGCTGTAATCGGTAGAATCTAGTGAATCAGTTTTCTAAGTACATGTTACGAGCGGAGGTGTGGTTAATATGATTATGAATGTGTATACAAATGCAATAACAGGGTAGCGTCGTGGCATACGTTATCTAATTAAATGCACGCGAAAATAAGTACAAAATAGTACCTGCAATATTTTAAATACAGTAATAATGCAAGAACATCTAAAAGCATGCATTGCAGAAGATCGGGCCACTAGAAGAGAACACTATATGAGTACTCATAATGCAACTGTGTCGAAAATTCGTTATAATCGAAGTTACATCAGGAGAACTGAAAAAGAGAAACAGAAAAGAGAATGTACGATGTGAGTCTTAAAAAAAGTTCGGACGTGAACTTAAATTTAGTTTGCAACATGATTAATTTTTCAAAATGTATTTTGCAAGTGATAATAATGTTGCGTGCAAGTTTTAAATTCAAATGGAATTGGGTTCCAGATTTTAAAACCAGTGTCACCGCATTAATCTTTCACCATATACATTACTGCAAACGGTAGGTTCACTTGGTTGAAAGATAATTAAACTTTATCGTACGACCAGGCGCGCGTTCTCTTCGCGCAGAGGTGGGTGACTCCCGCATTCCAGGTAGCCCTAGCTTGCAGAAGTCGCCCGCTCCCTGTCCATCAGCCGGAGCTGGTCCTCAGGGTTTAGTGACGTCAGCGACGCCTCCCACTGGTCTTCCGGATATTCTTGTACGCTCTGTTCGTCCATGGGCGGGATACTTTGGTTGTTTCGGCATACCCATACCATTTGGTACAGGGTGCTAGCAGTCTCCGGGCAGTATCTGTAGTTCCTATTGAAGTTGCCGAGGTACACTGTCTTCTTTTTATGAAAGGGAACACGCGAGCGCGTGGCCTGCGCTTCGCCGCGGCTGCCTACAGCAACAGCACCATCAACCGACAGATAAAGAAAGCGCGTCCGCATCGCCCGTTGCGAGACGGTAGCGGGAGCGCAATCTAGCATCACTTGTCCAATTATGGTCATGACTCGTTATTTTCTTTGCTAATAGATGACGCCATAAGCGGACGCGCTTTCTTTAGGTGTTGGTTGATAGTGCTGCAGGCAACCGCGGCAGAGCGTAGGCCACGTGCTCGCGTGTTCCCTTTCATAAAGAAGGACTATGTACATTGCGTGGAGTAGTGTGCTGTGCAGATAGGTTCCTGCCTGGAGCCTTCTCCAAGTCACGGCTTGCTCTCGAGCATTTTATCGGTATTCACTCCTCTACGTTTCCGGAGCACGAATATCTCTGCGGAGTAGCCCGGCGTGCATAAAAACTAAAATTTTAAATATAAAGGCATTGCGTTAGGTGGGTTTAACTCGTAAAGTCCTCGTTCGCGAATGTCTGGTGTACACAAGTACGGTGTATGCTCACGACGCAGTCCAGCCAGGGCACGGTGCTTAATGCTGCCGTTCTTAACGTTCAACTGACCTACGTACGTTCATCTGATGCTGTAGGGGCAAAAAAAAAAAAAGTAATAATAGAGGGATGTAAACCTGGCCTCCGTGGATGAATGACGGGAAATTGGTTTTGCAATTCGACTTAGTACATGGGTCGACGTCTCACAGGGCGAGACTCCTAGCTTGACAAGAAAATATGGCGAGGTCGTATATCACGTCCATCTCACGTGCGCCTCACGGCGCCCTGTCTGTCTGTTCGTCGCGTACAAGGGGCAAAACGAACCCACCAGACACGACTGCAGTTTCGAAAGACGCATTGGCAGGCAGGAAGCTCTTTGGGAAAGCTCATTGCTCTGCCTGTGGGTCCTGTCGGAAAGGAACATTAAACGGAAAGGCCTTCATGCACCGCTGATGCAGCGGTGTATGAAAAAAATAAATAAATTGCGAAGGAACTATGTCGTGATAAAGCCTGAAAACAGCCTGTTCTTGCTTTCACTGCTTTCCCGTCGACTTCTTGGAGACGCATGACCCTTTATTTTGCGGACAAAGAACTCGAACTTTTCGTACATCTACGTGCTCTGTTGGCCCTTTTGCAGACGCCGAAGAATGTAGCGTTTTCTCTCTGCACGTTTCATTCAAGTGCGTTGTAATGCTTGCTCTGCAGACCCTCACTTTGCTTAGAGATGCTATTTCAGGAAAGACCATTCGATAGGAGGCAGAAGCACTGTCACAACGCACGGAAAATGAGAAACAGTACTGAAAAACCTTACCGCACTCTGCTATAGGACGTGCTATTTTTTTCTTTTTTTTTAATGGCCAAATTTCTAACTTTTGGGGACGAATGACGACGGTAGTTTGATAAGTAATATTTCTTGCTATTGATATGGTTAGAACTGCTCAGCGCAAAAGTAGACACAGCAACACAGAAAAGACGAGGAGACGCGCAGACTTCCAAACTGAAATTGACTACAACACACAAATATATAGCCTACACAAAAGCTAAGAAGCGCATGCTTATGCTAGAAACCAAAAAAGCAAAAAAGTGAATATGAGGTTAGCCGTGATGCGTTATGTAAATTATGGCAATTATTATGATGAAAACTTTGTTATTCGGTCGTATCATTATCCCATTAGTGAATCACGACACGTCATGATCATGTCAGCATACGCATGAAGGGACGATTCTTCTACCAACACAAAGTCGAATGTTGACATGGTTAGGTTGCAAGAAAGCATGCTACCGAACCACGTCGTGCTTATATACTACATACGCCATCAAGGTCCGAGACCTGCGCCACCACTGGCGGCGCGCTTGACCGTGCACTTGTTACGGAGCCCTCGTCGGTCATGTGGGCTCCCTACACTCTAAGAAATGATCGAGTAAAAATTGTCTTTTTGTCCCACAGCGATAATGGTCGTCTATCTCGCGTTCCTTTCCTTGCATTATCGCCGCGCGCCCGGCAGTTTCAGGTCATGAACGACATGCGCGTTATCAGCGTGACATAGCATTCTTGATAGGAAAGTGGCCAGCGCCGAGTTTTCAAGAAGGGAAGGGCAAGCAAGCCGGATGACGATTATTGTTGTGGGACAAAAAGACACCCTTTTTACTCGATCATTTTTTAGAGTGTATACTCTCAGATGTCCCACTCCGCCGATGTCCCATCCCTCGACGCATAATGCTAAAGGCTCGTTCACACCTGCGACTAGGACCGGTCGCGCGACCATTTGCGGCTGGCAAATAAAAAAACGACTCAATGCGACCGATGTTCACACCTATACGTGCGACTCGTATACTCGTCGCCACACAGGATTCACGTCTGTTCACGCAAGGCTCGCATTGACATAGCCCCATAAAATAACCTGACGTCTCGTTCCCGCGCATCTGATTGGTACGGATCCGAGTTTTGCGATTGCAGTCGCTTTGCGACCAAAGCGGCCATTGGTGACAGTTTGCGACCAGTCGCTATGCGACTAACTTGGTTGCGCGACCAGTGCTACAGTCGCAGGTGTGAACGAGCCCTAACACATTTCTCTAGCGCTTAGCGCAATATCGACGCTGACTTCTCTCGTCAATCATGTTACATTTTGATATAAAAGGAATAGAAACAGAGGCCCGAAACGTGTGCGCAATTATTTCTTGGTTCTATTCATTTCGAGAAAAAGAAAAGCAATACTTTTGAAGTTGATTCTGGAACTCGGCACGTCGAATGACCCGTCGAACATCGTAGTACCTTCACCTTCACAGTCATACCTCCACAGTCATACGCAGCGCACTGAGATTAAGTCAACACATACTTACTATAGAGAAGGTTCAGCTCATCCAGCAAGCAATGTATCTTGCTCTCTTTTGGCCTTAAGTGTACACAACAAGCATAAACAAGTTGCCTACACAAACGTAGCCACCGTCACTGAAATGGCTATGTGAGAGCCGCCGTAGTGCAGGGCTCCGGATAACTTCTACCACACCTTATGTTCTTTAACGTGCACTGACACCGCACAATACACGGGCCTCTAGCATGTCGCGTCCATCGAAACGCGACCGCCGCGGCCAGCATCGAACCCGCGTCGTTCGAGTCAGCAGCCGGGCACCGTAAGCACTGAGCCACGGTGCTAGCCCGTTGTCTGACGTTGGACTTGTGACATTCACCAGCATTCACAAGTGCGCGGCTGCATACTTTGGATCCTGACCTCCAGCTACGTATCCCGCCCAGCCTATCACGACGTGACAGTACCTTGTTGGCCCGTCTGTGGCTTGGAGTGGCGTTCACAAATGCCTATTCATTTCTGATTGGAATGGCTGACAGCCCGTCATGTCAAGTATGCGGGTGCAGCGAAACAGTCGCGCACCTTCTCTGTGACTGTAACCGCTTCAACAGCGAAAGAGCGACCCTCTCAGCGGCACTGGGCCAGCTGGACAACCGCCCCCCTCACAGAGAACAAAATCCTGGGTCCCTGGCCTACCCGGTCTGCGACACGAGCCGCTCTGAAGGCGTTGATGCGGTTTCTGCAAGCCACCGGACTGAATGACAAACTGTGACTGTTCGGGAACAATGTTGCTGCTTAGTACACGGACGGTGTTCCAGACACAGCCTAACTTTTTTTTTTTGCCTACTGTCGCAAGCTCTTCTTCCTCTCTTTCATTCTTTTACCCCCCCCCCCCTTTTCCCCTTCCCAAGTACAGGGTAGCAAACCGGAGTCCTCCTCTGGTTAACCTCCCTGTCTTTCCTTTATCTTTCTCTCTCTCTCTCTCACCCGCGGCGACTTACGAACGCACTCTCATATTTTCTTTGTGGAATAATAATGCAATACAACTTACTTCCTTGCGGAGTCCTGATTCGGTATTAATATTTTTTTTGTGTGTGCAATGAGAGTATGTTATTCAGGTTCGTTATCGCTTGCATCTGTTAATAATAATATCTGCGGTTTTACGTGTTAAAACCACGATATGATTATGAGAAATGCCGTAGTCGAGGGCTCCGGAAATTTCGACTATCTGATGTTCTTTAACGTGCACTGACATCGCACAGTACACGGGCCTCTACCATTTCGCCTCCATCGTAATGCGACCGCCGTTGCCGGGATCGAACCCGCAACCTCCAGGGTCAGCAGCCGAGAACTATAACCACTGCTCCACCGAGGCGGACCCGCTCGCGTCTGTTGTACTCGTCGCTGATTTCCACCACTTTCTATAAGCGTTGCTGGCTCCTTGATCGGTCAGGAACCGTTCCTTATTGTTCTGCATGATCACGCGCGTCGTTTCATTGGATTTGAAAGACAAACTTCACGGGAAAAAAAAACAAGGAAATACAAGGACGCGTTGGTCTCTAGTACGCCAAAACAACAAGCTACTCGTAGACGAGGTCAAAATATCAAAAAAGAAAAAAAAATGCGCGACTCGGAGCAGTGTCGCAAGAAAAAGTAAAGACGACGGGAATATTAGATTGGACGAAAAAAAAAAAAAAGGCTTCGAAGTTGAACGTACGCCACCGACTGCTAGCGCCCGCGCACATTTTGACAAGCACGGCGTTCAGGGTGAGCTTGAAGGGGAAAAAAAATATGAAAAGAATAACAAACGCAGCAGCATCGCAGCAGAGTAGTAAATGGTTGGTGAGGCTTCGGCGGGGAGATGGGGGGGAGATCGTGAAACAGCGTATACGGTGCAGAAAGGATGGCACTCTCTTTCTGCCTCATTGAATTATGGCGCATCGTCGTTTATTTCTTACTCATCTTTTTTTTTTTTAATATTTGTACTTCACCGTCTCTCTCCCTCTCTCTCTTTATTTTTTTCAGGAATTGGGCACTTTTTTTCTTCCTCCCCTCTTTTCCTTAGGCACTTGCAAATTACAATCGACCGGTGATATTCAGCGGGGGGCACTGCTTTGCGGTGTTTGCCATTTTATCGAAATCCCAATCCCCCCCCCCCCCCCCCCCCTTCCTGCTCCAGCTGCAAACCTATATTCGTGAGGCCATTTGTTACGCTTATTGGGAATTACACTTGGTGATTCTTTTTTTCTATTTTTTTCTTTTTTTTCGCATCTGACAGGCGTGTTTTTTCTTCACTGCGCTTTCATCTTCGCGTCACCTAGAGTTTGTTTGCGCTTGGTTCTGCACAATATAGTACACTACTTCCTGAATTGCTTCCAGCGCCTTTATGTCTCTTTTTAATCTCTTTCCGTACTACTCCGCTGCCTGGTTCATTCCCGCTTGAGTTGTGTGCGCTCATCTCTCCGTTCGCTGTACCCCCGGAGAATTTTCGACGTCGCTTATTGATTAAATTTTTGCCGTTTGTCCCGCGGTAATTCTCTACTTTCCGCTTGCGCGGTGTTTGAGAACGCGTGGACATCGAGCACGTCACCCAGGATGTTGCTTCTCTTCAATTTAAATTCCCATCGACCTGTTTTCATCTGCCATGTCTTCGTCGTTTTGGAACTTTTACCTCCCGGTTTTTTTTCGGGCGTGTTTTTCAGTTGCCGCACGAGTTCTCGTCAAGTGGAGGGGGGGTTCCTGAGTTAAACAAAACATATTTTGAGGCAACAGTGCGTCGTTGATTATTTTTTCATTTTTTTCTTAATCTCAGGTAGTGCACAAAGATCGTAAGCATCATCTTGTGTATTGTTGTATTTGTTGTGGTTGTTGTTTTTCAATATTTCGCTATCTAGTTTGTCTGTCGCTATCCTTGCACCGCTCGTGGACGCCGCTCGTGCTCGGAGTCCGTGACTTGAACCGTTGGTTGGGCTACCGGTTGACCCTTACACAGCGTTCAATAAACGCCTTTGCGATATATATATATATCACGACAACACATGTTTGTTTCAAGTGGTTGTGCCTTTTGTTGTGCCCGAGAAACCAATTCAATACCGCGTGTTGAGAAACGGTTGTCTCGCTATGTTATTGCTTTCTGAAGGTCATTTACTATTGCATAGACACGTTTTGTAAAGGCATAGAGCAGTGGTAAGCAACATTTTGATTTTTGTTAGAAGTCACATTGTCACTGTTTACGTTGTTAGAGCGAGGACGTCGAATGCGCTGATCGCAATTGTTTCCATAACTCCTGTTATGCGTCGTTTCCTGCGTTCGCGAACACTGACAACGCTGGCTGGTATTCACACACGCACGCACGTCGCTGCGAAAAGTAATTTTTGGAACTCCCACGGGGAGTTTGTGACCACGTGAGCAGATACTCCGTGGGGAGTTCAATAAGGACGGGCCGTCTATATACTCCGCCACTTATCAACGGGAGTTTAATGACGACACATGCCGTGTCCACTCCGCCATGACGGAGTAAATGATTCGAACATGGGAATTTTTGGGGCTGATAAGCTGATAAAACTCCCATCTCGGCTAAATTTAGTTAGTGCACGTGCACCCCACCCTCAGTGCCGCCGAGTGAATCATTTCGTTTCTCGTATGGCTCACTTTCTCTCCTCCTCGCCCGTATCCCAGAAAGAGGACAAAGCGACATCAGACACGCTCGCTTTTTCCGCGTCATTAAGTTCCCGCTCAATTATACATGTCGCATTCGAGCCCGTGTCGACGAACGAAAATTAAGGCATAAAGCCTTTTATGAGGAAGCGGAGCGTAAGGCAGAGGGGGGGCAATGACTTACTCTCCCGGACAAAAGCGTGACCGAAAACGAAATCGCGACGCCCGAGCGCGCAGCCAAACTGTGCCTCCATGAACCATCGACCCAGAGTTGCCAGATGCTTCCGAGCTAACAGGCAAATAATCATCGCAAAAGGAGCCACAAAAAGGCGTAGCGACTTTCGCGAAGAAGCCCACAAGAAGCGGTAACGCAATGAATTTCCCCATTCTTGAAAATATTTTTAATTATGTATTTATAATAAAAAAATGTCACTAAAATGCAAGGGGAGTTGAAAAAACACTGTAATTCTATTGCACTGCGAAAATATGCGCAACTATGAACGAAAGCAAATAGTTACTTTTTAACATTGTCTCCAGGGTAGTCTCCATTCGGTTGAATGCACGTTTGCCAGTGCATGAGCTACGTTACCTGTTGATTCGCCCAACTTACGTCTGACTTCAACACCTAAGTACTCATTCATCAACGAATGCGCTGTTGGTGAACGGGATGATCACTAACGTAACTGCATTTGCTGGAAAAAATAGTGCAAATAAGCACAAAAAACGCGGACAAGCGACTGGGTAATTCTGTACATTCTTTGTTGTGAGATAGGAAAAGATTAGAGACTCAGCCCCCCAGGATAATTCTGCAAGCGACATGGCGAAAAAAGAAGTCCAAAATCAGCTTATTGTAAGCGAAACTGGCAACTCTGCATCGACCACTCCCAGTTCTTTACGGCGCGTCACTTTGTGCATGAACCAAGAAAAACGTTGGCCGCTCATCGCACAGTATGATGATGGGGACTCCGGTAGTGGTGTGTTGCAAATATATACGGGCCGCCTGACTGGAATTGCGCAGCGCTTAAGAGGATGTTGACCCGAAAGCTAGATAATCCCTATCGAAAATTCCTATATGAAGCATATGCCTCGTATTCAGTAATCTCGTATGAACACATACGAATCATATGTGTTCTCATATAATCATACGAGATTATAGGATACGGGTCATACGTGTCATATGAGATTTTTCGATAGGGATGTTTTTTTTTTTGTGTTTGCTGGTACGATTAACGCACAGCGAGGATAACGAAGTCCTTGGCGTCCTTATAGGGAGTTTTCGAACAACGTACGCAAAGCTCTTGCATTTGCGTTTGCCGCAACTGCGCATGCGTCATACGCTAACCTCTTGCGGGCCCCCCGTTAAGTGACAGAAATAGCCGGCGACCGCAAGGACCGCAAAGCTTTGCGTACGCTATTCGAAAACTCCCTAATACAAGTAACTGTAACCTGCCAAACAGGCATGTCCTGCTGCTCGTCCGCCTCGGTGGAAGCAGTGGTTGCAGTGCTTGGCTGCTGACCCGAAGGTCGCGGGTTCGTATGTAGGGAAGAAGAAGAAGAAGAAACCTTAGGGTAAGCTGCATTCCGACGCACTTTTCTGACGACGTTAGTGAAGCGGAAGCACCCTTCCCTACATGCCCGGTTGCAGGCTTGCCACCACTAGTGCCTCATGAAAGAAGTTTCTCTCAAAACACTGTATGCTTCGCCCCTCCCCAGGTTTCACGTCAGTGGAGCTGAAACACCCTTCCCTACATGCTTCGTCCCTCCCCAGTTTTTTCATTGCTTCAAGCTTCCATCTTTCTATGCATCTATCTGTCGCCTTGTTTCCTTCGTTGGTGCTTCTTTTTTTTTCCGCTTGAAATTCTTACGATGAAATTAAACTTATTTCCCTACGTTCATCTTGTGTGCTCTAGATACGCGAAAAAGGTTAGCGAAAAAGCCAGTAACTTTCGATAAGCTCTCTTTCACAATACAAAAGTTACTCGGGCCGTCGCACCAAGTCCTCTCCAGCGAAAGGCAAATATATTATTTTAAAAAATATATTATTTTAAAAGCCTGATGAGGGTACACAGAATTAGACAAGCGTTTTGCGCAGATATATGGGAATTGGGATGGCCTTATGTCTTTTACTTCGGGTGGATTTTGAACAGAGTGTGTTCGTACGTTGCACCTAACGGGTGTTTAGTGCGCTCAGTAATTGAACAAACTGCATCGGTGATGTTATCGCCTGTTTCACTTCTTTTTCGTTCATGGTTTTATTTATTTATTTTTTGCCATCGTCAATGGCCGGTTTCAATTTTTTACTGTATATACGTGGCACCTCCACAATTTTCTTTCATCTTTTTAATAACATGCAGCCTTCGAGTCTGTCAAGCGTTTTGTTTTTTCAACACTCTACCCGTCTGTCATGTCGTCAGGAACATTAGCGAAATAAATAATTTCCTCTTCCAAGAAACAGTAGCGGAGTGTTTTGATAAATGAAGGCCTAATTTGTGCTTCTGTCGTCACTAATGAAGTGTACAGTCTGGTCTTCTCACATTTCGAGCAAGGTATCAAGATAAGAATCAGCACTCGAGTAACTCTACAGCCACTCTTGTCAGTAAATTGGGTTAATGGAGCTCGTTGTCGCTTGCATGTTCTGCCACCGTACCTGGAACTTCCGTGCTTGTGATTGGATCAGTACGTGTTATTAGCTTGAGCTAGTTAACAGAATGAACATATCGAGCTGTATATCTGTACGCTCTATAGGAGAAACTAAGTTTATGAAGATAACGGTGCTAATGGATTGGTGATACGGTATAGTGCATACGTGCTAGAGGATGGTGCAAAAAAATAAATAAAAATTAAGGCACTTTCGCCCTAGTGATGCCAAACCTGAAGGAAGTGCGTAGCTGAGCTACCTTCTTTGTTTCTATTCTGTTTTCTCTTTGTCTCCTCCTCTCTTTCTTTCCTGTTCTCTTTTCCAGTTTTTTCTGTTTTTCTCTCGTAATTCCCATTCATTTTTTTTTCCTTTCTATTTCTCGCTTGCTTTCTCTCTCAATTTTTATGCGCGGTTTGTGTTGTGCTTCCCTAGCCATAGTAGTAATGTCCGAACTTTTCATCATCATCAAGGCGCTCGAAGAACAAAAATAAAAGCACTTCTCTTCGGCGCGAGCGCGCGCTCAGTATGCTACAGCTGGCTATGCTATATGTGGTTTGGCCTGCGTCACGCCAAGCGACGGCGACAGCATACGACAGTCTGGTCCCCTAAAGTGCTCCGCACTTTAAAAACTTGTGTAGCGATCGTTGTAGTTCTAAATCCTGCGCTAAATGCAGCTCCGCTACTGTGAAACCTAAGGAAATGCGTAGCAAGGGCACCCAACGATTCCCGTTCGTTGAGTTCTCACTGCACCGTCTACCAAACTGTCGGTTACGTCAATGTTTGTGTTAAGGGTGCAGGAATTCCCCGGCATAAGTAGACTCTCGTTAGCGAGAATTGCAAACTCGGTGTGCGACATGCGCGTTACTTTTGCTGTGCTTTATCTACTTCGTTCTTGTTACGGCAGTTGAAATACGTGTCGTCTGCTGAGAGTTCCATCAGGTTGTCTTGTGTCTGGTTAAGTCTTGTGTCTGTATATTATTCGTCTGTGTCTGTGTTAACTAAGCGCACTTTTAAAGATGAAGACGAGTCTGTGCACCGAGTGAGCCCTAAGCGCAAATTATATTTCTTGAGTGAGCCTGAGTGAGCTCCACATGTTATGCCGACCTATGCTTCTAGGTCGATGTACCATTCTTCCCGCTTCCAAAGAATTCTGTACCTAACGTGGTTTTGCATGGGCTCCATGATCGGTGGCACTGCAAGCTTTTTGCACTTAACGTGGTTGTGTACTGCCTCCATAATCGGCCCACTTTGGACCAAGAGACGATGTCATGTGATGATGCCAGCATGTGATGTCGCTTTATATGTATTGATGGTGACGTTATCATGACGTCATGAATTCTGCAATCCATGAAGTCATCGCGTGATGATGATGATATTTCGAATCACTCGTGTTGACACCGCCGACGGTCAACTTTCGCGTTTGATGAGTCTCCTAAGGCTTTCGCCTTAAAAGGAAGCATTTGCAAGATAGTTACATGTGCCTGTTATACTTCGCTATGTGAAGCTGTCGATTGGAGTAATGTGCAACGGTTGGCTGGACAGTCAAACTTCCACTGTTCTGATCGTAACAGATCCTGGTTTTCATTTGACAGACGAATGATGTCTGGCGTTGAGAGACCACTGGAGCAGATGCAAAACCTTAAAACACGAAAGGCGCATCCGTGCCGTCTCGGCAACGCCACGTGCGCATCATTCGTAACTCGCACGTCTTCTGCCTGCAGGCTTCTTCAAGCCGTCAACCGTGGCCGTTACTCGCTCGTACTTTTATTACTATTTCGAATTTCAAAAAAGATATATAGCTATAACATGGAGCCGGGCGTTTCGATTTTTTATTTTCTTCAATGAAACGTTCGCAATGGGCAGTCAAAAAGAAAAAAAAAAACGGTTGAAATATCGGTGTTTCCCGCGGAGATGTATTTCGTTCCGTCGCTGCATCTCTTTTTCAGCGGCCGCAGCGGTGGCAGGATGCGTGCGCACATACAAGCGTGCACGTCGGGAATTCCGCATGCGCATCGCGTATGAGGGCCATTTCGTTGCGCATTCCAGGCCCGGCCCGTTCCGGGGTCGCGCTTGCGGTGAGCATTAAAAATTTAACGCCAGACTTCTGGCGTTGTCGCGTTTCGATGGCTCCACCCGTTTTTCTCTTCTATTAATATTGCATTTCCGGCTATTGTTGCGTGCGTCTACACCGGTGTCTTTTTTTTATTTTTTTTTTTTTTTGTCCTTTGTTTCACTCCGCGTGTTCTTATTGCGCACGCGCCACGATGCGTGCCCGTACTTGTGTGAGTTTGTGTTTTCTCCCATATATTTCCCAATGCCCTATTCTGGTCGTGGGGGTACAGTCGTGAACAATATGAGAGGGAACGCCGAATTCGTGTTTACTGAATGATTGCTTGTAATATGCCGACATCAGTGGGACGTATTGAAATGCAAGAGATACATTTCCGCTTGAGTCGTGAACGGCCCTTGCGCTTGTCAACTGCGTTTAGCCGTTGTGGCCTTTAAAAGTATAATGGATACAGGAGGCACAAAGAAACGAGGACAAGAAACGACAGGACTGGTGCCAAGTCCTGTCGTTTCTTTGGCCTTTAAAAGGTAATTTCAGTGTTCCCTTTGATATTGCTCACGACAACCCGAGCTGGCACCAAGCCTTTCACGATGGTTTCCTCGGATTCGTCCTCTTTATCTTATTCTTTCATTTGCAAGCTTCATATAGACCACAATTTTCGTCGCTTTTTGGGGCATTTACTATATGCGATTCAGGTGGAACGGACGATAGAGTTTGCCGCAATATGTACTATAGGGAACTGTGGCGCTGCGGTCGTTCAGCCGTCATGGGAATGATGGGTAGTACATGGATTTGCCTAGTCTTCGTGCTTGCGGCTTCGCACACGCTTGTGGCTTTGTTTATTGTTGGCGTTTTGGCTTTTGTTCCGGATAAAAGAATGGCTCGTTGTGGACCTCGTAAGTTGATTTAAATTTGTCAGCCTAAAAGGGTGAAGGGGGGTGAAGTGGAACTGCGGAACTTTAGCTGAACTTCGTCCTGCGGCGAAGCGGCTCCAAGCCTCACGGAGCCAAACGGAGCCGAAAGAACGAAGATTAGACACATCCCTGTACTACCCATCATTCCCATGCTGGCTGAAGCGCCGTGCATTGCAGCTCCCATAGACACTACAGCCAGAGTTCCCTATAGTGTACTCTCGGCGTCAAGTGAAACCGGGACAGCGGCAAGCATTCGCAGGGGTATAGTGCGCGCCCTCCAGTCATCACCACTGACAGGCGAGCGCATCTGGTTCGGCAGCACTTCGCATATATGCGCGCCTGTCCATAGTAATAACTGGACGGCGCGCACTATACCCCTGCGAATGCTTGCCGCTGTTCGTATTTCATTTGGCGCCGATAGGAGTGTTATGAAGCTATATGGATGGATGGCCACCATAGCATCCGGCCTGACTATCGCATGTTGGTCGCCAGTGTTCGCTCGCCAACTGTTGACGTCAGGGGATAACTAGGGTCGAGATTACGTGTGCTTGCTCTGAATATGGGTGCGAGTAAAAATAACCTGGTCTATATAAGCGGCTGGATAAGTTTATGGACACCTCCTTCATTTTTCTCATACGTGCGCGGAGCCTGCACATCGCGATTGTCATGTCCCCGACTCCCCGGTGCCATTTGTGGGAGAATTCAGCGCTTCACGACTGGGGATTGGGATTCAGCACGACTCTGTCATTTGGTTCTGACCGGCTTACAGTAATGTCAGTGGCATGTACGACAGCTGCTGAATGTCGTGAATGGGATAAATTTGGTAAAGGATATAACGTCATTCGAGTACATTGGGCGTGCAACATGAGCCACGCGGCACGGTTTACATCTTACCGCACTCGCGTAATAATAATAATAATAATAATAATAAAATTAGGCAGATCCCAAGTACCATGGGAATCGATGTTATGCGAAGCATGCAGAGGTAAGGTAACTCGGTTGTAATTTTTTTATCTAGCGAAACGTTATGAAATTATGCTAAAGATATGTACAAATGTTGCACACACTGACATAGGTTGAACAGTAGCATATGTTTCATATAGCCAGTTGTTTACAGTTGTGTAACGATGCCAACAGAGCATGGGTATTGCCAACACCAGGAGCCGTAAGATGATATGTAGAGCTCGTGCTTGTAAACCAACTACAGTGGATGGTGCTTAAGTATACAATTGAAGTTAACCCGACATGACTCATTTATCATAGGAGTACGTATGTAATGTTTTTAAAATTAGGTAGCCAGCACTGCAACCACAATTGACGTTTCACCAACATTATGCCTGCATAGGGTCTTTTTCCAAAGCAGTTTCGAGACCTCACGTGGCTCTGTGGTAGAATACTTGATTGCCGGAATTATGGCGTTTTGCGTGCCCCATGATATGATTATGAGCCACGCCGCAATGAAGGGCTCCTAATGCTTTTATTTTTTTTTAACGTGCACTGACATCGCACAGTACACTGGCCTCTAGCCAGCCAGGGATCTTCTTTTTGTTTTTCGTTTGGAGCACAAGTCATGTGACTCGATGATATCTTCTTGTTTACTTTTCTGTGTTTTTCGGAATAAAAATTCAGTTGAGGGTCGGCGCATGTCTTGTGCACTTCTTCTGTCCCTTGTCCCTTTTTGTGAGCGCTGCACAGTCGTAACTATGATTCTAACTCTAGCGCTTCGCTTCCATCGAAATGCGACCGCCGCGGCCGGGATCGAACGTGCGACCGTCGAGTCAGCAGCCGAGCACCTGTAACCGCTACACCACCTCGGCGGACAGACGGAAACAGGCGGCACATTCGACAGTCGAGTCGCCGAATGTCGTATCGTGTATGGCGGCCACCCTGCCGCCTGCTCTGTTCTGGCCTACCTTTGCTCCTTTAAGCCTCTTGAGCAGCTAGAATATAGAGAATCAGGGCTGTCCTGAACGACACACAAAGTGTGGCGCTGCTTCCAAGAACAGAGCTACTGAAAAATTCAACGACACATGTTCCGGCATGCTCCGCGCCGCGCTGAGACGTAACGGCGTGCGAATGAAAAAAAAAGCAAACGGAGCAAAGGGACAAGTTGTAAGCCAGGTTTGCCTTATTCATGTTTACCTTGCTACCGAGGCAACGTACGAGACGTGTTCAACATCACCGGAACGAGCCGTGTATACACGGCGAGAGCGAGATGCGTGGCTTTTTTATTTTTATTTTTTTTTTTCTTGCTGTAGTCTTCCTTGCTCCCGACAAGATCGCAAATGAGGCAGGAAATCCGACTCGTGCTAGTATCACGGCCGGGTTTTCCTATTTGTGCGGCTTCGTCGTCATTCCGATCTCAGTCACCGATGCTCAGCGCGGGCTGGAAGACCTTCTGATCCGCTGCAGCAGCGCATACCGTCGTCTTGCTCCCCCGTCCTGTCTCTCGCATGTGTTCGTCTTTTTTAGCGCTAAAATCGTCATGTTATGTTTGCTCCACCATTTCTCGAGCGTTCCATTTCGGGCGTTTCTTGCTCTCCCGTATTCTGTCTTCTTGTTAAGGCGAAAGGCCTATACGTCTCTTCAGTCGAAATAATCTGGCGTCCGGTGTCTGAGACGCGAACGGTACCAAAATGACCTCACATGGACGTCACAGACTTTAAAAAAAAACTGGGTACGAGCGGAGCATGTAGGGAAGGGTGTTTCAGCTCCACTAAGGTGAAACCTGTGGAGGGTCGAAGCATGCAGTATTTTTCGTTTTCTTCTTCTTGTCTACATGCGCCCGGTTTCAGTTCCCTAACATGTAGGGAAGAATGTCTCAGCTCCACTAACTTCGTCGGCTATTTCGTTGGGCTGCCCGAAGAAGGCTTCCCAGCTCCGCACGTCCTTCAGGCTTGGGACCACTAGGGCGAAGTTGTTTTCTTTTTTTCTTTTTCGACTCGTGGCTCTCCTGTCAGTGTAGACAACCGGATACGTGTTCTAGCGTTACAAATATCTTTCTTTTTTTTTTTTCGGGCTCTTTCACATTCGGGCGCGAAGTTGATACACTTGTCAAAAACAAACGTCAATCGCGTTGGCAGTGAACTGCTTTTTCTTTCTCAACGTTGACACAGTATAGTCAACACGGCAAGTCGTTGGAACAGCGGGGCTTCCTCATCGATAACTCCTCGACACTGTCTCGGCTGCTTTCTTTTGGCGGTGTCGTTCCTACAGCTACGTCGCCGTTGCATGGTTCTGTGGAGGCACAACGGGTAGGCAAACTTCCCGACGCCTCCGAGTGAAAACAAGAGACACTTGTCTCAACTCGCCGCCCAAATCATCCAGGATGAACGCGAACAAAAATCTGAATGAAAGGAAAAATTGTTAGCTTTCAAGGGTTTTAGAAAGTCAAGTAGTTCCTCGAAATGGAAGGCGTTGAAGGCGTGAGCCGCCGCCTCACTGTGAGGAGACGCAACGCAATCGGAAGTCAGGTCGGCCTCAATTCCGGCCCCAGTTCCGCCCAATTGTTTCTGCTTCCGGGCCCCGGGAAAACGTCGTCCCTGATGCAATTTGCAGCTTCCCGTCTCCACTCGGGACCCCCCGGCGCCAGAGACAGCTATGGTTTAACAGCTTCAGGGCCTCCTGGCGTTGTTGCTTGGTTATTCGTTCATATCGCGTTCATATTTTACATTTCTTCGAGTTTCTAAGTTGCACGCTGGGTTCTCATTTCCCACTTCGTTCCCCGAGCCTCTACTCCCTTCTTCTGTAGTTATTTCGTTCCATATTCTCCACTCGCGTGCTCACTTCGTGTTTACTTTGTACGATTGCAGTTTGTTGCGCCCTCCGTCTACCTTGAAGCAATACGTCATAACTCGACACAACTTGCATTCTTGTTTTCTCGTTCTCTCTCTCTCTCGCTGTCTTTTTTTTTTTTTTTTGTCTCCTCGCTTGCGTCTTTTGTTTGCCTCGCGCCGGTCTCACTCGGAGGAGCGCGCGAGATTTCCCGCTGCTGCAGGCAAGAAAGCCTTAGTGTGGGACTGGCCTATTTTAGGAGGGGAGGCCGCCGTCGCTCGCGCGATTGGTGCGGAGCACTGGGCTCGTGGCTTCGTGAACTTTTTTGAACCGTTGCAAATCCTCCGAGTCGACGACGACATTTTCGCTTTTAGGGGCGAAGCACCTTAGGGTCTAGGCTTGTCCGTTGTCCGTTGTCCGGCACAGCACATACAAGGTACCCACTATACGCCATGACGATGACGCTGATGACGATGAAGAATAAGCGCGTTCCAGACCACATTCTCTTTCTGACATGAATGAAAAGGAACGTGAACGCGCTCTCGCCCGGGAAAGGCAAAACGGCAACGCCGACAACAAGCTGCTACTCCGGAAGCGCGAGCGCGGCATGCGGCGGCTCAACGTCTACGCAGACAGCAAGCTACCCCGCAGGCGAGAGCTCGGGAAGCAGCGGAAAAACGGCAACGCCGACAACAAGCTGCTACCCCGTGGTTGAGGGCGCGGGAAGCGGCGGCTCAACGGCAAAAACACATTGTATATACTGTACACACGCGTTGTCACTCATTTACATGCGCGAGTGGGCAATGTCACGGGTGATTTACGGTAAGAACGATCCCCAGTGCTTCGCCCACTCGTCATGATTCACTTCCGTGGAGATGCGTGGATTTTTTTAACAGCGAAGCTGTTCTGGCTTGGTGTGAAGTGTGTGACATTGCCCGGAAACTATCATCATCACGAACGGATATAGGGCACATAATTTGGGCAAATCCCACTACTCACCGCCACGGCATGGCCTGTAATAACCCTGCGAACAAGTACAGAGAAAGAAGGTCAGAAATTAAAGAAATGAAGAAACAGACAGAGAAAAATTCTTGCCGAAAAAATTTCTGGAGGAGGCGGGATTCGAACCCGCGTACCCTCGATCCAAAGGCCAAGCGTCCTAACCACTCGGCTATCAAGGCACGCTAGCAGAGCATAGCATAGCCTTGCATTGTATAGTGTAGCAAGCGGGTGGGAAAGGGAAGTGAGCGTGAGGAGGAAACGTGTGCAGAGGGAGAAAGGAGGCGAGGAGAGAGTAAAGCGTAAGACAGAAATAATGAGAACGAGAGAACTAGAGAGAAAGAAATGCAGAAATAAAAAGAAAGATAGGGAGAGCATCAGCGAAAGAGAAAGAAGTAGAGAGAGGGAATAAGATAGAAAGAGAGAAGAAGCAAGCATCGCATCTTCTAGCCCAGATCCGAAGCACCGAAAGAAAGTATATTATCACTTGTGCAGTTCAGTCCCAGTTTAGCAAAAGGGATAAGAAGAAGTCTTTTTCTTATTAATCTGAATCGGGGACATGACAAAAAGAAGTGCTCGATTGATTCCACTTCTGGGTTCAGCCACGAGGACGCTTTTGATGCCGTTTGCAATTACCTTCATGAAACGAAACGAATGCGAATTTAAAATCCTTACTTCTGTGCCTATTATAACTGCAGTAATGAATTAAAAAAAAAGTTTATTTTATTTTATTCCATTTGTTATTTCAGTTACTTATTTATTTTAACTTTCACTTCAAGTTATATACAGAACAAATATAGTGTCTGATCTGAATCGGTGAAAAACAATTATTGCACACTTTCTGATTATATACGGGGTTCTTTTGGTTGTGAGCACAACATCAAAATTCAAAAAATCGAAAAGTCTAACTTCTTCATATAGTAATCTCTTGGCCGATCCCCCGGAGTGGGTATGAGCCGTACCAAAGGTAACAACAACAACAACATCTTCTAGCTACACGATACCGCACCACATTACCAAGCCGCGTAGGCGCTGTAGCGGAGCCACGCCCACCGACATAGACATCGCGCGCAACCTCCGCTCTACACAGTGCGTAGCCTGACTACACCCAATCGTGTCCAGAGAGTCATGGGGCGTCCCAAGGAAGCGCGTACTCCCGAGGAGGAAGCCGCGCATCTCGATACTAGACGTGTCGGTCGACGGGGAGGACGAGTGGCAATGGGCCCGTACTTCGCTGTGCCAAGCTTTGCGCCACCTAGTGCAAGCTGCATGCATTTTAACGCGACACCGTTAAAGAGCTCGTTTCGCAGAAATTCCGGCGTCGGCGTCGTTGGTTGTGAGCGAAAAATCATCATCTTTTCCGCGACCGAAAAACCGAGAAAGATGCACATACAATAAATGATAAAAATTTCCGAGTTCGAGTGAGAATCGAACCCAGGCCGTCTGCGTGGCAAGCAGGTGTTCTACCCCAGAGCCACGCTTCTGCTTAGAGTAATATTGAAAATAACTTCCTCTGCTTAGAAATGCAGTGAAATTAACTTTCATGCTTTACAAACACACGCGTCCTCTATACAGGCGTCACAATAAAACATCTAATATCGCAGTAATATTGCGTGGTACAAGCGTACATTGCCATCGGGCGTCAGAACATGCGAATATCATGATGACATCATGGTTCCAAGCCGGCCACCCATTACAGAAGGCACACACGTTACTGCACGTATTCTCTTAAGACCACGTAGTGGGTGCATAGCAAGTTCGAAAACATTTCCTGCTCATAATTGCTCCTGGTTTAAAGCATGCTACCCGTTACATAGTATGCACTAAGTGATTGAAGAACGCACTAGGGACCGGATATCGCTATAGCGTTCAACTCTTAAAGGTGAAGCTTAAGGGTCCCCCAATTTTTTGTCTGCTATTCCGCGCTCATCGTATTGCAATTCGACGTTTCAGTGGCGAGTTCCATCCGATAAGGTCGAACATCTGTTTTTGTTTAGTTTAATTTTTTTGCTGAGTCATTTCGTTTACCGTTTGTTAATTACATGTTTACTACTTTCCTTCATTTCTTTCTATGAGCATCGGGACTAAGTGTCCTGCGCCGTCCGTCGGCATCTGCGCTTAAATATGAGCCGATTTTTCGCGGATATTTTGTTGCTGCGTACATTTATGTTGATACTGTCGGAAGGAGATACACACCCTGAATATTGTGTTCAGCTCAAGAGGCTCTTCAACACCCTTGTTTTCTTTTTCGGGCGTTTAACTTATTCACTATCTTCCTGTGTCTTTGGCGCCAGGGTACACGCCATCGTTGTAGGAGCCACAGCCAGTACTGCAGGCGTGTCGTTTCTGAACGGCCTGGCAGACAACGTTCATGAGCCGAACCGCACTTCACGATTGAAGTTAACGTACCACTTTTGCGCGAAAAGGGCGTCGCAAGTGCTTTGCAAGGCGTAATCGAGAGGTCAATTGAGATTAGGGGCTGAGCGTAAACAAATGCATGGGCGCGCCTCGTGGAACCAGACGCGCGAGCTGCGCGCTCACTTCAACCGTGCGGAGTTCGCGCGATTAAAGTTTTTTTTTTTCCTTTTTCTCCTTAATCCTGAAAATTAGCTCTGCTGATAGCTAAGATCCCGCCCGTTCATTGCAACTGCAATCTCATTTGTGGAACCGTTACCTACTCCCTTATTCGTACCCGCTCTTCTTCTATGATGCTTCGCTCAAATGTTCTGTCCTTCTATTTTATCCAGGAGAACAGCAATTGTCGAAAACTGTCATCGATCCAAAACTGTCGTGCTCCAATGTTAGCCTTTCGTTTCTTTCTTTTTTTTCAATCCTCGACGTGTTCATTCTGAAACTCCGAACTGCGCCTTGCTCCCATGTGTGTGACGGTCTGAGTGCCCTGGCAACTGTGAGGTTTCTCGCAACTCTCTGCGTTGGTTACACACGAAGAAAGCGCTTTTCCAATTTAATTCGGCCCCTTGCATAAAAACAAAATCGGAGAGGCGTACGTGGGTGCGAATACAATCCTCGTCCAAGTTGCTGCCCAGCTGAGCCCCAAGCGCCGTGTACGCGTATGCGCATTTCGATTTGCTGCGAAGCGCAGTGCCCTACTTCCCCGCTACTCTATAGGTGACTCCTTCCATATCCCATTGTTGTCTGGTGTAAAGTATTCGCGTGCTTGTTCGGCCATTTACTTTACATTCGATGGCGTTGAATGATTTAACGATGATTGTTCTTTTATTTATTTATTTATTTATTTATTTATTTATTTATTTATTTATTTATTTATTTATTTATTTATTTATTTAGCAATACTGCAGACCACCGCGTGCTACATGCAGGAGGGGCTGTGCGAGTTATCACAGAATCATAAAAAACATCGCAATCACAGCGAGAAAGTAGGTAGGTAGGTACTAAACTTTATTGAAGTCCTGAATAAGTCATCCCCGAGCTCTCATTGAGGGAGGACAGCGAGAAGGAGATTAAAAAAAAAGAAGAAGAATGAGAAAAATGGAAACACAAGAAAAAGATCGACTACAATTACGATACATGATACAGGTGTTCCAGTTCGCGTACAAAGTCATTGGCATCAACAACAGTGGGGGGCTGGAGCATTCCATTCTGACACAATTCTAGGAAAAAAGCTGTATCGATAGGATTTTGTTTTCGGGAAAATTGGGGCGAGTGCCCTATACTGTGGGTGTGTGTAGTTTTTCTAGTTGTGGGGGGGGGACGTACAAAATCGGGCATAGTTACTCTTATACTTCCTGTAGGACACTTTTGAAGAAAAATCAGCCTACTGACCTTTCGGCGTGATTCTAACGATGGGATGTTATGTTGCTTCATTAATAAGGAAAGGGAGTCAGTCATCCTATGCTTATTAAATATTAAGCGCACTTTTTTTCTTTGAACACGTTCTAGTTCTTGAACATCGCTTTTGTCACTTTCCTTGTTACATAGCAAGGGAACGGCTCTTTTGTAGCGCACTAAATGCTCAAATCATCTAAACGTATTTTCGGGTAACTTTTTTTTCTCACATTTGTTGTCCGTGGTCAATACGACTCTGCAAAATCTTCAAGTGGCGCGCTTCGATTTCACTGGGCACTATAGGGGCAGTGTTCTCTATCGTCCGACCCAAAACTCTGCTCTTGGAATTCTATTCAACTTTTCTTTCACGAAGTGGTGAGTGCTGTAGGTTAACCGCGCGCTGCTACTATGCAACGCAAGTAGCGAGCGCAACGCCGCCGGCGGAACGTCTCCATCGCCGGCCTCTCCGTCTGCGCTGATATCTCTGTTCTTAGACCCGACATCGAGCGACTTTGCGTCCATTCATTTTCCGCGCTACACTCCTGCCGTCCTATGGGGGGGACAGTTGTTGCAATCAATAGATAAAGGCGAAAACTCGTGTTGCCCTCCCAATCGATATTGCGTGCCGCCGCCGGCGGTTCCTGTCCCCAACTCTGCGCTCGAGATTCTGCGTCGTCGAAGCTCCTCGCGGTCGTTGTCGCGAGCTGACGCTGCTCGACTGGACCAATCTTCTCCCACGTAACTGCCTCCTGCTGCTCTGAACCATGCAGCAGCGTGGAGATATAACGTGTGCTCTGATCACTCGAAAGCACTCTTGCGCTTCTTGAGGACTACCGGACTTCACGAGCGCCTGTGAACAAACAGTGCGAGTTCGTGTTGTGCAGTTTCAAGTGAACTGTTCATCCATCTCTTTCTTAATCTTCTTCTATCTTCTCTATCCTTTCCTTTCTAGTATTCTCCCTTTCCCCCACCCCAAGTTTAGGGTAGCCAACCGAGCCAAAGCTTGGTTAACCTCCCTGCCTTTCCTCTTCGTTTCTCTCTCTCTCTCTCTCTCTCTCTGATCAGTCGCAATCGGTCTCGCTCGCCTGGACCGCAGACCGGTGCCGCTAGCAACCATCCTCGAATGTCATCCTGAAGAGACGTCGAGAATTTAAGCAACGAATGAATTGCTAAAATGTCCAAGAATAACAGACTTGCACGAGCGGCTGTATAGACTGATAGCGATGTCGCATACCGCACAAGACTGCCGGACTGGGACGTGAATCCTGAGCTTACGAGCTCGGGAACTCGCTTTCGGGAAATTAAAAGTTAATTTCATTCATTCATATTCGTGTCCCGTCCGCGGCGGCCGCATTTTCGATGGAGGCTGAAATGCTTGAGGCCCGGGTGCTTAGATTTAGGTGCACGCTAAAGAACCCCAGGTGGTCGAAATTTTCGGAGCCCTCCACTATGGCGTCCCTCGTAATCATGTCGTGGTTTTGGGACGTTACACCCCAGCAATTATTAATAAATTAACATTCGTATTCGTGATTTATTCTCTCAAGGAGAGGTGTAAAGCACGCTGTAGCATTTGCACAACTCTATTTGCATTTGCACAACTCGCTGTTCACGCATGCGCGAAAAAGTCTTCTTTTTTCCTGTGCGTTTCTTTGACTGTCATTAAACAGTTGGTAGTCGGCGCTGCTCTTTCTTCTCTTCTGCTCCTTCCTTTTTCACGAGATGTTTTTTGCGCCTCAGTCATCTGCACCTAAGCAAACTATACAGTGGAATCTCTTTGGTAGGTACGTTTTTCACGGGAATTGGAAAATAAGACGTATTATGGAAAAATCGTGTTAACCAAAGAGGTTTTAAAAAAAGATGGAAAATAGGCACACTCCGTCAGCAACAAAATTTTTATTGAGCAACGTTGAAGTACCTGGTGAAATTGCAGTGCACGTTCTTCTTTTTCACGTGTATGAGTAAATTGTTATGAAAAGAAAAAAACGTCACAGTTTCGCCGCAAGGGTGAAGCAAGGAATGCGATAACAACGAATTGGAATGTAACGCGATGAGCAGCAAGCAGCTCGAAACTTCCAGCGCGCTGCTCAAGCACAAAGGACGCATGAAGAGAACGCGCACAAGAAGAGCGCGAGCTAACTGTCACAGCTCGGCACTTAAAGCGCGCTGCTCAAATGCAAAGAACGCACGAAACGAACGCGCAGGTATACACAGGACGAGCACGAACTAGCAAATGCACCAGTTGCTACTTCCTTATGTTCGAGCAGCGCCCTCCTTTCACAAACGTGGCCGCTGCAGCGAGTGAAGTGACCTTCGTGCGCTCTGGAACTTCAACTTTGCGGTGAAACCACTAGTACAAACCGACCCCATCACGCGATAAGCGCGCGCAGACGGGCGACCACGCCCTATAGGGCAATGTACAGCTGGTAGAGGTAGCAGGCGCGCGCGCATCCCAACGAGCGGGGCGGCGACCTTTAAAGCACGCCCTTCACGCTATCTCGCTGGTGATCAAAAGAACAGACTGAAGCGCTTCCGAGCTCTGCGTACCGCCAGCGGTAAATGGTGTATATAAATATATCGCCGTTACTATGCTGAAGGACGTACTTTCCGTGGCCGAGGCGTCTAACGCTGCGCGCTGCGGAGCGAATTCGCATGTTCGAATCCGCGGTTCGCAAAATTTTTTTCTGAATTATTTTTTTGTGGATATATATATATATATATATATATATATATATATATATATATATATATATATATATATATATATATATGCGGGACATGACGGTGACGGCAAAACCAGCCGAGAGTGTCCATTTAATTGCAGTTGCACTAATAAAAAATAAAAGAAGCTGCAGTTTATTCACTGAGCTCAGAATTTCCAACGAAGCTCTACGAAGCGAGTCCAAGGGTTCGAATGCATCGCTTGCTGTTGAACGCCGGTCGCAATGGCTCTCTCCGGCTTCTAATCTGACGTCGGCTCAGAAACATGCGGATCGTGGCTTGTTGGAATGCTGTTTGAGCTAGCACAGTGAATAATAAGCGTAGGATTTTGAGATATACAGGTCAAGATCCATTTTCGCGGTCGTATTATCCCATTTCGGGCAAAATTTTATCGTATTAAACGCGTGACAATGCATTATTTCCAAAGGACGTTGGCCGGGAATAAAAAGAAAAACACATTAAACCGGAAAAAGCGTACTATGCAGAATCGTATCTACGAGATCCCAGTGGAGTTTGCTGCGACGCAGCGAGGGCGGAAGGTGCCGGTCAGTCACCGGTTTGCGCAGATTGATTCAAGCATCGTTGACATTGCCCCGTGCTGCACAGTTCTTTTCGAGCCTGGCACACCCCCTCACCTCTTTTCCCATCTCTTTTCTTCTATCCTTCCCCGTGAGCAGTGCCATTGTTTCAGTGACGCCGCGTCTGTGAGTCGGGGCATCGATTGAATCTCCGCCGATACAGCGGCAGCCTCGTCAGTAGCCGCCGCCATGAAGGGATGAGTAATGGTGCGCCGCTCTTTATCTTGTACGTCCCTGCTCGGTCCCCACCGTGGCCGCGTGTCTGTGTATCATCGGACCTCCTGAGGTCGTCCCGCCCCTTCTTCCTTTTAATCCCCGACCTGCGCTGGCACGATAGCACGTCGTCGTCGTCGTCTTCTGACCATGAATGGTGTGGTCGCCTTTCGCTAATGAGAAAGCGGCCGCGTTATCCGCGTCTTGTCTTACCGTGTGTACACGCGCCTCCCCCGTCTTATCCGTCACGCGGTACGCGTATACTCGACTTGCTTGACTCGTCTCCGCGGAACGAAATAATAGCTCGCTTTCCTTGCTAGATTTGTTTGCTTTTTTTTTTTTTTTTTTTAGCCCACAGCCTGACACGTTTCATCGCGACTCTGCCGAGAAATGCAGCGTAGACAGCGATGGATTAATCCAACAGGAAGGCTATAGCTTTCTTAGAAAAGAATTCAGGAACCGTTCCCCTATCGGGAAAAGGGGGGTAAGCGAAACTTGGCGTGGGTGTGCCTGACCTTTCTTTCTTTCTTTCTTTCTTTCTTTCTTTCTTTCTTTCTTTCTTTCTTTCTTTCTTTCTTTCTTTCTTTCTTTCTTTCTCTCTTTCTTTCTTTCTTTCTTTCTTGCTTGCTTGCTTGCTTGCTTGCTTGCTTTCTTTCTTTCTGCCGCCACCGATACCTGTAACCTGTAATAAGCTTCACTTGGAAAGAAAAATTCATCGACAATTACGATACTGCCTGTAAAGCGAATTCTGAGCGCAGCTGTTTAGGTGTTTTGATTTTACGATAAGTTGAGGCAAACAATTTGAGAGAGACATGTATGTATGTACAGTTGCGTACAACTATTTAATCGCATTGAGCATCTTCACACCCAGATGTCTCAGAGCCTGCGTGAAAGCTATGTCGCCCTTCTCGTGACAACTTCTTGCGCTGCCCGGTTCAGATTGGGCATACCTCGGTTGGACTTATTTACATGTTCCACCGGGTAAGCGACACATGCGTACGTGTCACACTATCTGAAAATTCATCTTTGAATCTAGGATTTCGAATACTTGCGCGAGTACTCGGCTATGTTTTCGTCAATTATGTTTATATATATATATATATATATATATATATATATATATATATATATATATATATATATATATATATATATCCGTCCTGCTCCTTCGTACTCAGTTACTAGCGTGTCGCATCTCGATATACCGAGAGAAGGAAACACAGAAAAAAAGAAACGTGATTACTTTCAAAGCAATATCTCAAACTTAGCGATTCGAAACGCGGACTGGCTATCCTATAGTCTCTTCAACTTGTTCTCGTTGGATATTTTTGACAGCCAAGTCTCCGTGAGCAGACGAGCCTTGACGGCTTGATCTTTTGTTACGGCTTTGGGATGGTATCATTTAAACAGCCTTCAGCCGTCACTCACGATGGAAGTTGTTTTCTTCTGAACCTGCTCATCGTGTTTCTTCGAAGGTATAGCGTCGGTGTAATTTCGTTATCCGGCCATTTTCGTTTCGGAAATTTTTGAGCCGATGTGCGGAAGCCAGCGCGTGCTCCTCACGAGAATTTCCTCCCCCTGGAAATTGATCAGACCAGCGCGTAGGCAGCGTGCTACGAAATTGCATTTCCCGAGATATCTTTCCGCATATTCTCGGGACACACGTCAATCGCGCCGTGGAGAGAGGTATGAAGCAGCGCCGCGATAACGTCGACTTGCTTTCGCCGAGATCTTTCGAGAGACACCGCGAAATAAAATTACGACGAGGTGAAATTGAAAATAAAGAAAAGCAAAGTATACTATGCGCAATCGTACGCGCTGCAAAAATCGACAAGTGCGGCTAGTGCATCCTTCGCTGAAGCATCTCAAGAGATGACTTCGGCTGCAGAACGCTGCTCTATGGCCGCGAACATAGCCGCCCTAAAGTTGATGGCTCGTCGATTCGGTGAAAATCAGAATCGCGAAACCGCCCGGAAGCGATCAAAAAAGGTGCTTCATCTCTGGCGCCCGCGTTGTTGCGTATTTCGAACGTTGTTTTTTGCCGTATGATTTATATCTTTTGCGCCTTTTCCCGTTTTCATTCCTATATCTATGTACTGATGTTTTCACAGTGGCGAGGCTATGCGTATTCGACGGGCGAAGCATTAAACAAACAAACAAACAAACAAACAAATAAATAAATAAATAAATAAATAAATAAATAAATAAATAAATAAATAAATAAATAAATAAATAAATAAATACAACACTGTTGTCCGTGCCCGGCCTGCTTTGATTATTATTTTATCGTACTCGTCATGGCCGCCTTGCTACTGGCACGCGGTGTGCGAACCAGCGCACGCGGCTCAAAAATAGACAAGTTTGCAAACAACGCGGTGCGGTTGTCGTCCATGTTTAACGTCGTCGCCTTGCGCTGCGCAGCTGTCGAGTATTTTTTTTTTTCTGGTTTTTTCGCCAGACGCTAAGTTTAACGCCCCGAGGTTACAAAATTGATGCGTGAAACGGCAACCTAACAAAACAAACAAAAAAATGTAAAGCCGAAAGGCGGCGGGAGAGCGTGAACGATAGAGCTTTTGGGGGATGGCGTTAGTGCAAACAAGAATGAACAGCGTTGCCAAGCGGAGAGCGGGCGCAGTCGGATAAGCGCGTTTCTAAAACCGCATCGACGAATCTAATCAAAAACTGCCACACCAAACTGTGCCGGCGGCGCTGTAGCGCGGATCTCCGTTCCCTATCGCTGCGCTTTCGACGAGCTCAGCCACCGATGCGTGTTTTGTTTGTGCGTTCTTTTTCTTTTTCTCTTTATACTCTCCGCGCATGCGACTACATTCGTCTTTATTGGTCCTCGATGGCTCATTTGCCTCTCACTGTTTATTTGCCTCGAAAATTTTCACTTTAAGCACACTGCCTTCCCTCGTCTCCCCCCCCCCCCTCTTTGCTGTTTTTTTTTCTTTTTTTTTTCTTTTTTTTATTGCCGTGATATACAGACTTCTTATCACACTTAGCGAGCGCATTAGCGTTGAATTGGATAAATGTCGTGCGAATCCAATAGCTGCTCTTTTTATGCGTAAAAGGGACAGCCATTATAAAACTTGTTTTATGAGCCGCATTCTAGATATAGCTGACTGGTTGGCATTTTTTGTATTATGTTAGAAGTGTTATTAGCTTAAGGTATACCGATGTCTAAACGTTTAACTTCTCTGTCCAACGAACACTGTAATCTAGTAATGCTGTATTGAACGGTCTGTTCGTGAACTTTTTTTTTTTTCGTTTATCAACGGCTTAATTCACTCATTAGTGTCTGAGAGTTATTTAATACGTAAGCACCGCAAGAAGACAATGGATAAACACACACAGGAAGACAATAAGTGACAACATATAATGGAACAGGTGTCGAGTGTCGTGACGCAGTACTTCACCGCTCACAGACGGGGGCAGCGTCACACCCTGCCTAGCCCCGCCAACAGAGAGCACCTTGCGAGAGAGAATGTGGGAGAGATGTAAGGAGCGTTTGTGGAAACTCGTGCATGTGCAGGCGCTGGCGTAGTGGGTTGACTGCCGGGCGCCTATCGTCGCGGACAGAAAGGTTGTAGGGTTCGATTCCCGGTGGTGGAACTTTCTCTTGTAGCTTTTCTTTCTCATCCGTTATAGTGTGCATTTTATCAACGTCAAATCTAACACAAGGAGATACAAATTAGGCATATATGTGGCGCTACTATCGGCAGGCAGTCTAATACGCGGAGTTGTGCTGATATATGTGGTTATGAAATGCGCCTAATAGCTGCACAAGCGTCTTACATTATCCAGCCTGCAAAAGCGCAGCCGTCCGTACCCATGACCGCTCGCTGATTCTCCGCATTGGTACCCGATTCGCAAGGCTTACAAGAAGCTGGATTCGGTGGTGCGATGGCTCATATACTTTTTTCTTTTGTTGTTCTTGGTTTTGCTGGATGCTCTTTGCTTAGAGTTCAACTTGTCGCCTCAGTTTCAGCCACGTAAATGACGGCACTGCGGTGGGCTGCTGCTCGACCCCCGTATACGACGACAAAATGGCGCTCTCTGGATGTCTCCTTTGAAACCCCGAGAGCGGTTCCCGCGCCGGGAGCCGTTCACAGAGCGCCTTGATTTACGACTTCGCATTGCACGGGTCTTCTTCGTTGGTTGCGTTCCTCCTAGATTTTGCTCATAAATTTTTGGCTATTCCGCTACGTCCGCTGGCTGCAGTTCAAATACGGGTTTCCCTTCCTCCATTCATCTTCGCTTTGCCGTACCTTCATGTCATTTCAACCTGTTCGCAAGCCTGCGTGCGTGCGTGCGTGCGTGCGTGCGTGCGTGCGTGTGTGTGTGTGTGTGTGTGTGTGTGTGTGTGTGTGTGTGTGTGTGTGTGTGTGTGTGTGTGTGTGTGTGTGTGTGTGTGTGTGTGTGTGTGTGTGTGGGTGGGTGTGTGGGTGGGTGGGTGGGTGGGTGCGTGTGTGTGTGTGTGTGTGTGTAGGTGCGTGCGTGCGTGCGTGCGTGCGTGTGTGTGTGGGTGCGTGTGCGTGCGTGCGTGCGTGCGTGCGTGCTTACGTGCGTTCGTGCGTGCGCTCGCTCGCTCGCGCACTTGTCTGTGCGTCTTTCTCTCTGTGTAATCGTGGTTGTGCTTTATAGTTTGTTATTTTGTAGTTTGGTTGTTTTCTTTAGCTTTCTTCAATTTTTGGTACGCTGTAACGCGCCCTCGATGAGCATTTATTTTGCTTGTCGACATTTCACTTCAAGCCTTAAAGTTTTCATTTTCCGATCAAACATATCTAGCGTTTAAGCTTTTTTGTGTGTTTAGCACGCTTGTGTGTTTGATTTTGTTTGTGGCTAAATGTACCAAAAACTGGTAAATGGTTCCAGCCGTGCGTAACGATTCCACGTGGTTTGCGGCAGTAAAAATATGTTAACCTTGGCTATCTTCAACTCCTTTTTCTTTATACCTTGTCTTCTGCTCTGATGCGTCATGCGAAAAGGATGCTGGAATGTGTCGCGTAGGCGCCAGTAGCGGTGCGAGGGGGAGGGGGGGGGGGCTGTGGAAGGGGGGCATGAGTTGGGTGAAGAAAAGTCGCCTATCAATCGTTCCAGTCCGAGCTCAGTGAACAAGTAATCCGTACGCGGTTCCGAAACGTCGGAGAATTTCATCAGACTTGGTTCAGTGACCGTGTTTCATTTCAACCCTTACAGTATGTTCTCAGGCGCCTCTAGCTGCTTTAACTCCTCCCCCTGCGTTTTGCCGAGCGTGGCTGCGATCGTAGTGTTCGCATTCGCTAGCATAGACCCCGTTGAACAGTGTAGTATTTTATCAGGTCAGTCCAGTATCATATTATTAATGCGAAAGCCTTAGATGCCTCATCAAGCGGGAAATTTCACCGTCGGCGGCGACCGTCCCGTGGCGTCGAGGACGAGTGATGCAAATATCATCATCACTTAATGACGTCACCAGATGGCGTCATCATGACATCGCAGGTCGCTAAAATTTGTGGCGTCATCATGATGTCACATATTCGTCGTGACTTCATGTGACGTAACGTCCCACACGATGCTGTTGTAGCGCCCTCCTTTGGGCGGCGAACAAAACCGGAAAGCGCGCGACCTCCGGAGAAGAAAATGAAGACGGCGCTTGGCAGTGGCACGCGAAGCCACGGCTCGTGTTCCCTGCTCCCTTATACATCGACTGAGAAGAGAAAGAAGATGGCTTTCGCCTTCGAGTCGTCTTAGGTGAATGCACAAGGGACACTGGGAGTTTTCTAGAACTTCATCGTCGTTGATTTTCTAATCATTGGTTTAGTATGGTAGAAGAGAAAGCGATCGTGGAAGTTTCACTTTTGGATTTTCCCCTGAATGTTAGTATGTGGATGTCGTAGGTAATACGTACCGGCTTTTAAAGAAGCCTTTCTCCTTTTTTTTTTTTTTTTTTTGGTCATATTAACTTCGTGAGGGTTTCCTGAAACTTTGGATATATATAAACCCACCAGGGTGGTTTGGTGGTTGAGGTGCTCAACTGCTGACCCGAAGGTCGCGATATCGAATCCCGACCGAAGCGGCCGTATTTCGATGGAGGCGAAATGTTAGAGGCCCGTGTGCTTAGATTTGGGTGCACATTAAAGAACCCCAGGTGGTGGAAATTTCCTAAGCCCTCCACTGCGGCGTCTGTCGTAATCATAGGGTGGTTTTAGGACGTAACAACCCAACAGTTATTATGGTATGTTATTTGTCTCGCTCCCTTAGAGCACATCCAGTTAAATTAATTTTTTATCGATAACGAATTATACGTAGTTCCTGGCAGACTCAAAGAAGCGATGTATTTGAGCCTAAGACCAGAAAGTAACAGCGTCGCTGCCAATTAGCCGAACATGGCATCAGTGTTCCTGTTCATTTTCAGCTCCGAGACTTTTCGACATTCCTTTCTTTCTCTTTCTTACTCATATTTCAATCTTCCCCCATCCTGTTCGCATGTGTAGGGTAGCTAATAAGGCTGCAATAGCGGCTAGTAGCTGGTGCGCTGCCAGGTATGACACGGACCGAAAAAACGAGAAACAACACAGGGTAATGCGTAAACTAACAACTACATTATTTCGAGCAGGGACAGACTTATGTACAAAAAAATCACAGCATATCCGCGGAGTGAATGATGATGAGTGGGCGAAGCTCCGGAGGTACATCATCAAAGACGTGATGGTGGTTGGTTGCATGTGGTCCAACGATATGCATGTGAGACCATATCGCGATGCCATGTGTTGTATGGCATCGCGATCGTCATGGTCATCAGCGTCATCGTTATGACGCATAGTGGGTACATTCCATGTGGTGTGCCGTGATGGCAGCGTCATCGTCATCACACAGGGAGATACTGCTGGTTACGCAGGTGGCTACTACGTACTACAAACTACAAGGGACGCACGACCCGATGCCATGTGTTGTATGGCATCGCGATCGTCATCACGCAGGTGGCTACTACTACAAACATGGGACGCACGACCCACGGCATAAGGAGCTTCGTTCCTAAAAAAGTAGTTGTCTGTTTGCGCATCAGCCTGTGTTGCTTCTCAATTTTTGGTCCGTGTCATAGCTGGCAGCGCATCAGAGCATGAAAATGTAGGGTAGCAAACCGGTTGTCCTAAACCGGTTAACCCCCCCTTTCTTTCCTTCTCTACCATTTCTTCTTATTGCCGCCAATGCTCTGACTCTGTACACTACCGTACAGTGAAAACCGCAGTACGATATGTCGTTCAGAGCTTTTTGCGGTTACCCGCCAGTACCGCGTTGTGGCCTCAATATCCGTTCTCTCTCTTTCCACTCCATCTTTCAATCTCCACCATCCCGTTCCCATGTGTAGGGTAGCAAACCGGTTGTCCTAAACCGGTTAACCCCCCCTTCCTTTCCTTCTGTGCCATTTCTTCTTATTGCCTCCAATGCTCTGAAATCCCCTCTGCACTGCCGTACAATGAAAACCGCAGCGCGACATGTCGTTCAGAGCTCTCGCGGTTACCCGCCAGGACCGCGTTGCGGCCTCAATAACGCGACGGCACTGCGACCGCCTTCGATCCATCAGCGCTAAGCGAACGCTCGATTGACCGATCCGTTCCCTCCCCGCGACATCGGTGACGACGTCTACTTGGCGACAAAGACGCAATGCGCTTCTGTGCCTCTTTTTGTGTTTTGGCGACATCGGCATTGCTTCTGCTTTGTTAATGGCACTGCCTCTTCTTTCCCTTCTCATCTCCTTTCAGAAGCTGCATTCGCTAGCTTTTTTTTTTCTCCTGCGGTCTGATATTTTGTCTGTGTTTTACTTTACTTTTCGCTGTTAATGGATGTTGCTTACGGTGTATTGTTCCTGTATACAGGAACAAAACAAGTTATTCGTTCGGTGGTATAGCACTAAACGAATAACTTCAAGGAGGGGGGCGGGTATCGATAATGTGTGTCGCAGTCAGTTCGTCGTCTCTTTCCGTCTTGTTTTCTTGCCGTCATGGACATCTGCTAGTCAACGTTTTTCTTTTCGTGAGCGCGACGTGTATCTTTTTTGTTTTGTTTTTAGAACAAGACGGTAGATTTTAGAAGAACAAGTTTTTCTTTAGAAAAATAAGATACATGAGATATACGTTGGCGTACTTTTAGAAAAACACATATGTCATCTCTATTCGACTTTGCTTTATTTCATCACATCTCGAAGAAGCTTCCGTTCTACTGTTTACAAAGGTTGTTACAACTGTGCAACGGGGAGCAGTCTGTTTTTTTTTTTTTTTTTTTTTTTTTTTTTTTTTTTTTTTTTTTTTTTTTTATCTTATCGTTCGCTTCAAAATGCAATAAGAGGAATTATGGTCCACGAAAAAACGACCGGGAGTCAACTGCTTGGGGCACATGACAAATTTTGTACGCGTCATGTGCTCTGACATGAAGTAAACATAGATAAAAACATTGTTGCAATGTAACAGGGCATGGTTTCTTTTATCTCGGATCTCGGTGTCACACCGACATTGTATGTAGTCGCGTTCGTGCCGTCGCCGTGCTGTCCCGAATGCGGCGGCGCACGCGTGGCCTGATACTGGTGGGTGAAGTAATCGCACTCCTGACGTTCCGAGTACGCAACTCAGTGCGTTTTTGGTGCCGCACACGTGGCATTGTGGTGTCACAATTCGCGGTCGCTGCGAGTTTTCTCTTTGCTTTTTTTTATTGAACTAAAGAAATGAAGGAGCTTTCGTAATTTCTGTGCGTTAGCTACCACTGTTCTCTTCGTTAATCCTGTCAATATACTGACTGGCATGTTTGAACGCGTGCGTTATGCTACGTACATTTCACAAATGTTTCCTGCCTGCATGCCTACGATTATTCGCTTCCCTGTATTGCCCTCTACCCAGAGGGTGCGTGGCGTATGTGACAGACTCGCCATCGCAGTAACGCTTGTTAAAGTAGTATTATTGAGCTCTCAAGTGTAGCGCAATAATAGAACGTCGAGTACCGGATGCATAAAAGTGGTACAAAAAATAGATCTCTCCTCAAACCCTTCTCCGCGTGTGTGGGAGTGCGTGTGCGTTTCTAATGGTTTAAGCTGAAACTGAAGAAGACAGGCACATTGGCCGAGTTTGTGAGGTAATGTCATGTTAACAAAACCAGTCAAGCACGTTTCTTAGGCTTAAAGGTACCGACTTAAAGGGACGATCGTTCTTTTATTTAAAAGAGACAATCGATTCTTGTCGACCCAGTATTTTACGGCGCAACGAAAAGTTCCCCCCTCGGTAGGGGTTAAACTTGCATCGGTTGATTCAAAAAGCGCATAGATATTTTGTAAGCAGAATTTTTTTTTTTCATCTGAGAAGCATCTAAAAGAGTTAGAATCCATTCTCCAGCAACGCTGAGAAGCGATAGCGATGCCGATAACCCTCCGCAGAACTTGTTCACTACACTCAACGTTCTGCTTTCACTTGAGGGAGAGCAACTGTGGTTCACCACCTTCATTTTGGCATTTTCAACCATTTTCTTTCTTGATATGAAAATCAGGTATAATCTTTTCCGTGCACCCGTCGTCACGTTAAGCCCCATTACCGCCTCGCGAGCTTTCGTATTTCTCCAACTCCTCGGCAGCTGCCGCAGGCCCTCAGCTAACAACTCGTGCGGCCGCTCATGATCGGATCATACGTCAAGCGAAGGCGTATTTGTACACTTTAAATGAGAAAATATTATAATGAAAAAAAGTGTACTGCACTTCAGCATTAGTATGGAGACCCATAAGCGCGTTACATTAGTATGTGGTCCCCTAATCGGTATCATATGCTTCTTCGCCTTTCTGCCGCGTGGGGCGCCACAAGGAATTTGTCGCCACTGTAGTCAAGAAATAAAGATACAAACCAGCGTTTACTGAGAAAAACGGGGTTCGTTTTAGCCAACACAATAAACAATCTTTCCATTAGTGGGGTTATCTCAGTTCGTGTTCTGAGCGGTTGTCTGTCCCTTTAGGCTCAAAATAAATGGGTAAAGGCAAGTGGTGGGGATGTACTAGATAAGTGACAGTTTTGGACATCGAAAATGTTGCAAGGGGGGATCGGTAATGCCACGACCGCGTCTGTTCTATCGAATTCGCCCTGTTAAAACGACACGTGGAAGAGGTAGAACAGAACAATCATAAAGAGGAGGCAGTGACGGGTCTGCCGAGAGATGAGCCTCCGGGTATTGTCGAGATGATAGCCGTCGGTGCCGGAAGAAGGATTACGAAGACGCCGATCCCAGGGGTCAGCTTTCCGGCCGGAGCCGTTCGTAACGAGGTGCGCGGCCGGCTCTTACGTTTGTAAGGAAAGGGCTTATACCGGCCGGACGAATTCGTTGGAAGCAACGGCAGCGGGGTTCCCAGACACGGGCGGCGGCTGCGCTGGCGAAGTACTTTATACGCAGGCTCACGACTGCATGCAGCGCAGTCAAAGCGGCGAGTCGAGTTCTCGGGCAGCGACAAAGGGAATCGCAAAAAGTCAGTCCTCTGCTCTCGAATTCCTTCTTGGCAGCGGTTGCAGTGATGGCGTGCATCTAAGCTCCGTGCGCTTTCTTACGTGTACGACCAAGGGATTACAATGGCCAAGATAAATTAAGTGCCTTTCAATATGTAGGCACATGGCCTTGCGCCTAAGGGTGCGCATTAGTATCATCGAACTCGTATTCTTTTCTCAGGCCATTCGTAGCACAACCTCTTAACAGAAGCTGGTACTGTGGTAGGTGCTTCAGAAAGCACTTACGTCCCGGATTTTGGGCCCAGAGGCCTTGAGGAGGTATTTGTGCTCTCTAGATTCTCATATTTTAGTAGCATGACCAGCCTTTCTTTGTTCAACACTCGTAGGCCACCCCACGTGTCATTGCCATTATTTTATAATATACATAACTTTTACGCTTCTGTGTAGCGCGTGTTTTCAGGCCACTTTACAGAAACATTGCGTCCTATCATCACAAATGATTCATCGCTGTTAACTTTCCATTATCTTTCGTGGGCGCTCTTTGACGAAACATGGCGCTCACGCCACTAAAACCCACTTATCATCATCATCATAATCGAACTGACGTAAGACCCATGTATCATACTCAAGCGACATTAAGTGGAGTAAGAAAACTCAGGGGTTTTTTTTTTTCTTCTTTTACTTGTATGTAAGTGTTGTGCGGGATTAATTCGTGGATTGTGCTTGTGTTGCTTCTTTTTTTTTCTTTTTTTTTCTTTTTTTTTGCCGTTCAGTCAGTCGAAAAATAATGCTACATATCGCTATGTCACTTCGCGTTATCCTAAGGTTGTAAGTTCGGGCCATACGTACCTGCGGCAAGTTGATTTTTCGTCCACCTTTAATTCCTTTCCATTTGTGTCATAATTACGATACTGCAGTTAAAACGCACAGGTAATGTCCGGTATAACTTCCTTAGCTTCATTATCTGTTGATTTCATTAGGTTGTCTCTAACAAAAAAATTGGGGGGACCCTTAAGCTTTGCCTTTAAGAGTTGAACGCGATAGCGATATCCCGTCCCTACTGCGTACTTCAATCACTTAGTGCATACTATGTAATGGGTAGTATGGTTTAACCCAGGAGAAATTATGCGCGGCAAATGTGGGAAATGTTTTCGAACTTGCTATGCACCCACTACGTGGTGTTAAGGGAATACGCGCAGTAAGGTGTGTGCCGTTTGTAATGGGTGGCTGGCTTTAAACTATGGAATCGTTATGATAGTCACATATTCTGACGCCCGATGGCAATTTACGCTTGTACCACGCAATATTCCTGGGATATTACATGTTATATTGCGACGCCTATATAAAGGACGCTTGCGTTTGCGAAGCATGCAAGGTTATTTTCACTGCATTTCCAAGCAGAGGAAGTTATTTTCACAGTATATTTCCAAGCAGAGGCATGGCTGTGTGGTAGAACACCTGCTTGCCACGCAGACGACCCGGGTTCGATCCTCACTCGGACCCGAAAATTTTTATTATTTATTTTATTTGCATCTTTCTCGATTTTTCGGTCACGGACAAGATGATGATTTTTCGCTCACAACCAACGACGCCGACGCCGGAATTTCTGCGAAACGAGCTCTTTAACGCTGTCGCGTTAAAAAAGTGGGTGAGGGGGGGGGGGGGGGCAGAGAAGTTTACACTAGCCGTGCAAAGCATAATAAACAGCGAAGCTGGTCGGTCTTAGGGGCTTAACGTGGACTTCTTGGCTGATGCTAGGTCTTTCCTTGGCGCAGACAGAGTAGAGTCTAACCACCGCCTGTCACAGACCGTGCAAGAATGCCCAAACCTCAGCGCCGCAACTAACTTGCAAAGCTGGCTGTGGCACCCCCGGTAGAAGCGCAGGCCTTTCGTCGCTCGTACTCGGCTCGCGCCACGCCGGGCGAACTCGGCGCGGCGGCTGCGCGGACTGTCTCCGTCGGCGGGCGCGGCTGATATCAGCAACGGCGGGGAGGGTTTTTTGCGAACACCCGACGCTTTTACCTCGAGCTTTAAGGGCTTCGCTCTTAAAAAAAACGAACCTTCCATTAATCCGCCCCTCTTTTGTTTATGTCACTTTAGGTAGCAGCAAAACAATTGAGGTTGACCTTGTCTTGTAGCAAGCAAAAAGAAAAGCATAGCAGCCTGGTCCGTATCCATAAGTTATTACGTATAAGTACGGCTTAGTTTTCCTTTGTGCCTGTTGTTTAACACTTCGGTAATATTTATCTCCATTATGTACAGTGCCGTCCACTCTTAGGGTGAACACGGCTCAGCGAGGCTGTGCTCCGCGGAGCGCCACTGCAGCCGGCGCGGTCGCGTACCGAGGCTTAGTGGCGCTTGCGCAAAGGAAACCATGGTCGTGTGCCAAGCGCTGGCGCCGTAGTAGCCGCCACGGACATGGTACAGTCTACTCTAGCAGTGGCGCCGCTCTTGCTTGACTGTAGTACAGAAAGAGCGGTGCACTCGTGTACGCCTGCGCTGCTTCGATTCTATGCGCGGCCGCGCCGGCTGCACTGGCGCTCCGCGTAGCGTGGCCACGCTGAGCCGTGTTCACCGTAAGGGTGAGCGCCACCGTACAAGCCTCAGAAGGTCTGATGCAGTGGACGTTTGATTACGGTTTCAAAACGCTCGCTTTCTACGCCATTCCGTGGCAAAGGCGAGTGCGGAATTTCGTAGAATTAATGGAGATTAATCGTATTTATACTAGCGACAGTCGCGTATCTCATACCTCCTAACTGTACTAACGAAGTGTGCGTGCAAACAGCTGTCGCATTGTTGGTAGAGAATGCCAGCCTGCCGGCATAATCAAGTGCAGGGCGTACAGAGGCCAGCATGACACCAGCACCATTCTGTCTTTGTTTCCTGCGTCGTTTAGTCCGTTTCCGCTCTGGCATCTTGTGCTGCTCTAATGATGCCCCGGCTTACTGTTATGCATTTGTAAGATAAGCACGGAACGTGAAAGGATTCCAACAAGGTGGCTTTCTTTTCCTACAATGCTTACACGACTGTTTAGGATGGGGTTTAGGAGGAACTTGATTGATTGATTGATTGATCGATCGATCGATCGATCGATCGATTGATTGATTGATTGATTGATTGATTGATTGATTGATTGATTGATTGATTGATTGATTGATTGATTGATTGATATGAACTACCTGATCTCCGCTGCATGTAATTTGGACTGCGAAGCGGCTCAATTTTTTCGCCGTGACCAGCTGGCCATCAGCCTGGCCGCAGGCGACGCATTTCGATTGCTTCGCCTCGTGTTGTGCCCCTTCTGTAAACGCTTACGGATGAAGGAGCGCCGATTATGCCTGCAGGAGCGCGCGCGCGCACCGCGCCTGCGATGCGTAAAGGCGTCCGTTATGCCCCGAGACCCATTTGTCGCTGCGTGGTTATTTCTGCGCGCTCTGCAGCGGCGGTCGGATTATGCATTCAGGCGCGGTGCGCGCGCGCGCTTCGATTGCGTCGAAGCGAACGGCAGCCGGACGGGCGGTCCTCATTAATTACGACGTCTGGGCAGCAGCGGCCCCGATTACGCCGCTGGACACAGCCGGGAGCCCGGAGGCATCTGCGAAATGCTGCCGCCTCGACGACGGAACAGTGAAAGATGAGCGCGAGAGAATCTGTCGCGAAACGCCCCGAGGTCTTCGATGAGAAGTCGTCGTCGCGTTGAGGGCCTCATTCACGCAGAAGGAAGGCAGGCGGAAATTTTCATTCTCTCAGGCCGACTTGCTTTGGTCGTTCAACCTTCGTTAAAGCCGCTGTGGCCTTCGCGAAGAAAATGAAACCGCATCGTAAAAGAAAACGAGAAATTAGATCTAAGGCCTGTTTTCCTTTCCTGCGAAGTACAAGAGAGAAAACTGGGGAGGGGCGAAGCATGTAGGGAAGGGTGTTTCAGCTCTACTAACGTGACACCTGGGGAGGAGTGAAGCATGCAGTTTTTTATTTCTATGATGAGTCACTAGTGGTGCCAAGCCTGAAACCGGGCATGTAGGGAAGGGTGTCTCAGCTCCAATGACGTCGTCGGAAAACTGCGTCGGAATGCAGCTTACCCTCTAAGGTGCCTTTCTTCTTCCTTCCTTCCTTCCGTACATGCCCGCGGTTCCACTTCCCTATGGCGCGTAGGGAAGGGTCGGCTATATGTTGGGCTACCTCTTGCCTTCTTCACTTTTAGTGGACCGCATACCCGTTTTTATGATTCAGTTATGACGTAACCAAGCCCGCAGCCTCTAGCGTTGGCCGCACCGACTGATGGTGGCTGGGGTCAAGATTATGTATGCTTCCTCTCAAAATGGGTGCGAGAGTCGGAATAAGCTGGTCTATATAAAGACGTGTACGGGGCTCTACACGTCTTTTATTTAGCTTTCGTTATGGCGCTATGGCATCTAAAACTGTGGAATATCGGAACGGAGTCTGAAGCTGTGTTTCTTTTGTGGCGCAGGTTGCCTGTCCATACTCGAGCACGTTGCCGAGCCGCCTCTGGTGTCCAACTGCTCGGCGGCCGTGCTCCGCTGTCGCCTCGACACCGCGGGTCCCAACATCGAAGTCTGGTGGACGTTCCACGGCGAGAACGCCTCCAAGCTTCCGAACGTTGTGCTCGAGCCGCCGCCAAGTCGCGAATCCAGGGCGGCCTCTTCCGTCGCGCCGCCGGTCACAACACCGCCGGCGACCGCAGTGACACCGGGCGCTACAACCACACCGTCCAACGCGTCGGCCCACAACTCGACTTTGGCGCACAACAACTCCACGTCGTCTTCTAACGAGACTTGGAGCGGGACCGAGCCGCCGACCTCGCTGACGACGCCCGGTGGCGACGTCTTCTCGGGTGAGGACGCCGAGAACGTCACGACTGCGTCGCCGCAGGCCACGACCACTTTGTCGAGCGGCGAAGCGGCGTCTTCCGAGGTCGAGTCCTCCTCTTCTGCCGAGGATGAGGAGAAGTCTGCCGTGTGGACATTGCGGCTGAACTGCCCGACTCTCGAACACGCCGGCAGTTACGCCTGCTACGCGTTATCGCGGAACGCCAGCGAGTTCATCTACAAGAAGGAAGCGTCCCTAGACGTCTACGGTAAGTCTTGCATGTTTTGCATTTATCGCTAGCGATTGCAGCTAAGATCATATCGGACATATTTCTGCGATTACGAATAGAAGACCTTAACTCGACTCGTAGCACTTTGCGATCTTCTTAAGCGCGAAAACGCATCCATACCGACTGAACGCTAAAATTGCGTGTCAGCCCGTCCGTCCATCTGTCACGTAAGACGAAGCGTTATTAATAAATAAATGTATAAAACAAAAATAAATTTTCTTGGTGGTACACTTGGAAGCCGAGTCTCTTACCCACTCGACTAAACAACTACGCATGCATAATGTGAATATATATGAACCATACGAATTTATTGTTCCGGTCGTCGGAAACGATTGTAAAATGTGGCTATGTCTATGAAGGCTTCGTTGAAATATTTCGTGATGGTTGTACACATGCCCTCTCCAGGACATGTAACGCTGACATGGAGCATTCTTCGCTAGATCGCAAGTACCATTGCGATCTGCAGTTACCTTTGATAAATAAGTATCTGAAGAGCAGCAAATATATTGGTATTAGCTCTCGACCCCCCCCCCCCCCCCCCTCACATGATTCTTTCATGGATCAATAAAGTTGTTTACCTATCTACCTACAACGAAACACAAAGAAAAGGGAAATTTAACGTTTTAAAAATCCCAGACGTACTGTATACCTACTTGAGAGCGCCATACCTTAGATGTCAACGTTTTGTGCTACTTTCAGTCAAGTCAAGGCTTATTTACATCATGCACGCAGTAGAGTGCTCGTAACGATAACTTTTCGTAGTAACAGCTTCGTTAATGCAGCACGTGGTATATGTGCGCTTCACGGGGCCATGCATGCATCTACATATATGTACACGCATTACGAGCACATTGATATGCTTTAACAGTGTGGTTTTCTAGGCCAGTTGGTACATGATGTGAAGTGAAGGGCTCCAGCATGCTTCAAACGCGAGCACAAGAAGACGAGAGTAACGCACAGGACAAGGCGGGACTTACAACTGAAGTTTATTAAAGGACGGTATTCCCTAGAACACCGCCACGCATGCATAAAGAGCTAACAGTAGAATCATGTGAACATGCTGACACGCTCCACCCCCCCCCGCCCCCCCCCTTTTTTTTTTATCTTAACCGGACCTTAGCATTGATGAGCGCGTGAATGAAATCTCATGACCACCAGGGAAGTACAGTACGGTCCACTGTTAAAGGGAACACTCGAATGAGCACCTTTCCTTATTGCTGGCCCCCTAACTGCAAATGGATGTGGAAACCATGCTTCGTGCACGGCAGTAGTCTGTCCAATAAGGTAAGAACTGTCCACCACCAACAGTCATATGCAAATCTGAGGCAATATGCATCTGCAAGAGAGCGAAATCCGGGCATGCCCTGCAAGTATTCCCTTTAACAATGGACCCGTCTGTACATACTGTTACACTGTCAATATTAATGAAGGGAGTAATTAAAAGTAACAGTAAATAAGGTGCACGTGCGGCTTGCATTTGATGAGTACGCTCTAAACAGGGATGAACACAAACTAAATTTACAAGTTTCGAATCAGGCGAGTGAGATTTATCGAGGACGAAGATATCGCGCTCTTCAGGTTCTTCTGTGATTGATTTATATGCGCGGGTACGTTGTAGCTCAAGGCTTGCTTAAATTTGTTCGACGGTGCTTTATCATCCATACCTTTCCGATCCTCGTGTTACACGGGTGCTGGGGCGTGCCGCGACGTCTGACACACTCCTTAGGAAATGTGTGGGCTTTTTTTGTCTGCAAAATGCAGTTGGTGTAGGAGACGGTATACGTAAAGAGCTTCAAAATTAATTTTTTTGTTATTTCGACTAAGCGCTTTGTGGGAGGCAAATAGTGAGCATTGCTAACACAACGAATTCTGTAGTTTTGTTCTGTAGCAGCAACAGCCTACTAATGTTACGTTGTGTAATTGTAGCCCATACTAAGTGTAAATCATTTCTACGTGCCCCGTGTTTCAGCATAAAATTGTATCAAATACTCTTAATATTTGTGCGTGGGCCCGTTCTGTTCTGTTCTGCTCTGTTGTAACTGGCTTGCTGTGGAGAGGTTGAGATTTATATTGCCTCGGCCTCTCCATATCTGTAAGTTCGGCAGCGGAAAAAAAAAAGTAGTTATCCAAAAAACAAAAATGAACAAGTAAAAAGAGAACGTATATGTCAAACTGAAACCAATAAAAATAACGCGTCAATGAACAGTTCACTTGCAGGAGTTCATCTTTTAATAGAACGTTCACGCGCACACACATTTTATTTATTTATTTATTTATTTATTTATTTATTTATTTATTTATTTATTTATTTATTTATTTTACCTTATAGGTCATTGAAATGACATTGAGTAAGGGGGGATACAGCGGCAAATGTAATGAAAGGAAAAAACGCGTGATTCAATTGACATAAGTACATGACAAAATATACGAAGGATACAGTAAAAAGATAAATAATGCCGCAAACAAGATACAGCAAAAGCGTGGATACATATATAAAATGCGTGAATACATTAAACAGGCTGGAATTTACAAGTGATACATCCTTATGCAGTGTTTATTGAAACAGTGGCTGAAGTTTTTCACGAAAAGCATCACGGTTTGTTACTGTGGCGATGCCATTAGAAACGCCGTTCCACAAGGCACGCGGAAATGAAGATGAATTAAACGCTTTTGTTTTGCCGAAAAGTCGAGCGAAATTCCGGCTGTGAGGCGCCTAGACGTGCGTACGGCTCGCTGAAGCGGCAGATAGTGTGAATGATCGTTGTAGCCATACCGATTGATGAGACATAAGAAGGAAATTGTTCGGCGTATTATTAATTTCTGGAGAGGAATTTCAAGCTTCATTTGGGTTACACTGGCATATCGTTCATATTCCAAGTTCTACCCACAGTATACGGACTAACAAATCGCTTCGTATATATACTAGTTCGAAAGTAGAGGAACTGTCCGAGGGCCTCGTTTCCTGTATTACGAATGAAGCAAACCGTTTCATTAGTTCGTGTATACTAAATACACATAGCTGCTCATCGCAAGCGCTTATCTCTTTTATGGTCCAAGAGTGACCACCGACTGGGTCCCTCGACCGAGTTCTCATCGCATCGCCTTCGCACCTGTCAAGATGAAGAACTTCGCCCATAGCTGCCTCGTACGTTTGCCTCCACCTGTGCGCAAGAAACTCGGCGCGTGTACGTGTCAGAGGCAACGTCTCGGATGGCCAAGCCGTGACGTAGACTCCGGTTAGCGGGCGTCGTTGCCAGCGCTCACCTCGCGAGGTCCCCTCCCTTTCTGCGGCGTCCGCCTGAACAACACCCTCGGGAATCGTTCTTTCGCGCCGCTCGGCCCACGTTGTGGCTTGCTGCATTCTCCCGCGGACTCCAGCCCTGAGCCCTCTTTTCCTCTGCACCGCCACCCAAAGTGCGTTGTATGCGCGGACGGGTCATTCCCGTCTTGGCGCGCAGGGCGGCGTATTTATGACCCTCGGACGCGTCCTCGCGGCCGCCTTGTAAATCTCGGCCGTTGGACGCGTGGTTACAGCGTACACCGCTCCGCACGGCAACAGCGCATCGTTGCGAGGCCCGTGCTTTACACGCAGAAGTGCTCGCTTTTCGGGCGTAGCAGGATTTAGTGTCGCGTGTCGGTGCGACAGCATTAGCGACGCACAATTTCTGGTCTGAAAGGATAGGTTGAATGAGGAGGTGCCTTAAGACAGGCTGACCGACGTTTAGATATTGGGAATATATCTTTTGTCAAAGGCGCCTTGTCGTCTTTTGCGCGTTAGCTTTGAAAGAGTTAGTCGTTGACGTCATTTCCCGTGGTGTACCGGCTGCGACACCACGGGACGTGACGTCTACAAGTGACCCGCTCAAAGTTAAAAGGCCAAGGTTGACAAGACGATGATAGCGAATTCATGACGCTGTAGTTTCAGCGACACAGGAGTTTTAAGCAAAACCACCGTCATCCGGTGATCAATATAGCGTTCACCTACTAAATACCTGTACACTAAATACCTGTAACATTACCCAACTTTTAATAATAAATTCTGATTCAGATAGTCGTGTAAGATATTGGGTCGTATGCACCTTAATAAATTCAGCTGTTAAAGCAACTACAGTGACTCCTCGCTCTTCCAACTAGTTTTTTTTTTTCCTTTCGGTGCTAATTATTCGAAAAGTGTTCGAAAAATATATTTCTCATATGAACTTTTCGGTTCGCTATTCGAAATGTCCAAATATCCGCACGCCCCGAAGTATAGACTCCGTCCATCGCTTCGGGGTCTTCTCGCAGCCGCCGTTGCCTTTCCCGTTCCCTAGTATTCTCTCGTTGTACGTACTCGGGGTCTTCGGCTCGCCACCGTCGCTTCGCAGCCAACATTCACCTTGTGACCAACTCGCAAGCCCTAAAGATACCGAAAGTAATATGTATACTATCATTGTATTGTGCTAGTAGTATGCGGCTTTATGGGCTCTGGTCTAACTTATGCAACAAGTACTGACATATCAGGCATATAGCTTATTCAGCTGACTTTTTGTTTGTTTGTTTGTTTGTTTGTTTGTTTGTTTGTTTGTTTGTTTGCTTGTTTGTTTGTTTGTTTGTTTGTTTGTTTGTTTGTTTGTTTGTTTGTTTGTTTGTTTGTTTGTTTGTTTGTTTGTTTGTTTGTTTGTTTGTTTGTTTGTTTGTTTGGCTGTTTGGTTGTTTGGTTGTTTGTTTTTGCAACCTGATATCAGGCTGTTTCGGTGAAATGTGAAAACGACCGAGGTTGTTTTAATCTCACACAACTGCTGTTTCGGCAACAGTTGCATGTGACCAGTTACTTCTGTAATCTGGTGCTGAGCTTTACCGCGGTTTGATCTCATTCCTGCCACAAGTACCCGTAAAATATATAACTCATTTCACGGTGCATTCGATTAACCAGCCGTCTTTTTACAAAGGCTCGTTTCTTGCCGTTTACATTTATGGTTGCCTGTGAAATATCTTTTGTAATATTAATATTTATGAGACGCTTCGGCAGTGCCTTGAACACCAGTACTTGTATGGCATTTCTTGCCATCTGCTCCAAAAAACGCCAGTCGCCTCTCCAAACCAGCATGTTTCCTGCTCCGAAAACACTTAATGGTGCTCCAAAAAAGGCGCTTTTTCTGCTCCGAAATGGGCTCCAAGAAGTAAAAACTCACTTCCACGATTGGAGACCAAAGGAAGAACACGGGACAAGCGCAGTTCTTCCATTTACCCCTCGTTTTTTTTTTTTTTTTTTTTTTCGCGCTGTCCATTAGGTATGCAACTCTGCACAGGCTTGGGTTTGCAAGCCTCTGCAGTCCTCCGTTTCTGGGGGCAGAACCACTGGTGTACAGGGGTCGTTAAAAAATAAATTATTTATCGTGAGGTGAAAAAGTGTATCTTCGCCTAATTAAAATCCCATAGTTCTCTCAAAGGTAATTTTACTTTTAAACTCCAAACATTCCGCGAAATTTCCGGGACAGGGAGCTTTTGTGAGGTTTTGCTATGTCCACGTCCTCCACGTCGCACGTGCATGGGAGTCTATAGGTTCCGCAGAATGGGAATATAAATTGCAGCTTGATAAAATAAAAGCATCGGAATATTTAACAGCATGGTCCTGCGCGTAATGGTAAAGCAAGAGTACACATATAGATTATACATTTGTTACTTGGCAATATTACGGTTTATTATCTTCCAGAAAAATTTTCACGCAGTCCTCATACTTTATTACTCGTTTTGTTCCTTTACGCATTAGTAATCGGCGGAAGGACGTCGTTTTTTTATCACTCACTTTTTTTCCTGTCACTAGCACTGCAAGCTTTCTGGACACCGTCTTACAAAAGTACGAAAAAAATAAAACCACTCGGAGGAAAGCATTTTTTTTTAACAAATTAAGCCATTGTGTGACCTTTGTTCCTTGATCAGAGACGGCTTTGCTTGTTTGCCTTTTTATGCCCCTTGTCTATGTCATATTCGTTATTAATTTATTTTCATTAGTTAAGACAGTTAAAGCCTGGTCTGTGGGCGTATAAAACCAAAGCCTGCCATAGTGAAAGCAGCCGAGCGTCACGCCGTCGTTACAGGCCGCTTCTCCCCGACGTTTAGCATCTCTGTTCCCTCTCGCCTCATCTGTCTAGTTCCCGAAAAACAAGAACAAAAAAAAAAGGAGGCAGAGTGGTATGCTGCGCCATCTGGCGGTGACTAACGAAGGCGCCTGTTGAAAAATGGGTGATTCGACTGCTCGTTCGCGGGTTTCGCGACAGCGTTGGGTCGTTTTGTTTGGCTTGTTTCATTTCTTGTTATTTATCTGGCTTTCTTTCTTTCTGGTCTCGCACGGTCCTGTCGCGGGATTCCTCTTGCTCCGAAGGTCTTTGTGCCTGCCTTGAACTTGTCTCGCGCCAATCTATTAAGAACAGACGGGGAGTTATCTCTTCCGATCTTCCACCCTTATTCCTCCTCGTGTATCTCTCCACTTCTCATTTTTGTGCTTCTAACGTATCGGTCTCGATCGTTTCTTTTTCTCGTCCCGACTTGGTTCTCTGTCCTCGCTTGTTTCCTCCTGTTCGGGCCAAAAAAAAAAAAAAAAAACGAACGAACACACTTTTCTTGTCTCGTTTTCGCGCCTTTTGCAGCGCTGTTGCAGGGAGAAACTGGGCAAGACGAACGCCCCCCCCCCCCCCCCCGGCTGCGATTGAGCAAGAGCGCGGAGAGTGGTACCTTACTCGCCCTGGACATCTATTTGTCTCTCGCATGCCCGGCAGACGTTCAGGCGGAATAGGACACATGTTACACCGCGCCATTTCCAGCTCCATTCTTCAACACATAGGCGTCGATGAAAAAAAAAGAATAATAACAGAAAAGAATGAAAGAAACAGAGAGAGAGAGAGAGAAAAAAAAGAAAGAAAGAAAAAGGAGTAAAGAAAGAAAGAGAAGGAAGAGAGAGAGAAAGAAAGAACGAAAGAGATGTATTGAAAGAAAGATAGACAAAGAAAGAAAGAAAGAAAGAAAGAAAGAAAGAAAGAAAGAAAGAAAGAAAGAAAGAAAGAAAGAAAGAAAGAACGAAAGAAAGAAAGAAAGAAAGAAAGAAAGAAAGAAGGAAAGAAAGAAAGAAAGAAAGAAAGAAAGAAAGAAAGAAAGAAAGAAAGAAAGAAAGAAAGAAAGAAAGAAAGAAAGAAAGAAAGAAAGAAAGAAAGAAAGAAAGAAACACTCGACTTCGTAGCTTCCTTCGGGCCGCTGATTCACGGCAGCGTTCTTTGGGCGTTAAAACGTCTTTCCGCTTTTGAATGAGCATCCTGAAGTTGACCACGCTTTTTTTTTTAATATTCTCTGATTGAATTGCGGCACATTTTGGTAGAGGTCTACTGCTTCAGTCGATTTAGATCCGGGCGTGTCGGTTCAGATCATGGCAACTGAATCAATCGAGACATAACACATTGCAGTCATAGAGGCCACCGATAGGGAAGAAAGGGCTAACAGCGACCAGCCTTTTTGTTTGCTTTAATTTGTTTTGTCAATATAATTTATTTTGTTAATGTTGCTAATGCATTTGGGTACATAGCATCATTTGTAAAAAGAAGAGGGAACGATTTCTAGCCGACTTTGGGAATTGATTGTAATACCAGGCCGCGAGCTGTGCTATAATGTTAAGCCGTGTTCAGACAACGTGCGCAACGTACGCATCCTCGGTAAGGATCGTAAGCGTAGCGCAAGCAACGTAATGAGCATGTTCAGACGTTGTTGGATTTAGCGTAAAGTACGTAACGTAAGGGACGTAAATGTTGCCGGCCCCGCGACTTTTACGACTACTACAGAAGCGACCGTTACGCACGACCAATGGGCAAAGCAGTTTCGGTTTTCACTTTCCGTTCGCGGGGCTTCTGGCCTCCCCCGATTCCGCGTCTTCATGCGCGTCTTGAAAGCCATGCAGTAGCGTGCCTGTGCAGTTGGTTTGCCGGACTAAAGCGCAGACGCGATGTGCGTTAATGTGAGCGCACGTAGCGTCTTCCCTTTAGCCCAACCAGCCCAACCAAGCCAGCCATGGCCAAACACGCGAGCCTTGCTAGGCTGAAATTGTAGCGAGGACGCAACGCACATTCAGAGTGGTGATTGGCGCGTCGTAAAAAACGTATCGTACCGAAAAGATCAATGTGAACATACGTGGTCGCTAGCTACGCAAACTGACGATACAGCCGTTACATGATACGACATTTATGAAAGATGCGACTGCAGTCTGAACGCGGCTTAAGGCTGGCGTGTTCTCAGGAGCTTAGACTACCGATCGGCGGCGTTTTCTGGCCATGCTGAAAAAGTGTTGCCCCCTTTAATATGGGCTGTGCAGTTCTGACCAGCGATGTGTTCTTTTTTTTTTAAAATTAAATGCATGTAAGGAAAGAGAGAGGGAAAAAAAAGCGAGGTTAACCAAGCATTGGCGCATATAAGGAGTCGTTCGTGCTCATTTGTGACGCTACCCCCCATCTCCTGCGTAATAGTTGCCTTCGCAATGTGGCGAACACCAAACTATACGAATAGGCACATAGACGAATGTTCACACACTTAGTCCTTAATGTTTTTACTCGATGTCCTTAAATGAGGCCTATAAAAACGGCGAAGGAGAAAGAGAGATCTGACGTTATCTGGCTATTCACTCGCCGTTTAATCAACGCTTTTCTTCCGTTCTGTGACGCAACCATCACTGTCGCATCACCCATGCCGTTTCATTATTCGGGCCGTTCGTTTGTTTATTTACCTTCCCTTCCGCTCGTCGATTTGTCAGCAACCCGAAGATCCCGCGTTTCCTTTTCTTTCAGCGAGCGCAATCAGCTCCCTAAGGCGCGAAGACAGCGTCACGTCAGCAGCGTTCCCTCTGTGAAAGGTTAAGTGAATCGATTATTCCCGGTGCGCCTACTCGCGGCGTGTTTTCCGCCGCGGCCGTCAAATCGCCACCTTCCAAACGTCATTCGCTTTGTTTCTCCCTCTTCTTCTCTTTCTTTTGTTTTTGTTACCTCTTACATGGCTCATACCCACTCAGGGGGATTGGCCTAGAATTGATTATATGAATTTGTTAGACATTCTGAGTACTGATTATTGATAACCAAAAAGAGAGAGAGAGAGAAAAAAAACGTACATAAAACGGAAAGAGTATTTTCACCCATTCAGATGAGACGCTTTAGTCGTTATCTTGAATAGATTTTAAAATAGAAAAAAAAATATTTTTTCCTACTTCTACTTCTCCTTTCTTTCTTTCTTTCTTTCTTTCTTTCTTTCTTTCTTTCTTTCTTTCTTTCTTTCTTTCTTTCTTTCTTTCTTTCTTTCTTTCTTTCTTCTCCTGGGTGACCGCTTCATCGACGTCGTGCCTGCATGTTCACGTTCCTTCGCGGAATAATCGCATTGTTCCTCGTCGGCGCCCGTGCTTTCCTTTAGTCGCCTTCCGGTCCTCCTTCGTTACGTCGAGGACCGATGACCCGACGTCGCCGTCGTCCCGCGACGCCTCAGTCAGGTCACGTCCCAAAGCGCGCGAACGGGAGAGTGCTCCTTCCTCTCCTCTGGGAAGCCTCCTCAATTTCCAATGGCGGCCTCGCGTCTTTCCTTTCCCGAACCACTCGCGCCTTCTCCGCGAATATAACCACCGCGGCGCACGAAAGCGAAGACGCGTGCGTAATACTTTTGTACGGGCGCATTTGCCCCGAGGAAATTGGCTTTCGCCCGTCTTTGCATAATGGAATTTTAAACAGACTGCACACATACTGGCCTCGCACGATCACTCTCCGTACTTGTCGCCTCCCTCTTTTCTGCTCCGTTTTTCCTCGTCCGTCGTTGTTTTTGTTCTTGTGTTGATTCTAGTACTCCTCTAAGCGTCTGTTTCTATTCTTAGAAGAAGAATATTGAAGGGCTCGGTTTTCTTTGTTAGGCACAACATTAATGAGAACTAACGGACGATAGATCCAAGAGAAGTATGGGGGGTTGTTACTTGTAAATATGATACAAATGTGAATCAAGTAAAGTGGATGAAAAGATAACTTGCCGCCGGCAGAGACCGAGCCTCCAACCTTCTAATGACGCGTTCTATGCTCTACCAATTTAGCTACGGCGTCAGTCATCCTCCCGTCCACTTTATGGAGTATGCCTGGGCATTTAAACCTGGGGGGTGCTAATCAGCGCCGCTTGTAGCCATGGTGGCGAGTGTGGAACACTTTTTCTGCCTGCTGGCGTCAAGTAGCAATTGATCGTTTTACGAGCCGGCAGCTGACCAATAGCCCCTCGCATACTACTTGAAGGCATCAAGTCTGTCAGCACAAGATTCTCGCTTCATTCAGCACGAGACCCTATAGCCATGAATGAAGGAAAGAAGGGAAATTTTAAGGACTCTTACACGGACATCAAGCATTTTCGCCTTCATCGAAAATGCAGCCGCCGCGGCCGGGATTCGCCTGCGGGTCAGCAGTCGAGTATCATAACCACTAGACCACCGTGACGAGTGGGATAGAAAAGGTGAGGCAGACGAGACGAGGGCTACTTACAAGTGTCCACATTTATTGGAAAGCATCACCGCAGTTAAAGGGGCCATGACACTGTCACGCAAGAATTCGTGGTTTCCATCGAGAAATGGAAGTATAGGGTCTATTATGCCTATACATATATGAAAAGTAGAAGTAAAAGAATATTTCAGTGCAAAACAAGCCCTAGAAGTCGCCGGCTGTAAACCCCGCCCACCGCCGGCGACCGCCATGTTGCTGTACGGCTCGTGTGACGTAATGTCCAGCAAGGAGCGGAGCCGTCGTCTTGTAGCAAAGTTTCAGACGCTGAAAATCGTTCAATTTCAGTGCCAAGCTGAAGAAAGCTAAAATATCTCGATTTCACGCGCAGCTCATCGCGGGACAATATCGTTCGCCGGAATGCAGACGCTCGCACAGCAAGCAGCCTGTTACGTCACTGCTCACGAGTGCGCCAGTGTTGTCCGACTCCTAGACGGCTCGCGTGTTTATAAAAACATTCAATGATAAATGCAGTGCTCGACCGAATGCGCCAAAATTTTGCCAGGTTATTTGTGAACGCACAAGGATTAACCCACATAACACAGATTATGAACGAAAATTCGGTGCCATGGCCCCTTTAAACCATGTGCGCATGAGTACGAGATCCTCGGTGTCTAGCAAACAAAAAAGAAAAAAAAAAGAGAGAGGTAGAGTGCTTTACATTGTAGCCTTCTTCGCTTTAAAGCAATTTTAAGCGCTGCCTTATGTGCCGCCGTAATAAAAATATCCGAACGTCGTCGCGTTTTAGTGGATTTTCAGCGAGTGTATATAAGCACTCTTTTACGTCATTAGCTGTCATCCTGAGGCGTGAGTTCAGTGTATTCGTACTTTCTCGATGCCTCAGATAAGTTTCATGCTCGCCATCAATTTCAACGCTCAAGGCGAACTGAAATCGTCGGAAGTCATTTTTTTTTTCTTTTTCAATCAGCCTACCTACCCGATTCCCAAGTTCCCTTCATTCGCGTACATTTCGAAACTCTACCGTGGCGATGCATTTCGTACTGTCTGAAAAAAAAAAACTGCTCTGTTCTTCATATACTCTCTTATTGCCTGCTTGAAACGGGAGTACCGTGAAATTTCAGCCCACTGGTGCAGTTTTTCCTTTTTTGTTTTCCTTTCCTGCAGCTTTAAGCATATCCCTTCAAAGTTCAACCCCCGGTTTTTTGTGCGTGCTTTTTTTTTTCAGTCATTAGTTCTACTTTATTTGCGCTTTCTCGACGTCTCGAAGACAACTCGCTGTACGTCTCAGCTTCCTGCCAATACCGGTGAGCCTGGAACTAATGTTCAGAAGCTTAGGCACCACCGCAGGCGCAATTCTGACTGCCGTTCGTGCCGAAAACGATACGCCTGTAGAGGAAGAAAAAATAAATAAATATAGGGGCCTCTTTTTCGTTTATTCTTAAGCTATGATCGAAGCCTATCTCTCGAGGAACTCTTCTCCCGTCTTTGTTTCTGCAGTCTTATTGTCTCTCTCACAAATTCGCGAATTCCTCAGCATTACCCTGCTGCTCCGTTAGTGCGTCTGCACTGTATAATATATATATATATATATATATATATATATATATATATATATATATATATAGTCAAGAAATGAAGGAGCACACTTACGAAAATTGAATATTTTTTACTGGTTAACGTTTCAGCCGTGGCACGGCCTTCCATATATATATATATATATATATATATATATATATATATATATATATATATATATATATATATATATATATATATATATATATATATATATATATATATATATATATATATATATGCATGCGCGCGTTCCCAGCGGTGCCTGCTCGATCTCTGCTGCTCCAACGTACGCCGTGTTTGCATATGCGCTCTCGCAATTATTCGTCTCGTCTCAGACTCGATCGTTTGCTTTCGGTGCAGGGGGGTTGCGGCGTCTTCATCTAGCGCGTATACCGTGTTTTTGCCTCTGTTACGTGCGTGGAAAATGCTTCCAAGATTCTGTCAAAATGAACTATACTGATGGAAGAGGCAGAGTCGGGTTACGGGAAATGCGGGGAGGGCAGCCGTGTTACTCCTGGATTGTGGTCCTGAAGTTGACGAGTGGGAATCTGGAAGCGTGGAAAGGAAACAACAATAAAAAAAGGGGAGAAAGTTTACACTAGCCGTGTAAAGCTTAAGAAACGGCGAAGCTGGTTGACCTTAGGGGCTTAACCGTCTTGGCTGATGCTATTGGTATTTCCTTGGCGTAGACAAAGTAGAGTCGAACCACAGCCTGTCACAGACCTTGCTATAATGTCCAAACTCCAGCGCCCGAACTAGCGTGCAAAGCTGGCTGTGGCACCCCCGGTAGAAGCGCGTAGACAGACGTCACCAGTAATCGAGAGAAGCTTTACTATTAACTAGAGGCCGGATCTTTAGGCACTAAAAATCGTGTTTTAGGCGCCAAAAAATAGGCAGGAAAAACACAGTTTTAGGCCCCCAAAATCGTAAATATAGGCACAATAAATTTTAAAAAAAAAACTCAAATAAATTTTCGAATAAGGACGTGCGCGACCTGATCTACGACAGGAAAGCAAACAAATGTTATATTTTATGATTGTACAAAGGCGTTAATGATTTAACATAGCCATGCGATAGTCCCTTTTCGGGCACGGTTTCCAGAACACGGTCTCTCCTTTTATTGTCCAGAATGGTAAGTTAAGTGTCCACCATCGAATAAACACGCTCCTGGGTCTGCTTCTTTTCGGCATGGCTGGGAAGGGCAGCACAGGATTCAATAGCCAGACCGCTAAAAGGCCAGAAGGGTCTGTTAGCCTTGTATTGGCCGGGTCTAATAGCGCAGGGTCAATTTCTCCTCTTTGTGTGAACACCATATTGGACCCCTTACCAGGTTTGAGCGTTTCGAGCTAGAAGTGTAATGCATGCACTGCGCTAACGATCACGTCTGCCAAGATTTGCAACGATACGCTCCCCGGAAGGAGGTGAAACGTCAGACAGAATGCCTCGTGCCCTCTATCTCACGGGCACGCGCACCAATGTGGGGGAGGTGAAGTTCAACAAGGAATGGTCCTGTGTATGTCACAGTAGTACATGAAACTGCGAGAATTATTCGAGGCTACATGTGTAATTTGTGCAATCTGTTGCTTGAATAGAAGAATGAAAGTTAATAGAAATATTAAAACATACAAACGGAATGTGTGCGCACTTTAGTTTTTTCTTCGAATCGAGAGCGATGCAAGACTTAGCTGCCTATATTTCTTTTGTGTTCGTGTTCTCGCCGTTCACGCGTCGTGGCGGCGCCAGCCCTGACAACGCTCACCATGTTTTTGGTGCATCGTCCCTTACAGCAGTTCCAGCTGTGCGACGCGCTATGTCGTGGTAAGGATACAGGATCCATGCCAGCCTCTCCAAACGCATAGACGGATCCATCCCACAGAAACAGGCAGTACACTATAGAGAAAACGCCGAAACGATACAACACCGCTTGTGCGCACGACCTGACTTGGGCATGTCATGTGCACATAGTGTAATCTTGCGTGGGCATGGCGTGTTGATGCGTCAACGTCGTGTGATCTTCCGGCTCCGAGTTTCTCTCATACCGAATAGGGCAGGGAAGGAATTTGGCTTGCGAGTGGCAAAGGTTTCAAGCTCACCTACCGGCATCATGCTTTCGCGGCTCGTAATGAACCAATTAAAAAGTTCTTGTGGTACAAAGCTCTTCATTGGGACACGCGAACACTTCCAGTATCTGACTAAAATTTCTCATGTGACGTGGTGAAGCGCCCTTTAAGAGTAAATTACAAACGAAACAAAAGCCATGTGCACATCTGATTTTTTTTTTACCTACTTTCTATTTTCCCCTGACGGCACTCCATGGTTTCGCATTCGCTCTCCATATTCCTGCTGCTGCGCGCAGGCACCTCCTGTTTTCTGCCCCCTACCACGCCAAAGTCTTCAAGGAGGTGCTTCAGTTCCATGGGACCACTGGACTGGAAAACCGGCGGTAAAAGCCGCCCGCCACGTCCTCGGCCATAGACGCCACTCTCCTCTTCTTCCCCTCTCCTCTTCCCGCCTTTATTTTCCTCTCCCCATACACGCTGGGACGTGCTCCCATTTAGGGTTGCAGAAATAGCGTCTTTTCCTCTCCCCTGCTCCAACCGCTCGCGCCATGTCAGTGCGGTGGCGTAAGGTGGCCGGCGCGTCCCATTTCACTGCTGCTACCGGTTGCTTCCCGGATGTTTGTTGAACTAGGAAACTAGGTTGTTGCACCCCATAAAGTTCCGAAACGTCAATTTTGCCCGGTAACATGAATTACGGTCTCAAACTGTACTCGAAAGCAAAATTTGAGGCTAAATAGCGTTCATATAGGCACCAATTTTGAAAATAGGCATTTATGGGCACTTATAGACATTTAGGCACAAACCCCAAAAATAGGCATTTATAGGCATTATAAAAACACTATAAAAGCACTCCTTTACCCCTAATTCATGCTCATATATCAAAGTGGCGCGATAGGAACGCAAGGAAAAAAAATAGGCATTTGCCTATAATCCGGTCTCTACTAATAACCCGTCGGGATAGTGTCGTAACCACTCCGTTATCCAGTCACGCTAGCAGAGCATAGCATAGCCTTGTGTAATATAGTATAGCAAGTGGGCGGGAAAGGGAAGTGGGGTGAGGGGGGAGGGAAAGGAGGAGGGGATAGAGTAAAGCATAGGAACAAAGGGAAAGAAAGGGACGTAAGACGGGACGGAGAAAGAAAGAAAGAAAGAAAGAAAGAAAGAAAGAAAGAAAGAAAGAAAGAAAGAAAGAAAGAAAGAAAGAAAGAAAGAAAGAAAGAAAGAAAGAAAGAAAGAAAGAAAGAAAGAAAGAAAGAAAGAAAGATAGCATAAAAAGACAGATAAAGAGAGAAAAATGACAGAAAAAGAGATAACAAGAAACAGAGAGAAAGAAAGAGAGAAAGATAGAGAATCAAAGAAAGATAGAGAAAAGTTAAAGAGAGGGAGAGAGAGAAAGATATCGAAAGAAATTAACCGGCGTTGGCCAGAAGACCTCAGGGTCGACCAGCCTTCGCTGTGCCAAGCTTCGCGCGACTTAGTGCAAACTTCCCGCATTTTCTTTTTTTTTTTCTCGTCCAGTTTTTCTTTCCTTTCCTCCGAGCTGCTATTTCGAGACCAAAGTGTATCTTTTTGTCTCGGACAAGTTACGTGGGGGACCATCATTTCTTCCCTGATCACCTCGTTTTCGCTTCATGGCCTCTTAAAAGCTCTCCGCTCCATTCTTCCTCGGAAGGTGTAATGCTCTGTGTAGAATTTCTTTTAGTTCCTGCTTTATACACCTCATTTTAATCCATCCTATGTTTTGATGTTTCTGGTTTCCACCTTGTTCCGTGCTTTCTTTCGGCCGTCTCCGGGACAGAGATAAAGGCGACGCTTTCTTTGTTCAGTCCCAGGAGGCATGCATTGGCTCTGCTCTCTCTCTCTCTCTTTCTTTCTTTCTTTCTTTCATTTTTTCATTTTTTTTTTTTTTTTTGCTGCAGTGCTTTAATTATTTCGATTTAGCACGTTTGCTTTTCTTCGGAACTCTGAGTTGATACTCAGTTGCAGTATCTCTGCCGCTCTGCTTCGTGTATCGGTCATCTTGCTAATCGAATGTCCTGCGCACTTTCTTTGCTCTAGAAGTCAACATCCAAATTGTATTTGTCTACATCCGTAACGTGAACCCTTTCTTTTCTCATTTTCATTAGCCGGTGTCGTTCGGTACACAACCGTACCGGTTCACGTACGTTGCATTGAGGTGTGTGTCTGTGTGTGTGTGTGGAGGGGGGGGGGGGGGGGGGACGTGTTGCGTGCGTGCGTGCCCTAATAATTCCTTCGATTTTTTAAAATTTCTCTTCGTTGCAGAGTGTCCTTATATGTATTATCCGCCGCCCCCTTTCGGCACTTGTCCACTGCCTTGGATTATTTATTTGCTGCCGTACGTATCATACAATGTTCGGTGACATTCATCAGCTAACGTTCTATTTGGGCGGCATGGGGCAGTAATGTCCGCGTATGAGGCTGCAGCTCTGCTATCATTCTTGGTGCAAGCAAGCGATGTAAATCTTTGTAGCGTGAAGCTCCACAGTTGTGGAGCTCCACAGAGTAGACGTGAGTGTAAATGTGAGCCGACGTAAGGCTCATTGCATTGCTGGAGGCGAATAGATAGGACCATAGGTCGGCAAAAACAGCGGAGCTCACTCAGACTCACTCGAGATACATATTTTGGGCTTTGGACTCACTCGGAGTTGGACTCGGCAAAATTTTTCTCGACCGGACCCACTCGGACTCGGACTTAGACTCAAGGCTCCCTTACTCGCAGATCGAGCCTTGAGTCTGAGTGAGTCCAGGGTGAGTAATATTTAGGTGAGTCTGGGATTCGAGTGAAGCCGGTTTATGTAAACTTTTAGCGCGCTGGAGGTAAACGAAAGCGACATAGATAGAACGACACGGGACAGCACAAGCGCGAACTAACAACGGTTTATATTTACAAAATATATACACTCAAAGAAAGGGGGCGAAAAAAAAAACAGCACAGAAAGAAACATATGCGCAAAAGAGAGATCTTAACATGCATGTCATGCACGGCATGATTCACATCATGGTGAGCTAGCTGTCGTTTTATTGGCTTGGTGCAAGAAACACATCAAGAGAAATGCTATCTATCTATGTTGCTTTCGTTTCTCTGTAGCGCGTTAAAGTTAACACTACGTGCAACCAACAGATCCCTACCTTGGCTCTTCTGGGAGTCCGGTTGAGGAAAATTTCGGTGGGTCTGAGTCCGAGTGAACCCTAAGCGCAAAATTTACTTCTTGAGTGAGTCTGAGTGAGTTCCACCCGGACTCACTCAAGCTCTCGGTTCGATCTGAGTATGTGTGAGTTCGATTCACGAGTGTGTTTGCCGACCTACGATTGGAGGTTCGACAAGGCCCATCGTCGCAGCCGCGACAAGGGGCGTGACATAATTTTTCAACGGCTTGCCGTGTACCGAGCTTACGCTGCATCGTCCTTACCTGCGTGCACGGCTTCGCACCGTCGGTGAAGCGAGACGGCGCCAGATCGGCCGAGCGTGTCGGGAGCCGGCACAACGTGGCAGCCTTTCGGGAGCGCTGAAAATCGAGCCACGTATCAGGTTTTCGATGCGTTTTACCGCGGTTGCCGGGATTCGCGAGAGCTAGCGCAATTTGAGTACTCCAAAAATGGCGACGTTGCAAAGTCCCCATACTTGTAATAATAATTTTGGGTTTCACGTCCCAAAACCAAGACGTGATAATGAGAGACGCCGTAGTGGAGGGCTCCGAAAATTTCGATCACCTGGGTTTCTTCAACGTGCACCTAAATCTACGTACACGGGCCTCGAGCATTTTCACCTCCATCGAAAATGCGGCCGCCGCGGTAGGAATTCGATCCCGCGACCTGCGGGTCAGCACTCGAGCACCAAGTCGCCATACTTGATACTTGTTATCTGCGGCAAACCCTCCTTATAACGAAGTCGCTTGATCCTAAATTTCGCGAATGGCTCCACCTTTTAATAGATGATCTAGCATAGTGGGAAATCCGCACGAGATCGCATGGTGTAGCATATGCGTTGAGCGTTCCTGCTTGTTCGTATCAAGCAGGAGATTCAAAGAGCACTGCAAAAGTCACTACTCCGCGTGGCGACAAGTTTTTGGATCTGACTGATAAACTGTGCAACTGCTCGCGGATATCAACAAGGTTTCGTCCATTCATGTACTTTCGAGCCCAGTGTTTTTCAGTATATTTTACAAGGCCCTGCTCTACCATGGCTCACTTGTATATATAATGTACCTACGTTTCACGAAAATTCTGCTAAAGCGGAAGTGAAATTCCCGTCACGTTTGCTTGAGGGGTTATTGTGTATAATGTCTTACTTTCTTTCTCTCTCTCTTTCTCTCTTCAGTTCGCGACATACACTCGTGTGTTACTGCCTTTGAGCCTTTGAGCTTTACGCAGAGTGTCTGAATCTGCGCCAAGTCCATTAACAACTTACTTCACAACGTTGCTTGTTGGGCGAGTTGGAATAGGTCAATCATGATGTAGGGCAGCGCAAAAAGCAGACAACAGACGAGCGAGGGGGACAAGGACACAGCGCATTCTTCCAACTAAAATTTATTAGATTGGGACGCACGTATATATACACAGGCAAAGCAAGAAAAGATTTCACCTTTTGATTTTTACTTCCTGGTTTTATCTTTTCTTGCTTTGCCTGTGTATATATACGTGCGTCCCAATCTAATAAATTTTAGTTGGAAGAATGCGCTGTGTCCTTGTCCCCTCGCTCGTCTGTTGTCTGCTTTTTGCGCTGCCCTACATCATGATTAACTTACTTCAGCTTGTGTGGGCAATTTTAATATCTGTTAGCTCTTCCTTCAGTGTCCTTCACTCTTAAAACATTTTAACAACGTTGTACACCTAGTGTGAGCGCAGTACCGATCATTGGCTGACTCTGCCGTTCTGGCTCTGAGGTTTAAGGTTTGATTCCCGATCGGTACTTTTGTGTTCCGGCGTGGGCGATACACAGAAGCTTTCGTGCAACGTGGGTTGAAACTCGCGGGGATAGAGGTTAGGCCAGGACTACATCATCGTCGTTTTGCTCTAACCACGACATTGTCTGAATGTTGCTCCATACGTTAAGCCTAAAACTGACTTTCTTTTTCAGCGCAGTAGTGTCTCAGGTACACCTCCTATTCGCTTCAAGACAAAATTGGTTGCGGGTCTTGGGTCATAACCGACTTCTAGTAAAATTCCTGACATCTTCTAGGAAAAGACAAAGGGACTCACACAGGCTGTTTCCTAACTGCTTACCAATTTTCTCGGTGCAGCTAGCCTAAATTTTTCACACAGACGTCACACGCCCACAGTCTTTCCTCCTATCGTCCCGCATTGGTGTCCAATCTCGTTCTGGCGATTGTCTTACGCAAACCCGGTTTCTCATTAGATTTGCCGCCGTCTTACTTTCACAATCTATGAAAGAACTTTCGTCACGCTCGACAACACGTTGAAACCGCCTTTCTCCGTATGCTAAGATTAATTATAACGAACGAGTCGCATTGGAGTATGGTTAGAGACATTGAAGGCGTGTAGGCACACATCTGTTTCTCTCCCAATAGTAGTATTTTACGTAAACCTCTTCGGCCGCGCGTTTCGTATTGTTATACAGGTTTTTCAGAACGTGCCAGCTAAAACAGCCCTCCTTCAACTTTATGTTGTTCAACTTGAAAACCCATATAATAAATTCTCTACGACACGGCAGTACACTCGTTGGACTTTGTTTGGTCTCTACTCATATGCGTTCTTTCTGTAATTCAAGCCCTGCTCATAAATCAACGCTGTGTGAGTTTTCAAAACCATCAGTAGCTTTGTTTCAAAGACATTCGCTCCCTGCCGCAGGCACGAATCTCGGCTTGATATCTGGTTTTCAGAGATTCAGCTTATTGAAACTGCAAACTCTCGCCACTACGCATATCACGCGAAGTACTAGTGGTCTACTTGTGTATTTCAGACAACTTGTCGTTTTTTCCTGACCATGATTCTGCTTCGACGCGCCTTAATTCCAATTTCGTCACTTCCTTCTCGCGGGAAGTTCCGGTCTGACGTAATAGGGAGGACGTGTTTCCGACGCTCCGGGTGCGATTAGTTTCGACCATCGCCATTAGATTACGTGAAACGTTTGCGATTTGTGAAAAAAAGAAAAAAGAAAAAATGTTGTGACAGGCTTCAACTTTCACATATAAGCAGTTGCCCTCATGTCAGTAATTAAACATAATTAACGAGCTTTGTTAATTACACAGTTCAATGTCACTGCAGCCGCGGCAAACTGTTTCCGCATCGACGTAAAGTTGGTGTGCGAAAACAAGAGTAGCCTGATTTTCACGATGTTTTTATAAAACATCGGTATTTTCTAAAAATAAAGTACCCTGTATAATCAAATCCATCCTGCATCTTAATTCCATCTTTATTCCGTGCACCGTTCATTTAAAATATTCAGGAAAGGTTGAGGACAATGAAACCGGAATTCATTGTCCTTCATCAGGTCTAGATGTTTTCACAGCAGACGATAAGAGCAATGTCTCCTCCAAAATGCATTCTCCTCGGGCACAATATTTAAGAAATGATGTCATATCATTTGTCGTTAACTTTTCTGTACGGAACCCATCGCCGAAATATTTTCATTAAGCGCCGGCCCATCGTTCCAGCTCTAATAATAATAATAATAATAATATCTGGGGTTTAACGTCCCAAAACCACGATATGATTATGAGAGACGCCGTAGTGGAGGGCTCCGGAAATTTCGACCATCTGATGTTCTTTAACGCGCACTGACATTGCACAGTACACGGGCCTCTACCATTTCGCCTCCACCGAAATGCGACCGCCGCGGCCGGGATCGAACCCGCGACCTTCGGGTCAGCAGCCGAGCACCTTAGCCACTAATCCACCATGGCGGACCGTGCCAGCACTAAGAGCTAGTGCATAGAAGAATTCGTAATGTTCAGAATTTGTGATGACTGGCCACCGAACGCCACTTTGTCCAGTCTGGCGATTGGGGTGGCTAAAAAATTAATCCGCAGCAATGAAGTAATGCGCGTGCATTGTTCATTGCGGCAAAAACGCGCTTGCCGTTTATGCCGAGCAGTGAAGGGCAAATCTTACAATGAAGCTTTTCGGAAGAGTTTCACGGTCGGTTTTTATCACTTCCTTTATAAAGGCGGTTGCATCATACGGCCTGGTCTTGTTATTATGGTGCTCGACTGCCGACCATAAGTCGCGGGATCAAATCCCGGCCGTGGTGGCCGCATTTTCGATAGAGGTGGGAATGCTTTTGGCTCGTGTGCTTAGATTTAGGTGCGTGTTCAAGAACTCCGGGTGGTTGAAATTTCCGGATCGCTCCACTGCGCTGTCCCTCGTTATCATATCGTGGCTTTGGGACGGTACACCCCGGCATTATTATTATTATTATTATTATTATTATTATTATTATTATTATTATTATTATTATTATTATTATTATTATTATTATTATTATTACGGAAAAATTCTGAGGTACTACAAGCTAATAATATCTGGGGTTTTACGTCCCAAAACCACGATATGATTATGAGAGACGCCGTAGTGGAGGGCTCCGGAAATTTTGACCATCTGGTGTTCTTTAACGTGCACTGACATCGCACAGTACACGGGCCTCTACAATTTCGCCTCTATCGAAATGCGACCGCCGCGGGAGGTACTACAAGCTAATGGCTCAGCGCTGTAAAAAACGCACCCACACGTCTGCGCTTGCTGCAGCGTTTGCCTTTCTGCGTTCATAGAAACCTCAGCACAGCGGTCCCCAAAAACGCGTCGTTGTTAACGGCCTCAACAGAACAGCACAAGTGCTTTCTGTCGGTGCTTGCATCCGGGGTACCTCCCCCTTTTTCTTCAGTTTCAAACAACGCCCGGGTATAATGGTTCTTCCCGTCGCCATCAGCAGCAAAACAAACACGCGTTCAATGAGATAAAGGGTCTTCTGTCTTCTTTTTTTTTTTTTTCGCGTGCGCTGTAGCTCCGCTGCTGCGTCGTTTATATTTTCCAGGTTTCGCACGTTTCTGGGGGACCGCCCTTTCGCCTGAAGGGGTCGGCATGCAGCGTCATTCCTAGGGCTCGCGGAGGCGTGGCTTTGTTATTTGAGCGGCCTGTTGTCTCTAGGCATGACCTTATCGTGTGTGTGTATATATATATATATATATATATATATATATATATATATATATATATATATATATATATATATATATATATATATATATATATATATATATATATATAATATGTGTGTGTGTGTGTGCGTGCGTGTGTGTGTTTGTAAAGACGAGGGCGGCGCTTCTCGCGTTTCAGCAGCCGTAGCATCAGATTTAGTGAAAAGGAAAGCGCACCCCGCTTTGTTCAGAAAGCAAAACTTTAAAATGCGCGCGCTTTGTTCTGCGCAGAGCTAAGCAAGGCGCTATTTTATGCTCCTGGGTGCTCTGCTGTTCTCACTTGCTCTGCACGGCTGCCTGCAGATCTCTGTCCCCAACACTGGCTCGATTTCTTTCCTGCTTTCGTTTTGTTTTTTTCTTACCTCAACATCTTTCTCCCTGGTCCAGTTCTCCTTTTTATTTTTGTCTCAGTGTTTGCCCCATGGCAGTGCCGGACAGGCAGGCTCGTGATGCATTTCCCGCTGGGACCTAATGGTTTCTGCGTGTGTCTGGGCGCGCGGTCGTGCGTTTACAACGTGCTGGCGAAAAGCTACTCCCGTATTTCTCCGATTTGTCGCCACAAGCTGCTTTAGTCGTGACTGGCTGTTTTTATAGTTCTCTTTTTATTGGTTGTTTTTCTCATAAGGCGTGCTCTTTTATCTTTCTCTTCTATCTCTCTTCTTTGCTCTTTTTTTTTTTTTTTTTTTTTTTGTAGTTCGCTGTCACCCGTTACCTTCAGATTATATCGAGTCTGTGTAGTAGGAGCCTTTTTCTTTTTTTTTTAGTACCTTAGGGGTCTCGGCCTTGTCGGCGTCTACTGTCGTCACGGTGTGTCATGTAGTCACGGTCACACCAGATGGTCGAAATTTCCAGAGCCATCCACTACAGCGTCCCTCATAATCTTATCGTGGTTTTGGGACCGTAAAGCCCCAGATATTATTATTACCCTTCCCTACATGCCCTGTTTCAGGCTTGGCACCACTAGTGCCTCATCAAAGAAATCTCTCTCAAAACATTGCACGCTTCTCCCCTCCCCAGGTTTCACGTTAGTGGAGCTGAAACACCCTTCCCTACATGCTTCGCCCCCTCCCCAGTTTTTTTTTCCTGATTTCCCTTTGCCTTAATTTGTTCTCCTTTCTTTGTAACTATGCGTCTCCCTCGCAATCACCAACAAAACAAACATAATTTCGGTGTACCCTTTCAGCGAACGGGCTTTTTCTGGCGGTTTTCTCTGTCTGAGGAGAGCAGGATATGCGCCTGATGCGCCGACACGTTAAGAGCGGCTTGGATTAGCGAGCCCGTCTATCCCTTTTAATCTCTAGCCCAGTCCCAGAGTGGCTGCGCAGCGGCAGTCGAGGCTTGTCGGCTTCGGGCTCCCTCATGCGAAGACGAATGACCGAGCGCATTGTGAGAGGCAGGCAAGAAGAGCGACAGAAAGTCTTTGGTCCAAGTCGGCTTCTCTGAGTCTGCGTTGGTGGGCTTCGCAGATAGGAAAAACCCGACGGATAACGGCTTGTAGGTTGGTGTAAATAATAATAAAAAAAATATTCGCAACTTGTAACGGAAGAGAGTTTAAACACGTCGAGTAAGGAAGGTACTGTCTTCGAAAAAAAAGAAAGATCACACCTTATTTTTTATTCCGGTCCGCCACGGTGGATCATTGGCTACGGTGCTCGGCTGCTGACCCTAAGGTCGCGGGTTCGATCCCAGCCGCGGCGGTCGCATTTCGATGGAGCCGAAATTCCAGAGAGAGGCCCGTGTGCTGTGCGATGTCAGTGCACGTTAAGGCACTGACATCGCTTTTACAGCGAAAGCTGTTATGAAATCACAACAAGGGCCGTTTTTGCGCCGTAGTTGTCCGCCGCCGCTGCCGCCGGTGTCCGTAACCACTTCGCGCGAAATAAGAAAAAAAACTAAATAAATAAAGACTGCCAATGACAGAATGGGAATCGAACCAGGGCCCTCTGCGTGGCTGCCCAGCACTCTACCACCGAGTTACGCCGGTGCTTGAAACTTTATTGCAAACTGACCCTACGCAGGCTTCATGTCGGGTAGGGAATCGCGTTAACATGTGTTCTAAAGCGTTTTAGAACAGTAAAGTAATAATCAGGCGCCACACAATGCGAATTGCGTAACGAGTGGGTCGTTCAATGCTCCAACCCATTACAAAAGCCTCTGGCAAAATTCTTCATCGTCGTCAGCCCCAGCATCAACAAAGTGTACATAATGCGTTACAAGTGTGTAGCGGGTACCGCACTTTTCCGAAGAATGACGAATAATGGCATAGTAAACGCTTCCCCACTACAAAAAATTATGATTATTTATGGCGTAGTGGGTACCATGCAAGTGTGCTTGTAGTAGTTGCCCCAAGAGTGTTCAAAAAGGCTCTAGAAAAATCGCTGTTCCAACTTTCGCTGTGACTTTGCTGTGCGTGCCGTGCAGGACAGGCGTTTTTTTTTTTTTTTTTCCCTTCGTGTCGTCTTAAGTGCATATGGAACCACGGTATTTTGTGCGTGTATGTGTGATGCCAGACTACTCACTCACGTGTTCTTCGTTGCGGCGAGTTGTGTAGAAGTATAGGCCGTGTGCAATGGCGTCGATTCGAGCGACAGCATTTCCATTTACAAATTACGAAGGAACATTTCTAGGTGGGCTTTCGCAGCCTCGCACACCTCGTAGCCAAGACTGCTAAGAGCGGAGCGGACTAGCACTCCCAGTTTTACATGCACATAAATACCCTAAAACGGCAGACGGGAGGACGACCGCTGCCGTAGCTCAACTGGCAGAGCATCGGACGCGTTACCGAAGGTTCGTCGAAGGTATAGGGTCCGTAGGTTCGGTCCCTACCGGCTGCAAGTCGTTTTTCCGCCCACTTTACTATATTCACATCTACGTCACAAGTACGCGTAAACCAGTTTGCACCCTTAAGGGGGGTTTTGCCGTGTCTATAACTAACACCCTTACACCCTAGGAAAAGGGTGTTTTGACGTACCAAAACACCCCATATCATGGGGTGTTTCCAATGGCCTAAACACCCTTACACCCTTATGACTGAAAAAAAATGGGAAAAATGAAATCTACCAGTCAGGAAACGTGGAATCCCAGTTGCCATCAGCATAGAAGGTGCACCCGCGCGCCAGACCATACACACAACAGAGCGTATTGTAAAATATCCCATGGACTCTGCGACGCGCTACATAGTCTTAAAGTGACCATCGGCTATATATAGCCATGGTATCTTAAGCCACCATTCAGTGCCGGTGGGGATATTCCTGTTCCCTATAAAGTGAGCACTAAACATTAAGATATCAGGCGTAAATTTATGGTATGCTTGTAGATACCCCTAAAAGAGACATAACTTTTAATCTAAACTCGCCTAAGGTCCAGCGACTCTTTGATCAGCGAGTCTCAGTTATCATCTGGTACGCTGTTGTACGGGCCATGGGTGTTTCGATTAGCCAAAACACCCTTACCCCCCTAAAGGGTGTTTTAGCTAGAGCATCACCCTTAAGGGTGTTTTGGGGAAGGGAAACACCCTTACACCCTAATTCTGCAAATTTTGGTTAGGCAAAAGGGTGTTTTGCCTGTTTGAAACACCCTTAAGGGTGCAAAGTGGTTTACAGTATACTACAGTACACTTAAATGACTACATATAGTGTCCCCAATACCTTCCTTGTCGTCGTGGTTCGTTGCTTTCGTTAGGTTGTGTCTAACCAAGAAAACGAGCCCTTCTTTCGTTAATTTGCAGAGCGTGGCGTGACACGGTGTCTACGTATACGAGCCGTCGCTTCGCGCCCAATAACGACCCTGCCTGATTTCTTCGTTCCCTTTCGACATCAAATGTTCTCGCCGCCGCACTGGTCCCGAATGTGCTCCGCGTGCCGCGAAGCAGCGCGCCACCGCGACAACCATATCGCGGCCCGCAGACGTGGCTTGTTCGCACCGCTCTCAATTTCAGCCCGTCTCTCACGCTGCCGTCTCTGACGGGGCCTGACAGTGCGGCCGCGCGGCAGCACACACAGCTGCCCGTCTCACGTCGTGCCTTCCGGCCGCCTCCGCATCTCTCTTTTTTTTTTTTCGTTCTTTCATTACGCCCACCTGAACGGAAATAGAAAAAAAAGGGACGGCGTGGTTGGATGGAGTGACGGTCTTCAACGTCAACGACTGGAAAAGGAAGACCTTGCGGCACGCGCCCGGAAAGTAGGCACGAAAGGAAACCTACCACGCACACCCTCCCGCCCCTGTACGTTCTCTCTGTGTCTACGTAGCCTCAAAGAAGAAGCGTGCAGCGTTTGGGAGACTACGGTTCTCATCGACCAATGGGGCGAGGTGGTTCTTTTTCGCTGCGCGCACGTCCGACGAAATCGCGTCGTTTGCTTTCGAAAATGAGAAGTAGACGAGGCCATTTAAGGCGCGCGGAGAGACGTCGGAGTGGTTTGTCATGCCGAGTACGTTCGTTGAAATGGAGATGAGCATTACCTGTTTGATCTGCCGGATTTCGTAGGTAAAATTAGCGAGCGCTGCGATTCCCTGTGACGGCTCCGCACCGTGTTTCGCAGTGGATTACGAGGGGCAAAAAAAAAAAAAAGACCTGAACTTACTACCGTCTATATTTTCATCTATTAGCGGAATGATGTGTGCGATCAAAAAGCCTATTTGCTATACGACTTCGAACACTGCTTTCGTCGTATTCGGTAAGTTACTTGTCTTAGTATTTTAAGGAACTGTAATGATAATGAAAAAGAACTTGCGAACTTGTACACGGGCGTGTCGCGAGAATACAAAGCTTTAGGTTAGGGGACGCGAAATGTTCGCTTGCGCGAGCTGCCTGCGTCCCAGTAAAAGCCTAATCACATATACAGCTTTTGAGTATGCAAGCTGCTTGCTTCCCTAATCTAAAGCTGTGTAATGGTACGGATCACGTGCTGGATTTATTGACATTGTTTAAGTAGGCCCTCCAAGGCACTCTCTGGCCTATATGCCAGAGAGTGCCTTGGAGTGCCTACTTATTCTTGACCAGGCTTTAAGAGATTTGAAAACAATTGTTCTTGTTTTTTTCCATAGTGGGTCAGTAACTGTAAAATAGGGCGTCTAGGGCGACAGTTTTCTTGTGAGAGAGTTAAAAGTTTAAGGTGATGATTGTCGGGGGAAAACAAAAATACACAAAGGTGAACTATGAATACACAGTGGCAGGCAGCATCGTGTACTGTACTCACGGATTCAAACGTGGTATGAATTTTTTTTAGTATAACGACAGGCATGCTCGATTTCTCGAGATAACTATACGTCATGTCGCGACGAATCTGGTCTCTAAAGATAAGGTTGGCTCTGATCTACGCGTTGGAGTCGAAGTCACGCCGATATGGCCTGAACTGAAGACGTTGGAACCGAAAGTATGTGCGTTACTGAGCCCTAAATTGTCCTGTTTCAATCTGTGAGTACTGTACTTACACTTGCCTGGCAAGTACGAACCGCGTGTTCAAAGACTACCAATAATTTGTACTTCAATTCAATACAATAGTTAACTACAGCTTCTACGAGTAATACATTAGAGAAAATATTGGGGGGGAAAATTCACCTACTACTCGGCCAATTCCCTGCATTGGGTACGAGCCATGCTCCGACGAGAACAACAACAACGACGACTCTCGATTTTACCGAGGCCACAAATACGTAGGTGTCTCTGTCACAGGCTTCTAATGCGCATCGCAGCTGCCGTCCCGTTGCACGCAACACTGTGCTGCACTGTTGTAATGAGTCGCGGAGCGGTACGCCTCCCATCTTTCATGGCACAAAGGCGGCGGCATGCGCGAATAAATAAGAGAAATAGAAAGCGGCGGTGAAGACAAAAGAGGCTCATTAGGAGGCAGAGAAGGCCGCGCGCTGACAGTCACGATGTCGAGCCCTGGGAGCGCTCGTTAAAGCCTCGTGGCTGCCACTCCGCCGCGCCCATTTGCCTACGTCCAGGATCTCGCCACATTTTCCACGTGGATCCAAGCTAGTCTACCCCATTTCGCCTTCCAGTGCTATGCCGCGTCACGCGTTGCTTCTTTACGACTTCTTTCTCTTGACTTTCGCGTCGAATGCGCGGCTTTCACTCGTGGAAGAGGTGTACCGCTCGCAGTTTCGTACGTCGCTGTTGTGAACTCACTCTTTCGCATTCTCTTAGTTCTTTTGCCGTCAGCTGGCCGTATCTGGAGGAATACCGTCGCCTCCCGACTGTAGTGATTGGGCTAAAAGCGATCTATACCACCGGGATTTTATAAAACCGGTAGTAATAATAATAATATAATAATTGTTCGGGTTTTTACGTCCCAAAACTACGATATGATAATGAGAGACATTGCCCTGGAGGGCTCCGGAAATTTCGTTCACCTGGGGTTTTTCAACGTGCACCTAAATCGAAGTACGCGGGCCTCTAGCATTTCGCCTCCATCGAAATGCGGCCGCCGCGGCCGGTGTTTGATTCCGCGACCTTCCGGTCAGCAGTCCACCACCATAATGACCAAACCACCATGCCGGGTCTTGGAAAACCGAGAAGTGAGGTACCTGAAATAAAATAGTATAATAATAATAATAATAATAATAATAATAATAATAATAATAATAATAATAATAATAATAATAATAATAATAATACATTTGTGACACATGTTCGAGTTATCGTGATTACTTTTGTAGTACGTGGGCTAACAGACATCGCTTAACTTAATCCTCGTTGGCTGGCCTTGCTGAAAGTGTGCACACGTTGACATGTTAAACCCGACCAGTCCTGTGTGCACTGAGATTTCCAAGTACGACAGAGAACCTGTCTCTTGTCGTACTTGGAAACCGCAATTAAACTTTGCAGCGGGATATCTCGGAGAACAGACACGCTCGAAAAATTCTTCCAAGTGGAACTGAGCATAAACGCGACTGTCTCCAACTTTTCAATGCAAACATGGCCGCTTGCTGCAGTCATTAAACAGTTAATTATTAAATCTTAGTTATTTGGGTAGCTGACAGCAATAATTATTGTCTCGCTTTGTGTCCCCCCTAAATACATGTTTATCTGCAAAGGCGGTTTTATTGTTCTTCCCAGTGCAGGGTAGCAAACCGGACGCGCGTCTGGTTGACCTCCCTGTCTTTCATTCCTTCCCTCCTCCTCCTCCTCCTCCTCCCAGTGCTTAATTTTAAGAAAACCATAAAGCTTAATTTTGAACACCCTGTATATATATGACTCGTTTTGTAGAGCATTTTACTCCTTCCACTGACCCCCCCCCCTTTTTTTTTTTTTTTCAAACGCTGTACTGTATTAGCTTGTTATTATTCCTTCTTGAATGAAATTGCACCATGCGTTCGCAAACTCCAGAGTTGCTCAAGTGAATAGAGAGAAGAATGAAATTGCGAGAGGGAAAGAGAGAAAATAATACCAAAAGCCAAACGCCAAACGACTTCTAAGTCTGCCTAATTGCGCAGTTCGAAATCAAATAAGAGGCTTCCTAACGCCGGTGCCGCGAATTGTCTGCGCACCTGCTGTAGCGGGGAGAAGCCGAACGTGCGGCGGCACCCAATTGCAGCGGTGCTCCATAAACGCTAGTCTGCGCATGCAGTGTATGGAAGGCTGAGGTGTGTTTTCGGGCAGTGCTGGCTCTGCAGTAGAATTCAGTTCCTTATCTAACTTAGCTGTATGTTTTATTTGTTGTTGTTTTTAACTGTAGCGTAACGATTTCGACTTAAATTAAAAGGAATCAAAGTTCACAAAAAATGGGAGAAGTTTACACTAGCCGTGGCTTAAGATCAACCAGCTTAGCGGCTTATCGTGGCCTTCTTGGCTGATGCTATAGGTCTTTCCTTGGCATAGACAGAGTAGAGTGGAACCACAGCCTGTCATAGACCATGCAAGAATGTCCAAACTCCAGCGCCAGAACTAACGTGCAAAGCTGGATTGTGGCACCTCCGGTAGAAGAGCGGGCCTTTCGTCGCTCGTACTCGGCTCGTGCGGCGGGCAAACTCGGCGTGGCGGCTGCGCAGGACTGTCTCCGTCTATGGGAGCGGCTGATAAGCAACGGCGCGTGATAAGCAAGGGAACGGAGGGTCTTTTGCGGGCACCTGACGTTTTACCTCGAGCTTTAGGAGCTTCGCTCTTAAAATAAAATAACCTTTTCCGTCGGTGGGATCTGAACCCATAACCTTTGAATAACGCGTCCAGATGCTCTACCAATTGAGCTGCGACGCAGGGCGCTCCGTCGTCCACTTTGTGGGGGGTATTTTTTTGGGCTCCTAATTTTTTGGAAGTGTTAGCCAGCACCAATCGTAGCAAAAGCGGCGAGTGTGCAACACTCGCCACCATCATCGCTACCTTTTATGCTGTCTTAACGATCTAAAAAAAAGAACAAGAAACAGGAGACGCATATGATGTAAGTACAGGGGCGTTACGCGAAAACATCGAAATGGTTAAGGAATGATCCAACAAGGCTTGAATACGGAAATATTTCCCGTAGTAATATTATTCTTGCCATTGTGTAGCAGTTGCCTGTGTCCGGGCATTTTCGTGTACATGCAGTGACATTGTGGTTCCTCAGCACGAGGGCGCGGGTTTGATTTCCCGTGACGGCGGCCGCATTGTGATGAGAACGAAATGCTAGGAACACTCGTGTATTTGTATTTCAATGCGCGTTATATAACCCGAGCTGGTCGAAATTAATTACGAATCTCCCCCACAACCGTGCGCCTCTCAGTCATGTCGTGGTTTTGGAACCTAGAACCCCGGAAATTATGAAAATATCCGTAAAAAAAGTACTTTTCATGCAAGATTTTGCTGAAACACAAACAAAACAACGCTAGTCTCTTTTCATTGCTGACAGTACTACCCACCACCGAGATACGTAATTAACAACACGGAAATTTCATATGTAAGTGCATACAAGTATCTAGGTGTCCATTTGTCTTCTGGCTTAACATGGTCTCTTCACGCAAGGCACATTAATAACTTTTGGATGTTTACGTCGAAACCTTCATCTAACTGATACCCCTGTGAAACTCGCATATTATGCACTAATGAGACCCAAACTTGAATACGCATGCGCTGTCTGGGACCCTCACCAATATAACACCACTAAAACACTCGAAACTGTACGAAACCAGGAAGCAAGATTCATCTGTTCAGATTATTCGTACCGGACAAGCGTAACCGAACTTAATCTCGCGCTAATCTTGCTAGCCTTTGATCACGCCGCCGTATAGCTCGTTTGTGCCTGTTCTTCAATTTCTATCCCTCGTCACCTCGTACTCCCGCCATCAAGCCAAGCCATTGTCCTTCAGAACGCATCAACCACGGGAAAGCTGTGTACCCGCCTAGTGCTCGCACCACTGCGCACCTGTCATCCATTTGTTGTCAAGATAGCACAAGACTTGGAATGGAGCACTTAGCATTTACACATTTAGCACATTGTAATAGCTCAGCGCTCATGTAAAACCCCTTCATTGGAGCATTTGAGGTATTGTAAATAAATAAATAAATAAATAAATAAATAAATAAATTAACCGTAGTCAACACGATATATATAGCCTATGTCGTAATATGATGGACATCTTGCAAAACTTGTAGCACTGCCCCTATAGGGCCTTCTGCGCGGTTTCTGAGATAAATCTTGGTAACGAGGGTCCCAGTTCGTATAAACGCGTGGTCGTTAGAACGGGAACCTGCCACTGCTAGCCTTGGCTGCACTGCACGGGCGTGGCTTTGGCGCAGAAGTTGCCTTAGAAATGGGCTGCTCGGCTGCGCAATCTTCGGAATGCCAAACTCTCTCCTGTACCACTCTCATTGAGCGTCCAGGCCGAAGCGTCGAAGGAGGAGCGAGTAGCTAGAGAGGTTTTGCGAAGCGAACCGTGCTAAAGCTTTATGGCCGTTCCCGCTACCGCTTCTTTCTTTCTACAACTTCATTTATCTATTATTCCTTTCTTACGGCTTCAGCGTCAGCCGGCGAGCGGAAGTGCAGCGGTATTAGCGCTGCCTGAGGCGAGGTTCTTGGAGCATTTGCTTAAATGCTTTACGGAGCGAGGTAATTGAAGCTTTATTCCTCCGTCTTGTTCTCTCGTACACGGTCTGCTTCAGTGGCGCTCCTAGCGGCAGCGAGAACCCAAATTGAAAGTGCGTCCCAATGAAGTGCAGCAAGTCTCTCTAAGTTTATCTTTTCTTTCTTAAGTTTCATTGATGGTGGGCGCGTGAAGGGTTGCCTTCTGGCGCGTGTATGCCCTTCCGTGCAGGGCGCTTCAGTGGCTTTTTCCTTGTGAGTCACAGTATTGCCACGCGCGTTTCTAAAGGGAATTAACAGACATTAAAGGGAACTAACAGACATTGATGCCAAAGAATGTATAGGGGATGTTATTAGTAGTAATTGTAATGTAAATGTGAAGCAAGAAAAGTGGACGAAAAGATACCTTGCCGCTGGCAGGGACCAAGCCTGGGACCTTCGAATAACGCGTCCGATGCTCTACCACCTGAGCTACAGCGGCGGTCATGCATAATATTGATTATGCGGAAGGTTCAATTCCTCTAATGAGCAATGTGCCTTGCTCTCTTATGGCCACAACTCGACACAACTATAACAAGTTGCGTACACAAACAGCCACCGACGCTCAAGAGGTTATTTCACTCTTCAGCACGCTTCGTAACACAGCGCAGGACACGTTTCCCGGAGTTTATGGCAAGCATTCGTTTGCTCACTTTAGAGGAACATACCTATGACATTTTCTTTCTGTGTTTCTTTTTTATTTCTTTTTTTTTTCTTACGTTGAATTTATCAGAGTACATCGTATGTGGTCTCGTAGCTCTATCGCTCGCTTTCGCAGCATAATATTGATGCTATGCCAGACTACCTCTTGCAAAAGCATAGCTCAACGCAGCCTGTCTGCGTAATCCCAAGGCCAGCATGAATAGGAACACACAGAAGAAAGGATAAACTTACGGTGGGCTAACTAAAATACCGGCATCGTGGTTTTAATCTTCTATTGCAGTGGACGCCGGGAGCCTGCTTTTCAATACAGCCCAGCAAGAGAGCCCGATTTGCCCGCTTCTTGCGTTGCAGCCCATCCTTTTCGTCACCGCATCTCGCACGGCGAAGATAACACGCTCCCAAATTGGGAATTAGCGTTCCTTCTTATTCTTTTTTCTCCTCGTGTTCCTGGGGCGAGTATCTTTTATTTTCACTAATCTCCTCTCGAGCGCGGTCTCGCTTTGTTTGATTCGCATTTTTTCTTATTATTTTTTACCGTTTATACGATATTCTTTTCGGGGAACATGCCTAGTACAGAATATTCCTGGCGATTTTCGCGTTATTAATAGGCGTCTGAAGTCCCCGGCCCTGGTTCGGCTCGGCGGATGTGCTTACTTTAGCTTGCAGCCTGCAGGATAGCCGCCTCATGCTTCTCTGCCTGATAACGTTATTAAAATGCGAGCCCCGCGTGTATCTGTTTTGCGCTGTGCTTGTGGCCCGCTTCTTCTCTCGCTGCAGACTCATCGGAAAAAAAAAAAAAGACGTGCCTGGAAAGCAGTATCCTTTTTTTTTTTTTTGTCTTCTCTCCTTTCCTACAATAGACGGCTCTTTTCACTAATACAGCACGCTCGCTGCGTGTGGTGTCCATCACCGACCCCGCACACGGGGAGGGGGGGGGGGGGGGGGCATTCCTTAGCCACGTGGGGCGGCACGCTTGAGGAGATAACAACCAGCTTGCCAGGCGGTAGCCATGAAGCCGTTCTTGCGCTATCAACAACGCTATCCGCGCCCTCTGCGTTATGGCGCAGCTCGCGCGAGCGTTTAACGATCTATTATCTTCCGCTGTGTTGTTTGCCATCCCTGTTTCTCCGTGTAGCAGCCGCTCACGGTAGATGCCGAAATATTTCTGGCTCTTCATGATCTCCGGCCTGTCCCTTTAGATATTCGAAAACAACCCCTCCCTCCCTTCCAACCTAAACAAGAGAAGAAGAAAAAAACGCCATATAGATAAGCGAGGGCTGTTTTGCAGGCATTATGAGCTTTGACGACTGCGAGAGGCGCGCTGCTTTGGTCGTTACTTTTCTTTCAAGCTGGGTTTCTGCCTTTTCAGTGTACTCGAATAGCCCGCAATTCAGAGTCCCTAGCCCCGAGCTTTCTCATAACGCAGGCCTCCGGGTGTTCTTCGGTGATGGGGAATATATCGCTTTATGACTGCCACGCTGCCGCTCTACGGGAACAAATTTTGATCTTCTTTGTTACGATACCTTGCATGCACTACGGTGCATCCTTCAATCTAGGCTCCGTACTTCTTGTTCGCTACACGCTGGTGGTCTGCACGCGACAAAGCTTGTCTCTTTAATTAAGTTATCTTATTGTTTAACTTGCTAAGTAATATCGTTTCATTTCGTTTCTTTTGAAGCCTGCAATAAAACTCACAGGGTCCCTTGTGCATTCACCTAAGACGACTCGAAGTTTGTTTGTTTGTTTCTTTGTTTGTTTGTTTGTTGCCTCTGTCCTGTGGCACATACCCACTCTGGGGGATTGGCCAAGAAAATGTATTGTATGCTATGGGTGATAACTATCGTATTGCTTCCCAACATATAATTAGAAATTGAAAAAAGAAAAATAATACTAATAATAATCATAAAAAAGAAGGCAAAGCCATCTTCTTTTTCTTCTTAGTAGAGGTATAAGGCAGCAGGGAACACGAGCCGTGGCTTCACGTGCCACTGCCAAGCGCCGTCTTTTTTTTTTTTTTTTTTTTTTTTTTTTTTTTCTTCTCTTGAGGTTGCGGGCTCTGCGGTCTTGTCCGCCACCCAAAGGAGGGTGCTACAACGGCATCGTGTGGCGTTACGGCACACGACGCCACGCCAGAATTTGTGACGTCATGATGACGTCATATGGTGACGTCATCACGTGATGATGATTTTTTTTGCATCGCTCGTCCCCGACACTTCGGGACGGTCGCCGCCGACGGTCAAATTTCCCGCTTGATGACGCATCCAAGGCTTTCGCCTTAAAATGCAGGCACAGTTGGGTTCCACCCGCGGCTCATCTCATTCTTATACCCTTGTTACACGGGCAGCCTAAACCGCGGTTACCGTAACCACGGTTACGTTATCCGCGGTTCGCTTATGTTACACGGTACGCGAGACCACGGTTATGCCGCTAACCGCGGTTGCATGAAACCGAGCTTGGGCACCTCGGTGATCTGCGGAGCACGTCACGCAATGCAAAGGTGTACGGCAATAAAAGCCGAGTTGAACGCCGAACTGCCGCCTGACAGAGCAGTTCAGGCCAAGGCAATGAGGTTTTGCCGTAAAATGTGCATATATTCGCATAATTGTACGTTTGAAGAACATTATGTAAGAAATAAGTGATATATTTGTGTACAGAATGGCGATCTGCTGATTAGTGCGTCAGTTTGTTGTACGCCAGGTGGTGTTAGCCTCCTTAACCGAGGACGCTTTCGCGCTGTGTAACATCGGCGAACCATGGTTGGCGTTAACCGCGGTTCCACGCGGTTAACCGTGGTTGGTCGTAACCGCGGTTAACTTACCTGTGTAACATATTATTCTGCTCTCTTCTAGGTGTCTCAGTAATCGTGCTCTTTTTTTTTTTTTCATTTTACCTGCATTCTGTAACGGGGCATTCTGTAATGCACCTTGTAAGTGCATATTAATGCCTTACAAGTGCGTAGCTGGTACCCCGCTTCTCCGAAGAATGACGAATAATGACATAGTGAAGGCTTCCCTTCTACACAAAAATATTATGATTTATGGCCTAGTGCAGGGGTCTCAAACTCACCTCAGCCAGCGGGCCGCGTCACGCAATTTAGTCCCGCAAGGGCCGGGGCAGTGAAGAAGGTATGATCGGGGGGGGAGGGGGGGGGGGTACTATTTGCCTGCAAGCGCTGCTATTTGAAAGAAAGCTTTCCCATATCTTATACACAAGTCATTTCTGAAGGCGATTTGGTGCCAGGATTCCAAAAAAATGTCGATACCGATCTCCAAAATTACTCAAATCTGGACGCCGATTGTAAAATATAACTTTTGTTTCACGGTTATGTTTCAAAACAAGGTGAACACAAGGGATGCCTCACGGAGACAATGCCTTAGAACAGTGAGGTCTGTAGCCCGCGAACATACTTGATAAGGAAATTAAAAAAAAAAAGTGGGGGGGCGAAGACAGTCATGTAAGGGCCGCGGGCCGCAATCGAGAGCCTCGCGGGCCGCATGCGGCCCGGGGGCCGCGTGTTTGAGACCCCTGGCCTAGTGGGTACCATGCAAGTGTGCTTGCAGTAGTTACCCCAAAGATTCTTTAAAAAGGCTCTATATACCTCTCTTTCCAGCTTTCGCTGTGACTGCGCGCGGTCCGCGCAGGTCTGGCGATTTTTTTTTTAGCAACAAATAACAAATTCAACTACATGACAAAAACTTTTATTGTGTATTACGAACTGTGATTAACTGTCAGACTTGGGATATTGAGTGCATAGTGGTTCTGGAAATTTGTCGAAGCCTCACACGTACTGCGCCTTGCTGGAAAAACATTTGTTCGCGTGCACACAAGTGCCGTCGTGGTTGCCGACAACACGCGATCCCTATGTGGCGTGTATACACTGGTGCTGCTGTGTTCCTTTCGTATTAGCCCGCCGCCGAGCGGTCGCGAGATTCTGAGTTTAAACAGATTCACTTCCCGCTTTTTCTTTGTTTTTCCACAATGCGCTTCCAGCGAAAAACTCCGCGTATCACTAAATCTGAGCGGCGCTGGAAATCCACAGGTCAAACATTGATTTATATTTCTCTTTTCCTCTTTTTTTCTTGAATTAAGACTCGGCGATACGTGATGACGATGACCGCATGGATGTTTCGGATGAATGATAATAAATATTTTCACGTTACTGTGAGCGTTCTAATGACCTATTTGAAATATTTTCAAATAAGTCGTTAGAACTCACAGTTGTGAAGCGTTTTCACTACTGTGAGCGTTCTGGGAGCTACTGTGAGTATGGTTCGTGAAACATTTTCACGACTATGAGTGTTGTAACGAACCATACTTTATGCACGTTCGTGCATGCGTCTGCATGTGTGCGTGTACATACATTCAAAATTGAAAATTTTCGAGGGATTGGGAAGGGGGGGGGGGGGGGTTCGCCAAGATGTCTACATATACCTTCTCGAGTTCGCGAAGCCATGAGCTGCAAATGCTCAATATTTTGAACTTACGTTTATTAGTTAACGATCAGTTGTCTCAATGGTGTTATTGCGTTGCATTGTTTATCATTCAGTCACTAGTATTTTTGTTTTCTTACCTTCAGTTTTATTTTGTAATTTAATGCTGTTAACGACGCACAATACTTTCTAACAAATGAATGCAACTTGACTTTCGTGTTCATTTATTTTGCGACGCGTACTGCGCCTATTCCGCACAACCCGTTTATTTAGCGCACCTTCAGGCCATTTCGCGGACGAAGATATGCGTGACAATATTTTATGGCGCGCTTGGTAAGTGACCACGTTGCACACCTTGTAACTGACACTCCATACTGCACCATTATAATGAGACGGGAGTACAATTCGCCGTCTTTGTTTGGGTCGTGTCAGCTTTGGTCACGCTCCCTCAGCGACCATTGTCTCTTATTTCTTTTTTTTTTTTACTTTTTTTTCTTTCGCGCGGCACGCACACGTACACGAGATAGCTTGCATTGATATCGCTTCTCGTAATTCGCTCAACGCAAGGCAGCGTTTTTTTCTTCTTTTTTTTTTTTCAAGCATTTTTCTGTCTTCCGCGCTAGAAAGGCGTGCGTGCATTTTGTTTGCCACCGTTTTTTTCTTTCTTTTTTTTTTTGTTCAACTTGCTGCTGCGTACGTGCGTTGCATGCAAGTACAACTCCGTTATCGCGCATTTGTTCGTCCGTACGCGCGCGAAGCGTCAGCGCAGGGGAAACGGACCGTGATGCGGGGACAGACAAGCGAGAGAAAAAGGAAAGTTCCCGACGCGGCGCGGTTTCGTGCTTTCTCTTTTCACTCACAATAGCGGCGACGGTTTCTCTTCATACTTCTGGTGTTTTGTGTGTGTAAACCTGCACCACGCCGCATAGAAATGCGCGGAGAACGTCGGTGACTCGTGCAGATCCGTTTTCGCGCCTGGCGGCCCTTCGTTATTTAATTACTTGCCGCCGCCTGTTTTTGCCTGCGATCGCTCGCTCGGCACTTCGTTCCTGTTCGTCGATCTCGTTTATGCGCAGACTTATGCCAGCTGTATGGAAAGAAATAAGCGTTAAAAAGCTGTATAGCTTGGCTCTTTTTTTACTTTCACCAGTGACAACATTAACGGTAAAAGATACCGCGTTTAGAGAGATCTTTTGCGTTTTGTGCGCAAAAGATTTTGACAGGAATTTTTCTCCGTCGAATATTCTTCCCCAGCTAGGTCTCACTACGCTTGCGAAGCGTCGCCATGTTGAATGCATGAAATTAAAGTTATTTAAACTGTAATCAATTCTCCCCGCCTCGACACTCAGTTATCTTAAGTTCTCCAGGCCTTTATGTACAAGGAACGACCACACCCTTAACATTGCAACGTTTTTTCACCCGCACTTACATGTTCAAGCTTTTTTTTCCTCCAACTATGGAAGCCTGAAATTTGTTGCCCCGAAGTGTCCATTCCTTACCACCTAAAGAATCCCCCCCCCCCCCCCTTTCCTATGATGTCAATGTATGGGGCTGGCTTTGCGCCCCCCCCCACTCGCCCCCCCCCCCCCCCTGCCCGCCCCCCGTGCGCACGCCAATGCGTACGTGATAAACGTATAACACACGGCAATTGTTGTCAGGAATTGTACGTGGTAAGTTGCCGCCTATGCTACAAGTGTGTGCTCTGGCGCGATGCCCTTTTGCAGTGCCGGTGAGCGTGGAGGTTGAGCAGAGTGTGGTGGAGGCGACGGTCAACTCATCGGTGACGCTGTCATGTCTTGCCACGGGTCACCCCAAGGTCACCACGCTTCTCTGGTCGCGTGCCTCGGACGACGACGAACAGGACGACCCGGCGGCGGCCACCGGCAACTCCACCAGCTCAGAGGACGTTACCTTTGGCAGCCGCTTGATCGACAGCACAAACGTTACTCAGGTGAGCAAGGAGCTCGTGCACGCGCATCGTGAGAACTCGATCCAGTCTCGCGAAAGAATTGACGGGACATAGTTTTCATCATTATAAAGGCACGCGGCTCGTGAGAGGGGTACGTCCCTTAGCTGAGAGCAGTGAGAGCTGTTATTGTCCTGCGTCTCGCAAGACATGCCAAAGTCTTCAAAAATGTCCCACATTTCACGCTATACTTTTATTGTTAGGCAGAGCATTGACTTCAGCTGCGTCACGGAGTTCTGCTGAGTTCATCCTCTTTTCCTCTGCACATAAATTTTTGTAACATTGTTATCGTCGTGATAATATTTTGAGTCTTCTGACTGGACGCAAGTTGGCCGCGTCTTCTTTTTTTTTTTTCTTAGAGTGCAGCGCGCCGTGTAGCATCCTCGAGAGACTGTGCACATTTGAATATGAACGCGTCCTTTCTTCTTATTTTGTACAGGTGTCGGAGGTCCAATACCGGGCGCAGCTGACGCTTGAGTCCCTCCAGAGGCGGGACAATGGCACGTACGTCTGCTACGCGGGCAACGAGTACAACATGACCATGGCGGTGCAGGATGTACTCGTACTTGGTACGTACACGGGCCAATCAGCGGCCTCGTACAGTCCGTTACAACCTGGGACTAAATCAGAGTTGCCAGATTCTACCGAGCTAACGAGCAAATAATCATCGCAAAAGAAGCCACAAAAAAAGGGGCGCTACTTTCGCGAAAAAGCCCAAAAGAAGCGAAAGTTTAATCAATCTTCAAGTATTTGAAAATAGTTTAATTGTAATAAAAAATGACACTCTAATAGGAAGGGGAGTTGGAAAAGTCACTATTAATTTTGCGCTGCGAAAATATGCGCAACTATGAACGAAGGCACATATTTACTTTTTAACATTGTCTCCCAGGCATTCTCCATTCAGTTGAATGCACGTTTGCCAGTGCATGATTAGCGTCACATGTTGATTCGCCCAAGGTATGTTTGACTTCAACGCTATACTACACAAAGTCATCGACAAACGCGCTATTGGTTGAACGTGATGATCTCTAAAATAACTATACTTACTGGGAAAATGCAAATAAGCCCCAAAAAACACGACAAGCGACTGGAAAATTCTACAAGCGAATCGGTGAAAAAATGAGCCCATATCCGCTTATTAAAAGCGGAACTGGCAACTCTGGCAATAAATACAAGCTCCGCCCCTAGCACTGCTACAGTGTACTGTAGCACTGCGGCGCGTCTGCCATTCATCTGTGCAAGATCGTCGTGCTGGGTGGTTTCCGTACTGATCATAAGTACTTTTCCGCTACTAATGTCAATACTGCGCATATTGTGAACTAAAAGTTCGTCGTCCCTGTTAAAATGTTACGTTTGACTGAGTAGTGAAGTCTTAATCATGATGATGATGATGATGGGAACTTTATTTGAGTCTTAATCATTGCTCAAATTTATCAGGAAGTTCAAGTTTTCGGCCGAAAGCTAGCGACCCGGACATGTGTCTGTATGGCAAAGTCACCTACTTGGAAATCACGATATGCACTCGATATTACATAATTAAGCGGTTGCGATTGGATGGGCCATTTATGTAAATTCTCTTTGGGCGGAGCTTGAATTCTTTGTGATGCCGCGTGCACCCTTCAAATGCCCGAATTTTGCAGACACCTCAATTGAAAATAGCGTAACTTTTCTTTAGTAGCCGGAATTTAATAATTCAGGTCTCAGTAGTCATGAAGGGCGCCTCGTGCGAATAGTGATTGCCTTACGCCATCGGCGAGCACAGACACGGGCTGATGTACGTTCCATTTAATCAAAGACTTTCCTGCCATGCGGTAGCATCCATATTTCGTTTCTTCCTTCCACTCCGTGTTTTTTAGTGCGAAGCTGACCAATAACAAAGCTTTTGCGGCAAAGGGACTGTATAGAGAGAAAAAAAAAATTTAGAATTGCTTGCCGTTGGGCTAGTAGGTTCATACTGCCTTCTGACCATAAAACTATGACGTAGTAACTGTAAAGCTCTCGAAAGGACAAGCCCAACAGGAAGAACACAACTCGAACGATGGCTTTCAACAAGTGGGGTTTACTTGACAATCCAAGCACATACACGACCCCCCATTTCGGCAAAGTAACCAACGTTGCTAGATAAAACATTGACAGTAAGTGCCATGCGCAGGGACAACGCGCTTTCCATGATTCCTAGGTTTTTTCTTATCATACCATAAAAAAAAATATTAAAAGCACTGCGAATGAATATGAACGATGTTGGTATAATCAAGCGCATTTCTTATGCGGCGTGCAGAAATGACAGTTCTTTTTCTGTTAAGGTGGAGTACGGATGTGTAAGCACCCCTTCCTTCGCCTTAACGTAGCAGGATCCTGCACACTAAAAATATAATTCTTACTTGCTCAATAAGCAATAGGTAGGAACGGTTTGTTTCTATCTTCTCCTGCGCCGTGCTTCATTTACTATAACCACAAGGATGTTATACGTGCTATAAATACTTTAAGCGCGAAGGACGGCTCTGCTCGTGTATCGGCCACATGAGACCAACAGCGTGAGTGAATTACTCCGGGTCGTGTGAAACACGACTGAGAAGCCATGCTGAAGTCGTTAGAATCAACAAAATGGCGCTGGGCAATGCATGCAATGTATGAGCGCGTGTGGTTCCTTGTGTTATGGACCTGATATGCATTCAGTTATCACACTAAAACACAATGAGTAACGTAGGACGTGACAGCCCTGCTGCTTAAATATGCGCGTTCGCGTCTTTCAGCTTTTGAGAGCCCAGAGCGTGTAATGAGAATAACAGCTACTTTACGAAAGCTTATTGTTTTATGTACGCTTTGCATATAAATTGGAAAAGTTTGCCGACATTACCATCGGGTGCAGGTTTCTCTTATTTGCATGTTGCATTTGCAAGATAGGCATTGGGGGGGGGGGGGGGGGGGGCAAAGTTTTATTGCAACGGCTTACCCCCCGCCCCCCGCCCCCGCCCCCCCTCCCGCACTTGGTTGAGTCCAAAACACAGTATGCTTCACAATGGATGGATGGATAAACTTTATTGTGGTCCTCCTTCGGAACGCGCTTTAGCACGTTGCGGGTCGCTCCCGCGTCAGAACAGAAAACCAAGTCTCCCTGCTGCGTCGCGGGCCCGTTGGACTGTCCATAATTGTTGTTCGAGGCCGGAGCTGGTAATAGCAGTCTCCCACTTGGTCGGCGTGATGACTTCGCCGCCACGTAACGCGGGGCACCGCCAGAGCATGTGTTCTAGATTAGCTATATCCGTGCATAAGGAACATGCATTAGTTGGCTGTATTTCGGGATAAATCTTGTCCAATAACGCGGGGTTAGTGCTACTTCACAATGGATGAAAAAAAACAATTAAAATGAAGTGATTACGGGCTTTTCGCAATGGCCTGCCTTTTGGCCGCGGTCTGCCTAAAGACCGGAAGTAAACAGTTCTTGGAATTGAACATGGGGGGCCTTCGGCAGCCGTTGTCGCCAAAAACCTGCGAGCCCTTAACCCATCTCTTTAAAGGAGCACTGACACAAAATTTGGAAGGCGAGATAATTTGTGGGATAGATTTGTGTGGACACGCACGCATCATATACGAAATCTCAACGGATAATATAGCCTAGAACATATTTGAAATCAATTTTAAAGTGCTAGTCGCGGCACCACACACGAAACGCGCCTTTGGTTTTCTTGTAAACGACCAACCGCCACCTGCGTCACGAGTTTGTGCTGGTTGCCGCGATCCTTGCGAGCGCTCTCTCCTAGCAGACCTTTTCAACGGAAAGAGGGGGCAGGCTTGCGCGGGAGTGCAAAGGCTGATTACCTTGTCTTGACAGTGCATTTTGGGGGTCACGCATATTTCCAACGTCTCAGAGGGTACGTTCGTTGAAAAGAGTTGTCAAGGTGGTGCTCACGTGCGCGCCGGTTTTTTTTTTTTTTTTTTTTTTTTTTTTTTTTTTTTTTTTTTTTTTGCTCACGTAGCCAGCTATGTTTACACGGAAACCAGTCGGGGTCCCGTCTCACTCGGTGCTCTCTGAAACCGAAACTGCGACTAGGTGGCATAAAACCATCGTCAAATAATTAACCGTCGCGCTCTCGAGCAAACGAGCTTTTCAGCCGTGATAAGCGGGTCGCTAGCTACCTATTGCAACAGAAAGAAACAAAGATGCAAAATTTTGTGTCCGCTCTGTTGGTTTTGTGCATGTATACACACACATTTCTTTTGGCCGCTGTCCTACTCAAGCCTTTTTCAGCGCGTAGAATGCATGAAAAAGACTGAAACGCAATGAGAAGGATGGATGATTACAACTTTTGTTTTCCGTAAACTCTGCGCGATGTGTGGATAGAAAGAGCGAAATACTCATCAGCCGTGCGTGCATCTTTCTTTCTGTTGTGGGATTCGCCTACGCTGCATTTATTTTGGTGAGTTCTCCTCCCTCATACGTACGCACGAATGACTCAATTTTCCGAGTGCCAACTCGGGTGGCCATCACTTAATTACATTGGAGCGCGTGCTGCGGTGTCATTGTGCCACAGCTGCTTTTGCCAGGCACGCAGAGAAATGTTTGCGCGAACTCTTGCCGGACGCGGCTGGCATCACGTTTGGAAGCCGAGCGACAGGGCGCTGGCTTTCCGTAGACAGAACGCCAACCGCGAAGGCTTCGTGGCCCCCGCAATCATCACGTTGGGCTTCGCCTCACGTGAAATGACGATGCGGCAGAGCACCCTTTGCAGGGGCTGTAATGGCGGTCTGTGCGAATATACGAGAAAAAGGCCCGACTGGGCTCACGGGGCGTACCGGCCGACATTCCCCGAATACCGCCGCCGTCCCAGCAACGTTCGCGGCCCATAAAGCCCTCGGTTCCGGCCGCGTCGCGGAAGTAGTCTCTCTCCTGGCTGCTCAAATCCGGCAAACACGCTCCTCTGGAGGGGAAAAATAGCGGCGTGGGACAAGGTTGTTAAAGGAAGGTTAGTTGCTCCTCGCTGATAGAAGGAATGTGGTACTACAAAAATGGCCGGAAAAGGAAGCAAAGGAGGTGGCAGGGCGCGCTATGCCGTCGAGAAAACGACCTCTCTTGACGTAAATGCGTTCGTCGCTGCCGCCCTCGCATGCGTGCCATTCCGGCGGGTGCTTCGGCTTCTCCTTTCCGCACGAAGGTCGAAAGAGAACGCGTGGACTAGGCCTCGCATCGGAAAGGGGAGCAATAACGTAACGTGACCTCCTCGCAATGCTGTGTGAAGAAGTAAAAAATAACCTTTCTTTCCGAACCGTACGTTTTGTTCCACCTGCCTGCTGGCACGTGACTTGAGGGCCCGTTTCGAAGCGGTGCGATCGTCGAACGCCTCGATTTGAGTGCCTCCGCGCTTTCTGTTTTTGGTAGAATGTATGTCGCAGTCTCGGTATAAGTACAGAGTACTTCTTTCTTTTTATTAGTTTACTGCTTCGGTTTCGTATATTGTGCTTCTGTTTCGAGAGATTACGTGCAGTGCCACCGACACGTGATGTGTGTGGCGCCCTGCCTAGCTTAGTTTCGTTACCTCGCCAGGTTCGGCGGGCAACCCTGGTCGCGTGTTGCCAGATCCGGACTTTCCGTTTGATCGCCCGTTACAAACATGGAGGAAAGAAAGAAATGATTACAAAGGTATAGTGCCTAGAATATACTGGCTAGTGTGCTGAGCGGGCGCTTTGGCGTGGCCATCGCGCTGATGCCTTCCCACAGTCACCGCATAGCGGCGCTGCGACTCGCTAAGGTCCCCCCGCGCGTCGGCGGCTCCTCCGCTTTCAGCTGCGTAGCACGGCGCTTTCTGCCGCGAATGTACTGTTCTTCGTTGCTTTTAACACACTCGTCAAAGCACTTGACCGGACGGGGAAAATCTTAGCACCAAATTACTGCCCGCAGAAAATCCTCAAGTGGTTCGGCACTACAAAACGACGAAGCGTTTCACACGTACCTCACGTCGTCTGCTAGTTTTCGCGACTCTCTGCTTCACCACCAAAGCGAAGTAGAAAAGTCGCAATGAATATACTCCGACACACCCAACTTGCCCGTTGAAAACAATCAGCGAAAGACGCAAGACGCGTTAGACGCAAGAAATCGTGTCGTAAGGATGGCTCACGGCAATTTCGATCGCGATCAAGTCCGACTCGGATTCTTCGCTGCTACACGGGAACATTCGCTGGCGATTTTACTCGTAGAATAGTGTCTTGAAGCGCAAGTTGGTACATCTCCTTCCGTTGAAAACAGCGCGAAAACGGGTCGAAGGCTAAGGAACAGCGCTTCTGTTGTTTGTCCCTTAGCCTTCATCCCGTTTTCGCGCTGTTTTCAACGCAGTGATTTTACTCGAAGTCGATCCAGTTAACTGCACTTCGAACCTCTCAGTCGTGGTCATATTTTATTATTTTAGCGGCGCATCACACTCGGTATGATGCGCCATCATGGACTTGCAGAGTGTATAACCTACACGTGCCGAGGTAGTCGGGTCGTGGCACGATAATTCTTAATCGCTAGCAGATACTTGAGCCGGAGCGGGTCGACAGTAATCACAAATGTCCATGTAACGCTTGTATTACACAAATGCACTAATCTTTCTTGCAAACATTATGACACTAGCTTTCGCACATCGTTCGCTTCACCAACAGAATGAATGGTGTTCGTCCAGTTCTGCAGATATCACCATAGGCCCCATACTTTTGGATCGGTTGTTTCGATGTTTCCGCAGTTCAGATGTACCTACTGCATTGTTGCACTACATCAGCAAGTCTGTAGTTAACAGAGAATGGTTCATATGCATATGTACGGAGGGGTGGGGTCACTTTCACTGTTCCACGTTTTCCAGCATGGCATCCGTATTTTCTAGACCACATGCGATGAACACAAGCTAGTCTAAATAGGATTCAGAAAAGGTAAATGCGAATAAAACGAACAGGGGTCATTAGTCAAGAACAACATCTCCATTAGATCATTTCATCATAGTCTAGTAGTGTGAATGGCTGAAAAAAATTTTCGTGCAAAGCATCTTTGTGAGTATTATGCGTGCTTGCTTTTAATAAAACCGCAATGAATTAACAGTTTAAGGTGGGGTGAGACTTCTTGTGGTCCAAAAATGCAATTTTGGAATTTCAAATGATCGAATAGAGCATTTCTTTGAGAAAATATATCACATTTGGGCACTCGCGGTTTCAAAAATAGTTTTAGGTCTCCTTTTTGTTGACACAGTCACAGGTAATGCGCGCGTACTCCTACGTTATTTCTGCGTTTTTCTCAAAAGAACATTTTTAAAAATTCTGTACACTTTTCTCGGGAACTAGCGGGCGTAGGAAAACAAAGATTTCCATGTGTTAACTATAATGGCATTAACATAACTGGTTCTAGAGTCAGTAGCCTATGCGCATTTGTAATGTTTAGTATAAAAAATCATTCATTATGTGGCCATTTTCATAAATCAACAAACGTAAAAAAAACATGACAAATCTAATTTTTTGTTCACAATTTTAGTTCCAGTTCTGTAAAGCCTTAATCGCTACCTTTCTGCAAAATTTCAGTGATCCACAGATGGCAGATCTTATTTGAGAAGTACATTAGTAGAAAAACAAAGAAAAATAAAAAATGCTAAAAAATTTCGAACTATCTCTGGGCTCTAATGCAACCTGCGTCCACCTTTAAAATACCTCGCAAATTTTAGTCATAGCTTTCATTACCACTGCTGTATAGCCAAGATTTGAAACTCACTTTCAAAGTTTCACCCCACCTCAATAACTGAAAATGTAATCTGAACTTCACTTTGAAAAATCCCCCCTGTTCCACAACTAAATAATCATGAACTCATCAAGCATGAGTAATGTGCAAAACGCAAAACACACGCATAATTACTCTTTGCAGTTCCCATTTACACGTTCATACACGAAGATTAGCGCGAACACGGTAAAAACAGCGCAAACGTCACCGAGACAACTTTGGACACGGGGCACGAAGCACTGATAAGCTGCGGAGGCACTAACATACACCGCGACGCCGGCGCGTGTGCTACACCTTTGCGACAAGCGTCGCCGCCTACCGGCCAAAGTTGGAAGGCATCACCGGCACTGCCACCTCCTCCCATTGGAAACCCCCTCCGCTCAGCACACTAGCCAGTATATTCTAGGCACTATAACAAAGGGCAGGGCAACAGTGATCATCATCATCACCATGACGAGCGTGGCTCCGCGCTCGTCAGTGTTTCTGCGCCGTGCTCCCGACCGGGCTGCAGAAATTAGGCGCCTTTTCCTTCTTCGAACCACAACAACAACAGTCAGTTGCTGTATAGTAGCTGTTCACCGCCATGCGTTTGGGTCGTCCTTACTAGAGCGCGGGTGCCTCGGCGCCCCCTCGTCCACGGTCCCGGTAGAGTGTACTAGAACTTTTGAGTGGCGCGAACGGCTGCCTGGGCGCGGGCCTTTCAGCGTGGAAAGGTGCGGTGGCGCTGGCGTCGACCAATCTTCCCGGGCGGATGGCTGGCAGGCGCTCCGCGTACGTGTTGGTACCTCTCCGTCGCGCCGATAGTGCGCCGCCCAGGGCGATCTCCCTCCTTCTTCCCTGTTATACCTCCTCCTTTTTCATAAACATGCCTGAGCAAAGATTTTTCGATATTATTATTATTATTATTATTATTATTATTATTATTATTATTATTATTATTATTATTATTATTATTATTATTGAAGTCATGGGCGTCAGCAGGGGGGTGCAAAAGGGGCACTTGCCCCCCTCAAGCCACCCAGTACTTTCCCCCCCACCCAAGCTACACCAATGCTTCCTCCCCCTATCCCAGCCACGATGCAACACGGGTATGCACCCCCCAAGACAAAATACTGCCGACGCCCATGATTGAAGTTGGTGCCTACCGCACTTCAGCTTGAAGCGGCGCAGCGCATTTTACAATGTGCCGAACGCTTTTTTTTTATTTCGTACACGTTACACTTTCTTAAGCGAAACGAGCTAGCCGGTACACATCGGAAGGCCAAAAAAAGAAAAAAAAAGGAAAGAATATGTTGCACACGGAAGGAAGAACTCTTGGCCCACTCCATGTAGAACACGACAACTGGAATGGAATAAGGGGCGCGTTGCTTCAGGTTTCGTTCACACATGACAGAAATAAAAAAAAAAAAACGCTTTATTGACGTGGTCTGAATAACAGCAGAGTTTTTTCGAAGCTCCCTTTTATTTTAAAAGATTGGAATGCATTCATTATAGTAGCCCCTACAAAAATGCAAACACGTTTCTACTGCAGAAAAACGTCTTTAGTAACCCCTTTATTTTAAAAGATTGAAATGCATTCATTGTAGTAGCAGCTACAAAAATGCAAATTTGTTTCTACTGCAGAAAAACGTCTTTAGTAACACTCTAGTGGGTGATTTTGAGAGTTTAAAAATGCAACACCACTGCACAGCAAAGCAAGCTTGTAGCAGTGCACTACAACTAATAATAATAATTGAGACCATAAAATACAAGGTTTGCATATTTATACAATACAATGATAATAAAAAGGTTGTCAAAAGCATAAAACATTAGGGCCAGTACACAAAACATAACATAAAACTAAGCAGACTGAACGACAGAGCTATAAGGTCATCTTTTAAAAGTATTTAAATAAAATTGTGTTATGGTTGCAAAACCACTTCAAGCGACACTAAAGTGGAACAGTAAATCGGTTTAGATCGATTAACTTGTCTCTTACAACTCTTTAATGTTTTTAATTTCACCATCATAATTTTATTCATACAGAAAGAAATCAAGGTCAAAGTATTATTTTTAAATTTCTTGTCAGAATCTCCACGCGTGGCATCACAGATTTCGAAGTATTTCTCGTATTCTGAAGGAAAGAATTGTAAACTTAAAGGCTGGTTTGCTTTGTTAAACACAGTATTAATGAGAACTTACAGACAAAGATGGAAAGTATGTGACGTTGCGTACTCAACAAAATTTAAGCTTGGTGTGTTGTCTATGGCACCCTTAGAGGTCAATGTGCTTGATGTTTACTGATAAGGAACTACGTAGGGCCTAGTAGACGCCAACAAAATCTATGTTCGAGTCCGTGGAGCCGGAGTTTTCAGCGTCAAATATGCAGGCAGGTTGGGTAAAATCGTCGGGACTGCATCAGGGGCAAGCGTCGGCGTTCCCCTGGGAATTCGGACTTCAATACCGTTGATAATATGGTCGTAGTCTCTCAGAATAAAATGGGGTTCGAAGTGCAACTCACACACCGCACAATCGGCGTCAAGCGGCCTGTCAAGTCGGTGGAGGTTCCGCTCCCAAAGAAGTTGTCGATCTTCATCCTTTGGGGCCTTAAAAAGGGATAATTTGCGACTTTGTTGCACACGCGGATAACCCGTTGTACAACCGGGCGCGTAATAATGGTTTAGACGCTGTTTTTTGGTCTTTTTGCGAGCAAAAGCGAGATGCCGCGGCCATGCCGCACAGCCACGCAAAGCAAACCAAACAACCAAACTGGAAGATTGGTCGATGGCAGCGCCACCGCTACTTTCCCCGCAAACGTGGACAGCTGCAAGCAAGGGGAGAGCGTGCCGGTCGCGCCACTCAAAAGTTCTAGTACACTCTAGTCCCGGCGCAGATCGTGACACTGGCGACGAGTACAGTCAACGAGTCGACCCACGCCATCGAGAGCGGCGAAACAACGCCCCCCCGCATCTGCCGCCATGCCGCTGTACGGGAGGCTCGAGCCGTTCGAGGGAGACGGGTCCGCCTGGCCCATCTACGAGGAGCAAGTTCGCGTGTTTTTCAGCGCAAACGACACGCCCGAGGAGAAACAGCGGGACATTTTCCTGGCTAGTTGCGGAACCCAAGTCCTCAGGCTCCTGCTCGACCTCCTAAAGCCGGCTACACCGCACACCAAGACGCTGAGCGAGCTGCTCACTACACTGCGCTCGCATTTCAGTCCGGCGTCGTCCACGCTAATGGAGCGGTTCCGCTTCAACAACCGGAGCCGCCGGGAAGGGGAGAGCCTCGGGCAGTTCGTCGCTGCGCTACGATGTTTGGCGAGTACCGGCGCTTTCGGAGATCAGCCGGACTCGCTGCTCCGGGACCTTTTCGTCTGCGGCATAAACAACCCCGCCATGCAGAAACGTCTCCTGGAACTTCCCGACCCCTCGCTGGACGACGTGGTGAAAGCAGCGCTGGCGATGGACGCGGCGGCAAAGAACGCCGGCGAGATTGCGCGTGCGGCGTCAACAGAAGCGGAGGTCAACAAGATGGTGGCAAGGGGCGGTATCTGCAGTCGCTGCGGTGACGCACATTCCCGCTCAAAGTGCCAGTTCTCGCATTCGCAGTGCTTCACATGCGGAAAAATTGGGCACCTTGCACGAGTATGCCGAACGGGGAAACCGAACAGCGGACCGCAGCAGCAGCCTGGATCAAGCCCAGGTTCCACACCAGCCCGCGGTCAGGGTAGGCGTCGCAAGTGGCGGCGGGGACGTGCGGCAGCAGGCTCGGATTCCTCTGCGGCCAGGCTCAACGTCGTCTCCGAGGACCCGCTGATTTTCGACATGTGGCACACAGGCCTTGTCCCGTCGTCTGTGCCACCGTACATGCTGACCGTCGAGGTTTGCGGGCGCCCCATTTTCATGGAACTGGACACGGGGGGCTGTCGGTCATGGCTGGAAAACTTTTCAAAAGGACCTTCCCCGGAGTGGCTGTCGAGGCTTCAGGCGTCATGCTGCGTAGCTACTCTGGAGAGCTTTCCCAGGTCCAAGGTCAGGCCCAGGTCAGCGTACGTTTTGGCAACAGGGAAGCAACCCTTCCTCTTATTTTGACAAAAGGATCGTCACCGACGCTGCTCGGCAGAAATTGGATTTGTGCACTGGGTGTCCGGCTCCCAGAAGGCCAGGAAGCAGCCCTACATGTCGTACAAGACATCCCGGGCCTTCTAGCAGAATTCCAGTCCCTGTTCCAGCCAGGGGTGGGCACATTCGCCGGTACGACTGCTGGCATCCATGTACCCAAGGGAAGCCGGCCTCGGTTTTTCAAGCCTCGCCCACTGCCATTCGCACTGAAGGACAGTGTCGCCCAGGAGCTGCAACGGTTGTAGCGAGAAGGCAGCCTGGTACCAGTCAGGACTGCTGAGTGGGCCGCTCCCATCGTTTCAGTCCCCAAGCGAGCTGGTAGTGTCAGGATCTGCGGGGATTTCAAGGTGACGATCAGTCCCGTCACTACCGTCGAAAAGTACCCACTGCCTCGGATTGAAGATCTCTAGTCTGCATTGTCTGGGGGGACAGAAGTTCACGAAGCTCAACCTCAGAGACGCTTACCAGCAGCTGGTGCTCCTGGAGGCCTCACAAAAGTATGTCACAATATCGACAACTATGGGGCTTTTCCAGTACACGCGTTTGCCATTCGGCGTGGCCTCGGCACCAGCCATCTTCCAGAGAGAGATGGACAACCTCTTCAGGGGCATGAGACATGTGGCAGTGTACTTGGACGACATCCTCGTCACCAGTATTGACGACGGAGACCATATGCAGAATCTGCATAACGTTCTGGCACAACTAAAATGCTGGTCTTAAGCTCAATCGGGAAAAGTGCATGTTCATGGTTCACAGTGTTGAATACCTGGGACACGTCATTTCCCAGGCCGCCTGGATACTTTTCCATTACCGGACCACACCCCATGATGTCACCGGCTGTGCCCCCTGTGAGCTCCTGCTGGGACGGATGGTGAAGACACCGTTGAACCTTTTGCATCCAGACCTCCGGTCCACGGCGCTCCTCAAGCAGCTGAAGCAGAAGCTGGCTGCTGATAAAGGGTGCTGTCCTGGGTCGTTGCCGGAGCCTGGAGTGCCAGTATTCGCCAGAAATTTCCGTTCTGGCCCACCTTGGTCTGCTGGACTAGTGGTCTTGCCTGCAAGCTCCTCCTCCCTGCTGGTACGCATGCAGTATGGAACCACATGGCACCGGCATGCTGACTGCGGGACCCGGCTTGCATCCACGGCAACACCAGTTGCAGCCAGTGAGACGCCAACCACTTCGCAAGGGACAGGCGCCTCCAGTTGCGCACCACTAGTTGGGCCACCGCCAAGTTCATTGCCATCTCTGTCAACGACAGCAGAGCCTCGGGATGAATCAAGCACGGCTTAGACAGCACCTGGTGCTGCCGCACCTAGTCCCTCAACACCGGTACCCAGGCGAAGCACTCGACGACAAAGGGCACCAGACCACTTTTCGCCTAGCTAAGCCAACGTCGAACCGGCTAGGACTTGTGTTTTTTTTTGTGTGTGTGCAGTAACTGGGGTGTAAAAAGTGTAACGAGCGTGTGGCGCCCTGCCTAGCTTAGTTTCATTACCTCGCCAGGTTCGGCGGGCAACCCTGGTCGCGTGTTGTCAATAAACACTGACGAGCGCGGCTCGGCAGTCAGTAGCTGTTCACTGCCATGCGTTTGGGCTGTCCTTACTAGAGCGCGGGTGCCTCGGCGCCCCCTCGTCCACGGTCCCGGGGCAGATCGTGACAATGTGGTTTCAGCTAGCCCTTAGTAATTGTTGCGAAGCACGATTTGTCTTTTATTTCTGTTTTCCCCTATATGATTTCGCACCGCGTTGTTATTATGTTTTGCAACCACTCGCACTTCACATCGCCTCCTGATGCCTCCCAAAGGCATAAAATTAACTTGCTTCCCTGTCATCATCATTTACAGAGCCCCCCAGAGGTGAACCTGTCATCACTGAAGGCTGAGGACGCACGCACAGCAAAGCTTAGCTGGCATGTGCGCCACTCGGGCAACCAGCCCGTATCGCGCTACCACCTTCAGGTGCGCAACTACTCCACCGAGGCCGACTGGCTCGACGTGCACAATGCAGTGCCACCGAACATGACCTCTTACCTTGTCCACTACCTGGCACCTGGTGCCACTTACGGTTTCCGCCTTGCGGCTGTCAACTCGGTCGGGAACGGACCCTGGGAGCAACGAAACATTACTATGCCACCTGACGGTATGCATCCTGGTTCACAGGTTTCTTCACACTTAAGGAGACCTTTCAAGACACTGTGGTCTCAAACCTATGTTAAAAATACATATATCCCTATCAACTTTCTCACGCACGTATGAGTCCTAAATAGCTGTAAATATATCTTAAATGGTAAGTTACTGAAGCAATAGTTAATGATATCTAACAGTGATGTCAAGGAAAGTATAGGGGATGTTATAAGTAGTAACTGTAATGTAAATGGAAAGAAAGAAAAGTGCACGAAAATATAACGCAAGGATAAAAAGATAACAGGCAGGAAAAGTGTTCCACACTCTCCTTCATGGCTACTAGCGGCGCTGACTAACACGCGGGTTTAAATGCACGTATATACCCCCCATAAAGTGGATAGGAGGATGGCCGCCGCTGTAGCTCATTTGGTAGAGCATTGGACATGTTATTCGAAGGTCACTTCACATTTACATTACAATTACTACTAATAACATCGCCTACACTTTCCTTCACATGATTGTCTGTTAGTTCTCATTAATATTGTATCTGACAAAGAAAAACGAGCCTTTATGTTTCCACTTCTTTCCTTGAAGCAATACTTGCGTGCATGTGCATGTGCACGAGTGCTTGTGTGAGTGTGTAGGGGGGTGCGGGGTATGTGGGTGGGTAACAGAGGGCTGATCCATAGATATAATCTGCAAGACATTTGTACAGCATCCATTTGTTCATACCTAATTCCCTGCATAAAAAGACTTCTCTTGGAACAGCCCTGTCGGTAGAACTTGTGTATCCCAGGAGGCAAAATTTGGGAATAACTTTATAAAGATACCCGCCACAGTGGTCTAGTGGTTATAGTGCTGGAATGTAGACCCGAAGCTCACGGGATCGAATCCCGGCCACGGCGGCCGCATTTCGATGGTTGCGAAATGCTATAGGACCATGTACTTAGATTTAGGTGCACGCTAAAGAACACCAGATGGTCAAAATTTTCGCAGCCCTCCACTATGGCATTCCTTATAATTATATCATGGTTTTGGGATGTAAAACCCTAGCATTTATTATTAATATTACTCTAAAGATTGTCATAAAACTATTTTGATGTGTTTTAGCATTAAACAATCTGAAATGCTTCTCAGTAGGGGGGGGGGGAGTGGTTTTATTTTTTTTTAAAAAATTGAAATGTAATGGAGAGAACAGTGCACCTCGCAACTGTGTCCATCTTCTCAGTAGCTACTCCTCTATTACTGTAGTTTACACCATAGTTAGGTGTCTTTCTTTCGCTTTATAGGTTTTCAGCATTCCTGGTGATAATACCTTGAATTTCCTTCTTATTTCTTTTTATTCCTAAAATCTGCATTTTGTTGTCAACACTGTCGAAGAATGACTGCAACTGCATGTGCAGTCGAATACCTATTGGGGAAAGTGCAAATTATGGACATTTAGGCACGTTTGTATGAAAAGGTCTCAGGTTATGTTGGTGCACTGAAAACGAGTTTCACTCCCTCCTTTTTGACTATGTTCGTCAGATTGTGCAGCAGTTTGTGCAATATTTGCCCTATATTGGGATTCATTTAATTGAACAAGCTCAATTTTGAACTGATTTTTCCAAGCTGAGCTTTGTTAGCTCATTGAGCAGTGTTTGTGCCACACTTGTTACGATAGCGCTTGGGTATCCAACCTGTATATTATCCTATTAAAGTGATTTCGAAAGCTACATGTGACGCTGTGCACATGATTGTTAACTTTTTGGTATGACCCACATGTCTAAATGGCCAAAGTGAATGCAGTCAGCTGTCATTTCTTTTTAATCCATCCAGTTCCACCAAAGATCAACCAGGTGCATTTGCTGGCAACAACTAACGAGACCCTGGTGTTTGCATGGCGAAGGCCAAGTCATGATAACGGTGCAAACATCAGCCAGTACCAGTTGGAGCTCTTTCGTCCAGGCCAAGTCCACCGCAACCAGACAACACTCTCAGCTGAGCCCCAGAACAGGCTGAAGCACATGTATGTCTATGTGGGCCTTACGCCAGGGGAACAGTACATCTTTCAGGTGAGTAGAGTAGAGGTGTGCACGGGCTCCGGGTAGCCCGAAAGCCCGAGCCCGGCCCGGAACCCGCCCGGGCCGGGCCTGGGGCACGGGTATGCGGACGTCTTCCCAACTCGGGCCCGGGCCGGGCTCGGGCTATTCATCTCGGGCATCGGGTGGGCCGGGCCAGGTGCAAAGCCCGCATCAAACCGAAAATATAGACGTTGTGCCGGAATTGTCTTCTAGCACTTAGCGATGAGCCCACAGATCACCTTTGTGATTATTTATACATGCAATCATCCTCCTGTCCTGCATCACAGATACTAAACTTCTGGAAGAACAAGGAGTCTAATTATTCCAAGCTTGCTATGCTTGCGAAAAAAATATTTGCGTTTCCGGCTACCCGTGCAAGCAGCGAACGGAACTTCAGTTCGACGGGATATGTGATGTAGGAGCGCCGCATTTCACTGAAGTCCGAATCACTGCACAGCTTGTTATTTTTACACAACTTGTAATCTTTGTATACACACTAAGATGTGTCGTTTGCGTATGTTTAACTTTGATATGCTGAATAAAATGCCACATGATGAAAAAGTGGTATCTTGTCTCCGCAGCAAACTTTCATAGGGTCGGGCCGGACCGGGCCCGGGTTTGTGTTTTTGTACGTCGGGCCGGGCCGGACGGGCTCGAAGCCCTTTAGGGTCGGGCTCGGGCGGGCCTTCGGCGCAGTCAGTGGGCCCGGGCCGGGCTCGGGCTTGAAAAGGGTTAGGCCCGTGCACAGCTCTAGAGTAGAGACCGATCTTGTTTTTTTGTTTATTCGGTAGCAATCAACATAAAGACCTTTATATTTGTGCGCTGATTATCATGCTGCTATTCCTGCCATTTCTTTGGCATGATGGAATGTTGATTCCTTTCAGCGGTACATTCTATCATCACAACACGACAACACTTATTAACTTGGGCAAATAGGCAACGCTGATCAAACTCCTGCATGGGCGTCAGCAGGGGGTGGGTCGCAAAAGGGGTGCAAGCCCCCCTCCCCCCCAAGCCACACCAACACTCGTCCTCCTCTCGAGCCACACCAGCGATCGCTCCAATCCACCACCACTATGGAAACACGGGGTCTTGCATCCCCACAAGACAAAATCCTGCCGACGCCCATGAACTCCTGTCTATTTTGATATGCCAGCCAACACAGCAGTGTAGTTGACCTGAGGCAAAACAAGTTTGCATGCTTATGTTCAGCAATGACAATACTTGAGTAGTAGCAATGCCGGCCTATACACCAGATGGTAAAATGTTGCCTCCTTTTCTTGTGCTTAAGTGCAAACACTTCCCACGACCACGAGCTTCCTACAAGAGGTGATAGTGCTTGCAAGTGAGAAAGGTTGGGATGGATATGGATCTTGTAATTTACTGGATTGAATGCATGTGGCACGAGAAGCCAGTTGCTGACTTGGTGCTCCACTCCATGCTTATGCTTGATGCTTTCAAGTGCCACCTAGACCAGCATGTCACGAACAAACTTGCTGCTTGCCACATGGAACTTGGTGATGATTAGAACGATTTAATGGTAATAGTGGATGGCACGATGTCTCAAATACAGCTGTGGCAGACTGCCATGACTATAGCTCATAAGCATTACGGCTTATCGATTATGCTTGCTTTTGCTGAGCTTTTTCTATTTGTCTCATTTTTATATATCTTTTTATTTGATCTAAAATTATTAGTATACCCCTTTGTTTAATAAAGATCCCACTTGTCAAATTTTTTTCTTTCTCTGTATAAGAGTTGTGCAGCAGATTAAGTTACTGGCACTTCTGACCTGCATATAATTTTGACAATTATGGTCAATAATCTAAATGCAAATATTAAAGATTGGTACATAACTGTGGCTTTATTTGTTTCAGATGCGTGCTTGCAACATCATTGGCTGTGGAAATTGGTCTGAGCAACTGGACGTGAGCACAGCTGATGGAAGTAAGCCAATTTTGAATTTCTTTTGCATTCATTCACATCTCTCAGTAAATGGGATAGCTCCATTGCAGCAACTTCTGCATGGTACTAAGAAATGGAACTCCATGCATTACTGAAGACATTTAGCTCTGTTGGAAAAACTTCTTCTCTCAGTCAAGCCACTTTTTGCACATCTTAGGTGGCATTACCTCACAATTAGACAAATTGCTCCCCTTTGACACACTGTTCTACTTCAGCATTAAACAATAAACAAGGATAAATTTAGTTCATTTCACTTCATGCTACATTGTTGACAATGGCTGAAGTGTTTGCTATTGCATGTCCGACAAAATTTCTAGCTTCCACTTACAAGAAGGGCAAAAATTGGTGCAAAGGAAATGAGAGGTGCACAAAAAATATAGAAAGAAAAGGCACACCAATCACATAATGGAATACTAGCATATCAGTGGATATTAGGTCACTGCAATGTCTCGGGTGATAGAGGAGCCGATATAGCAGCATGAAAAGCACAAATTGGTGATATGGTTTCCTGGCCAAAATCGGGAAGTGGACTATGCTGCTTTCTAAATACAAAATCATTCAGTGTATGTGGAAGGGTGTGATCCAGCTGTTTAAAAATTTGAGAGTTTGGATATTCTATATTATGTCAACTCACTAATTTTCGTTCCATTACCTTTACGTAAACACTTAGGAACCACCAATCATGGGCTATAATTGTGTCATGAGAAGAATGCATAATGTGAGCGTTGTGGGACGTTTGAATTTTCAAGGTCAATGACATTAGAGAACATGGAAGTCACTTGGCTTCCATTCCACTGCTGGCAATGCACAGATGCAGAGCTGGTAATATTTTCCACGCTACCAAAACGTGTTGTGATTGCGGTGGAACGTGCTTCGCTATTGTGAGCTTTACATCATGCACTACGTGCTTTCTCAAAGCTGCCAAACAGTCCACCATGGTAGTCTAGTGGTTACGGTTCTTGGCTGCTGACCCAATAGTCGCGGGTTCAATCGCAGCTGCGGCGGTCGAATTTTGACGGAGGGGCGAAATGCTAGAGGTCCATGTACTGTGTGATGTCACTGCACGTGAAAGAACACCAGATGGTGAAAATTTCCAGAGCCCTCTGCTACAGTGTCCATCATAATCATATTGTGGTTTTGGGACATAAAACCCCAAATATTATTATTATTATCCAAGCTGCCAAACATGGCTGAGGGTATTTGATACAGAGCGGGGCTCCGTGGCAACACTTCAGGGAAGGTCAAAGAGAATGGGGGGGCTTAGGGACTAGAGATTTTCATACCTCCATCTCTTAGGAGGAAATTGTTAGGCTGCAGGTTTCTGTATTTTCCACTGGACATGCTGATTACAGTGATTGCCTCAGCATGTGCACATGCGTTCTGAAAACACGAACTTCATGAACGTGATCGAAAATTGTCCAAATACACCTAAAGATCTGAGTAAATGTTCACACTCATTAGCGGCAGAAGGGATGGAATTTCACATTCACATTGGTTGAAAGTAGTGTGGCTTCAATATTCCGTTCGCACCATTTGGTGGTAGGATATTGCAGATGCCGTGAACATATCTGCTCTGTGCCTGTTCAGTTGTTATCAAGATTATACAATGCATGTAACACTCTTCATACTACCAGCCACACATTCTTGTGATCTCTAGTATGTGCAGATGAAACGTGAATACTTTAAGAATTGCAGAACCTTCATCCGATTTGAATTAGGTTGTTAGGGTCAGTACAATCACTATGTGAGAACTAATTCAGCAGCCGTGCTTCTACCTATAAAGGACAAAAATGCCCAAAGTTTATGTTATATGCATGATTGATGCAGCGCTAAAGACTAAGACGTAAGGAACACAGAGTGCGCAGGACGAGCGTGTTCCTTACATCTTCGTCTTTAGCACTGCATCAATCGTGCAAGCATTCCAACTAGCCCAACTTTCCATTCTACTGATGATACATACATATGCATCAATCTTGCAGTGGCCGGAGCACCACAGAATGTGACAATGCATTGTTTTGCAAACACGGAAATGAACATGACTTATGGCATCATCACATGGCACCCACCCGAGGATGCGCGTGGCACCATTGTTGGTTACAAGGTAAGCTTAGCTGCACTTACTTTTCCTAGTAGTGCTTGTTCTTCTGCCTCTCTTCTACCGTGATTATAAAAATGTGCGAATTGGACAGCAAGTTCATTTTTCTCTAACAAGTTTACGATTGGCTGGTACAGTTGAACCCCTTTATAAGAGACATGCATCGGGGAGCAATTCTTGTCCCTTATAGGAGGTGTCTCTTATAAGCAGGGTATCACGTATGCGTTTTCTTATCAATACCCATGTCAATGTAGGCACCCTGGTGTCTCTTATACCCATTTGTCTGTTACTTCAGTGTCTCTTATAAAAGGGTTCGACTGTACATGCATACCCATCAACTGCACTGGACAATCGGATACAGGCCCAGGCAGTACGCAGAAGTTAATTTCAGCAGTGTTCAGTGGAAGCCTTTCACAGTTTTACTCCTGTTACGCAGTTATTACCACTGAAAACCTCGCAGGAGGGTAAATTCAGAACAAATATGTAAAGTCAGGCGGGCTGAATAGCTTCATCTCTTGTGTACACTTTTATGCCTTTTCAATTAGGTAGCCTTTTTTTTTTTTATACCATTCTGGTGATCTGTTTCTAATTCAGCAACGTTGAAGGGTTGCGAAAATAAAGAAATATAAAATAAGGAAATTTCCTAACTTCGTTTCAATATCTCTCGGACGCTTAGTTTTTCAATGAATTGTGAACCTGCAGCTCCTGTGAATAGAGCTTATGCAAGCATGAAAGCTGCATTAGCTGCTAAAGGATGCCTGTAATATTTTTCATCCCGTTTCTTTCTCGTAGGTCCTCTTGGAGGGGCATGCATTTTTCCGACGCGAGACGGGTGTCTTTGACACAGAGCGGCTGAAGGAGCCACACGAAGTGAACTCCACCACTCTTAAGTACACCATCACCATCAAGCCCAACACCAACTACACCGTGCGCATTTGCACCGTCAACAAAGCTGGCTGCGGAAACCTGAGTGGTGTCACAGCTCGATCGACCTGCACTTCACCTCCGATAGGTACGCTAGCTCAACCGTTGCAATGACTTTCCGAGTCTCAGAATAACATAAGTGTTCTAGAATTATGCAGGGTAGTTTTACCTGTGCAGAAGTTTAAAGGACCGCGCTGTTGTTGTTTTATGTCTCATAATGGCATCGCAGTTTCCATGTTTGATGCACATAGCTGAGCAGGCTGCACATGTGGAACGCCAGCACCCCGCGCTCGCCCGTGAACGCCAGTGTTGTTGAAGAGCTAATTCGTCTGTCCGAGCCAGTGAAGCGACAGCGAAATACCATCATCAGGAGTTAGACACAGATCTACGGAAGAGAGAGACTGATGGGCAACGCCAGCGCCGGGAGTTAGATGCACCACACTCAGAGCAGCAAAAAGTAGAACAGTAGAAAGGAGACCATAGAACAGAAAATAAATAATCTCCAAACAAATGAGATAATACAAGAAAGGAACAGAGAAGGATAGAAAATGTCACATGATCATTTGAAAAAAAAACAGAAAAGAGCGGAAAGGGGTAGATAGACGCATGGAAAGAACACAAAAGAACAGAAAAGGGAAGATAAACATAAGTTAAACACAAGGTAAACACAGGTGAATCACTGCTCCACAGTTCGTACAGATAATTCACTTGGGGTGGAATTGCCTGAGATTTTTTTTAAATCACCCACCTATGCATACTCAAGACAACGAATTGAGCATTAAGATGAGCTGAACTTATCCACCCATGTTGATGTGCAAACTCAGTCATGACCGACTTTTCAATTCGTATACTGGTAATATCAACAACCAATGGACCAAACCAGCCATGTGTTGAAAAATATAGTTTCTCTTTACTGGTATGATAATTTGGTTAACTTATATTTTGGGGTGCATATCAGTTAAACCAAACTTGAATTTTTTAGTTGGATCACGGGTCATCACGGGCATATCACTAATTACAAATTATGTAAAATACATCAGGCTTGGATGAGGTGCAACAGCTGTTGCTTCTACTCTTTAATGATTTCATTTGGGACTTCAAAAATTTTCATTCACTGTTTGCAGAGGCACAATAACTTTAACCAAGAAAGAAATAACGATGCATCATTTTCACATTTTCAAAATTATGAAAATTATCCATTCACAGTGTTACTTTTGTAAAAGCTGATTAGCTGTAACATTTGTTTGACAGATCATTTTATAATGCATGATGTTTAAGTACAGTAACATAACCAAAGAATGGAAGCATCATACTGGGGATTGGTGTGACAAGAATGGACAAGCTCAGATTGTGTGTGGCTGTCATTTCATTTGCCGAAAGTTGTGTTTCTGTAGGTGCTTTTCGTTTTATTGCTATAGAGCTTGCGTGGAGGCAGTTAGAAGTAATGAAGTTAGACAAATTTGTGGAAAGGTCCCTCATTCTCAAACACTGCTTTTCTTATTTCAAAGCTTTTAAAAGTCTGTGTCCCAAATCCTATGAACTTTGTGAAATGAAAATACTATAAATATTTCCCGAATATTGTTGCTGTATAACTGAACTGCATAAGATAGTATCAAACGAAGCAAGAAAATAAATAAGCTTGGCATAATTTGAGAACTTGGATCGCATTGGACAGGCGTAACATTCTTTGAAGCTACCGGATTTCATGCATGCGAAATTTCAGTAATAAGGAAAACTATTAGGTAATCTTTTCCTCCCAGGCAGAGGGAATTAATGCACAAGGTGATACCATCAATCTGGTTTACCTGACTTGTTGTCGCGCATTGTCAGCAGGATGCAAAAATTTATGTGCTTAGAAATAACATGTACTTTTGGTGGTGTAAATGTTCCTTCAATGATTTAATGCAATTTCTCATCGTCATTCATCTGCCTCAGGGCCTGCACAACTGCCCAAGTTCAACCTTCAGCGAATGGAGCGTGAAAAGCGTCACAGGCAGCTGAAGCTCCACTTGAAACGAGTGTCCGAGAGGAATGGAAACATCCTGTATGTATTATGTGTGTGTGAAAATGGTTATTGTATTACATGCTGTGTCATCTGTTAGCGTTGTTGGGGTGCATACAGATGCATATGTACCTTTATGGTAGGCTATTTGGGTGGCCTGCTCCTACAAAATAAAAAGGGAGATGTTTACACTAGCCATGTAAGGCTTAAAAAAGAGTGAAGCTGGTTGATCTTAGGGGCTTAACGTGGCTGTCTTGGCTGATGTTGGGTCTTTACTTGGCATAGACAAAGTAGTCAAACCACAGCCTGTCACAAACCATGCAAGAATGTACACACTCCAGTGCCAGATCTAACGTGCAAAGCTGGCTGTGGCACCCCCCAGTAGAAGCGCAGGCCTTTCATCACTCGTACTCGGCTTGCACGGCAGGCAAACTCGGCGTGGTGGCTGCGCGAACTGTCTCCATCAGTGGGTGCGGAGGGTTTTTTGCGGGCACGCGACATTTTACCTCGACCTTTAAGAGCTTCACTCTTAAAACAAAAGGACTGATCTGCAGCATTGCACACTGGACCATTTCACAGCTCGTGAAACTCCATGTGCACAGTAGTATAATGCAATCTTATCATGTATCAATGCAAGCACTTTAGCAAGCTATTTGAAACCCTGCTGCTACTACCTTCGTAGTCTACATGTACAGTAGCCGATGTGTCTGTAAGGTGACTGTGAAGATTGCCGTGGTCTTCTTAATAAATTGGGGAAGTAATTACACTGTACAAATATTCTATTCCTAACAGTAATTATTTCTAACTACACAATGTTGCCGGATTGGCACATACATCGAAGCCACATAGGCAGTCATTCAGGGTGAAACCGAGGAGTAGCAAGAAACTATCTAATGTGCAGTTTACTTCCAATACAGACAACCAACACAATCATACTGCAACAGAAATTTTCATATCAGTAGGTTAAAGGGGCCCTGCAGCACTGTAATCATTTTGCTACCGGAGTATATTCCCTCACAAATCAACTCCCCCAAAATTTTTAGGATTCCCCAAGTATGAGCATAGTTAAAAGGACTTGCCACACGCTCTAAGTGTTTGTTCTCTCCCTTTCATCCCAGCGAGTGCTCTGAAAGCTATGCAGCCGGTGATGACAAGGCACTGCGTTCGTACGACAACACATGCCATGATCCTTGATTACTTTTTTGTTTTCTTTCAACATGCAGCCCACTTTCTATGTGATCACAGCACACTGGTGCAATGTTGAGCATGGCGGGCGTGGGCACATCGTGGCGGCGGTCGCAGTAACTATGCAGCTCGCGATGTTCAAATAGGCTGCGTACATGTGCTTTTGGGTTGATGCAGCTGACTTTCTGTATGCGGCATCATTTGTCGAGAGAAGAACGAGCGATTTCTAGGCTGGCTTCAAAATTTAATTGCCAATTCCACGCTGTGTGCTGCACTACAATGTTTGACTCGCATGTTCGCAGGAGCCTCGACTGTGAATTGGCAGCATTTTCTGGCCATGTTCTAAATGTTATTTACTAGGCTTGTGCAAATATTCGAGTGCTTCGAATATTCGAACGAATATTGCCGTATTCGAACTTCGCTTCGATTCGAATTTAAATTATTGAAAATTTCGAAGTATTCGAAACGAACGAATAGATGCATATTAGTCCGCAAATAATTTCCTGTAAAGGTGGTTTCACTGCAGTGGAGGTACGCAAAGCCTTGAAGGCACCTATCTAAATGTATATTAGTCCGCATGTAACCCTCTGTAAAGGTGGTTTCACTGCAGTGAAGTGATGCTAAGCCATGAAAACATGTACCTAGGGGAAATCCGCACTGCCGCGAAGCCCCACTTCACAGTTAAATGAAGAGATTACCCTCACATCGATTCATTCTTTTTAAGTTTAAAAGCTTGTTATACCAGCTTATATGCTCTAAGTATAGTAAATTTTAAAACTTAACATATTTTACAGGTTATCACTTGCATTCTACCGAAAGTCAAATCCTGCTACTATTCAAAGTTGTTTCCACTTTCTTTGAAGCAAAAAAATGGCATTTGCACAGGCCTCGTTTCAATTTTTAAAAAATATTGCGCATGTTAGTTAGGTCATGACAAAAATGCCCATTTTTCTTTATAATATGTGATATATACTATTCGAATTCGATTCGAAATTATTCGACCAAAATCACTATTCACATCGAATTCGCTTCGAACCTAAAATTCACTATTTGCACAAGCCTATTATTTATGTTATTTACAACAAATCACTGTACATGTCACCACCATTTAAGATTGAGTGCAGTACCTGCAGCTACTGGAGTTGGACCTAAGTCATGCAACATACCCTAATGTAGTAAACAGTGCTTTCAGCTGTCTTAGCTCACTTACCCTGCATAAATTCAGGGCTATTGATTAATCATGCACTGTGACCTTTCAGGTGCTACAGGGTGATTGTGGTGAAGCTTGCCCGGGGGGAGACACTGGAGTCTTTGCCCAAGGACCAAAAGCAACTGAACATCACATCCTATCACGAAGTGCATCGTGTAAGCAGCAACGGAGCCTACATTGCAGAGGCTATCAGCAGGTATGAAGCATAAAAATCCTGTTATCCTGTTTCGTAAAATGCAGGCTCTTTCGGAGCCATGACTACCACAATTTGGCTGTTTCCGAATTTACGACACGCCTTTTTCTAGGCTCACGAGATACCTAGTGTGGCTTTGGTGATTGTGATTTGCATAAAATTTTCATTGCAAGTATGACTGACAATCAGCAAGCTGGTAAAGATTCGTATTATGGAATGGTGCCATCGAATGAGACAAGAACCCTGCACATGGCTACACAAAAAAAAAAAAAGTCTGACAAGAAATCATAGCATACAACAGTGTTGTGTGCTGTGATTTCTTGTCAGACTTTTTTTTTAACTGACACCCATTTTAATTGACACCCATAGCACAATTAATTGTGCACACTTCACACCACAGCCCACCATTTTTTGATATTTTAACAGAAAAGCTGTTGGAGCTAGCCGTAGTTTGTCTGGTGTTGCAAAAAACTTCACAGGTGTGTATGCATCATGGGAATCGGGCTGGCCTCACCACCGAGTACAGCATGTGCGAGCGTTAAACGAAAGCTCTGCTAGGCGAAGTGTAGCACATGAAACGGGAACGAGAGAGAGAGAAAGAAAGAGAAAGTAGAGAGAAATAGAGAAAAAGTGAGAGACAGGAAGAAAGTGATATAAAAATAAAGAGAAAAAAATAAAGAGAAATGAAAGTATAGACATAAAAAGATAGAAAGACATAGAAAGAGAGAGAAACACATGGAAAGAAATAAACACAAAGACAAAGGAGAGAAATAAGGACAAGCAAAGAAAGAAAGAGAGAACGAAGCAGAGAGAGAGAGAAAGGCAAGAAAGAAATAGAGGTAGAAAAGAGAGAAAGAGAAAGAAATAGAGAGAAAGAAAGAAACAGAAACAAACAGATACAAAAAACAAGATACAGGTACTACTACAGAGAAAGATGAATAAAGGAAGAAAAAAAAATAGAAAGACAAGGAAGGCCACCTAGCTGCACTCTGCCTTCAGGCTCGGCACTAGTAGTGTGAAGCTGGCATAATTTTTTTTTCCTCTGCTTTTTTTTTTATTACTCTTCCACAAATTCCTCCTAGTTTATTTGGCACAGAAAAAAATGATTTCCTCATCGTATCTGCCGGCTACAATACTTACAATGGAATATATACCCCTCAGCCGTCTTCTGCTTGGAAATTTGTTCGTAATATGGAACCATATGTCCAGCTAGGAAAGGAATAAAGATGTGTTTATTGAAATGTCTAGTGAAATTAAGCAATGCTGAAATATTGAGTTAACACCCAAGATGTTAAAAATTTTGATAAATTGAACATTTTGGATCAGACTGTTTCTCATTTACGTACATAACAAGAACTTCTTTTGCTGCTGAACCTGCATCACTTGCACTTGTTTTGAAAGGCACTATTGTAAATCAAAATTCATTATTTAGACAGTTTATTGTCTCTTCACAAGTATAATATGGTATGTATAACTATTCAAGTGCCCAAAAAGCCACGTCTGACTGCAGTTCGATCCAACAGAGTTGAACGCAGAAGGTCTTTGTTACATCCTGCACAGTCACTTTTTTCTTCCTACGCCATCTGTTATACTGACAGTTATTGTTAGCCTGACTGAAGGCTTATTACAATAATAAAAGATAAAGAACCCTTGAAAGTGGCTTGTGTATGTTGCCCTTCAATTAGTGAATCAGTAATTTTTGTTATCGGGCATAGGCTTGACTTTTTTAGGAAAAAGAAATGAAGCACTATATGTGTTGCCCTTGCATTTATTGTACCATCAGTGATGCAGAAGTGTTGATTCATTTGGCACCTGGCCATTCTGGAGTCATTACCTGCAGCAATAAAGTAAAACGTTAGTGTGAATGTCAAGCCTATTATGTAACATTTATTCGATCATTATCTTTTGACTTGCAGTGAAGACTTTGTGGAAGAGGTGATCCTTGGTGACGAAAGGAATCATGTGTGCTCTGCTGATTCGATGCGGAGCACAACAGAGGACTCGCGCATGAGCAGAAGAGCTGCCGATGCACTCAACATCACTGAGCCGTCCACACCTGCCGTCGAGGTTGAATATGTGCGCGATGGCGCTCTTGCGGCCAACACAAACTACACCGGCTTTGTCCAAGTACATGTTCGGGGTTCTAATGGGACTTTGCTCTCTCAGCAGAGCCCTTACTTTGCTCCAGTGGAAACAGGTAGGTCTCTGTGACCATTCGTAGTGAAATGTGCTGGGTAGAAGTCACCTCAAACAAGCACACTTTCAGTTTTTTCAACTACAAGGCTTCCGTTCTTTCTTTGAATAATATCTTTTTTCATATTGACAGGGGGAGGAGGAATTTTTTTTCACTTTATCTGTGCCCAGATATTCAGAAAGGAAACTAACTCACATAATTTCCTAACTCACATAAGCAGCCTTTTGGTGAAAAATGTTGACAAGAACAAAATGTTGCCATCAATCACTTTAACCTAACTGGCCAATATGGTATTATGAAAGAGTTATGAGTTATGAGTTAGAGTTATGAGGCTATCGCTTATTACTTTGGGCTTAATCATCACACCTCAAAGCTAACAAAGCATTTAGTGAAATGAGTTCCATAGGAATCCTCAATGTACAGTCGTCAGCAAGCTTAACACGAACGCTCCGCAGCGTGTCCTGAAACAGTTTGATTGATGCTAGCACCGCGCAACTGTGGGTTCTGTTGCTGAGATGTTACCCATGCATGGCGACATACTATCCAAGCATACTGAGGTATTATCTCAACAACAGCGCCCAGTGCTTCGCGGCTGGGTATCAGTCAAGGTAGTCCAGGTCACGCTTCAGAGCGTTCGTGTTAAGCTTGCTGAGGACTGTACAAGTAATACGGGGACGAAAATTTATCATTGGTAAATGCTGCCAAATATGCCTTGTGTTATGTACATGCGCTTGTATTCTTTTTAGCAACCTTGTAATGTCAGGATAAAGATAACTGATTCATTGAAATACTTGTGTAATCAATTTTTTATTCTTTTTAATTGTAATTTACATTCTTTTCTTGTACTTTCATGCAACTAAGGTTAAGAAATCTTGTTGTCATTTTTATCTTTGGAAACCTCTTTCTGTGTGATAATTCTATATGTATACATGCATGTACTGATTAAAGCAAAAAATGAACGTAAAGTGACATAATACAGCTTATGAACAGTGTGTAAATAAAAAGGTACTTGTGGGTGAAACTTTGATGCAGGTGGATGCTCACAACTGAGTTTATTTGTGAACATAATATACTCATGTATACTTCATGAAATCTGCTTAAACACCGATCTCTTTGTATAATCACTTCTATTCATCATGTGTCCTCCCACTAAATTAACGATAAAATCAGGAAGTAGTGGGGAGAGGGGGGAAGAAAAGATAATTAATGCGCATCTATTTGACAAACTCTACATGCTTATAGTGTCCTGCACCTCAACTTTGTTGTAAAGATGTGTCTGTCTTCTTTTCTTTCTTGTATTGTCATTTTCTTAACCTGTGAGCCAATAACTCATGAATTACAAAGAGCTATCTCACCACATTGAACCAATATCGATCAACCAAATCAATATTTACCGAGTGTCTTTCTGCCTTCATCAGTTACCGTATTTTCTGGTGTATAAGTCGCACCTTTGTATAAGACGCACCCCCTACTTTTAACGACTGTCGCAGGAAAAAATTATATATAAGGCGCACCTCTGTATAAGACGCACCTATTTTTAACGTGGTCAACATGATAAAACACCGTGACGCACGCGGAGTATATTCATCACAAAATGCGTAATCGCGCACGGCACCACATATCCGTAAGCAGTAGTATAAAACTCGTAAATAATGCAGTCCTAAGGCGCAGAAAACAAATATTTATTGCGCTTTACTTGAAGCCACATCTTCCGGTGCACTGTCAAAAAGCTCTGCCGCTTCGGTAGGCAGCGTCGCTGGGTTGCCGTTGTCTGCTTCTGAGTAACTCTTTCACGCGGCGTTGTAAGCACCTTGAAGCACATCGATGGCGTTGCCTCTGAGGCAATATAAGGCTCGGCGGGAACACACAACCAACCAGTGATCCAACGATCGCGCCATACAGTCACTTAAACCACCGAAACACACGGGCACAAAATGTAAATGGCGACGGGAAGCCGGAAGCTGCGACTACTGTTGGATTGCCGAGGTCTCACATGAAAACTGATGATGATAACGAAGTGGTGCTTTCGTTTTTGCAACTGGTAGATCGTGGCCACTAAAGTTGTGATGAAACGTTGTGGTTGGTTGTTCAAACTTTATAGTTAGTCCTGCGAGACGCGACTGGCGCGCAGTGGGGTGCTTGTTTTAGGGGCGAAGCTCCTTAAGCCGTGGGTCGTGCGTCCTCGATGTATGTAGTTGTAGGTAGCCACCTCTCGTTTTGTACTTGTATATGATGAACATATTTAGGGGCGGAGCTCCTTATGGCATTACCTCAGGCGGTCCTCGGTTGTCCATGCATTCTGAGTGGCCAGTAGGCACTGGATTTCGACCTCCAAGGTAGTGCCTGTGTGAGATGTCTCCTGTGCGTGATTAAACAATAAAAAAATTCACAACGTACATGTAAAATTAAAGTGAGCTGCGAGTCGCCATGACTCTCATCGACCCTTTAGTATAAATGCGCCCGATCTCACGTCGTTGATGATGTACTGCGCAGAATTCGCGGAAGATTACCGGTTTACCGACGCTCCTCCGAAGCTTTGTTCACTCATCATCATTCACTCCGTGGATATGGTGTCATCTCCAGTTCTCGTCTCGTTTCCGAGAGGGCGCTGTCCTATAGACATGCGTACAATATGGCGGTTGGGTGAAGGTATGCTAGATGGCGTTGGCGGTGCAGCTGCTCTCCGATTGCGCGGACCGCCGTACGAGTGCGCTTGCCGGATCGTGCTGCTTGGCGGACCATGGACGGCGACCGGTCATTGAAGTTTGAATAAAATTTCACACACACTATCGCTTTGATTACTGCTGGGCGAAACCACTGAAGATTTCACGGTGTAACCATGATTGCTTCAGTCACCATAACTCTCATCGAACCCTTTAGTATAAACGCGCCCGATCTCACGTCGGTGATGATGTACCGGGCAGAATTCACAGGAAGATTCACGGTTTACCGATGAACCTCCGCAGCTTCGCCCACTCATCATCATTCACTCCGTGGATATGCTGTGTTTTTTTATTTATTGCATCAGTTCTGCGGGTTTAATGCTTCAAGGTGAAACAATTCGAACAAGAAGATCGTGCGCGTGATGGTGGCAGCCTTCATCGCGGCCATAATCTCCGTGTTTGCGGCGCTGCTTTAACAGCAAGTAGCCGCCACCTGAGATCACGGTTGCTTTGTCATAACAGGATTACATATCTTTAAGAAAGCTTTCACGCACAGTTTATCGTACTCGCGAATAAAATATGGACATATTGGTCGCTCAAGCTCGTAAGACATTTTGCGTATATAAGACGCACCAGCGAAAATTTCAGAAAAAAGTAGCGTCTTATACACTGGAAAATATGGTATATACATTTAGTTATGAGCCTTGTCAACTTTGGGCACAAACACTGCAATCTTCATCCATGTGCAAGCACTATGTGCAATGTAGCATATGCTTTTCTTTTCTACACAGGCACTGATCGCAACACTATTACTGCTGAAAGCCCTGCTGCAATTGTGTTTGGAGTGATATGTGGCCTTGTTCTTGTGGCTTTGATGATGGTCATCATTGTGTGCATCATGAAGTAAGACACCTCTGTTACAGGATGCGCTGTATTGTATAAGTTGTATTACCTTGCTGCAACGTACCTATGATCAATCGCTCCCTTAAAGGGGCCTTGCAAAATTTTTTGAGCATGGTCAAAAAAATGCTGCCTATTGGTAGTCGATGTTTCCAAGGACATGCGAGCCAAATACGTGGCCTAGAATATACAGTCAATTCTCAAATGTCAGTTAGAACTCATTCCCTCTTATTTCTACAAATGATTCCATGTACCCAAATTAATGTGCAATACAGTAGACTCTCAGTAAACGGAAATCTGATAAATGGAACTGCTGCTTAAATGGAACAAGTGCTTTTAACAAGGTTGGTTTCATTCTTGTATTCTGCAACCCCGGTCATCTCTCAGTGAACGGAACTCCTGTTAAATGGAACATATTTTTCTGTTCCCTTCAGGTTCCGTTTAATGAGAGTCTACTGTATACCCAAAGTTCACAGCCATTGGCCAACTTGAGCATAGTGAGCTCCATAGTTACTGTGGCTGCCGTGGGATGCGTATCGTGGCCTGTACAAATTCGCAATCATATTGTAAGTAAGTCGCAGGTTTGGAAAAAAAACAAAACAGAAAAGAAAATGCTCGAAGTCATGAGGTGCACTTCGATGGGACGCATCTTCTTGCCTTCTTGTCATCCCCTTCCCTGCGTAGCTTTCTGCGCACTCTCTGTACGAAAGGAGAGGGAAAGTGTTTGAAGCATGTGGCGAATCCCTGTAACTCCGTTTGTATTTGATGGATTATAAAAATTTTTGACGAATTCTAAAATAAGCTCTTTTAATGAAGCCATTGGATGATTACTTGGAAAAGTGTTGCTGGGCCCCTTTTGTTTAAAGGTTCTTTTATTGTCAAAAGGTGGAGCACCAGCAAAGGAGAATCATTAGTACTTGAAATTCGAGTGCTTAGTGAACACATTGTATTTGAATATGAGTTTCTTTACTTTGTGCTTTTTAGCTAAATAACATTTTGAATTTTAAATCTTTGTGCACAGTTTAAACTGTGCCTCTTTAATTGTGTGCATCCTTGAATTGGTGCGACCCTTTTGCTTCTGGATGCCTTTTCTCAGAAAACTTCACTGTATGTGAAGCCAAATTTTATTTACAGTGATGTTTGAGAAAACTCTACTAGCTATCTTAGATGCATTGAGGATGGACATTTTTAACGTTTTATTGCAATAGCAATTATATGGACCCTCTCGGTGGGTTTTTGCCGCCTCCATCATGCTCCTTATAAAGTTCAAATTATTAGCATCGCCTTGTGCATCATATGTTCTCTGCTCTAGTAAATTAAAAAAAAATGGCAGGAAGGGGAAAATGGAAGCTTGCGATGAAAAAAATCTGCAAACAGGGGTTGTATGCTCGAGCCGACGTTTCGACAAGTAGAGTTGTCCACTTGTCAAAATGTCGGCTCAAGCGGACAACCTCTGTTTACGGATTTTTTCATTTGCTAGTAAAAGCATGTGGTGCATGGATGAGCGCAGCTAAAGCAGATATGAAATGAGCGATCTGTCTTCGTCGCACAAAAGGCACATGTGTGTGCGAGGCGTGGCGTTGGGGGGGGGGGGGGATGAGACTGTGTTGCTCAAGCAACAACTGCAAACTTAGATCATAAGGGCGCGGTCGTGAGCGCCGACGTATGTGCCATCTCGACAGACATCGCTAGGTGGCTCATATACGTGGTGTGCTCTCACTGCTTTATGTTGAGATGACAAAGAGCACAAAAACCACTTCGCTTCCCGGAGCGGCTTCATTTGCTTTAACCAGCATTTTGTAGTTATGCGAGATTGTATGCAAAATAGTTAGCTGCTATCCTTACTTCGTATAACATTTCAATTTGTTCATATCGCACTCATTGCTTTGCTCTTGCATCGAAACTGTGATTTTTTTTTTTTTTTTTTTTTTTTTTTTTTTTTTTTTTTTTTTTTTTGTACGATCTCGGTCTTTGTGAAGGGCCACAATCACACTCGTCTTTCTACTCCTTAGGAAGAAAAATGGCCAGCTGTATGAGGACCAAGGTGAGCGGCTGGGTCTGACCGCATTTCTTCGGAGAACCATTCAGAAGAATGGCCATGTTCCCCGGGCGAAAAGTGAACACATGCTCTTTGCTAAGCATGATCTGGCTATCTCTAGTAGCTTTGCCTTTGGCTGTTGTCCTTGCATGCAGATGTGGCTTTCCTTATCGCATGTGCCTGCATGTTGCACAGTCTGCTCGCAACGAACAAACCAGCTTTCACTTCACTTCGATTTTTATTACTTTTTTTTCAAAGATGTTTGGCACGAGAGAAGTGCGTGTTTAAATTTGATAAAGTTCAGTGAACCATGCAGACATTATGTATTCGAATATCATACTTTGTAGCGGAATATTTACTAGAAACCAACATCTCCATTAGCTGCTTAGCTGATTCTAAGCGGATTGCTAAGATGTAATAAGGCAGATTAAAATTTTATCAAAGCTGGAAATAGGGGCTAAAAACTTTTCTAGAGTTGCAGACATTGACTAGTCTTAGCTGCAGCCAACATTAGCAGCTCAATACTATTGTCACAAGCACCACGCACCTAATAATGCGCTTGCACAAGAATGGAACAAAATGAAGGAAAGGAAGTCACGCGAAGCTTGTATGTGGATTCGCCATATTGCAAGCAGTCGTACATGCCATTGTAAATATATATTTAACCTCTCGCCTCCCTCATTGCACAATGATTTGTTTGAAATTTTATTGTACCTTATATTTGCTTCAGAGCAAGGCTCCCAATTTTTTTTTTTTTTTTTTTTTTTTTTTTTTTTTTTTTTTTTTTTTTTTTTGCTGTTATGTTACTAATAAGCGTAGCTTTGTCTTCACTGCTCATTTTAACACTCCTCTACTTGCGCATTTTCATGCTTAAGAAACTATTGCATCTCTACGCACGAGACTGTGATATCGTGATACGAAGGTACATATTCTAGATTGCATTATCGCTGCCCATGGTGGTGTTGTTTATTTTTAAAACAGCACTTTTCGATTTACTGCCTTGCACTTTAGCAGAGGCAAGCTTCTAAAGTGTCTGTTACTAATGAATACTCTTGTCCTGATAGGCTGTCGCTCTGTCATTCGCCCTTGTTTGCCTTTTGTTTCTGAAAAATTCCTAGGTTCTTACTTTTTAAATATTGCTGTCATTTCTTTTTATTCTTTCTTTTTCAACTGTTAAGTAAGTTTCTTTTTTCTTTTTTTTTTTTTTTTTTTTTTTTTTTTTTTTTTTTTTTTGCATGCATGTCTTCTGACACACTGCCCTAAAGTATTGGGACAAACACAAAAAAGGCTTTATTAATCTGTAGAAGTTCCAAATAGCAATGACAGCTATAAAACATTACAGAAGTTTGTAGCACAGAGACAGAAATAAAGACAGAATAGGTGACACAGAAACACTGCATGGCACTTTCCCTCCTGCCCGCTTTGGTGTCCCTCACCTGCAAATTTCTGTAATGCCCACCAACAAGGCCTTATATTTGCACTCTGTTACTCTGTTGCATGGTAACAGAGTTGCACTCTGTTACCATGCATCGTTAAGTCAATTTGCTGGCTGCATGCTCTTATGTCGCATTATTCTGGTCTTCATGCTTTTTCCAGCTACATTAAAGATTGTCACACACGAGCAAGTTAGTAGTCTATCTAACGAAAATTGTAAAACTTGTACGTTCACTGCGTTTAGTTATTGAAAAAGGTAATGTTTAGTGGCACCTATAAAAGGCGAGGTATTGGAAACGGTTATTGCAAAAAATTGAAGTGTATTGTTATTCCAGGAGGAAGTTTTGTGAACTCTCCAAACTCTATCCCCATCTCGGCGGACAACTTGCCAACTGCCTTCATGAAGCGTCACTGTGACAGTGATTTGCTCTTTCAAAGTGAATTTGAGGTTTGTATCCACAGGCTTTTTGTACTTATGCTGAGCTTCAGAAGTGACCAAAATATCAGCCTCTGGTACTGATAATTATATGCATGTCATGGAACAAATGCTAGGCCTTTTTTGTTCATCTCATAATTTTCCATTTTTAATTCCTCCAGCCGAGAAACGGCAATGCTGCTTCACACTTGAATTTTGTCAAAGCTTTGGTTTCACAATATATGCATCCAACTGTCTCCACAGATGTTGCCCGAGAAGTTCAAGGACAGAACAACATATGCATCTGATGCCCCAGAAAACATGCACAAGAATCGCTACCCAGACATCAAGGCTTGTGAGTACTTGCCCAGAGTATCTGCATCTGAAGCTGATGCGATCGTTCATCTGCATCGCATAAAGTGCATATATCATACTGTTGTTCTCTTGCAGTTGACCAAACAAGGGTCAAGCTTTCCACCATTGATGGCATTCCTGGTTCTGACTACATCAATGCAAATTTTGTTGAGGTAATCATCATTCAATCTTGGCCCCTATAGTAACTGTACATACAACTATCAGTTCATCTTTCATTTTTCCGATCATTGTGCCTTGGGTATATTTCTCTGTGTGCTTCTGGTTGTCGCAGAGGCATCCGTTCCAGCCATAATTGAGCAGCTCATCCTTCGCTGCTATCGGCAAAGGCTGAGCGCTCAGTCACCGTTTTATACCATGATTCATTTTGACACTTGATCCCAGCATGCGAAAGAACCAGGCCAGTAGAACTTTACGAAAGAACAGTGAAATAAGTATGATTCATTAGCAAATGTTGTAAATTAAGACTGCCTTATATAAAATGGGTATTGATTAATCATTTGTTTGCGCATGCACCATTGTACAGACACAGGTATTTGCACAATAGAGTAGTGTTTTCAGAATGATTGGAGCATTGCAGTCAGTTGTGTTTGCTGCAGTTTATGTTCATTCACAGTCATGCATAACCTGTAAAACTATATATGAAACTGCTTTACTTCAACAGGGTTTCGGTGGGAAGAAGACTTTTATCTGTGCTCAAGGTCCACTGGATCGGACTGTGACAGACTTCTGGAGGATGATATGGGAGCATAGAGTCTCGGTTATAGTGATGCTGACTGGAATTGAAGAAAATGGCAAGGTAGCCAGTCTTTTCTAAAATATCTTCTCAACGTGTGCTCTCTTAACTCATATGCTCATTTTCATGTAATATGTATTTGTTTATCAATTTGACATGACATCTGTGAAGGTGCTTGTTGAAATGGCTAAAGATTGCTTCTAATAGCTAGATACTTTAGCATCTTTTGCTCTGTAAAATTTTGATATTGGGGCATACAGCCATGATTCTTTTTTTAAGTCTCTGGCAGTTTTTTATGGTGTTAACTGTGACCTCAAGAGCCATGATGAAGTTGTAACCAGTTTGTTATTTGCAAAAACAATATACTTTTTGAAGTTGCAGCAATAATTTCAAAGTTGCTCATGACATGTTTTTGTTTGTCATTTTTATAATCTGCTTTTTATTTGTTTGCTTTTCCTCTCCCCAAACAGATAAAGTGTTCCCAGTACTGGTCTGATGAAGGTGTCAAAGAAATTGAAAAGCAGTATACTGTTAGGGTTGTCACTGCAAAGAGATATTCGGATTACGTTGTACGGCGGTTTTTTGTCGAACACACTCAGGTATACACCTTTCTTCATCTTTTGCTATGCACCAGTTTGTTATATATTGTTGCTGTATTACCTGTCCAAGTTCTCACTCATTCTGAAGTAAATATTTTATTAAGCTGCAGAATTTTCTGTTCTTTTCCAACCTTTGTTGAAAAATGAAAGAGACTGTGACAGACTTCTTAATTGTATGCAATTCACAATTGTGTAAAATTCAGTGACAATGATCAAAATATTGTGACATTGTATTCTACAACGTTGTAATGTTCTGATGACTATGTACAACGTTGAGAGTTTAGCAAATCTCAGCGCAAAGATGTTTACAATGTGTCACTGCTTCTAGTGTAACATTTAGATGTATTAGAGCAACGAAATACATATTTGAAGCTTCGTACGAGGAAATAAGCCTCTGTGTTAATAAACTTGGCTGCTTGGCCTCTGCAAATACAAAACGTTTTCACTCCTTTCATTAGCTTTCATATCTAAGACTTTATGCCTGCCGCTACAGAAAAAGCAATTGCGATGATAGCGAGCAAATACTGCATTTTCCTGATTTTTTTTAAAATACTGGACACATTTCTTGAAACACTCTGTATATATGCATAAGTTCATGTTAATAAGTCATATGCAGTGCAGGGGCACGTACAAAAACAAAAGAAAAATAAGAACTTGGACGTTCGCACCAGGGGACCGGTCTTGTTCGAGAGTGGAGTTGACGGGTAGTCGGTGGATTTGTGCACTTTCGCTCTGATAGAGGTGGGATGAAAGAGTCCTGTTACAATACAATAAAATGGCTACTGCTCCCATAGGAAAAAACATCACTTGCCACAAACGGTGGGGCAAGTCCTTCTGTAGTACTTAACATGTTTGCTCCGAGAGAGGTGTGTGTGTGTGTGTGTGTGTGTGTGTGTGTATATATATATATATATATATATATATATATATATATATATATATATATATATTTATTTATTTATTTATTTATTTATTTATTTATTGTTGCGACTCGAGTCCGGCGGGTCTCATCGTACGTAGCTGGCCCCGCCGCCAGTCCCCTAGCCCATCTTTAGCAGAGAGGAAGGCGCTCGTAGGAGAGATATGACAGACGTTTATTTACATTGAGAGATCAAGAAGAGAGTCTTTTACAAAAAGTCTTCGGCTTTTAAAGCCCCAAGTCTGGAAACCTGAGGCAATCAAACCGGTGTCTGCGACCCCGCCAATAAGGTGTCCTGCCGCCATAACGCCCTGGCACACTTCCTACTACCTTGTAGCTGTTCAGTGTATTGAATCCAACTTCTTGGATTCAATACACTTTTTTCATCCTTGCCAACATGGATTTCGGAAAGGTTATTCTTGCGAAACACAGCTGGCCATTTTCATTCATGACCTACATTCTAACCTTGACTGTAACATTCAGACTGATGCCATTTTCTTGGATTTTGCTAAAGCATTCGATACTATCCCTCACAAACGCCTAATTCTAAAATTATCTCTGTTAAATCTAGACCCTAACGTACTTGCATGGATCACATCTTTCCTGACTAACCGCTCCCAGTTCGTTTTTGTTAACAGTCATTGTTCTAACCGACTGCCTGTAACCTCAGGTGTCCCGCAAGGGTCTGTCTTAGGACATCTTCTTTTCTTAATTTATATTAACGATCTACCAATGCATGTATCCTGTAACTTTCGCATGTTTGCAGATGACTGTGTAATTTACCATTCAGTAACCAACACTCATGACCAAACATTAATTCAGCATGACCTTAACAACATACAAACATGGTGTGAACGTTGGCTAATGAACCTAAATCCTAATAAATGTAAGCTTGTTTCCTTTTCTCGCCGCCGTAACCCTTTTATGTTCACCTATTCAATCGCTAATGTCCCATTACAGTCAGTTCAGTCTTTCAAATACCTCGGTGTCACCTTGTCTCACGACCTTTCTTGGCGTCATCACACCACTAATATCATTTCAGCTGCTAATAAATCACTAGGATTTCTCAGACGACACTTACGTCATACTCCACCACATGTCGAAATGCTTGCATATAAATCATTTGTCAGATCGAAGCTCGAATATGCATCTCCCATCTGGAGTCCCCACCAAACGTATATCATAAATGAACTCGAATCACTTCAAAATCGGGCTACCAGGTTCATTCACTCTGCATATTCATTTGATATCAGCATCTCATCTTTAAAGGTGGAATCGGGTTTAGAAACACTTTCTTCTCGCCGACAGATTGCCGCCCTTTCTCTTTTTCATATGTTGTATTTCAGTTCACTGAATCATCCACCGTACATCACGCCCTCTCCACACATATCTCATCGCGCTGGTCATCCGCTTCAAGTCGCACTACCACGTACCCGGACAACTACTTTCGAAGCCTCCTTTTTCATACGAGCAGCAAAATACTGGAATGGCCTTCCTCAAGCCATTTCTGCCATCGTTAACCATTCTATGTTTTCTGAAGCCATTAAAAACATCACTGTATAGTTTTACTAAACACCACCCCTTATGTAATACCCCTAAAGGGGGACTTTAAGGAAATAAAGTGAAGTGAAGTGAAGTTAGAAAATTTTTTTCTTCCTTAAAACAAAAACTACTCCTTTGAAACTTTCTGTATGTCTTACGAACAAAGCATACTGTGCAACGATATATAGGCCATATTTTTACTTGGACCGCTACATTGAGAAAATGAAGCCGCAATACGAGTCAGAATGCTATTTTTTCCAACTTTGTCACAATATTGTGGCAACGTCATTGCTTCATACGCTCCGGAAGTATTTTCATCATTTATTATAGGAACCCACAAAACACATAATGTGAATATATTACTCACGAAAAAATCTGTGCTTTTTATAAAATACGCTAAACATGCAGCATATTGCAATTTTTCGCCAAGGCCAAAAATAAAGTTAAGAAAAAAATAAATAAACTATCATAGCCTTGAAAGATCAGCGCCTTAAGATTAAGGAAAAAAATTGTTGCGTAGTAATTGCTCAGACCAGCAATATTATATAAATTATTTAGTGCGACACAGTTTCACTTGGGTGCGCAACGTTCGAAGCGCCCTCTAGGCAACACAAAATTTTTTTGCGAAATATAACGCCTCAATAACTACTTCTCCCAGTTACATATACCTGCACACTTTTTTTCAGCATGATCGGAGATGGTCGAAAATTGACCTTGTACACTTGATATGGAATGAAGCATATATATATATATATATATATATATATATATATATAGTGCTCAAACTTTTTCTTTTTGACTGGAAATCTTCCCAAGTGGGTCCCACACCACAGTAACTAGCAGTAGCACACTTGAAGAACCTCAAACCACTCGGTGTATCAAATTAGAGGTAGATGTCACGTCACACCAATATATTGTTTAATCATGGTACATCGTGTATCGATATTGCAAGCCAACTCCCATATAGTAATAGGTTAAGCTATGTGCACGTTTGATATGTATCACATTGCAAGGCGCATGGTTAGTAAGTGCACATTTATGGGTGACATTTTGGTAGTCACTGAACCGAGGTTGGCAGTTTGGCTGACACCTCGCCTTGTGTTCTCCGTACTGGTGCCATAACTGTGCCCCTGTGATTACTATAGGAAGCAATCGCGAATCCATGGTGGAGATGTCAATAAACAGTAAAATAGCTGACCGCAGGCTTGTCTAGCTAAGTGAGCCTGCAATTCTGTGTGGGCAAGGTGGCCAAATGTTGTGCATGAAAATAAATGTGGGTGCTGTAATGTAAAATTCAGTCTCGTCTAAGTGTTAATAAGCTTTCCTATCATCTTTAAATCAGGATGGCATCACTGAGGAGCGAGAGGTCCTGCAATTTCACTTCACCATGTGGAAGGACTTCCTGGCACCCGACCAACCTTCATGGCTTCTACGATTCATCAAGCGTGTCAATGAGCATTACGTCTCTGACAGAGGGCCACTGCTGGTTCATTGCAGGTATTTTCAGCACACTTAACTTGCCAATGACATAAGCTGGTATGGATTTAGTCATGGTGTTCACCCCATAGCTCAACAAAAACTATGGCAATTTGAAGTACAGTGGGGCTTCAGTTTGAGCTAAACTTGAACTGAATTGGCCATAATTATTCGTGTAAAAACTGTAAATGCAATTCCTGCATAGCTAACACCTTGCTTTTGAGCGAAATGGCCCTTTCAATACTTGAGCTGATTCCATGTAAATCACGATGGTTCATTTAGTGTCTCTGAATGAGAGAAGTGCAGTTGGGTTTATCGGTTGTATCTGAACCTTTTTTATTTCTGCAGCGCTGGTGTGGGCAGGACAGGGACGTTTGTGGCTATTGACTCGCTGCTGGAGGAGCTAGAAAAGACCGAAGAAGTGGACATTTTCAGCTGCGTAGCCAGTCTTCGCAAGCAACGCAACTTCCTCGTTCAGTCACTGGTATGCAAACCTTGTTTGAGTGGGTGATATGTCATGGTGCAGTTACGTGTGCTTCATCCTTAAAGCAACGAGTATCACATCATCATCATCATCATCATCAGCCTGACGAGTATCACTGTACAAATTAAATATTCTAGCTGCTAAAAATTCAACGCAAAATCAAACAAAGCAGTTAGGGTACTGTCTACATGTGTGTAGCGTATTACTTGGGTACATTTCCGCTCATTTTCCCCCTGGCTGCAATATTGGTTCCGTTTCTGTACATATTCAGTGTCTGTCCATAAAGCAATGAGACTGTGCCAGGTATAAATAATTTATTAATTCAATTGGTACATAATATTAAAATTCTTCTAAATAGGCTTTCTGCACTGTAAAGGCTCCGTGAAAGTAAGTTGCCGTCAACTCTTCAGAGACTCGGTGACATTGCTGCATAGTGGGAACACCATCAAAAGGGTGACCTTTCGGCTTCTTCTGATCTTCGGAACAGGAAAAAGCCTGCCAGGCTCATATCGGGGCTGATGCAGCCCTCATACAGCCCTGACGTGAGCCCAGCAGACTTATTCCTGTTCCCAAAGATCTAGAGAAGCCTAAAGGTCAGCCTTTCAACGGTGTTCCCACTATACAACGGGTTCTCACAGAGTATATTTGAAAGGGATCAGTACAGCCTAATTTCAGGGAGCCATTGCAGCGTGGGAATTGCATTGGAAGCCATGTATTAACACCAAATGAAACTATTTTGAAGAATTTTAATTGTTTGTATTGATCAGATCAATAAATTCTCTTTACCCAAACCTAGTCTCATTATTCTACGGGCAAACCCCCTATGATTACACTGCAGACTCTCAGTCAACTGTGGTTCAGTATTTCCATGGCATGGTTTCTAATGAAATATTCACTGAAAAAAAGTAAGTTTAGAGCAGTCATTAAAAAGTTTTCTGCACATGGCCTAATATACTCACAGCAAAATAATGAAGTAATTGCACTATTTAAACGACATAAGTTTATGAAATTACACGAATTTTGAGATTTTGCCATAACCTTTTGAACATCCTTCCATGTGCACATGTATGACACAAGATGTCAAAAGTGAGTGATAACAAAATAATACACTGCCACCTTATGAATTCTTTACAAAAATACAATGGCAGAAGTCATAAGTTGTTTAACCATTAAAGGAATTCTGAATGAAGCTGCACTACTTTTTGCCTTTTACAGAAGCAATATATTTTTATTTACCGGGCACTTCTGGAGCATGCACAGTTTGGTGACACAGAAATTGAGATCCAGCACCTCAGGGACCACTACCTTCAGTTGAAAGAGAAGTTAGGAAACTCTGAAAAGTCCGGGATGGTTCTGGAGTTTGAGGTAAAACTTCAAAGAATTTTTTTCCCTTTAAGCAGTAATCTTTGTCTGTTTGTTTGTTTGTCTGTTTTATTCAAAGCCTTGTGTAATGTGTCCGTCTACTCATTTCTTTTAGAAACTAAGTGACGTCATTGAAGACCCCAAGACATGCTGTGTGGGAATGATGGACATGAACGTAGCAAAAAACAGATATGACTTCATTGTACCTTGTGAGTTCAAGCAACATTGTTTAATAGTATGAGAAATTTGCTACTTAAAGCACTTGCACTGAGTACTACGCACGTGATGTACTGTACATGCACGTGTACGTGTGTGTGAGCATGTGGATCCTATGGTAGCCTTTCTGATGGAGACAAAAAGGCATTTGCTGAGTCTTCTACTGGTTCAGAAACATTGTAGACCTCTACTCCACAGTGGACATTTGTGTTGTCCCTGCTTCTATACTTTAGTGGTGTCCTCATAGAATCCTGTGTTATAAATATAATTGCAATTATGATCTCAGAAGCATGTGGCACATCAAGTAAAAGGAGAAAACTTTTTTGTGCCATTCATACTTGCTGGTAGTAGGATATAAAGTTTTTGTGCAAGTTGCCAAACCAACTCCAGATGTAGGAAAATCGTACAGTGAGCATGTATCAGGACATTGACCAACCTAGCAGTTTCTCAAGATTGTTCACTTAATTCTGCAATGTACTTAGCTTGTTTAGCCTGTTTAGTTCCAACTTTAGAACAAACAGATGTATTCAGTAGACTGATTATGCTTTACATTGCTGTAGCTCACTTCCCTATGCCAAAAAGAAAAAGCAAGTCAGGTTCTAGTTATATCACTCTACACAAGTACTATATGCTATCATAGGCTACGATTTCTTTGTGGCTATGAATCGCCTATGGTTCTTCAGCTCATATGGCCATGATTATTAATTACTCTCATCATCAACATGTGAGATAATCTAGAGAAAAGTAAAGTTATTGGCACAGCTAAAGCATGTTCCATTGAAAGAAGTAAAGTCTTGGCTGTGTAGTCTTGCTAAATTGAGAGTTAACTGTTTGTATACTTTTGGACAGACTGCCAACCATTGCATGCACAGAATGAATGTTTCTGGATGTATGTAGTATCACGTACATTCTCAGGATTAACAACATGAGTTCTAATCTGTATTCTGCAAGCAAAGTACATTTTATGGAAAAATGGGGAAAAGAAGGTAGGTTACTTACCCTGGCATCAGCAGATGTGCTTTTCATGAAAGTTGGCCATTGGAGGCATATTTATGTCATTTAAGTGCAGCATTCAGCTGGGCATAATGCATATTCCACAATTTTTTTTTCTCTAGATGACTGCAACAGAGTTATTTTGCCAGTGTCACCTTCACGAGACCATTCATCTTACATCAATGCCTCATTTGTCCAGGTAAACAATTATCTTTTTGTTACTTTTGCTCTAATTATTTCTTTCTTTGCTGCTGCTGTATTTGTGCATAACATGTAGTTTTTATTGCAAGAATGGCTTGCTTCTGTTGAAATTTTCAAGGCTTTGCAAAATGAAAGCCTGTGACTAGACTTTGGCAATTTTTCCCGTGTACTGTGCGATGTCGGCGCATGTTTAAGAACACAAGATGGTCAAAATTTTCAGAGCCCTCCACTACGACGTACCTCATAATTATATTGTAATCTTCGCACGTAAAACCACAGCTATTAATAATTATTACTACTCTGGCAATTATTTGATATTTTGAAATATAACTATAACTTATTTCGAACTCAGGATGCGTGTTGCCAGACATACAGGGCAATACTTGTGGCACTAAAACTTGCGAGGGAAAAGGGAACCGAATGGATGCAGTAACTGCATATATTTGCACTAAGGTTAGTGCAAACACTGTTCAGCCTTTAATGTAGGACCAATGTCTTGGATTTTCGGAGAGAATGCCATGGTAACTCAGTCGCAGTTGTTGAAACATTGCAGCATGACGCAGTAGCCACAAGGAACCGTATCTTTTAGCCAGTTGGAGCTCCAGTGTCTTATGTGGTGGTTCAGAACTTCAGGCACAGTGCACCCACTGTGCTCAAGAGAAATAATTGGAATTGGAGGCCAGTGGTGGTAGCTTGAGCTCAAGATAGTAAGAGGTTGCCGAAACACGAATTTTGTCATATTTTGCTATAATTTAAGTATCCAGAGTTTTCAAAGTATTTGAAACATGAACGAATGTATTTCTGCATGTGAAACTGGCCTACAGATATGGTCTCTATGAAGGTGTGGTTTCACGACATAGTATACTGCAGTGCCATGAAGCCACAGCTTAAGGCAATGTTTGTGTGTAACCCTCATCTCAATTTTACATGTTTAATTCTTTAGGATAGAAAACATGCTCTAAGTATAGTTACATTTAAAATGTGGCATATATCACTGCACAAATTTGTTGCACAAGTGACACCTGAAAATAACTGCTTTTAGGTTTTGGAGTCTACACGGTTTGATATTTTTGATGTTGCATGCAAAGCATTAAAAGCAGCAGTCATGAAGATAGCACCATTCAACCACAGACACTCACTTTAGCTGATGAGACGTTTTTTTTTTGTTGTTGTTGTTGTTTTTTTTTTTCAGCTTCCTTTTTTCAGCTTCCTTTTTTTCAGCTTCCTTTTTTTCAGCCTTACACAACTGCTGACAGTATATTTGCATTGATGTGACACTAAACTATTACTTGGGTAGCAAACACGGGGGGGAATCAGCAGTGGTTGGGACACTCAGCCAAAGCAACCTGGGTGTTTTCACAGGGTGTTTGCCTCTTATTGTTGTTGGGCTAAAGATCACATGCAGGTTACACTGATGCCTGCAAAAGTGGCTAACTGGCATACACATTTTTTCTGGATGTTCTGTCAGTGCACATTTTTTCTGTGCACTGACAGAACGGAAAGAGTTATAAGCTCGCATGTAGATGGAAAGGACGGTGCAGCACAGAATAAACTGCTTGCAGTTAAGCTTTTGCTTTACAGCATTGCAATGGCACAGGATAACTGAACTTGAGGTGCTCCTACGACCGCACGTCTCAACCTTAATAAAATTTTTTGTATAAACTGAAGCGCAACAGACATTTAGAAGGAGCCTGTAAATGAAATTTTCTTGCTACTGGATTTGTGAGAAATATAGAACATTCACTTTTGCATTAACTGTCTGAATATGAGAACTTCGTAAATAAATTGACTTCAGAAGTAAGACGGACGACTTTTTTTTTTTGGGGGGCAAGTATAGAACCAACCAACTTTTGATTTGTTAATTGCTGGCACTTATGTGAAGTTTTTAAACAAATTCAACTACTATGGAAACTATTCAACTTGAAATTATTCTATGCTCATGTTAGCTGATCACTTTTGAACGCTCTTAAACCAAACGATTTACATTTGTCCAAGCCTACTTATGACTTAATATTCTTAGAACAGCAGGAAGTTGTGCTAGCTAGTAGGGAATCATCATGAAAGAAGACAACACGTACACACACAAACACAAGATAAGGCAATGACGTTTGTATTGTCTAGTAATTTTCTCTTGCATCTGTGCCTGCATACTTTCTTTCTTATTCTAATAATCAGTTCTGTTAGAGTGAATTGGCTGAACAAACATGTGTCCTATATTGTAGTGTTACGTTTAAAAATTTCTAGACACCTGACCTTTTCTGTCTTTATAAGCCCTGACAAAGACATCGCTGCCTTCCTTTTTGAACAGCTTGCTTGCGGTAGCATATTTCATAAAGAAGCTTATGTTTCGCTGCAGTTGAACTTTAAGGGACATACAAGAGAAAAATGATTGTGTTTTATTAGTAAATTACTCCTTCGTGATAGCCAAAACACCACACTTGCTGTGGGAAGGCACTTGGCAAGCGAGAAAGCACACAAAGAGAAAATGTGGGCGGCGATACCACCTTGAAGATCCCGCTCCACTCACCATGATGCAAAAGATTTTGATGGCGTCTACTGGAGCCTATGTAGTTCCTAATCAGCAAAAATAAAGTACATTGTCTTATGAGGGGGGCCAGAGACATAACATACCAAATTTCAGAAAATTTCATTGACTCAGCCAAAGGACTAAAAAACACTTTGAAGTCCGTGACATCACCATCAAAGATTTCGGTGGGAAACTTAAAAGTGAAACTTTTGATTTTGGGTTTCTCCTTTATAAATAAACCTATGGTAATGAAATGAACGACACTAGAGTTTCCAGAGTATAATTTTTCAATCTAAACTAATTTGTTGTTTCAATTTAGTGCCTCTTCAATATAACAATCATGAATATAATGTGTCACCAGATATATAGAGGCCAATTTAAAATGTTCTTAACTTATACTGAAGAACAATTAATATGCTCTCATGATGAATGTTAATTATGACAAAGATACAACTTTTGTAGCAAAAGTGTGAGGTTTAAAAAATCATGGGCGTAACTCATTCTCTGACATGTGAATGATGTGTATTTCACAGGGTTATGACCGGTCACTGTCTTTCATCATCACCCAAGACCCCCTAGACTGTTCTGTTGTGGAGTTTTGGCGCATGATCAAGGAGCAGTGCATTTCTACCATTGTTATGCTCTCTGAACTTGGCGAGGGGCAGGTGGGTGGCACTTTCTTTTTTTAGCCATTTTATAGCTTTTGTTTCATGCTTTTTCTCCCTTTCCTGTGCTTGAATATTTTCAATGATCTGCCAGGCTTTCCATCATTGTCATTGTATTTATGCCCTCAAGGACAATGTCCTTTACTGTCCTGTCCTCTTTCAGCTGACTCTATCCTGTGCCTGTATACATTGTATTCTTGCCACCACCTAAGTTCTTGCCATCATTCGCTGAATTTTTTTTTTCCCTTTGACACCTGCTTTGTATCCTAATAGGCACAGGTTGCCTGCTTTGCATTGCATTCTTGCTTCAGTTTTTCTCCTTGTATTATCTAGAATGCAGTCAGGTTCAGACATATCAAAATCCAAGTATGTGGAATAATTGCCTATATTGAACAGTTCCATTCTCTTCGAAATCTCATGCAAATGTGTTCCGGCACTGTGCTATGCCTATCTTGAAAACCATTGTCGCTTTTTATGTATATATAAATGCTGTGCTGCATCCCTGCAAGCATGCTTCACTGAACCATTCTGCAATCGCTTTCTACGTTGTTAGAAGTACTCATTCTGATGAAATAGGGCACTGTTATGGCAGATGCTGTCAAACGGTTCATTGAATCTGAGTGTAATTATATGTTGTACATACGTATATATATTATTTATATTTCCTTTTGTCATAATTGAAGTAAGCTCATTAAAGTTATTTCAATCAATCAATCAATCAATCATTGAAGTAATGGTTAGGTGATAAATGTGCCAAAATGCCCATTGCTTTGTACTATGGGAAAGCACGGATTCAAACTTGGTAACCTTATTATGTCTCTGGCATCAAACATGAAGACTTTAGGGGCATTACTAATTAGTTTATGAACTCTTGTATTGAATTACTCTTATATCGAACTATTATCTCTTCAAATTCAATATCCAGGTTATTGTTGTATCAGCAACATGCTTGCTTTCATATTATCAAAGGATGCCATACAGCTATCCTTTGATAATATATCATTCCGTCTGTCATTTTCTTAAACATGTTTAAATTGTGTAGCTTGTAAATGCTTTTTGTTGAACAAGTTTCAGCTAATACCTGCATGAAAAAATATGCATCCCTGTTCTAATACACTAAACAATGCAATACCTAGCTGGTGCATTTACATCAAAGCTCTTTACTGTAGGCTTTGGTGCTGTGATGCATTCCTTCTTTTGCTTTTGTTAAAATTGTACTGTAACAGTAATACATTATATTGAAGTAATTTTTTTACACTTGTCACTTGGTTCAGTTGGTGCAGCTTTTGACAACAGCTCACAGCAATCTGTGGGTGCTTAATTTTCATGTTTACTTCATGACATGCAGACCAAATGCCAGCAGTACTGGCCCTCTGATGGAGAGCTTATGTGTGACTACGTCAAGGTCAAGTTTGTCTCTCAAGACAATGGCAACTACTTCATCAAACGCGAGTTTGATGTCATCAATGTGAAGGTAACAATTCAAGACCATGCTGGCATGACTGCTTATGTTTTAACCAGTATGTCCATCATGTAGTGATCCGGCATTGTACAGTATGCAGCAATGTGTATGTTGTGAAAAAGCAAGAAAGTAAATATGTACTTTGTGATGTCCACATTGTGAAAGGAATTATTATTTGAAACTCTCTATATTGTACAGTACTTTTATTTTTAGCATTAAAACTACATGTATTGACAGAAAATTTATTAAATTTCAGCCTAGTCTGAAGAAGTCGACAATTCTTCAGACTACTTTTCATTGTGTCACAGCCTGCAGTATCGCTGAACTAATTGAAATGTTTCTTTATTTCTTTCATTTTTTCCTTCAGGAGCAAACTAATTTACTTTGGCTAAAATGTATTTTATCACACTTTTTACTAACTTTGCCATTATGAAAGTATCATAATTCATTATCATTCTTCAGCAAGTTTTATAGCACTACCAAAATATGTTAATAGAGTAGCACATCCATTATAAAATGGATGTGTTATAGGCGATATTCACTATAACCATATGTTTGTTACATGCTGATACCACATGAAAGTTCATGTCTGCTTTGTCGTATATGATGATTTCTTACAATCGTGTTGATAATGCCAAAGTTTGTCTTTATCCATAGATGTAGACTTCTTGCCAGAACTAAATGTATTTCATGTACAGAAACTATTTAAAGCTAATTATTCTTAGAAAATTCCCAGTCACCTGAGAAAGTTGCCTGTTTTAAATCGCTGTCAGAAGAAATTAAGTAACCAGTTGTATGGCTGCACACTGGCATCATAGAAATACATTTGGGCATAATATGTTCAAGCTCTTTCTTTTCTTTCTTTCTGTGATCACTTCACAATATATGTCCAACGAGAAACATCTTAAAGAGGCCCGTAGCAATTTTTGAACATAGTCAGAAAGCGCTGCTGGTCTGCAGCCAAGATTCCTGCAACATGTGAGCCAAATATTATTGCACTGCTTGTTCCAGGGAATTTACAATATCATGTCAAATTCAGTAGACTCTTGGTAAATAGGAATCTATCACACTAAACTGCTGCCTAAGTATAACAACTGCCTCTGATATGATTGGTTTAGTACTTGTATTCTGCACTCCTGTTCATCTCTCTGTGAACAGAACTGCTGTTAAACAGAACATATTTTTCTGGTCCCTTCAGGTTCTGTGGAATGAGTCCACTGTGCAGTGAAAAAAAAGATGGCAAAAGTCACTTTGTTATTAAAAAAAGCTATATTGCTGGTGGGAGCAAGTGGGCATCACAGGTGTTGGCTGATTTCATGAATGACATGCCAGCGTACAATATCGGAGCCCACATGCCACATTAATTAGATATTATAGCCATCTGAATTATAAAATAGTGGTAAAAGATAAGAGAAAAGAAAAATTATTGATTTCACGACACCCAGCATTGTAAATTTCAGGCCGGGCATCGCATCCTTGCCATCACCCCCCATTTAGTTTCCAGCATGCTTTTGAAGATGAAAGGAGAGGGGAAGCATGCAGTTTATGTGATAACTCCGTTTATATTTGACTGATTCAAAAAACGTCTGTGCCAAGAGGTTCCTTGAGGCAACAGTGTGTACATGCATGTGTGTACATGCATGCATGTGTGTGTGTGCGTGTGTGTGTGTGCGCGCACATGTGTGTGATTTTGAAAGGTGTTGCAGGGCCCCATAAAGCTCTGTGCAGGAAATCTTAATCTTCAGTATTTCTGTTGCTAGTTATTGCTTTGTGCACACTAGATTATTATGCACAGATACACTAGTACAACTTGAATAAAGTGCTTGTGCTAAAGTAGTGTTTGAGATAATGTGCCTTAAGCTGAAAAATATTGTCTTCATTGCAGTCTGGGGACATCCATCGTACAACACAATTCCAGTACCTGGGCTGGGTTGGGCAGCCAGTCATAGACGCTGACAGCACAGCAAGCATCATTGCCCTCATCGAGTGTGCCCAGCAGTGCCAAGCACTACATCCAAGTGGTGGCCCTGTCACGGTACACTGCAGGTACGTCACATGTGCTGCTTTTGCTGACTCCAGGTTGTATGCTGAGTGTACAAGTGTTTCTTCCAACCAGGATTGTCAGCATGAAGTTGTCTTGAGAAGTGCAAACCCGTGCTGCATCGCGGCTTGGGGGGGTGTAGGGAGGAGAGCACTGTTGTATCTTGGGTGGGGTAAGTGCTGGTGTGGCTTGAGGGGGGGCAGGTGCCCCTTTTGCACTCCCCCTGCCATCACCCATGGTTGCAATTGTATATCTCTGGCTTACTTGCTCTCACAGGTGTGTAACTCCGACATTCAGTGAGAACAGGACAGTGGCGCTTTGTCTAAATGCAAGAATGCAATGTGGCATACATGCCAGATCTCTTGGCCCATTAATGACAGCTATAATGATACCAAGACAAGCATTTTTATTCTTTCAACTTTAGGCTTTATTAGCAAAGTGCAGCCAAGTACAGTAAATTTAGGTGGAAATGTGAGCCTTAACTGTTCTCCGGAATTCATTTTTAGAAATTTCGATAAAGCAATCTGTTAATTTTGTATATAAGCTGATTCTTAATCAAAACAAATATGCATGTCTTTGATGCACAATCTTATAGCAAGCTTGAACATCTGCCTTCAGTTTGTCATTGCCATTTCTATTCTATTGCTTATAAGCAATGCATTGGACTAAGGCACATTGTTGGTGGTTGTTAGTTGCATGCTATCCACCACCATTTCCTGTAACGTTTAGTGTAAGAGCCAGCAGAGCAGCCCCAACATCTTGTGGTCCTGCAATGACTCCATTGTTTTCACTTGTTGTGTGTTATGTGTTATAGAAAAATGAGGTGCATCAACTGTGTCAGAATACTTTATCCCAGGGCTGATGTTATTCATTCGCTCGTGGGTTCAACTTTTTCTTGTGTTCACAGTACCCAATTGACGATGAAGTGTGTTTTGGACGCTATCATACCGTAATATGTAGGGATGGACAAATAGTCGGAGTGCTTGGAGCATTCAAAGAAATATTGCAGTATTCGAATTCGCTCCGACACAAATTTATATTATTCGAAATTTCGAAGTATTCAAAATGAGCGATTACATATATGTTCAAAATGAGCGATTACATATACCCCATGTAAAGACGGTTTCACTGGAGCTTGGGTGTGCTATGCCATGAAGCCACCTCTTCAGGGAAAACCCGCACTGCCGCGAGCCGCACTTCAAGGTGAAATGTACATAACCTTCACCTCAGCTATTTTTTAAATTTAAAACTGTGTTATACGGGCTTATATGCGCTAAGTATAGTAATTTTTAAAACGTAACATTGTACCGTTTCCAACTTGCACCCTACTGCTATACAAATGTTGCTAGTATTCTAAGTTGCTTCTACATCAGTTCAAAACAAAAAATTTACATTCACACATGCCTAGTTCCAATTTTTAAAAATATTGCGCAAGCTAGTGGAGTCATGACCGAAATGCTAATTTTTCTTAATAGTATGTGATATATATACTATTCGAACTATTCGATTCGATCGACCAAATCACTATTCGCTTTGAATTCCCTTCGAACCTCAAACTTACTATTCAGCTATCCTTAGTAATGTGGTATGTCATTGAGTCTTATTGTGTGCTTGACTGATTGCCTTTTCTTTTCCCACATTGCAGTGGTGGTGGTGACAGGAGCAGTGTATTTGTGACGCTGAGTGTGTTGATACAACAGCTGAAAGCTGAGGAACGGGTGGATGTTTTTCAAGCAGCACGCTACACTCGTTCCCAGAGGCACTGTATGCTACAAACACCTGTGAGTCAGGCTTTTCATATTTAATTAAGATACGTTTGAATTTAAAGTCTGCATTTGCACTGATTTCTATTTGAAAAAACATGGTTGATCCCTCCGTCTTAGGAATCGGTATAACACGAAAGTGAAACGTGTTTTTACCGAAGTAGTTGAATGTTTACTGTACATTGATATAAGATAGCTTGCACATCGTCTATTAGTGTTTGACAGTTATAGCACCGTTTAACGTGCTTGCATGCACGTTGACGCTTGGTGGTACATCTGTATCCCGATGACTAACGTCCATGATCAATGATTAAACATACCCTTGTGGTCATAGACATAGGCGTGCGCACGAGGGGGGGGCAGAGGGGGCGGCCGCCCCCCTAGTCACCTCAGGAGGGGGGGGCGCAAAGTCTGCCCCATACATTAAGTTAATAGGGAAGGGGGGGCGCTGCGACGAGCCGTCGCCTCCCCTGAAGGAGAACCCTGCGCACGCCTATGGTCATAGATGCTTGTGGTAGTACTGTGAGAGTGGAATTAGAGAAAGCGGTGTGACACCCAGAACAGCGCCACTGATTGGATGCCGAAGTTGGGCTAAGGTCGCCTACTCGCGGCACGTTAGAGTTATTGAACAACGCTGCCCGACTGTTGAGAAACGCAACGCGCGTCTTGTCGTCCCCATTGGCCGGCTGCGGCTTTTCGCGGGGCGAGCTTAAGTTGGGAACGCAGAGATATGGCCACGCTAGCCACGCGACGCACTCGCGCGTTGCAGAGCTATTTTTGGTATGGACGGATGCTCTGAGCAAGGCCGATGCTAGGGGTAAGGTCGCCACCTGGCAGTGTGTTAATGCATTGACAAAACTGCACATTTCCTATTCAAAACGCGCCGAATGGGATGAACACGTAGAAACGACGCTTTGAGGGAACTAATCGTGCATTTCACGGTCATAACGCATTACTTCACTTTAGCAACAGCCCTGTTAGAGGACAGTGGTAGATATAAAAGGCTTTTTTTATAGCCTACAGAGTGTGTGATCGTGGCGCAGTGGATAGCGTGCCCGGCATCTCTTGTCGCGGACCAAGAGGTCGTAGGTTCGACTCCCGTTGATGGAACTTTTTTTCTTTGTCTTCTGATCATGCGTATTTTTTTCGATGTCATTTTCGTGACGGAAATACGTCACTCAAATCTTGGTGGACCCCGGCATAAGACACTTTCGTGTTAAAAAGATTCTCAACAGTAAATCATTGTGCACTATTGTAAAATGTTTCACAGATAGCCAGTGTGTACATTTTCATGGCGTAAACTTTAAGTGCAGGTTCTGTGCAGCTTTTTCACTTATAATTCCCGACATAATCAGGATTTTTTCTCTTTATTATTAAAAAGCATGGTTTCCTTGTTTGTTTGGTTTGGTTGGAAAGAAAAAAAAAGCTATTGCATAGCTAATTGTCAGTTAAGTGAGCTGGAAGAGACAGATCTGTTTTGCTGCCTGTGATAAGCTAGAGGAGCTGATGCACAAAGCTAATGATTAAGTGCACTTTGTTGATGTAGATCATGAAATAACTGCATCTGGTTGCATAATGTTAGGAAGATCAAGGCAGAGGTTAGTGCATCTTCTTAAGGTAGAATGAAAAAAAATGCAGGTTGCCATACAGTTAAGCAGCTAACAGTGACATAAGGAAAGAAGTGGCAATTTAAGGGCTCGTTTTTCTTTGTTAGACACAACCTTAATGAAAACCAACAAACAATGAAGCCAAGGAAGGTATGAGGGACGTTATTTTAGTCTTTTAACTGTGTTGCAAGCAGTAATTATGATTAAACGTGAAGAAACTAAAGTGGACGAAAGGACAACTTGCAACCAGAAGGGACTAAACCTGCAACCTTAGGATAACGTGCTTGATGCTCTACCAACTGAGCTACAGCTCTAATGCTCCTAGGTTTGCATGCACAGAAATACCAGATAAAGTGGACAGGAAGACGACCGCCGCCATAGCTCAATTAGTAGAGGATCGAGCACATTATCCAATAGTTGTAGGTTCATTCCTGCGAATAGCAAGTGTCTTTTCTTCTACTTTAACTTCTTCACATTTATATCATATTCACTGCAATACAGTTAAGACTGCAATAACATCCCCTATACCTTCCTTAACTTCATTGTTTGTTGGCTTTTATTAAAATACTAAATGTAAATGTCAAACATAAGTAAATCAGCCTTCTACTTGCACTTCACCTTGAGTATCGCGTGTTTTGCAGAACCAATACGAGTTTCTCTACCGCGGCCTGCTGACGTACATCGAGTCGCACAACCTTTGCAACATGGGTGACACCCAGCTATGAGGGCTACACATGCTAGGATGTTCCAAGGTCCACCTTCACCATGAGGCACGCACCAGCAACTGTGACTGCGAGCCACATGTGCATGCGCCTCGGCCAAAGGGCATGCCCCTACCACGGCACTGAGGCCAACTTCCTACCAGCTGGACTGGTGCTGGAAGAAACAGAGGTGGCTTTTTTTTTTAGTTGTCATTGGCTGCTGACAAGCAAGACACGCACGTCGGGACTCATAGGTGCGCGTTTGATTCAAGAATTTTTTTACGACTGTGTAGAAAAAAGGAAAATGGACAAACAACTGGCTTACGAAGAAGCTTGTAATGTAGTGCAAGTGTTGAAAATGCAGTACATGCGTCTCTCCTGCCTTGATAAGGCATTGAAGACGCAAGGAGAGGCTTGCCGAGAGGCCTTGCCGCTTCTTTTTTCTTCAGTAGTCCAAGCTGAGGACATTTCGAGGCTTCCGCAAGGATACTTCTTTCAAAAGAAGCAAGCAGAAGATGCCATCACTTTTGAACTACACTTCAGTTGTGGGTAAAGTCTGCCAGTCGTCCATGTTCCAACGTGTTCCCTCACAGGTGGAGTGCTTTATGAGTGGGTGTTGTGATAGTCATCTGTTTGCAGTACAGTCTTGCAGTGAGTCACTGAAGCCGTCTGGAATTCTGCTGCCCATAGGAACAGTGTTCTTTTAGGAAAATGCTTACAAGCTCTTCAAAGTGTGCATCCTAAAGACTGTGATCACACAGGAGAACCCACGCTGGCAGCACTTAGGAGCAGCACTGTGTTGGCCTTGTGTGTTTTCATGGCGTCCAAATGGCTTGAGAGCATCTTCCATCCTGACTGCTTCAAACAAAATGACAATGCAGTGTTCAGGTGGACTATGATTGACTTCCCCTTGAGCTGTGTGTGCCCTGAAAACTCTGCCCATAGGCCCACAACAAAATATTTGCAGCCTAGGTTACACGCCTTTGGCTGTAAAGCTTGGGCTAGGTTTCTAGCTGACCTAGTTCAGGTTGTGTTGGCTCAGCCTGGGTCAAGCCTTAGGTGATGTTGGTGATGTTACTATCATCACTGTGTTTTTGTAGACACTTGCGTAATGTTATACAAGACAACAAAAGGCAGGCACACAGAACTGTTTTTGCTACAACATTCTTGTTATGCCTTTATGAGTTATTTTTTATTCTAATCTAGAACCTGTGTAAATGTATTTTCTAAAGAGGCAAATTCACGTGAATGTGTTTCAGCATGGACAACTGTCATAACTATGTGTCATGTGAGCCTACAATTACTCTGATGTTTCGACCTCTTAGTGTGAGCATTTATTTTTTGTTCATTGTCTCGATGGCAATTGAAACTTTGTAATTTTACTTGTGTTGTGAAAGCATTTAATTTTTAATTTTCTTACATGTTGCAAACCAGGGATCATTGTTTGCCTGTGAAACAAGATGTTTCTTTCACATGTGCTTGTTTATTTTTTTTTACCAGATTACCATATGCCATGACACAGCTTTTACCTTTCTTCAGAGCTTAAGCTGGTCACAAGACCACACTAAATACTACTTCACAAAGTTACATCAGCAATCAGTCGCATACTATTGATGAAATGGAAGATCTGGTGTTCCTTTTGGAGGTGGACAGATTGGTGCTAGTACTAGTACCACAAGAAAGGGAATATAAGAACTCATTTGCAATACTAGTACCACAATAACTTCATCTTTTAAAAAAGCGCAAAAAGACAGGGCGACGAAGCATACACACACAGCACAAGCGCTTTTTGCTGTGTGTCTATGCTTCGTCCCCGTGTCTTTTTGCGCTTTTTTAAAAGATGAACCTTTTCCAACTAGGCCAAACAGCCGTATTGCTGCACAATAACTTCTATTTATTTCTGTATATTAGTTACCATTTTGAAATTTTATGATGAATGTAAAATTCAATCTTTTGTTTCAATTATGACCTCTTGCTGGGGTAAACTTGACTCATTTGTTTGGTGAAGAATACTGTTAGATGGTCACGCATGCCACACTTGATTGTAGCATTGCATCAACTCCAGTGTTTCCAGCACTTGCAAGTCCAAGAAGTATACTTTGCAAAAATAGGCATTTTACTGTGCGTGTATCCCGCAAACGAGAAGATGCTTGTTTTTCTGAGCAAACAATACATTTTCATGCCATGAGCCAGCATGGGCAAGCTCTTCAATATCCTAGGCAAAGTTGTACTAGTCACATGCTTTTTCAAGATCAACTTTCAGTCCTTGCTTTTTGTTAAGGGGTTGTCTCTCAATCTTTGCATTGTTATACATGTTCATAAAGTTTGTACATTTTGCTGGGAGACAAGCAATGCCATATTTCTTCAGTGGTTGCACTGGTTTCATGTACACAGTATGCATTTATGTGTTTTGGTTTAACAATCAGCAATTTCTTCTCTTTTCTTAACAACTTAAGACCTGCTGGTGGGCTAGTTGGTTAGTCATGATAGCTTATGGCAGCGCACAACAGAACCAATGACGGAAATGAACGTACTAATGGACAAGCAGAAGTGCTGAACTTCAACTGTCATTTATTGCTGATGAATGAGCTCAAATATATGTGCTTCAACGAATGCATTGAATCGCTTGAAGGAACACCTAGAAGGATCAGGTGCACAGAATTTAAAAATCAAGCCATTTAGCAGTATGCTTCTCACACAAGAAAAATAAAGATATGCGATCCAGCTAACAGTGCCATATTTTGCTGCATCAAAGCCTTTTTGCGTTATCATACAGTAAAATCGAGGGGCAGCTGACTACTTGTCATGCCCTGCTCCTACACCATATGGCACAACCTCCAAGAACTTGGCCATGAGGTTGGTGGGGATGTTCTGTTCTCTGCACCATTAGTTTTCTGCACTTTCCAAAAAAGTAAATTCAGAGAAAAAGCAAAGGAAGTCTGTTTAATTAGGTGCAAGAGAACTTTCGTCACCTGCATGGAGCATGTGGTTTATTCACTCACACTGGCATGCAATGAGGTGTTTGTCATACTGGTAAATGCATAAATATGAGGCTCACAGACAACTATCGCTGCTCTAGGAAAAATAATGGCCACATTGCCTTCCATTTGAGGAATTGTGGCTGCATATTAAATGAAAAGGTTAGCACAAGATATTATAGAAGCAGCAGAGATTCCAAAGTGGAAATAAAAGTTGCATTAGTTGCCCCTTGTTTGCCCTGTCTGATGTGAATTAAAAACAAAGGCTTTTCTGTAACAATATGGGGCAATGTTGGATGGTGCACATCTTCCATTTCTGCTTGGTCAACATGAATGCTATTGCATGACTTGATTTTTGAAATTTGTACGTCTGATCCTTTTATTATGTTTTTGTTATTGCGATTCAACACATGCACTGAACCACATTTAAACTTGTTCGCTAGCAACAAACAACAGTTGAAGTTCAGTGCGTATGTATATATGTTCTTACGTTTCGTATAGTCTTTGTTTCTTGACAACATTGTGGTAGCTTCATGGCCTCTAAAAGAAGTCTCAGTGTCCATGAAATAATAATAATGATGAGCAAGTCTTATCTGTGAAACAATTACTGAGATACTATCCAGTCATTAAGAGTATATGTGAATGAAAAATACAGGGTGTCCCAGCAATCTTTAGCCAATGGTTAAAAAATACTATATTAGTGGCAGGCGATTGAAATCAGTTGCATATTGCTGACAGCCAGCTTGCACACTGCAAGCATTTTTTTGTTTTGTAATTAATCAATTTGTTAATTAGGATTATTTAACTAAATTAATATATATTTACTTTAGGCAAGAAATGGGACTTGCAAAGTTCGAGAGCATCTTTAGAAACCCCCCATTGTATTATTTGCAATAAAGGAAGTCTCACGTGTACCATTTTTTCAAGCTGCAAAGAAAGCCTGTGAAATAGAAAAAAAAGCCACGTAACTAGCGCATTCGCGCGCCGCGACCGTGCTGCTCTCAGCCGTGGTTTGAGCGAACAAAATCAGCTGCTCCCGCTATTCACCGGCTACATTGCAGCCGTAGGCCGATAAGTTGACGGAGGTTGCTTGACGTGCGCTCTCTACAACTTGCACCGTCACGCACGCCAGATGGCTGGCGAAGGGCGAAGAAACCGCCAACTTATCGGCCAACCACGGCTGAGAGCAGCAGGGTCGCGGCGCGCGAATGCGCTAGTCACGTGGCTTTTTTTTGTTTCGCGGGCTTTCTTTGCAGCTAGGAAAAAATGGTACATGTGAGACTTTCTTTATCGCAAATAATGCAATGGGGGTTTCTGAAGACGCTCTCGAACTTTGCAAGTCCCAATTTTTGCCTAAAGTCATTATTTATTAATTTAGTTAAATAATCCTAATTAACAAATTGATTAATTGCAAAACAAAAAATTGCTTGTAGTGCGTAAGCTAGCTGTCAGCATTATGCAACTGATTTCAATTGCCTGCCTCTAATATTGTATTTTTTAACCCTTGGCTAAAGAAAGCTGGGACACCCTGTATAATTGTGAAGGACGCTAATTAAGCTAGTTTCCTGCAGATCAGCCTGAATGAGCAAAAAGAATTAAGGCAGCTTCGGACTAGTGGTGCCAAGCTGTGTGCAATGTCCCTCTTCAGGGGAGGCAAAGGTTCATTGCAGCGTCTCCCTCCCCTATTAAGTCAATGTATGGGGCATACATTTCACCCCCCCTCTTAGGTAACTAGGGGGGCAGCGCCCCCCCTGCCCCCCCCCCTCTCATGCGCACGCCTATGGTGCCAAGCCTGAAGAAAGTGCGGAGCTGGACAGCCTTCTTTGTTTCTATTCGGGTTTTCTCTTTGCTCCTCTCTTTCTTTTTGTGTTTTCTTGGTTTGGCTGCATTTTCTTATGTCTATTTCTACTTATTTCTATTTTTATTCCTATTCTTTCCATTTCTTTCTTTTTCAATTTCTCGCTTGCGTCCTCTTGTTTTTCAAAATTTTATACGTGGATTTATTTTAAGTGCTTCGCACTTAATGTCGATCGTCAAGGTGCCCAAAAAGACAAGAGAATACTGTTGTTTTGCATGAGCATGCACTCAGTATGCTATGGATTCTGTTGTTTTTTCTCTGTATTTCTGTTTATGCTATTTTTCTTCCTATTTCTTCCTATGCTATATGTGGCTTTGTGCGCGTTAATAACGTCAAGGTCCTCGAAAAAGATGAGGAAGAAGTCTTCTCTTTGGCGCCAACGCATGCTCATTATGCTACAGATGGCTCTGCTATATGTGGTTTTGCCTGCATTACGCCAAGCGACGACACCAGCATACGACATCCTGCCCCCCCGAAGGGCTGCACACGTAAAATAATAACGTGATTAGGGTTACTTTTGCCTGCTTGTTTTTACCATTTGTAATTAACATGACCCTCCTCCAGAAGTGATTACATTAAACTGTTCTAAGGAATGTGTTGCTTCAAGGCTTAATTTACTTCAGAGCATTGGATGCCTGTGAGATATCATATACTATGCGCTGTGCACTTGTACATTGCGAGTCTTCTTGTACACGTAACTTGTAAGAACAGAACATACCTGGTGCATTGTGTGCAATTGGCAGCTCCAAGTACATGATTGGTGTACACTTCTCTCATTGAGTTACTCACCTCTTTAGACTGACAATAACATTGAGACTACAGTGCAATTGAGAAGTTGTGAGGTTTCAAGACCAGTAGTTAATTAGGCAAGCGCATTGTGTATTTCTTTATAAAGTTTTGAGAATTAACAGCAAAAATCAATTTGCATTTTTATAAGCTCTCACTTTACTGATAATGTGTGTCCTGAAAAAACACCATTATCATTTCAATGAGACCTTGCTCATTTCACCTTCAGCAATGCCTTTGCCCTAGAAGGCATTCAGAACTATGCAGTGCTAGTAGTATGTGACTGAATGTATATTGAGGGCTGTTGTGATGTAGTAAATGTTAAAACAAGGTCATTTTCACGTTTTCTCAAGCCTTTATCGTTTATAGAAAGAGATAAAATGAAGAATGTTTGTTTAACACTCACCAAGGCTCAAAATTATAAAGCACATTTTGTGCCTTGAATAAATTCTACCTGCTTTGATTGTTATTTAGCAGACTAGAGTGAGTGTCAAAAGCAATGTTGAACAAAACTTGCCTGTCTTCATACTGAACACTTGTCCTTGGTGATGACTGTAAAAAAACAAAATTAAGAAATAGAGTGAATGGGTTCTTTAATAAAAATTAGCGAAGGATAGTGTCTGCTCATATCAAACCTCAAATTGTCAAGTGAACAGAAGAGATGGTAAGTACCTTGCATCATTGCACTGTCCAGACGTCTGTTGCCTAATGGTCAGAAATTCATGAGAAATTCGCTCAAAATGAATTTCTTCAAAATGCGATCAACCTTTGAAAAATCGCAAAAGAGAAGGTTTCCTGAAGGCTGCAGGCTTACCATATTGGTCGGAAATTCGACAAAAAAATGGATTTCTTCCGATTGCAATGAAGCTTTGAAAAATCGCATAAGAGAAGATCCTTAAAGGCTATATAATGGAATAGTCAGGTATTCGTTCAAAATTAATTTCTCTGAAATGCGAGGAACCTTTGAAACATCGAAAAATACGGCATTTCCAAAGGCTACAGGCACGCCTTCTTGTTCCGAAACGATCAGGAAATCAACTTTATCAAAAAGCAAGCAAACATTTAAAACAAAAAATCGAAGAGTTGAAGGCATCAACAAGTAAGCGTGTGAAGCGTAACCACAGCAGTGGCGTCGTGAGCTTCAGCTTCAAGTGCTGAGGGTGCCGGATTCGAATCCCAGCGCCGACCGGTGACACTCGGGGTTTCTCTGAGGTGCCGTAGAATGCAAAGCCATGTCGTTATGGTGTATGTGTGTGCGGCTTCTCACCGCCGAATCTCGGCCCTCTGAGGTTCTTGGGTGGAACTTCGGAGCGCCACAACCTACTTGAACTTCGGAGCGCCACAGCCTACTTGGATACTGTGGGAGGCACCGAGCAAACCACGGGATCGACAAGCCAACAAATATAGTAGTGCGTTTTATATATTTTTTTTCTTTTGTCGGAAAGACAAAAGCAAAAGGGGAAGTCGGGGGGCACGGGACAAGGGCCACAAGGGTCCCCGTGCCAACCAGTTTGGTCCTGCCCCCCAAGCGACGTACTAAAGCTTCGAACGGCCGAGCACCACGCTGAAGCACGCTTGCTTAAGGCAACTTAAAATGCCTTACGCTGCTTTCCTTTATTTTTTATCCGAAGGTGCCAGAAGCAGGCCAAGAAATTTTCCCACGGTCTGTGTCGTGGTGAAGCCAACCTCTTGCGGTGTGTTGCATTGTGGGTGCTGCGCGGGACATTTAAAATGCCTTACGCTGCTTGCGTTTATTTTTTATCCGGAGGTGCCAGAAACGGGCCACAAAATTTTCCCACGCTCTGTGTCGTGGTGAAGCCAACCTCTTGCGGTGTCCAAACGCTATAGATTTCCAAAGGCTATAGACTTACCTTCGGAAATCGAAAATTACATTTCCAAAGGCTATAGACACTCCTTTTTCATCGGAAATGCCCTAGGGCATTTCCGATAATTTTAGATTTCGGAAGTATAGACGCGTATTTGAATGAAATCGATTCCTAGGGCATTTCCGATCGAAAAGGCAAGTCTGGAAATGTCGTAATTTTCGATTTCCGAAAGTACAGTCGTATTTGAATGAAATCGATTCCTAGGGCATTTCCGATAGAAAAGGCTCGTCTATAGCCTATGAAAATCTTGTAATTTTCGATTTCCGAAAGAATAGTCGCATTTGAATGAAATCGGCTCCTAGGGCACTTCCGATCGAAAAGGTAAAAGTCTATAGCTTTTGGAAATCTGGTAATTTTCGATTTCCGAAAGTATAGTCGCATTTGAATGAAATCGATCCCTAGGGCATTTCCGATCGAAAAGGTAAGTCTATAGTCCTCAAAAAATAAATAAAAGATCCGCGTAGGGAGAGAAATTTAACACAGCGCCCGTTTCAGTTCATTTCTTTGGAGCGTTTTTAAGTTCACTACTATAGCCTTTGGAAATCTTGTAATTTACGATTTCCGAAAGTATGGTCGTATTTGAATGAAATCGATTCCTAGGGCATTTCCGATCGAAAAGGTAAGTCTATACATTTGGCATTTTTTATAGCGAAATGACATTTAGTGATACAGCCTTTGGAATCTCCTAATTTCCGATTTCCGAAAGTACAGTCGCATTTGAATGAAATCGATTCCTAGGGCATCTCCGATCGAAAAGGTAAGTCTGAATAAAATTATTTATTTTTCTAATTGCCGCAAATTTAATTTTTTTCAAAACTCGTGTCTATCGGTTATAGCCTTCGGAAATCTCGTAATTTTCGATTTCGGAAAGTATACTCGCATTTGAATGAAATCGATTCCTTGGGCATTTCCGATTGAAAAGGTAAGTCCGATCGAAAAGGTAAGTCCAAAAAATTTTCCCACAGTCTGTGTCATGGTGAAGCCAACCTCCTGGTGTGTGAAAATCAAAAATTACATTTCCAAAGGCTATATATAGACTTACTTTTTCGATCGGAAAGGCCCTAGGAATCGATTTCATTGAAATGCGACTATACTTTCGGAAATCGGAAATTAGGAGATTCCAAAGGCTATATCACTAAATGTCATTTCGCTATAAAAAATGCCAAATGTATAGACTTAACTTTTCGATCGGAAATGCCCTAGGAATCGATTTCATTCAAATACGACCATACTTTCGGAAATCGAAAATTACAAGATTTCCAAAGGCTATAGTAGTGAACTTAAAAACGCTCCAAAGAAATGAACTGGAACGGGCGCTGTGTTAAATTTCTCTCCCTACGCGGATCTTTTATTTATTTTTTGAGGACTATAGACTTACCTTTTCGATCGGAAATGCCCTAGGGATCGATTTCATTCAAATGCGACTATGCTTTCGGAAATCGAAAATTACCAGATTTACAAAAGCTATAGACTTACCTTTTCGATCGGGAGTGCCCTAGGAACCGATTTCATTCAAATGCGACCATACTTTCGGAAATCGAAAATTACGAGATTTCCAAACGCTGTAGGCTTTCGCTTTCGATCGGAAATGCCCTAGGAATCGATTTCATTCAAATGCGACTATTCTTTCGGAAATCGAAAATTACAAGATTTCCATAGGCTATAGACGAGCCTTTTCTATCGGAAATGCCCTAGGAATCGATTTCATTCAAATACGACTGTACTTTCGGAAATCGAAAATTACGAGATTTCCAAAGGCTATAGTAGTGAACTTAAAAACGCTCCAAAGAAATGAACTGAAACGGGCGCTGTGTTAAATTTCTCTCCCTACGCGGATCTTTTATTTATTTTTTGAGGACTATAGACTTACCTTTTCGGTCGGAGATGCCCTAGGAATCAATTTCATTCAAATACGACCATACTTTCGGAAATCGAAAATTACGAGATTTCCAAAGCTATAGACTTACCTTTTCGATCGGAAATGCCCTAGGAATCGATTTTATTCACATACGACTATACTTTGGGAAATCGAAAATTACGAGATTTCCAAAGGTTATAGACTTACCTTTTCTATCGGAGATGCCCTAGGAATCCATTTCATTCAAATACGACCATACTTTCGGAAATCGAAAATTACGAGATTTCCAAAGGCAATCGGAAATGCCCTAGGGCATTTCTGATGAAAAAGGTAAGTCTGTAACGTTTGGAAATCTATAGCCTTTGGACACCGCAAGATGTTGGCTTCACCACGACACCGACAGTGGGAAAAGTTTTTGGCCTGTTTCTGGCACCTTCGGATAAAAAATAAAAGAAAGCAGCGTAATGTATTTTAAATTTCCCGCCTAGCACCCACAATGCAACACCGCAGGAGGTTGGCTTGACCACGACACAGACCGTGGGAAAATTTCTTGGCCTGTTTCTGGCACCTTCGAATAAAAAATAAAGGAAAGCAGCGTAAGGCATTTTGAATTTCCCGCCCAGCACCCACAATGCAACACAACGCAAGAGGTTGGCTTCGCCACGACACACACCGAGGGCAAATTTTTTGGCCTTGGCCCGTTTCGGGCACCTTCGGATAAAAAATAAAAGAAAGCAGCCTAAGGCATTTTAAATTTCCCGCCAGCTCCCATAATGCATCACACCGCAAGAGGTAGGCTTCACCACGACACAGACCGTGGGAAAATTTTTTTGATCCGTTTTGGCACCTTAAAGGCACCTTTCTTTGATTTTTTGATCCGAAGGTGCCAGAAACGGGCCGAAACGGACCAAAAAATTTTCCCACGCTCTGTGTCGTGGTGAAGCCAACCTTTTTGCGGTGTGATGCATTATGGGTGGTGGGCGGGAAATTTAAAATGCCTTGCGCTGGTTTCTTTTATTTCTTTTAGCCTTTGGAAATCTCGCAATTTTCGATTTCCGGAAGTTTGGTCGTATTTGAATGAAATTAATTTCTCGGGCATTTCCGATCATGCCTATAGCCTTTGGAAATCTCGTAATTTTCGATTTCCGGAAGTTTGGTCGTATTTGAGTGAAATCGATTTCTCGGGCATTTCCCATCAAAAAGGCAAGTCTATAGCCTTTAGAAATCTCGTAATCTCCGATTTCCGAAAATATGGTCGTATTTGAATAAAATCGGTTCCTAGGGCATTTCCGATCAAGCCTATAGCCTTTGGAAATCTCGTAATTTCCGATTTCCGGAAGTTTGGTCGCATTTGAATGAAATTGATTTCTCGGGCATTTCCGATGAAAAAGGCAAGTCTTTGGAATATAGCCTTTGGAAATCTCGTAATTTCCGATTTCCGAATGTTTGGTCGTATTTGAATGAAATCGATTCCTAGGGCGTTTCGGATCAATAAGGTAAGTCTATAGCCTTTGGAAATCACGTAATTTTCGATTTCCGGAAGTTTGGTCGTATTTGAATGAAATTAATTTCTCGGGCATTTCCAATCAAGCCTATAGGCTTTGGAAATCTTGTAATTTTCGATTTACGAAAGTATAGTCGCATTTGAGTGAAATCGAATCCTAGGGCATTTCCGATCGAAAAAGCCTTTGGAAATCTCGTAATTTTCGATTTCCGAAAGTATAGTCGTATGTGATTAAAATCGATTCCTAGGGCATTTCCGATCGAAAAGGTAAGTCTATAGCCTTTGGAAATCTCGTAATTTCCGATTTCTGAAATTTAGTTCGTATTTGAATGAAATTGATTTCTCGGGCATTTCCGATCAAAAAGGCCAAGGCAAAAAGGCAACCTTTGTAAATCTCGTAATTTTCGTTTTCCGAAAGTATGGTCGTATTTGAATGAAATCGATTCCTATGGCATTTCCGATGAAAAAGATAAGTCTATAGCCTTTGGAAATCTCCTAATTTTCGTTTTCCTAAAGTATGGTCGTATTTGAATGAGATCGATTTCTAGGGCCAACCCTCACGTCGTCAAACAAAAACGTCAAACAAATGTTTGGCCTTATCGCGGGTGATAAGGGCCTCAACTCTTTCGACTGTTTCTCGAGTTGTATTGGGGTGAAGCAAACCCATAAGGGGCAAATTCAGCTTAAAACGATCAGGAAATCAACATTACCAAAAAGCAAGCAAACGTTAAAAACGAAAAAGAAAACCGAAGAGCTGACGTTATCCAACAGCTGTAGACATAGTATCTCGGTAAAGTGTGCTCTAAAAGCAGCAGTGGCGTCGCGGTGGAGCATCAGCTTCACGTGCTGAGGGCGCCGGATTCGAATCCCAGCGCCGACCGGTGACACACCGGGTTTATCTGAGGTGCCGCAGAATCCCAGCGAGAATGGCGGCCCTCTGAGGTTTTTGGGTGGAACTTCGGGGCACCACAGCCCACTTAAAAGAAGCGGCATTGGCCGCTACTCTGGGAGGCACCGCACAATCGCCACCAGCGAAAACTTAGAGGCAAGCTGTTACAAGAGTAAATCCTCAACAGCCGCATCGCAATGGCATCCCTACGCAGCTATCATCATCACCGCGACGTTTCTAGGCGGTCAATAAACATGGCGTGTGGGTAACGTGCGTCTCGCCTCATATTTAAACATGGTGTCAGAAGCGGTGACAAACGTCGAAGCAAGCAAGACCGCGAGCGATGACCAAGCTTGAGCCACGCCTTGACCCTCAACTGTGAGTCCCCCGTTACAAAGCATACAAAGCAGCCGACTGCTACAATGGCAACTAACATAGCAATTGAGCCACCGGGGAAAATGTGCCTCACGGGAGATCTATGCGCGAACTGGAAGTCGTTCAGGCAGCGTTTCGACTTGTACCTGACTGTGACAGGCAAGAAAAACAACTCCGACGAGCAAAAGGTCGCAATGCTTCTAATGATTGCGGGACCCGCGGTCATAGATGTCTACACCACGCTTGACTTCGGCGAAGCAGCACCCGGCGCGGACCGCTCACAAGTGCTGAGTGTCGTACTGGAGAAGCTGGACAACTACTTCGCCCCGAGAAGAAATGAAGTGTACTCAAGGTACTTGTTGCGATGCAGAAAGCAGGAGAAAGATGAGCCCTTCGACTCCTTTCTCACGGACTTAAAAACGCGGGCAAAGGACTGTAATTTCGAGGGACAACGCGACAAGATGATACGCGATCAGGTAATCTTCGGCATCCACAACGAGGATGTGCGAATCAAGTTACTAGAGCTCGAAGACTCGACTCTTGAAAAGGTCGCAAAAGCTTGCGCTGTGCAGGAAAGTTCAGCAAAGCAGCTGAAGTGCGTTCAGACAAGAAACAAGCAATCTGAGCCAAGACGCCGACCCTCTGCACGCTGTGAAAGGAACGGAGCAGAAGAGTCTGACAAAGACTCCCATCGCACCAACGAAAGCGTGCTGGTACTGTGGAACAGTGCACATTTTCAAGAAAAGTTTACGTCCGGCTTGGGGAAAAGAGTGCACCAACTGTGGCAGGCGAAACCACTTCGCAAAGCAATGCAAGACCAGAGATAGTGTGCGAGCCCTGTATGAAAGTGACTCCAGCTTCGAAGACATCTTGGTGGTGCAAGAAAAAAAAAACAATTGAATCTTTGTGACACTAGAGACAAGAGACAGAAAGGAACACATCAGGTTCCAAGTCGACAGTGGAGCCTCTGTAAATGTTATTCCTGAAAGATATGTCCACGGCAGAGATCTAGAGGAAGCCCCTACACAGTTGAAGATGTACAATGGAACGGCTATCACACCAAAAGGCAAGTGTCGGCTTCCCCTGAGAAACCTGAAGACTCAAAAGAAGTATTCAGTCGAGTATGTCGTGGTAGAGGAACACCTAACACCTCCGTTAGGAAAAGACACGTCAGAAAAGATGGGCCTCATAACAGTGAATTTTGACCTGGTGTCCACAATTGGGCAAGGCCGGACAACGCTGAAGGATGCCATCACTGACAAGTACCCTGAAGTATTCAGAGACGAACCAGGTAGCTTCCCAGGGACTGTGCATCTGAGCGTCGATGAAACAGTAGCACCTGAAGTATCAGCAACATGTCGGGCACCAGTGAGCATCAAACCACATGTACAGCAAACACTGCAAGAGCTTGAACAGCTACAGATCATCACCAGAGTTGATGAGCCAATGCAGTGGGTCAACCGCATGGTTGTAGCACAGAAAAAGTCTGGTGAGCTGCAAATTTGCATCGACCCACAGACGCTAAACAAAGCTCTCAAGCGAGAACGGCACCCATTGCCAATACTAGAAGACATACTGCCGGAACTTGCACAAGCCAAAGTGTTCTCAAAACTTGACTTAAAAAATGTATATCGGCATTGTGTCTTAGATCACGAGTCGAGCATGCTGACAACATTTCGAACACCCTTTGGACGATACAGGTGGTTACGCCTACCATTTGGCTTGGCTGCAAGCAGTGAAATCTTTCAAAAACGCCTACAAACTGCTCTGGATGGCCTACAAGGTGTAGTGTGTGTCGCATATGACATACTTGTATATGGCACGGGCCAAAATAGAGATGTGGCACAACTTGACCATGACCAGAAGTTGGCAAGACTGCTTGACAGATGCACAGAGCAAGGGATTCGCATCAACAAAACAAAACTAGAGCTGAACAAGGAAGAAGTGATCTTTCTTGGCCACAAACTCACAGATAAAGGACTCGTCATTGACCCCGACAAGGTCAAAGCAATCCGTGAAATGTCCCAACCCACTGATGTTGGTGGAGTACTAAGACTCTGCGGCATGGTAAACTACATTGCCAGATTTCTACCCAGCATATTAACAATAATGGAGCCAATTAGAAGACTGACAGCCAAGGATGCCAAGTGGACATGGTCAACAGAACAGGAGGAGGCCTTTGAAAAAGTGAAGCATCTAGTGACCACGCCACCGATATTGGCCTTCTATGATGAAAAGAAAGCCCTCACAATCCAATGTGATGCTAGTGAAAAGGGGCTAGGATTTATACTTCTGGAAGAAGACTCCCCAGTCTCCTACGCTAGCCGAGCGCTTGCGCCAACTGAAATATGATATGCACAGATCGAGAAGGAGATGCTGGCAATTGTGTTCGCTCTACAGAAGTTCCACCAATATGCTCTAGGCCGACACACAAAAGTGATCACAGATCACAAGCCATTGCAGTCCATCGTCAAGAAACCTCTCGATAAGCTACCACGACGACTGCAGGGCATGCTGCTACAAATACAACGTTACATCATCGAAGTTGAGTATCGTCCAGGCAAGGAACTGGTCATTTCAGACACTACGTCAAGGGCATTCCTTCCAGACACGGAAAGCAGCCTAGAATACAATGAAGTAAATGTCATTGTGCGCCAATGTGTGAAGAAAGAAACATTGGATGAAATCAAAAGCGCGACAGCACAGGACAGAACAATGCAGAAACTTATGAGTGTCATTTACAGTGGTTGGCCAGATGAGAAGAAACAAGTCTCAGCTGAAATTACACCATACTTTGCCCACAGAGACGAGCTTACTGCACAAGATGGTCTGGTCTACAAAGGTCAACGTGTGGTCATACCAATGAGCATGAGAGACGACATCAAGAAGAGACTGCACTGCTCACACCTTGGCATGGAAAGTTGTCTCCGTAAAGCTCGAGAATGTGTGTATTGGCCCCAAATGAACGCTGAGATCAAGGACTACATTGGAACATGCGAAACGTGCGAGGCACATGGTAACAGGCAACAGAAGGAGACCCTGATGCCTCACCCAACACCTGATCGACCATGGGAAAGAGTTGGGATTGGCCTAATGGAGCTGCAAGGGAAACATTTCCTCATAGTAGTTGGCTACTTCAGTGGCTTTTGGGAAATTGATCAACTGCAGTCTACAACAGCTACTGCTGTCATCAGAAAGCTGAGAGCTCACTTTGCTAGGTATGGGATACCGGATGTTGTCATCAGTGACAATGGGCCACAATTTGCGTTCGTGGACTTTGCAGCAGAATGGCAATTCCAGCACTGCACCTCGAGCCCAGGACATCTCCAGGCAAACAGAATGGCGGAGTCAGCAGTAAAGACTGCCAAGTCGCTCTTGAAGAAAGCACTAGAGAGCAATGGTGATCCATATTTAGCCATCCTTGACCACCGCAACACACCACGGCAACAGATGGGAGCCAGCCCAGCTCAGTTACTCATGGCTAGAAGAACAAAAACCACTCTCCCAACAACTAAAGCTCTACTCAAGCCGAAGGTTGTTGACTGTGAACAACAGAGAGCAGCAAAGGTCACACGCACCAAGCGGTACTACAACAAACACGCCAAGGACCTACCCCCACTACAGAAAGGAGACACAGTGTCTGTAGAACCTTTCAAAGAAAAAGGCAAGTGGTGCAGGGGCACAGTGACAAAACGGCTGGACGCGAGATCATATGAAGTGGAAGTCGAGGGAAATCAGCTAACCGGAACAGACTGCACCTTAGGCATGTCCCAACTCCAGCGTTGGCGAAACATCACAGCAAACGCACTGTGGATCCGAATGCAATATGGGAGCTCTGAACCCTTTGGCGAAGGACACAACCATACAGCATGATGAAAACAAGACTCCCTCTGAGCAAATGGGCGGAGAGCCAGTCACCACAAGCGGAAGGCCGAGCCGAAACAGACACATGCCTAGCCACTTCAAAGACTGCATTCTGTATTAAACTCTGCGGCCAAAACGGGGAGGATGTTACAAGAGTGAGATCATCCTCAACAGCCGCATCGCAATGGCATCACTACGCAGCTATCATCATCACCGCGACGTTTCTAGGCAGTCAATAAAGATGGCGTTTGAGTAACGTGCGTCTCGCCTCATCTCGTGTTTGTACCCCCGTACAAACGATATTTAAACACAAGCCAAAAAAATATAGACTTTTTTTTTTTGTCGGAAAAACAAAACAGGGGAGTCGGTGGCACGGGATAAGGGCCACAAGGGCCAGGGCCACAAGGGCCAGGGTCTCCGTGCCACACCATTAGTTCCTCCCCCCAAGCGACTTAAAACTTCCAACACTGCCGAGCACCAGGCTTGAATGAAGCGCGCTTGTCCCTATGAAGCGGTAGGTACCCGCCGGCAGATGTGAGACAATAGTCAGTATCTGCCTACCACTGACAACGGCGGATGCTCAGCTTGTGTACCGTGCCTGTGGTGGTAAAGGCCCGAGGACTTCCGACAACCTCATCGAGCCGTGCGTTTCGAGAGAGTACACCCGAATCACCGAGCGCCAGGTAGGGGTACTCCTCTACCCATCAACATTCACCGGAGGGTTGCCGGCCGGCCCCGGGAATCGAACCCGGGACCTCCCGCATTGGAAGCGGACGCTCAACCATTAGGCCACCTCTGCGGTGATCGCCTTGATCGGAATTTCTCTACATATCGCTTCCATCTAAATGCAACGGAAAAAAAAATTCAAGTTCCAGATCCCCAAATGCGCCGCGATTCGAACCCGGTGCCTTCTGCACATGAAGCTGATGCTCAACCATTTCGCCACGGCTGCTGCTATGACGTCATGCACTTGTATTTTGAGTATGCTTTACCGAAGTACTGCTTACCGCTTTATCTGGGAACAAAATTTTAAGGCGAAAGCCTTTAATGTCTCATGCTCACGTCCGTCCGTCCGTCCGGTGGTGGTGTGCGTCCTGACCACCCTTACTGCGCATGCGCAAACCCTCCCCACGCACCTCCTCTCCTACGCTCCCCCCTCTCTCTCCTCTAGGTATCCCTCCCGCCCGCTGCGTTTGCACACCCATTGCGCATGCGCGTCCCCTCCCCCTCTATCTCCTACGCTCCCCCTTTCTCCTCTAAGCATACCTCTCGCGGCGTTTACAGCCCCATTGCGCATGCGCGTCCCTTGCCCCTCTCTTAAGCGTAGGAGAGGGGACCCATTGCGCATGCGCGTCCCCTCCCCCCTCTATCTCCTACGCTCCCCCCTTTCTCCTCTAAGCATACCTCTCGCGGCGTTTACAGCCCCATTGCGCATGCGCGTCCCTTGCCCCTCTCTTAAGCGTAGGAGAGGGGACCCATTGCGCATGCGCGTCCCCTCCCCCCTCTATCTCCTACGCTCCCCCCTTTCTCCTCTAAGCATACCTCTCGCGGCGTTTACAGCCCCATTGCGCATGCGCGTCCCTTGCCCCTCTCTTAAGCGTAGGAGAGGGGACCCATTGCGCATGCGCGTCCCCTCCCCCTCTATCTCCTACGCTCCCCCCTTTCTCCTCTAAGCATACCTCTCGCGGCGTTTACAGCCCCATTGCGCATGCGCGTCCCTTGCCCCTCTCTTAAGCGTACCCTCTTCAAGAGAGGGGCAAGGGACGCGCATGCGCAATGGGGCTGTAAACGCCGCGAGAGGTATGCTTAGAGGAGAAAGGGGGGAGCGTAGGAGATAGAGGGGGAGGGGACGCGCATGCGTAATGGGTCCCCTCTCCTACGCTTAAGAGAGGGGTAAGGGACGCGCATGCGCAATGGGGCTGTACACGCCGCGAGAGGTATGCTTAGAGGAGAAAGGGGGGAGCGTAGGAGATAGAGGGGGAGGGGACGCGCATGCGTACGGGTCCCCTCCTACGCTTAAGAGAGGGGCAAGGGACGCGCATGCGCAATGGGGCTGTAAACGCCGCGAGAGGTATGCTTAGAGGAGAAAGGGGGGGAGCGTAGGAGATAGAGGGGGAGGGGGACGCGCATGTGCAATGGGTCCCCTCTCCTACTTAAGAGAGGGGCAAGGGACGCGCATGCGCAATGGGGCTGTAAACGCCGCGAGAGGTATGCTTAGAGGAGAAAGGGGGGAGCGTAGGAGATAGAGGGGGAGGGGACGCGCATGCGCAATGGGTCCCCCTCCTACGCTTAAGAGAGGGGCAAGGGACGCGCATGCGCAATGGGGCTGTAAACGCCGCGAGAGGTATGCTTAGAGGAGAAAGGGGGGAGCGTAGGAGATAGAGGGGGGAGGGGACGCGCATGCGCAATGGGTCCCCTCTCCTACGCTTAAGAGAGGGGCAAGGGACGCGCATGCGCAATGGGGCTGTAAACGCCGCGAGAGGTATGCTTAGAGGAGAAAGGGGGGAGCGTAGGAGATAGAGGGGGGAGGGGACGCGCATGCGCAATGGGTGTGCAAACGCAGCGGGCGGGAGGGATACCTAGAGGAGAGAGAGGGGGGAGCGTAGGAGAGGAGGTGCGTGGGGAGGGTTTGCGCATGCGCAGTAAGGGTGGTCAGGACGCACACCACCACCGGACGGACGGACGGACGTGAGCATGAGACATTAAAGGCTTTCGCCTTAAAATTTTGTTCCCAGATAAAGCGGTAAGCAGTACTTCGGTAAAGCATACTCAAAATACAAGTGCATGACGTCATAGCAGCAGCCGTGGCGAAATGGTTGAGCATCAGCTTCATGTGCAGAAGGCACCGGGTTCGAATCGCGGCGCATTTGGGGATCTGGAACTTGAATTTTTTTTTCCGTTGCATTTAGATGGAAGCGATATGTAGAGAAATTCCGATCAAGGCGATCACCGCAGAGGTGGCCTAATGGTTGAGCGTCCGCTTCCAATGCGGGAGGTCCCGGGTTCGATTCCCGGGGCCGGCCGGCAACCCTCCGGTGAATGTTGATGGGTAGAGGAGTACCCCTACCTGGCGCTCGGTGATTCGGGTGTACTCTCTCGAAACGCACGGCTCGATGAGGTTGTCGGAAGTCCTCGGGCCTTTACCACCACAGGCACGGTACACAAGCTGAGCATCCGCCGTTGTCAGTGGTAGGCAGATACTGACTATTGTCTCACATCTGCCGGCGGGTACCTACCGCTTCATAGGGACAAGCGCGCTTCATTCAAGCCTGGTGCTCGGCAGTGTTGGAAGTTTTAAGTCGCTTGGGGGGGGAGGAACTAATGGTGTGGCACGGAGACCCTGGCCCTTGTGGCCCTGGCCCTTGTGGCCCTTATCCCGTGCCACCGACTCCCCTGTTTTGTTTTTCCGACAAAAAAAAAAGTCTATATTTTTTGGCTTGTGTTTAAATATCGTTTGTACGGGGGTACAAACACGAGATGAGGCGAGACGCACGTTACTCAAACGCCATCTTTATTGACTGCCTAGAAACGTCGCGGTGATGATGATAGCTGCGTAGTGATGCCATTGCGATGCGGCTGTTGAGGATGATCTCACTCTTGTAACATCCTCCCCGTTTTGGCCGCAGAGTTTAATACAGAATGCAGTCTTTGAAGTGGCTAGGCATGTGTCTGTTTCGGCTCGGCCTTCCGCTTGTGGTGACTGGCTCTCCGCCCATTTGCTCAGAGGGAGTCTTGTTTTCATCATGCTGTATGGTTGTGTCCTTCGCCAAAGGGTTCAGAGCTCCCATATTGCATTCGGATCCACAGTGCGTTTGCTGTGATGTTTCGCCAACGCTGGAGTTGGGACATGCCTAAGGTGCAGTCTGTTCCGGTTAGCTGATTTCCCTCGACTTCCACTTCATATGATCTCGCGTCCAGCCGTTTTGTCACTGTGCCCCTGCACCACTTGCCTTTTTCTTTGAAAGGTTCTACAGACACTGTGTCTCCTTTCTGTAGTGGGGGTAGGTCCTTGGCGTGTTTGTTGTAGTACCGCTTGGTGCGTGTGACCTTTGCTGCTCTCTGTTGTTCACAGTCAACAACCTTCGGCTTGAGTAGAGCTTTAGTTGTTGGGAGAGTGGTTTTTGTTCTTCTAGCCATGAGTAACTGAGCTGGGCTGGCTCCCATCTGTTGCCGTGGTGTGTTGCGGTGGTCAAGGATGGCTAAATATGGATCACCATTGCTCTCTAGTGCTTTCTTCAAGAGCGACTTGGCAGTCTTTACTGCTGACTCCGCCATTCTGTTTGCCTGGAGATGTCCTGGGCTCGAGGTGCAGTGCTGGAATTGCCATTCTGCTGCAAAGTCCACGAACGCAAATTGTGGCCCATTGTCACTGATGACAACATCCGGTATCCCATACCTAGCAAAGTGAGCTCTCAGCTTTCTGATGACAGCAGTAGCTGTTGTAGACTGCAGTTGATCAATTTCCCAAAAGCCACTGAAGTAGCCAACTACTATGAGGAAATGTTTCCCTTGCAGCTCCATTAGGCCAATCCCAACTCTTTCCCATGGTCGATCAGGTGTTGGGTGAGGCATCAGGGTCTCCTTCTGTTGCCTGTTACCATGTGCCTCGCACGTTTCGCATGTTCCAATGTAGTCCTTGATCTCAGCGTTCATTTGGGGCCAATACACACATTCTCGAGCTTTACGGAGACAACTTTCCATGCCAAGGTGTGAGCAGTGCAGTCTCTTCTTGATGTCGTCTCTCATGCTCATTGGTATGACCACACGTTGACCTTTGTAGACCAGACCATCTTGTGCAGTAAGCTCGTCTCTGTGGGCAAAGTATGGTGTAATTTCAGCTGAGACTTGTTTCTTCTCATCTGGCCAACCACTGTAAATGACACTCATAAGTTTCTGCATTGTTCTGTCCTGTGCTGTCGCGCTTTTGATTTCATCCAATGTTTCTTTCTTCACACATTGGCGCACAATGACATTTACTTCATTGTATTCTAGGCTGCTTTCCGTGTCTGGAAGGAATGCCCTTGACGTAGTGTCTGAAATGACCAGTTCCTTGCCTGGACGATACTCAACTTCGATGATGTAACGTTGTATTTGTAGCAGCATGCCCTGCAGTCGTCGTGGTAGCTTATCGAGAGGTTTCTTGACGATGGACTGCAATGGCTTGTGATCTGTGATCACTTTTGTGTGTCGGCCTAGAGCATATTGGTGGAACTTCTGTAGAGCGAACACAATTGCCAGCATCTCCTTCTCGATCTGTGCATATCATATTTCAGTTGGCGCAAGCGCTCGGCTAGCGTAGGAGACTGGGGAGTCTTCTTCCAGAAGTATAAATCCTAGCCCCTTTTCACTAGCATCACATTGGATTGTGAGGGCTTTCTTTTCATCATAGAAGGCCAATATCGGTGGCGTGGTCACTAGATGCTTCACTTTTTCAAAGGCCTCCTCCTGTTCTGTTGACCATGTCCACTTGGCATCCTTGGCTGTCAGTCTTCTAATTGGCTCCATTATTGTTAATATGCTGGGTAGAAATCTGGCAATGTAGTTTACCATGCCGCAGAGTCTTAGTACTCCACCAACATCAGTGGGTTGGGACATTTCACGGATTGCTTTGACCTTGTCGGGGTCAATGACGAGTCCTTTATCTGTGAGTTTGTGGCCAAGAAAGATCACTTCTTCCTTGTTCAGCTCTAGTTTTGTTTTGTTGATGCGAATCCCTTGCTCTGTGCATCTGTCAAGCAGTCTTGCCAACTTCTGGTCATGGTCAAGTTGTGCCACATCTCTATTTTGGCCCGTGCCATATACAAGTATGTCATATGCGACACACACTACACCTTGTAGGCCATCCAGAGCAGTTTGTAGGCGTTTTTGAAAGATTTCACTGCTTGCAGCCAAGCCAAATGGTAGGCGTAACCACCTGTATCGTCCAAAGGGTGTTCGAAATGTTGTCAGCATGCTCGACTCGTGATCTAAGACACAATGCCGATATACATTTTTTAAGTCAAGTTTTGAGAACACTTTGGCTTGTGCAAGTTCCGGCAGTATGTCTTCTAGTATTGGCAATGGGTGCCGTTCTCGCTTGAGAGCTTTGTTTAGCGTCTGTGGGTCGATGCAAATTTGCAGCTCACCAGACTTTTTCTGTGCTACAACCATGCGGTTGACCCACTGCATTGGCTCATCAACTCTGGTGATGATCTGTAGCTGTTCAAGCTCTTGCAGTGTTTGCTGTACATGTGGTTTGATGCTCACTGGTGCCCGACATGTTGCTGATACTTCAGGTGCTACTGTTTCATCGACGCTCAGATGCACAGTCCCTGGGAAGCTACCTGGTTCGTCTCTGAATACTTCAGGGTACTTGTCAGTGATGGCATCCTTCAGCGTTGTCCGGCCTTGCCCAATTGTGGACACCAGGTCAAAATTCACTGTTATGAGGCCCATCTTTTCTGACGTGTCTTTTCCTAACGGAGGTGTTAGGTGTTCCTCTACCACGACATACTCGACTGAATACTTCTTTTGAGTCTTCAGGTTTCTCAGGGGAAGCCGACACTTGCCTTTTGGTGTGATAGCCGTTCCATTGTACATCTTCAACTGTGTAGGGGCTTCCTCTAGATCTCTGCCGTGGACATATCTTTCAGGAATAACATTTACAGAGGCTCCACTGTCGACTTGGAACCTGATGTGTTCCTTTCTGTCTCTTGTCTCTAGTGTCACAAAGATTCAATTGTTTTTTTTTTCTTGCACCACCAAGATGTCTTCGAAGCTGGAGTCACTTTCATACAGGGCTCGCACACTATCTCTGGTCTTGCATTGCTTTGCGAAGTGGTTTCGCCTGCCACAGTTGGTGCACTCTTTTCCCCAAGCCGGACGTAAACTTTTCTTGAAAATGTGCACTGTTCCACAGTACCAGCACGCTTTCGTTGGTGCGATGGGAGTCTTTGTCAGACTCTTCTGCTCCGTTCCTTTCACAGCGTGCAGAGGGTCGGCGTCTTGGCTCAGATTGCTTGTTTCTTGTCTGAACGCACTTCAGCTGCTTTGCTGAACTTTCCTGCACAGCGCAAGCTTTTGCGACCTTTTCAAGAGTCGAGTCTTCGAGCTCTAGTAACTTGATTCGCACATCCTCGTTGTGGATGCCGAAGATTACCTGATCGCGTATCATCTTGTCGCGTTGTCCCTCGAAATTACAGTCCTTTGCCCGCGTTTTTAAGTCCGTGAGAAAGGAGTCGAAGGGCTCATCTTTCTCCTGCTTTCTGCATCGCAACAAGTACCTTGAGTACACTTCATTTCTTCTCGGGGCGAAGTAGTTGTCCAGCTTCTCCAGTACGACACTCAGCACTTGTGAGCGGTCCGCGCCGGGTGCTGCTTCGCCGAAGTCAAGCGTGGTGTAGACATCTATGACCGCGGGTCCCGCAATCATTAGAAGCATTGCGACCTTTTGCTCGTCGGAGTTGTTTTTCTTGCCTGTCACAGTCAGGTACAAGTCGAAACGCTGCCTGAACGACTTCCAGTTCGCGCATAGATCTCCCGTGAGGCACATTTTCCCCGGTGGCTCAATTGCTATGTTAGTTGCCATTGTAGCAGTCGGCTGCTTTGTATGCTTTGTAACGGGGGGACTCACAGTTGAGGGTCAAGGCGTGGCTCAAGCTTGGTCATCGCTCGCGGTCTTGCTTGCTTCGACGTTTGTCACCGCTTCTGACACCATGTTTAAATATGAGGCGAGACGCACGTTACCCACACGCCATGTTTATTGACCGCCTAGAAACGTCGCGGTGATGATGATAGCTGCGTAGGGATGCCATTGCGATGCGGCTGTTGAGGATTTACTCTTGTAACAGCTTGCCTCTAAGTTTTCGCTGGTGGCGATTGTGCGGTGCCTCCCAGAGTAGCGGCCAATGCCGCTTCTTTTAAGTGGGCTGTGGTGCCCCGAAGTTCCACCCAAAAACCTCAGAGGGCCGCCATTCTCGCTGGGATTCTGCGGCACCTCAGATAAACCCGGTGTGTCACCGGTCGGCGCTGGGATTCGAATCCGGCGCCCTCAGCACGTGAAGCTGATGCTCCACCGCGACGCCACTGCTGCTTTTAGAGCACACTTTACCGAGATACTATGTCTACAGCTGTTGGATAACGTCAGCTCTTCGGTTTTCTTTTTCGTTTTTAACGTTTGCTTGCTTTTTGGTAATGTTGATTTCCTGATCGTTTTAAGCTGAATTTGCCCCTTATGGGTTTGCTTCACCCCAATACAACTCGAGAAACAGTCGAAAGAGTTGAGGCCCTTATCACCCGCGATAAGGCCAAACATTTGTTTGACGTTTTTGTTTGACGACGTGAGGGTTGGCCCTAGAAATCGATCTCATTCAAATACGACCATACTTTAGGAAAACGAAAATTAGGAGATTTCCAAAGGCTATAGACTTATCTTTTTCATCGGAAATGCCATAGGAATCGATTTCATTCAAATACGACCATACTTTCGGAAAACGAAAATTACGAGATTTACAAAGGTTGCCTTTTTGCCTTGCCTTTTTGATCGGAAATGCCCGAGAAATCAATTTCATTCAAATACGAACAAAATTTCGGAAATCGGAAATTACGAGATTTCCAAAGGCTATAGACTTACCTTTTCGATCGGAAATGCCCTAGGAATCGATTTTAATCACATACGACTATACTTTCGGAAATCGAAAATTACGAGATTTCCAAAGGCTATAGACTTATATAGGCTATAGACTATATAAGACCATTTCCAAAGGCTATAGATTATGGACATCGGAAATGCCCTAGGGCATTTCCGATGAAAAAAGGTAAGTCTGTAACGTTTGGAAATCTATAGCCTTTGGACACCGCAAGATGTTGGCTTCACCACGACACCGAGAGTGGGAAAAGTTTCTGGCCTGTTTCTGGCACCTTCGGATAAAAAATAAAAGAAAGCAGCCTAAGGCATTTTAAATTTCCCGCCCAGCACCCACAATGCAACACAACGCAAGAGGTTGGCTTCGCCACGACACAGACCGTGGGAAAATTTCTTGGCCACTGCGTACCACTGCGTCCACTGCGTACCAGAATTATTCGTAAAACTTGCGCGTAGCATCTTAATAGATGGCGCGAAGCTTGAGCACTGAGCTGGCCACGTGTTCGTCACCATGCACGCAACTTCGCCACTCCGTATTTGAAGACGCGCTAAGCATCGCGTAAGGGTGCCTCGATGCGCGCCAGCCTAAGGGTGGTGGAGGACGACCGTAAGCATCCGCTGAAGCGAGAGAAAAGCTTAAAAACAATGTGTTTCGTCTGCAAAAAATGAGAAAAAATGGCTACTTAATGCGCCAAATCAGCACTTTAAAAGTAGCCAGAAAATAGCCATGGCGCCAACTGCAAATGTTTGTCGCCAGACGGGGTCGAAAAGTAGCCAATTTGGCGCGAAGTAGCCATCAACGGCAACCCTGGCCAGGTGCTGCCTCAGTACATTCCCTTCCCTCTCTATCATTGAAACCAGTTGAGACTTATAGCTTGTTCATTGAAAAAGAAAAAAATTATACTGATTCTTTATTTAGCGAATATAGGTATCTCTTTGGTTCAGTAGCGAATGTAAAATGTTCACTGTTATAACTTTACGTCGATAGATTAGGGTGGCGTCATGATAATCTTTTCCAAGTGCATAGCACTTTAGGGGGCCGAGCTGTCGTATGCTGTGATCGTATGTTGTCGTCGTCGCTTGGCGTAACGCAGGCAAAACCATGAATAGCATAGCCAAAGCATGTAGCATGTAGAGCGCGCACACGTGCCAAGGAGAATTCTTCTTTTTCTTCGGCCGCCATGATGATAAGTGCGGAGCGCTTTAGGGGCCCGGACTGTCGTATGCTGTCGTCGCTTGGCATAACGCAGTCACAACCACGTATAAAAATAGAAAGAAAAAAGAGGAAGCAAGCGCGAAGTACAGAGGGAGAAAAGAAAAAAAAATTAGGATGAAAAATAGAAAGAGCAAGAAAGAGAATGAAATGGATAAAAATAAAATAAATAAATAAATAGAAATAAAGAGAGAAAAAAAAGACAGAAAAAAAACGGAAAAAGAGAAAAGGAAAGAAAGAGAGGAGGAAAGAAAAAGAAAACTAAAGAGAAACAAAAAAGGCTGCCCAGCCCCGCCCTTCTTTCAGGCTTGGCCCCCCCTAGTGTGAAGCTGCCTTAATTTTTTTCTATTATAGCTATGTTAGCTGCACAAAAGATTTTGAATATTGTTGTTTTAAGTTGTGGCTCATTTGAAGAGCCGTGTAATAGAATGCTACCGTTACATCGATAAATGACACCGCGGAGAGTTGGAACTTCAAAGCGACGTTGCATCCAGTCTATTATTTTTGCCCTGTCGCTGCTCGCCAGGCGTCTTCTTGCAGCAGGAGGTGTGCTTACAGAGTCCTGAACGGGTAATTCACTATAATACAAGTGAAATCATCTTCACTTTTCGTCTCAGGGCGTAGGTCAGGAGAGGCGAGTAAAGGAGAGACGCTGCACAGACGGTGCTTTAAGTGCCGAGCACTTTAGGCCCTCGGGCTGTCCTCATCTCCTGTCGCTTGGCGTCATGCGGGCAAAACCACGTATACGCATAGCCACGTACAGTGGCGTAGCCAGGGTGTGGGGTTTGGGGGGGGGGGGGGGTTCAAACCCCCCACCGAAATTTTAGGTGCGAAGCATCTTATGCTCGGGGCTGTGTCCGTCCTTCCCGCGTCCCCCCGTCCCGTGTCCCGCGTCCGGCCACTTTCATAAGTAGGGAAGCAGCCACTATGCGAACCAGAACACTGTAGTACAATAAGGCCGTCAACCCCCCATTACAGTCATGAGAGTCATGGCAGAGAGCACAGAGTGGCTCCTTAGCAATGGCTAGGCAGGTGGTGGGTGCAAGCAAAGGATAACGCGCTCTACCGGTGGCGTCTATCCCCCCACGTTGACTCCATTCCTTGATCATGCTTGCATGTGCTTGCGGGGGGCTTTGTCCGTCCCTCCTTCCCGCGTCCCACAGCTCCTCTCCTACGCTCCCGCCCTTTCTCTCCTCTAGGAATCCTCTACTCTACGGAGTGGCTCCCGCGTCCCGTTGACTCCCTTCCTTGATCTTGCTTGCGTGTGCTTGCGGGGGGCTTCGTCCGTCCCTCCTTCCCGTGTCCCATACCTCCTCTCCTACGCTCCCCAGCTTTCTCTCCTCTAGGAATCCGCTACTTTACGAAGCGGCGCCCGCGTCCCGTTGACTCCATTCCTTGATCTTGCTTGCATGTGCTTGCGGGGGCTTTGACCGTCCCTCCTTCCCGCGTCCCACACCCCCCTCTCTCTCCTCTCCTACGCTCCCCACCTTTCTCTCCTCTAGGAATCCTCTACTCTACGGAGCGGCGCCCGCGTCCCGTTGACTCCATTCCTTGATCTTGCGTGCATGTGATTACGGGGGGCTTTGTCCGTCCCACAGCGCATGCGCGTCTCCTCCTTCTCTCCTACGCTCGCACGACAGGTGGTGTGACAGCTGCATACTCCGCTGGGGGGCGCCACGGTTGTTCCGCGGTATGAAAATGACAGAGGGCGCGCGCCTCATTCTCTCACCTGTGCAGCGCCGCGATTAGCGACCGGGCCGCTGGCGCGAATCGGGAGCGGCGAAGTTTCTCCCGCTCAAGCCAGCCATCACCCCGCTGCTTCGCATCCATACATGGTTCCCTTTAGCGGGAGATGGGAAAGTTTTTGAGTTTTGCATGTGTATATATACACGCACGCACGAGCATATATAAGGTATGGTTGCGCTTTGTATGATGTAGCATATTACAGGGCGGGAAAGGGAAGTGAGGGAGAGGAGGAGTGATGTGATGGTGAAAAGGAGGGGGGAATGTAAAACATAGCATAGCCGTAGCAGGGGGTGGGAAAAGAAAGTGATGCTGAGGAGAGATGTGAGGAGGAGGGCGGGAAAGGAGAGAGGGAAGATAAATAGTACAGCATAGCAAGAAGGTGGAAGGAGGACGGAAATCAAGAGGGGAGAGTGCACCACAAGATCACATGTGAACGTTTCCCTTCGCACGCCATGGACTATGAGTAGGCTGTACGTTTAGAACGCCAGCGCGCGGCTTGCCCGTTAACGCCAGTGTCGGCGAACGGCAGACGAGCCACTGCTCCGCACTTTTTACAGCTCTCACGTTGAGTGTAACAGCATACTATTTGCAGCCCTGTTCTTAATTCAAAAAAGAAGAAACTCACATTCGCCTAAGACCACTCGATCGCTAAAGCCATCTTCGTTTTCCTTTCAGTCAATGTATTGATCCTGCCCCGCCACCCTACGAAAGCTTTCTGCACCTAACGTGGTTCTGTACTGCCTCTAGGATCGGAGGCACCTCACGTTTTGCACTGCCTCCGTGATCAGCCCACGTTTGATTAAGGTACGATATGTAATTTGATTACGTCATCATATGACGTTACGTCGCACGGCTTCACAGTGACGTCACAAAATTTAGCGGTACGTGACTTCATGATAACGTCACATGATGACGTCATCAGGTGATGGTCCCCAACAGTCAATTTTCCTGCTTCATGAGGTGTCATCGAAGGAGGGAAAAAGACGCATTCCGGAGCACTAGATGAGCACATGTATTTCGGACGGACGACAGCGAATGTATCAGATGGACGTGGCTTCCCTGAGCCACTTGGTGATGTACTTTTTCTCAAGCGCCCTCGCTTTGACGACGGACTCTGGGTCGGCCGGATTCGACGAGCGCAAGTCCAGATGATGGGCCGCTCCTTCCATGTATATCGCGATCAGGCTGTCCGAGATTGTTTCTAGGACCCCGCCTGCTGACCACGGATCCAAGTCGCCATTGCTGCAAGAATATACAAGGTGATCGACAAACGTGATAGAGCTATTAATAAGGGTTTTCTTTCCTTATAACTTCTGGGGCAGGGGATAGAAGAACCGCTATTCATATGGTAAGGCGCGCCCGGTAACACCGATGTATGTTTGTTGTTATTGTTTTTTTATTTAAAAGGCCCTGCAACACTTTTTAAGCATGGTCAGAAAACGCTGCCGATCGGTAGTCGAGGCTTCTGAGAGCATGTCAGCAAAAGATTATAGCGCATCACGCGACCTGGAATTTACAATTAATTCTCAAAGCCAGCTAAAAATTGTTCCCTATTCTCTCGACAAATGATGCCATAAACACAAATGACTGCACATCATAAGCCCATAGGTCGGCAAAACTTATGGAGCTAACTCGGAATCAGATTCACTAAACTTTTCCTGAGCAGCATTGACTCGGACTCACACTCACGAAAATTTTCTTCAACAAGGGACTCACTCGGACTCAAACTCATCAAAACATTACTCACCCTGATTCACTCAGATTCAGATTCATGGCTTGATCTGAGTCGAATCATGAGTCCGTTAGCCCAGAATTAGCTTTTTCAACCATATTGTCAATGCTCTTTAACGCCAGTACCTCACGTAATCGGTGCTCTCCTTGGCGCCTTTTGATATAGTACCTTCCAATATGAGTTATGAGTGCTCGCAAACCAGTAAGGTCATTTTTCTTGAAAGAGATGACAACGTAACATATATATTTATCAAGAACTTTCCTGAAAAAAGTTGGCGGGGGGGAGGTCAAGGCAACACCCCACGTAATTCACGCCTCTGATCATTAAATATTGAAATGATGTATGAACTATACTGCTTTGGAATTTGTGTGAGTAGATGTGAGTGTAAACGGGAATACAGTTAAGGCTGATAGTAATGCTGAAGATGAGTAGATAGGATCATAGGTAGGCAAAAAAAGTGGAACTCACTCAGACTCACTCAAGAAATATATCTTGCGGTTTGGACTGACTTGGACTCAGACTCACCAAAATTTTCCTGAGCCGAACTCACTCGGACTGACACTCACGAAAGTTTTCTTCCACCGGACTCACACGGACTCAAACTCACTAAAATATTGCTCACCCGGACTCACTCAGTCTCAGACTCACGGCTCGATATGAGTCAGGGTGAGTCCGAGCGAGTCGACTCATGAGTGAGTTCGCCGACCTATGCATAAACCCTAAGTCGGCGCCCATTGGCTGACTTGAGCATCGTGAGATGCATAGTTACCGCGGCCGCCGCGAGATGGCGCGACGTGGCCGCGGGCTCGCTCGCGATCCAGTTTAAGGTCATGACGCACGCATAACGTGCCATCCCTCCTTGCTTCGCTTTCAGCGCGCTCGTCGGGATGAGAGAGAAAATGCTGACAGCGTGCTACGAAGCCGTGTAACTGCTAGATCGTAATTGACATATTCTAAAAAATTTTCAGGCAGTGATTCGTGAGGAAATAAACTCCTTTAATGAAGCCGTTAGAATATTACTAGGAAAAGTGTTGCAGGGTTCCGTTAATACTGTTAACCCCAGAAGAGTCATTACAAGAATGGAAATGCAATCAATAGATACAATACGATAAAGAATCACACGCGCGACATAAATACAAAGATCACAATTGCAATGATGCTGCTTTTTCATTCATATTCTCAGTCGTAAGACAAAGCGAACAAAAATTATTTTTAGAGCATACTTTACCACAATTTATAACTTTTGGATACCATGAGCTTCTCGATTTTTGAACATTGCTTCTTTTTTGGTGAAGTTGAATTCCTTATCATTTCTGAACAATAACGTATGCCTTTGGAGATCTTGTATTTTTCGATTTTTTTCAATCACTCGTCATATTTCGACAAAGTCGATTTTGTCCGTACTTTTGGCCAAAATGGTGAGCCTCTGGAAATGATGTATTTTTCGAATTTTGATAATTTTGTTCTCGTGCGCGTTTAGGGGCTAGTTGCATTGTTTCAAAAATGAAGGATTACACACAAAAAAAAAAAAGACAGCACACAAAGGAAGGAGGCGAATACACATGCTCAAGTGTCGTCGTCATGTTCTACTGTGTGCTGTATTTTTTTTTGTTTTTTTTTGCGCAATCATTGCTTTTTGAAAAAAAATCGATTTTGTCAGTCTTTGTTTTTTTTTTTTTTTGGCCGGAATGTTACATTCCAAGAACTCATTTACTTCGCGCCTTTACACCTGGCAAAGCCAGGAACCAAAGGCAGGCCATTGTGAGATACAAGCCATAGCATAATTTTCCTTTTTGCATCCAACACAAAGTATTTCTTTCTTACCCAGCCAACAAGGGGACAGTTAAAGCTGAAATTTGGGCTAGTAGGTTTTGACTTGAATACGTATTAGAGCGGAACAAAGCAGGGACACAGAAAGGGCACAGGACGACTGCTAGCGGTTGTCCTGTGTGCATTTTTCTGTGTTGTTGTTTTGTCCCGCTATAATATCTAGCGGTCGTCCTGTCTACATCTCTCTGTGTCCATGTTTTGTTCCACTAAAATATGCACTCATGTCCAAACCAACAAGCACAAACTTAAGCTTCAACTGTAACACTATTTAATTGTATGGGTCTCGCTCTTCCCTTTTCTTTGTGTTCCAGTCCTCCTGCAACCTACGTCAGCCTTGTCACCACTAGCGGACGTCCTATGTGCATCTTTCTGTGTCCCTGTTCCGCTAGAATATGTATACAAAACAAGGGGACCAACAAGGAGGGGAGGGGGTGCTGTGAATCTGGGCTCCCCTTTGGGGAGAACCTTGCACGAGTCTGTGACGGCTACTACAACTCGTTGCTTTAGAGTGCGACCTTTGCCAACCTGAAAATGATGTTGGATGCCGCCGCAATGTTCCTTCCGCCGAATATGAGCTCGGCCTTGTGAACGTCAGGAGTGACGTGGAAATCCCTCTCGCACTTTTTCCGGACCTCATTCAGATCCCAGTCCTGCTTGTCAAACATGTCGTTGACGCCGTCACTGCACAATGGCATCACCATCTCGTTGCAAGACTGAAAGAGAGAGAGAGAGATGCAACCAGGGGACACAGCGTTTATTTCCATGTTTTGGCACCGCACACAAATTACAATTGTGATGTGTGTCCGGCGACACATTTGATTTAGTTAGTGTTATATTTCGCTAGTCTGATTTAGTTCGTGTTATATTTCGCTAGTGTGATTTAGTTAGTGTTATAATGTTAGTGCAATCATATACGTAAAACACCAACAACAAATAAAAAAAATAGTGTTACACTTAGGCTTGTGCGAATAGTGAATTTTAGGCTCGAAGCGAATTCGAAGCGAATAGTTATTTTGGTCGAATAATTTCGAATCGAATTCGAATAGTATATATCACATATTATAAAGAAAAATGGGCATATTTGTCATGACCTAACTAACCTGCACAATATTAAAAAAAAAATTGTGACAAGGTCTGTGCAAATGCCATTTTCTTGCTTCAAGAGAGAGAGAGAGAATAAAAAGAGAGAAAGGCAGGGAGGTCAACCAAAAGTGAAGCATCCGGTTTCCTACCCTGCACTAAGAGGAGGGGGAAAGGGAAAAGAAAGATGGAAAAGGAAAGCGAACAGGAGAATAGACGCGCGAATAAAAAAAATAAAGGTGGGGGTGCTATAGCCTATTCAATAGGCCACTGCTTCAAGAGAAGTGGAAACAACTTTGAATAGGTAGTAGCAGGATTTGACTTTCGGTAGAATGCTAGTGATAACCTGTAAAATATGCAATGTTTGAAAATTTACTATACCTAGAGCATATAAGCCGGTAAAACAAGCTTTTAAACTTAAAATCTTCATTTAACCGTGAAGTGGGGCTTCGTGGCAGTGCGGATTTCCCCTTGATACGTGTTTTCACGGCTTAGCACCCCTCCACTGCAGTGAAACCACCTTTACAGGGAATTACATGCGGACTTATACACCTGGAAAGGTGCTTTCGCGGCTTAGCACCTCTCCACTGCAGTGAAACTACCTTTACAGGCGGTTACATGCTGATTAATATGCATTATTCGTTCGTTTCGAATACTTCGAAATTTTCAATAATTTAAATTCAAATCGAAGCGAATTCGAATACTGCACTATTCATTCGAATATTCGTAGCGTTCGAATATTCGCACAAGCCTAGTTACACTTCATTTTTGTTGATAGGATGTGCAGAACAAGTGCCACGGTAACCTGTGCATCTATTTTGTTGGTCCAGCTCTCAAGCAAGAAATGAGCGTATGGCATTACGTAAGACTGCCATATACATGCCGGTGTAGTCGATAGGCCTGGTAAGCCCACAATACTCGCACAAGTACAGAAATTACACAAACACGTTGATCTACTTTGTAACACTTGGCTCAAAGCCAAGAAATGCGGCACAGGCATTTTTTGCGAAAAAAAGAAAAGTTCAATGTTTAGTCCACTCGCTGACTGCTCTGCCTCAAATCGATTCCCACATTTAGTAGGATAAAAATTATACATAAGAAATGAAATAAAAATGTGAAATGTAGAGTATGTAATGTGCTGATGAGGACTGTATATTGGTTATCAGGAGGTCAAGGCTTCTTCAGGCTTTTTATTTTTAGCCTTTAGTCTTTGTCTCCCGCAGGGTAACCTTGTTTTTGTTTTCCCGGCAAATCAAATAAACAATGTTCAATGTTGAAGTCCACAGTGTGGTTAACGGTTTGGGAACACTAACCACCAGGTATGGCAAGATTACTCCCAAAAAGTAATTAAATTACTGACTACTTTTCTGACGTTTATTAAAATGTATTAAACTGCATTCCAAATTAAAGTCGGCCGAAAGTATTGACATCGCATTAGTATTAGTTTTGAAAAGTGACGAAATTACTTTGAAATTGCTTTAACAAAAGTTCATCATTCATGCACTAACTCACGTACACTTTATTTACAGCCTGTATAAGTTGACATCTTTGCTCAACCTTCCACGCTCAGAATAACTGTCTTAGTTACTTTTCTTTGCATTTTATGGCAATATTTTATTCCATGAGGGAAGCAGACGTGCTATATTTTTGTCGAAAGTAATTGGTAAAGTAATGACTTCCTTGAAAAAACTCACTTAAAGTAAGTCATACTACTAAATTGCAGCCCACAAAATTAATTCATTGCAACACTCATCGCAGCAAAAAGTAATTTTCATTGCTGCAATGTCTGCTAAACATGTGGCGGAAGTGTCTCCGACTGAGGGGATATTTTAAGGCTGCTAATAAGAAAATCAAACAATTACCAGTCTTCTAGCTTTGCCAACAGTGCTTGTATTCTTCTCACTTATATAACCGATTTGGCCGAAGGGGAATGGTTAACCTTTTTAAGCATTTTTTCTCCGTATTTAACGGACGTACATGCAGTCATGGGCACTTTACCAGTACAAAGTAGCAGTGTTACAGTTACCTAGGCCAAAGAAATAACTCTGTTACAGTTGCAGTTACCGAGTTTCCGAAAGTAACGGGTTACGATTACAGGAAAGAAGTGGAATTTCAAGGGCTCCTACTTGTTTGACAGACACAGGATTAATTAGAACTAACAGACAAGAAAATCAAGGAAAGTATAGAGAAGGAAGGAAGGAAGGAATACAAAAGGGAGAAGGCAGGGAGGTTAACCAGACAGCAGTCCGGTTGGCTACCCTACACTGGGGGGAAAAGGGAAAGGGGAGTAGAACGATGAGAGAGACAGAGAGAAAGGAGTGCAAGAAGAAGAAGAAGGAAAGTATAGAGAATGTTATTTTTAGTAATTATGAGGTAAATGTGAAAAAAGTAAAGTGGACAAAAAGATAACTTGCCGCTGGCAGGGACGGAACCTGCGACCTTCGAATAACGCGTCCGATGCTCGACCAACTGAGCCACAGCGATGGTCACCCCAGATCCACTTCATGGGGTATATAAAGTCACTATATATAGTTACAGTTAAATGTTATAGAAAATGTAAGTAGTTATAGGTAGCGCATTACTGGTAACTATTTAGTGCCCAAGACTGTGCCCATGGAAATAACAACCAACTCACCTGATAGTTCCAGCCATCCGCATCCAGTGTTCCTGTACTCTTAGAAAGGTCGTTGCACTGCGTTTGTCCTGTGTAATTTTGAAATATGCTTATTGCCTGGTACAGACCTTCCAGCAGCGCGTCGTCGTTATCGAAAGTTCGGTTCAAGAACTTGCACGCCTCCTGCGATTGTTCGAAAAGAAAAAAAACATCTCATTTATGGTGCCTCCATCACGAACGCACAGATTCAAAAAGTTAGCTGGCTGTGCTTTCTTTTCATGCTTATTCTACGACAGCTACCTGTAGTATAAACATGAATATAGAACATCATCAGTGTACGCAGAAGTGAAGCGCTTAAGTATTTTGTCTATTCTTACGTTACTGCCTCGTCACTGTTCTTGATGCGTGCTGCCATTAGCAATCATGACTAATCGATTATATAGTCACCAATACGCCTGAAACATGTTCTATTAGATGCAATAAAATTGTCACTCCGATCCCTTGTACTTATTTCCGTCCTAAACAGAGTCGTGCAGTATATAGGCTATCCACATATGCTGGAGCTATTTTTTACAATGAAGGTGCCCGTAGTCGGCATTCGCAGAAAGCTCTTAGATGATCCGTTAGCTCAGCCTATTTGAAATATTTGGTGAAATACGGGGAGAAAAGTGGGAAAATCTGCGGGCTACTTGCCAAGGCTTTTCGTCCGTGCCAGTTTTAGTACGCTACATCGGTGGACGAGTCGTCCAGGCCATGTGTTTGTAAACCGCGAAACCATCTATATATAAGTGTATAGGGTTTTATGTACTACGATTTGATTATGAGGGACACCGTGGTGGAGGGCTCTGGAAATTTCAACCACCTGGGGTTCTCTAACGCGCACCAAAATTTAAGCACACGAGCCTCAAGCATTTCCTTTCCACCGATATGCGGCAGCCGTGATTCCATTCCGCGACCTTCGGCTCAGCAGTCGAGCACCATTACCGCTAGATCACAGTGGCGCGGGTATCGCGCATGACAGCTCTGCTGTATGAACAGCTTCACGCAGAAGGGCCGTAGATTTCTTCCCTCGATGCCCTTCTATAGGAGGTCAAGAATGAACTTGTTTCGACTGTTTTGCTTCGAACAGTGTGCTCGACTGCGGTGCTCGACTGCTGACCCGACGGTCGCAGTATCAGATCCCGGCAGCGGCGGCCGCATTTTCGATGGAGGCGAAAATGTTTAATAATATCTGGGGTTTTACGTCCCAAAACCACCATATGATTATGTGAGACGCCGTAGCGGTGGGCTCTAGAAATTTCGACCACCTGGGGTTCTGTAACATGCACCCTAATCTGAGCACACGGGCCTACAGCATTTTCGCTTCCATCGAAAATGCAGCCGCCTTGGCCGAGGCGAAAATGCTTGAGGCCCGTGTGCTTAGATTTAGGTGCAGTTAAAGAACCCCAGGTGGTTGAAATTTCCAAAGTCTTCCACTACGGCCTCTATCATCATATCGTGGTTTTGGGACGTTAAACCCCAGCAATTATTATTATTCTTGTTTTGCTTAGAACAGGCTAGTTTGCTGGGTTGGTTCATATATATTGATACGTTAGCCCATCACAGTGTCGCATAGGAACGACACAACAAAAGCACGATTACAAGTACACCAGTTTTGCATGACTCTCAGTTTTATTAACGCACTTCCATAAAACGGTAAGGACTGCACAACGCAGATAACCAGGCCAAAGCAACAGCCACAAGAAACTTAATGCTTGATCGAAAAACTTGAATGAACTACCTAAACTTGCAAAGAAGGGGAAAACAGCGCTAAAAACTTGACACACACGAAGGAAGACGGCCGAAGACAGGTGCTGACTTACAACTGATCTTTATTTTCGGAAGTGGACACATTTATACCTAAACTTGAGTGACACCTTCTGCGCTTCAGTTTGTCCTTTTAAAAATAATTAACGTAAGTAATAGAAGGCACAAATACTGAAACAGAATGATTAGAACAATGCAAATCACAACACTGCTGTAACAAGTTATGGCAGTGCTGGTCTTTTCGGTGGGAGGCTAAGTCAGGGTTTCCAGGTTTGGCTACATTTGTATGCCAGTGGCGGCAAAAAACAAATAAATAAATAAATAAATAAAAATAAAAAAAATAAACGGTCTTGGCTACGTGGCTGCCTTTCTTGCTATTTTCTTGTTCCCTCGATAACGTGGCAGCAGAAAGCACAGGACCGGGATTGAGCGGCAGTACATGGGAGAGGCCTTTGCCCTGCAGTGGGCGTAGTCAGGCTGATGATGATGATGATGATGATCAATAGCTTGTGACGTCACATCCGTTGGTGTTCGAGTATGCGGTGTCAAAACATGGCCTCCAAGGCATGTTTCTCGCTCCCAGAACAGAATTTTGCACTTGCCATACACAAAAGAAGGCTTTTGGATATGTGGCTGGGACACGGCGGAAAACAATTACATGTAGCCTCATTTTCCAGTAAAACTTCATTTTCCAGACCACCTATTACTGAACGCGACTCTTCACTGCGATGTGGCAGAGAACAGGGCAATAGCAAGCACTCCGCATCCATGACGCTCTGCACCCATGGACATTATAAATCAGATACCTGAAGAACTGTCTGTGTTATCATGCACGGACTGCGCCTCGGGGATATTAACTGCTTAGACTTCGTCATCACGCGAGAAACGATTGCAAAAATCGCTACATTTTATGCTTCGATCACAGCAACTGTGATTTTAAGCACCCTCATGCAGCAATCACTTTTGTTGTCGCCAGACAGCTCGTACTTCTAGTCCTTTTAAAAAAAGTTTTAAAAAAATTTTAAAAAAAGACGTGTGATGAGAGTGTTAATTCTGCAGGCGCGCAAGAAACTTCGTCATCTTGCACGAAATTATCGCTCAAAAGAACAATTTATGCTTTAATCGCAGCAATTATGATTTTGAATAGTTCTTGCTGTACTTATTCACATTTCCACCATAAGGCTTTTGCATTTAGTAATTTAAATAGCGACGTCGCGGTTGTTTACACACGCGCGTTTTCACATACACATTTGGCTGCTTTTTATTGTACTTGGCTCAAGTTTGCAACTCTTTGGCTAGTTTTTCCAATGTCCTGGCTGCTTTCTGTTTTTCAACCTGGCAACTATAGTGGGAGATAATGTTCGAACATTTGAGTGTTATTGTCGAGCAGGATATTACAAGTAAAGCACAGTGACCCTGAAGCAATGCATAAACCGACTGACTCACCCTTACTGGGTGACCGGGTACGGGCGCTAGGAAGCTGTTGTCGTAAGGGTAGTTGACCATGGCAAGGTTCGCATACAGGTCAGTCAGCCAGTCCCGCAGATTCGTGAAGTTCTTTGATGTGTAGTTGCCGCAAAGGTGGAAGCGCTCGCCGATTGCTTGAGCGCCTTCAGCTGTTTGACAGAGGAAGAAAATAGTGAATATTAAAGGGGTGGTGCCATCAAATTTTGAGGCTATAACAAGCCTGTTGTGGGTTTCCTCTGTATGCAAGGACACTCCACACGAAGGGTCGGGCACAGCAAACCTTTAGAATATATTTTAATTCACTTCCAAAGTGTACCTAAATGCTCATTCTCCCGATCGATGCCCATCGCTAGCGCATCAAAACTGACGTAGCTCTATGGGAAGGACAACGAAAGTTGTAGTGACGTCACACCATATCTGTAGTGACGTGAGTGTCCTCGGGACCTCCGTTACCTCCAGAACGTACGTACCGGCAAAGCATCGGTTGCTACATCACTCGCCGAGTTTCGATCGCTTCCTGGCTAAGTGCTGCGCATCTTCGCGCGAGCCTTGTATGGCCACGTGACCAAGCCTACTACACTTCTACGTCACTGCCCAACTTGGTGCCCAGAAACCGAAACCGAAAGTTGTCCGCATAAATAAGGCGACATTAAATTATTTAGCGAGAATACGTGAATCTTGGTGCGTGTATCATGCTTCCTAGAGCTATAAGAAACGCTTGCAGCGAAGAACGCGCAAGCCACAAATTTGGTGGCACCACCCCTTTAAGCGTCAGATGGCTTAGCACTCGGCGGACCGGCGTGAAATCGCGCTCGACAAGAGCTGCAACGCGGTGCCCATCGTCGAAGGGGCCTGCACGGCAGCATCAGCAAACACTACATTGCTTTATCAATCATAGGAACATTTTATCATTTAAGCGCTTCCGTTAGGGCTTGGGCCACAAACACCACGAGCAACGCGTTCAAACTCACATTGAATACTGCCTCATGTAGTACAATACTCACGGATTGAAACAGGACAATTTAGGGCTAAGTAATGTACGCACTTTCGTTTCCACCATCTGCAGTTTGGATCATATCGGCGTAATTTCGACTCGAACGCGTATACCAGAGCCAACATTATCTTTAGAGACCAGATTCGTCGCGGCATGACGTGGTTATCTCGAGCAATTGCGCATACCAGTCGTAATGCTATTCAAGGCATGATGGTATTCAAGGCATAATGCTATTCAAGGCATGCTAATGATAATTCAATGCAAGGCATTTTAACGCGATAGCGCTAAAAAGCTCGTTTCGCAGAAATCCCGGCGTCGGCGTCGGTGTCGTTGGTAGTGAGCAAAAAATCATCATCTTGTCCGTGACCGAAAAATCGAGAAACATGCAAATAAAGTAAATAATAAAAAATTTGCGACTCTGAGTGAGGATCGAACCCAGACCGTCTGCGTGACAGGCGGTGTTCTACTACACAGCCACGCCTCTGCTTGGACATACAGAAAAAATAACTTCCTTTGTTTGGAAATGCAAAGATGCAAATAAAATAAGTAATAAAAATAATAAAATTTTCCGGGTCCCAGTGAGGATTGAACCCAGGCCGCCTGCATGGCAAGCAGGTGTTCTGCCACACAGCCACGCGTCTGCTTGGAAATGCAGCAAAAATAACTTCCTCTGCTTGGAAATGCAGTGAAAATAACTTTCATGTTTTACAAACACGCGTCCTGTATACAGGCGTCACAATGCAAAATGTAATATCGCAGTAATATTGCGTTTTACAAGCGTACATTGCCATTGGGAGTCAGAACATGTGAATATCACAACGACATCGTGGTTCAAAGCCAGCCACCCATTACAAAAGGCACACACGTTACTGCGCATAATCCCTTAGGACCCCGTAGTGGGCACACAGCAAGTTCGAAAACATTTCAAGCGCATAATTGCTCGTGGTTTAAAGCATACTGCACATTACATAGTATGCACTAAGTGATTGAAGTACTCACGGACAGGATACCGCTATCGCGTTCAACTCTTAAAGGTGAAGCTTAAGGTTCCCCCCAATTTTTTATTGTCTAAGGCGTGGTCAAATTGCCTTAGCATGTTCAGGGCTAGAGTAAAAAGGTATGCATGTACTTGTAGTGGTAAAGCTATAGGGAAAGGACGGAACATGTTTTCTTCGAATGTTAACGTACCACCTGGGAGTTTTGTTTGGGCAGCTCTTCCATGACTCTCCTGGTTTCAGTGACAGGAAAAGATGAACATGTCCGCGGTGTACTATACCAGATCAGTAAAGGCCGGTGAGAGGTTTACTGGCCGAAGAGTAGGAAGAAAGTACAAAAAACACAGTAGGATAAAACCCATAATTACTCTACCGTAAAATAGAGAAAGCTAAGCTATACTTTTCTTTCAACAAATATTCAGACAGGTAATGCGTTATGCTGAATTAGAAATTTAGTCTGGAGGTTTGCAGGCCGCCACCCCGCTACTAAGGGGACGCCCAAAGCATTGCGACTCGTCAATCCGGAACATTATTAAGGCGAAAGCCTCAGATGCCACATCAGACGCTAACACCGGAACATTGATTAAGGCGAAAGCCTTAACTCCCTCAGCAAACGCGAAAATTGTCCATCGGCGTTCGGCGCCATCAACACGAGTGATGCAAGAAAATCATCATTGTGTGATGACGTCATCATATGACAGCACAGATCGTCTAAACTTGTGACGTCATCATACATCGTGACGTCACATGACATCGTCGTTTGGTCAAAGGTGGGCCGATCACGGAGGCAATGCAAAACAATGCTAGGTTCAGAAAGCTTTCGGAGGGGGGTGGGGGGTGGGGGGAGGATCGATACATCGACCGAGAAGAAAAAAATTAAGGCATCTTCGCACTAGTGGTGCCAAGCCTGAAGGAAGTGTGGAGCTGGGCAGCCCTCTTTGTTTCTCTTTCTTTCCTCCTCTCTTCCTTTCTTTTTCTCCTTTTCCGTTGTTTCTTTTTTTTCTCCATTCCTATTTATTTCTTCCTCTCTATCTATTTTTCTCTTTCTTGCTCTTTCTACTTTTCTTCCTATTTTCCCCTTCTTTCTGTCACTTTCTATTTCGCGCTTGCTTTCTCTTTTTTCCCCTATCTTTATACGTGGTTCTGCCTGCGTTACGCCAAGCGCACTAGTTGTTTTTCTTCTACTTTTTATGATGATGATGATAAATGATCACCATCAAGGCGCTCGAAGAACAAGAGGAAGAATTCTCCTTGGCACGAGCATGCGCTCAGTATGCTACACATGGAGAGTTACTACGCCAAGCGAGTACGACAGCAAACTACAGCATACGACAGCCCGGCCCCTTAAAGTGCTTCGCACTTAAAAGATGGCTTTCACCTTCGGGTCGTCTTAGGCGAACGCATAAGGGATTCTGAGATTTTTGCTCTGTTTACGCGGCTTACCTGTAGAGGACATGTTCTTGATGATGCCCCACGACTTCCTGATGGCCTCTACGCACAGCTCGGAATCCTTCCTGAAGGCTCCCGTGATGACAGCACTCTGAGCCCCGCAGGGGGTAATGTCTTGGAACTGTAGAATTGGCGCGCTGGCTGCCAGTGCCCTGTGAAGTGAATTGTGAACGATGGGCGACCTATGTGTTACATAGCGCGGCATGACCTAGCAAGTTACTTATTTTGTTTATAGTTTTGTTTATCCACGCGTGTTTAGCAAACACTCCAAGACTGTTGGAAACGGCATGGATGTATTTTTATACACAGGGTATTTTACGTAACTAAATCCAAATATTTCTTTTTGAAGTGGTTAACCGCAACTGAATGAAACCAATAATATAGATCTTGTCATCATGTGGCGCTCATTAAGCTATATTTTACCCTGCATGTAATTAGTTCGTTAACTAAGATTAATTGTGCAAGAATATTAACATTCACTTTAGGGCCACGTATACGTCTCACTACGCTTTAAAGGGCATTCCGAAACGACCAATCCAATTTTTGTGGCAACGAACTATAACGATTGAAATAAACGCGAACAGTGCGGCAGTCACTCTAGCTTCGCATTTCTTTTAAAGCGGTTGTAACCTGGATGGTAATAAACAAATGAATCGGGTAGGGGTGTGCGAATAGTGAAATTTCACCTCGAATCGAATAGTGCCGAATAGTGGCCAGAAATATCGAATATCGAATCGAATATCGAATACAAAAGATTTTGTTGAAAGTTCAAAGAAAAATACTGAAATCTGCTCATGTCCTCAATTACATAACGCGGTGAGTTACTGCTACCGAAAGGCTACAAATTGCCATACAGAAACACAAGCCGTTCTAGATGACCTAGCTTTAGGCTCTCTCACCGTCATGTTGCGGTGTTTCCTGAATTGAAAACATGCGCTCACTGTGCACCTTAGTACAGGGATGGAAAGTAGATCACAGGGCCATTTTAGCAATACCTGGATAAAGGACAGCTCCATGATTTTTCATGTAGTCAAAGGATTGTCGTTTCTTGGGATCAGGGGCTTTTTGAACCTCTTGACTATAATGTCTGAGCTCAGTATACTGGTTATTTTTTCAGGCCAGCAGTTTCACTGTCTCCCAGACTATTCACTGGCCTTCTTTGCTGGAGCCATGCGGAAATGACATATTATCCTTTAAAATAAACATGCGCTCGCTTTTTAACCATGATATAGGGGAGAGTTTTAACGCAAGGCATACTGTATAGACGTTACCGTTAGTTTTAGCCTCCCACCCCTAACGAAGTTCCACCACTGGCCTTTGTCGCGTCTTAGATATTCGTCCTGTCGAATTGAATTATATATTTGATTAGTTATTATTCGATTCGAATTCAAAACTCGAATATTCGCACACCCCTAGAATCGGGTCATCTATGATACAATCAATACCACTTTAGCATCCTTTTATTGCCACCAAGGTCATAGCGTGATGAAAACAGCGCACCGCGCTGTTCGCGTTTCTTTGAATCACTGCCGCACATGCCGCGTGGTGATTTTTCCCGGCGTTTAAAGAAATTACGCGAAATATGAAATAAAACCACGTGACTGCGCACGTACGCTACCGCACTGCAGCGTTCTCAAACCTTCTTCGAGCGAAACAACTGGCACGCAGACCGTGGCGAAATGAGCGACCGCGGTTTTATAGGCATCGGCTTCCCCGGAGTGCGTCCTAATTTAAAGGGGTACTGACACAAAATTTCGCGGTCGAGACAGCCTGCGGGTTCAAGTCCCGTGAACATGTGTATGCCATGTGCGAAATATCAACAGCGAATATAGCTTGGAAGGTATTTTAAATTAATTTTGAAGTTTGCGTGAGCGATCGACTCCCTTGCGCTACTGACACCATCAGAGTTGACCCGTGGTGACCCCCCCTACTTCCCTCACGTGACCACGCTGCAACAAGTTATGATGACGTCATAGCCGCCATTTTTCTTTTGCCGCGTTTGATCGAGCAGTCTGTACTTCTCGGTGGCCGGTCGCGAGTCCGTGGCCGCGGCGCACGCGTTGAAAGTTTTGTGTTTGGCGACACTGCTGTCCCGTTTCCTATTCGAAAGGACTTCTTGATGCGGACCATGCGGAAGTGCGTCACAGTTTTATGTGCTGACGTGATCGAGAGCTGCGCACGCTAGGTGGTGATAGTTGCACCCGGCGGCTTGTCGTTTTTCGAGCTCTCTCAAACCGAAACTGAAACTGGTCGGTAATGAGGAGCCTATAATAAAATATCTGTCGCGCGCTGCAGCAAACGAGGTGCCGTGTTATGACTAACAGGCCCCCCAGCAACACATTACAACAAAAAAACGCGAGGCCAAAGTTTTTGTGTCAGTACCCCTTTAAGACGACCGCACACGGCAAGGAAGCGTCGCGGCTCTGATAAGCGATATTCTGATTGGACAGTCCGCGGGCCGTCAAGCTATCACTACAGACAGGACGAAGCGTTGAACGCCAAGTGGAATGTTTTAAACATTCACATAGATCAATCGAGCTGCCTTTAAAGGGGTACTGACACGAACATTTTCAGTTTCCTTTTTTTTTTTTTGGCGTCAAATGAAGTACCAAGCCCTCAAGACCCTAGGAAATGTGCTGGTAAGCGTGAGTGCACTCTGAAAAATTGATTACATGTTTTATTGCGATAGCAATTACATGGACACTCTCGACGGTTTTTGCCGTCGCCGTCATGTCCCGTATAAAGTCCAAATTGATAACACCCCCCCCCCCCTCCCCATGCATCGTATGTCTTTCCACGGGTGATAGCGCATGAGCGGGGGCGACGAACGCAGCATAAGCAGAGATCAAACGAGCCGGCCCATCTCCATCGCTTGGAGGGCGAATGCGATAACATCACCCCGCTCGGGGGGGCCTGCCGTCTCAGCAGAGAGGAAACGCCCCGCCCGTCTTAACGAGCGTGAAAGGACGCGAGGTGGGAGGGAGGGGGGGTATTGCTCGAGCAGCAAATTTGAACTTTGATTCTAAAGGCGCGGTCGCGATCGCTGGCGCGCGCTATCTCGGCAACCATCAGCAGGCGGGTCGCATACCCTTCTGCGTGCTGCGCTCTCAACGCGAAGAGACTGTGCTGAAATATCTCTCCCTGGAGCGGCCGTATCCTCCTACACCAGCGTTTTGTTGCGTTTACGCGAGATCGGATCCAAAAGTTAGCTTCCAGCCTCACTTCGTATATCATTACAATTTGTTGCTATTGCATTCATTGCTTCGCCCTTGAGGTTATACTGTGACTTTTTAAGAGTTAGTTTCGGTTCCTACTGTACCCCGACGTCACGACACGGTATGAGCTTCTCGTCACGTGCTCGCGCAAAATATCATGACGTTTCCACAGCCACTCCGCTGCGCGGTTCCATTCGTGACGCACAAGCGACCATTTTGAATGTTTTGGTACCTGACGTCATCACAACTAGCCATACTGGTGCATGACGTCACCAGAATTAACACGATAGCCTGACTTTAAGCTAGTGTAGATGTCAGTAAATGCGCCATAGCCAAAATTGACTTCAATATCAAAATAAGATAGCTTAGCAGCAAATAGTGAGTTTCAGACCTGCTTAGAGCCGGCTGTGTATACAGGAGATTTGGAGTAAAGTCAGCTTCGGAAATTGGTGTCGGTACCCCTTTAAAAGGCAATCACCTTGCGAATGCTACAGACGGAGACCTATCCATCTCCGTTTATTTATTCAAAATTTATAGAAGGCATCGACCCTGGCTGTCCGCGCTGTGGACATCCCAGGTGCACACTTCAGCACATGCTCTGGCAATGTCACGACTCGCACGGCTCAGGGTCTCCCTCTACGGAGGAAGACTGGCTCCGGCTTCTCACCAGTTCCGCCAAGGAAGAGCAGCTCAGGGCTGTCCAGAGAGTCCGCGACGTCGCCGAGACTCTCAACCTACCGGCTCCATCGTGGGTGCGGCCCGCAGACGGAAGGCCCTGACGGGGGGCACTCTTCGTCTTCTCAGAACTAAATAAAAGTTCTTTGTCTGTCTGTCTGTCTGTCTGTCTGTCTGTCTGTCTGTCTGTCTGTCTGTCGCTTTTTTTGTTTACTTCCATACTAAAACTTGCTTCTTTTCTTGCGTAAAAAAATACGGTGAAATGAACTCAAAGGAGCTATGCTCACGCAGCTGTCACGTGCGGGTACTTCATTCGGAACCATGCTGCCAGCATGCCACCGTAGGAGCCTCCGAACGAAATCACTTGGCTGTCTCGGGCTCCGGGCAACGTCTTGCGTAGGTACTGCAGTAGGTCAGCGTAGTCGGCCAATGCCTGCTCCACTGTGAGGTAGCCTAGATGGGCGGGGCTCTGGAAAGGTAGCGCCCTACAGCTGAAGTACTCACTACCACCAAGAACGGCGGCATTATCAGGCGCACTTATATCTCAGCAAAAGTGGGTTTTAAGAGGGCTGATTATAATATATATTGTACAGTCAGATGAGCCCGGAAAACACGTGTGCGTGCGTGATTTCCCTGACAGACAACACGCGCACACGTTCCCAGAGAAGTCTTCTTTTTCTTATTTTTTACCTACTTCTTCACATTTCCAGTTCAATACATCTATTTGTTTTTACGTGTTAAGGAAAATGTACAAACAGCACAAGACATTCGCAGAAAAAAGGCTGCGAAGGCTTTACTATACTGAATAGCATGGAAGGCAGTTCGACTAAAAGGGTGATTTTTTCAGTGAAGTAAAAAGCTTTCCTGAAATCGAGCTCCGGTATGGTTTAAAGTTCCAATGAAATTGATGAGAGCACAGTAGGATTAAAGCAAACGCAAATCAAGACATTGGACTTTGACTGCAGAAAAGTATATCAGATGTCTGTAGAACGATACAGACTGCTAATACCCGCTTCACAATAAAAGCCACTGTGAAGAAAAACAGCTTTACCTTAAATGAGTCCTTTCCATACGGCATTGATTTACCATAGTAGCGGTGCTCCGCAAAAATCAACAGTGCCCTGAACTCGGGAGCCCAGTCCCACATCAGCCCCTGGAAAAAAAAAATGTACGGCGCAGTTCCGAAGTTCCGTAACAGGAACAGTCGTAGCAATGAGGAGATGCATGGTAGTATACACATGCAGTAGTTTATTACTCTGTTAAGAATCGTATGGTCACATTAACCAAAAGAAAACAGTTCGCCGACTTTATCCAGCACTGATATCATGTCAATGAAAGCCCCGAAAACCAGCTACGGCTGGTGAACCGAACTGTGGCCGGGTAGCCATCCATGCAAGGCAGGGGCGTAGGCAGAATTTTTTTTCGGGGGGGCGGGGGGGGGGGGGGGGGGGGCGTCACCACCTTGATCTGAAGTGGGGGGCCGGGCGTGCAGATTGTGTCATTTTGTGCCCTGTATGCCATGACAAAAAAAATTTCGGGGGGGCGGGCACGGGCCCGGCGTGCCGCCCTTTGGCTACGCCACTGATGCAAGACCTGGACTATACAGTCACTTTAGGTACCATATACAGTAACTACAGTAATATACAGTAACTATGTCACTCCTAAAGGAGCCATATACAGTAACTCTAACCTAGACTGCGGAGGCCCGCCACCTTAGGGCTCAAGTGAAAGCGTGGCCTCCGCGATCCGCTCCGGCAGCTGCTGGAGCTAATCGCGGAGGCCACGGTCGAAGAAGCCTCGCAAACAAATAATGTTTATTTTTCCCTAGCACTACAGGGCAAGTGAAAAAAAGTATATTACGTACACATACGTGTGAACCGAGGCTATATAGTCTATTCAGTAGATCACAGTTCTTAAATGCTTCCTGATCTGTTCTTGTGCGAATAAGCGCGTTATGTCTGAACAGGGTGGGTGATGTTTGCAACTAATTGCGACGCATTTTCCACTGCTACGCATCATCCACACTAAGGCAAAGAAAACCATGTGCACTTAATGCACTACTGTTCGAAACAGCTTCGGTTCAATCGTGCAGCCGCGAATGCATGCAAAAGACGTTTCATTTATTAACTATCTTACGCTGTTGTTCGCAAACGTTGTGATGCTGCCTTCGTTTCCTGTGTAGAAGAATATGGGTCCGCCCTGGTGGTCCCAGTACTGATCGGCGAACAGGTAACGCATCTTGTAAGTGTCATTGTTGGCGTAGCCGAAGTGGTCCACCTGAAAGTATACGATAAACGTGGGGCTGTAAAAACTAGAGATGGAGAAGTTCCAATGACCGAGACCCAACTGAAGAAAATCGAGCTGTTCTTTCATAACGTTGGCCTACACATCTAGTACCACATACATGTTAAAGAAGTGCTGACGCAAAAATGCTGCAGGCCCTCAGTCTTTTTTTTTTTTTTTTTTTTTACAGCTAGGCTGTTCTAGCTCGGCGTAAAATGTCGCGTCACAAAATTATCATCATTAGCAAGTTGCCACTTGACAGGTTCTACATAGCATGGAAGAAACTACGCCGCACAACATTCAAGGGTTATTCTTCCTCTGCCGTTCGTGTACATTTCTTTTCCCTGTCCTCTTAGAACGAATTCGCTGGGACTACCACTCGCCCTCATATTACCGGCCCATATCGTTCCTCGATACGCGCTGAATACTACAATCACCATCATCATTTTGCACCTGTGACAGACCTGCTTGCGACCGCTATAAAAGTGCTTAGCACCGGACGAATCGCCCTCGGCGAAGTCAACCAATGAAACGATTTATGTACGACAGCGCCTTCTACAGTTTAGCTCCAAAATTCTCCAGCCATTTTACTACCTATTTCTCTGCAAGCAAGTCCCGCTCAGTTCATGATACAACCGAGATGCGATAACTGTCGACCGTATAGCTTTACGAGTCAGACTAAAGAGTAGCGCAACATATGCGAAACCGTTCTGCTACAACTGCCACACTGCCGTAAAAAATTAACCTTGCTTAAGTGGTAGTGATGCAGAACTATCGATGGTACTATCGATAGTTGAGCCACTATCGAACTATCGATGGTACAAGAAACTATCGATAGCGCTATCTGTAGTAAGTTTGAAAGTACAGTGGTCAACACACATGTCTAGAACGATGGAGTGTCACACTCGGAACAGCACGAGAGACATCTGGAGCTCGAAACGGGCCAATTCTGAGCATGCGCGGCGCCACTGATGTGTTTGCCTTGGAGTTGCCGTCCTGCGGCCGCGATAATTCCTTTGGCCACCAGAAGCACAGTCAACTGTGTGCGCCAAAAAGAAAAAAAGCGCAGTCGCCCGGATTGACTCCTATTATACTGTGAACTTATTCTCGATTCGTGATATCGTATAATACCGACAACGGTGCGCTTCGTTTTTTGCTTTTTTTTGCGCTAAACCGTTCAGAGTGCTTTCGACGGCCAAAGCGGTTATTGCACCCTCAGTGATAAACAAGGATCAAAAATGCAAGGCATGCGCGCCGTTGGCGCCGCGCATGCTCAGGTGTGGCGTATTTACTACTGCAGATGTCGCCCGTGCAGTTCCGAGCACGACGCTCCTTCGTTCTAGACATGAGAGTTCACCCCTGTACAATCGATAGTATAAAATCAACCGCATGAACTCATTGCAGCATAAACTTGAGTCTCAGAATGCGTGGTGGTGTATGGCGGAGCAGGAGAAGAAAGCAGAAGGGCAAGAAAGTTGACATGCTTGCGTTCCTTCAGCAGAGTGATTGGCTGACATTATTAAGCTGAACTGTTCAGCTTTAGCAGAAAGGAAGTTGTCAGATGTGGCGGAACTGCGCGGCTTCAAACTGATATTGTATTTTGTGATTTCAAAATAAGAATATGAAAAGCTAAGTTTTTAATTGTGAGGTGTAACTGGCTACTTTAGTATACAATTTTATTTATGGACATATTCCGGCATTTTGATTGCGGTAATAATTTATTTCTTTCGCCAGAAGAGTGCTCATAAATTAAGCGAACTGAGTACTGCTGTTAGCAGGCTATCGCATATCATTAGGCAATATCGCCGTCCAACAACAGCATAATTATTCACAACACTATTGATTATACTATCGGCCGCAACATTCCTGATGGTACTATTGATTGCACTCTCGATAATATCGATTGTTAAGCGATAGTAGTACAATCGATGGATTCTTTACACTATCTATAGTTAAAAAAAAAAACTATCAACATTTTCTGTTTTTTGTTGTGTGTATGGGTGCCCGTAGTGATGCAGAACTATCGTTAAATGGACTATCGATAGTTTAAAAAAGAACTATCGATACTATCGATAGTCAATTTACCGATAGTTCTGCATCACTATTAAGTGGAAATCGCAAACTCCCACTATCTTTAAAACCACAGTAGATTATTCCAACATTGCGTTTCCAAGGTGACTGCCGTCTAGAACGAGTCGTGCTGTCTCTTCAACGGAGCAAAGTGGCGCCATTTTTAATATTTTTCTTCATGCACCAGCCCCCGTAAGCGTGGGCACAGGGGAAGTAGGAGCCCCCCCCCCCCCCCCCGCTCCCAAATCAACTAAAGGGGCGTGCCAATTCTGCTCCATACCTTCACTCAGTCAGACTGTACACGCCATTTCATAAGAGAGATATCATACTTTTCGTTATGCCGTTACGCTTTCGCATAAACTAGCATCATCATGAATGGCCTCTACCTTTCTAGCGCGCGCAACGCAGTAACTCGGCCGGCGCGCGCTCTCTTCGTCCTCTTCTGCTTCACTCCCCAAAAATATGAGCCCGGCGCGCGCTGCTCCAATTTGTCCGGCGTGGGATGCAATAACTCGGATGGGCGAGGTAACGGGTACAGAGAAAGAGGAAGAAAGAGATTAAGACAAACGAAACAGATAGCAAGAAAGAGAACGAGAAAATTATTGCCGAAAAAAATGCTTGACGAGGCGGGATTCGAAACAGCGTACTCACGATCCGAAGGCGAGCACCGTAACCACACGGCTATCCAGGCACGCTAGCAGATCAAAACATAGCCTTGTATAGTATAGTATAGTATAGTATAGTATAGCATAGTATAGTATAGTATAGTATAGTATAGTATAGCAAGAGGGTGGGACAGGAAAGTTAGGGTGAGGAGGAGAGATGTGACGGTGATGAGGAGGGACAGGAGGAAGCACAGAGAGAAAGAGAGTAATTTAAAGAAAGAAATGGGGAAAAAATCACAGTTTCACCACAAGGACGACGCAATGAATTCGGTAGCTACCAAATTATAATGTTATACGAAGTAAGGCTAACAGCTAGCTCATCTGTATCCGATCTCTCGTAACTCAACAAAACGCTGGTGTAAGAGAATGCGGCCACTCCAGAGATACAAGTGATTTTCATGCAGTCTCATCGCTTTGAGAGCACAGAACGTAGAAGCGTATACGAGTCGTTTGCTGATGCCTGCCGAGATAGCGCGCGCCCGCCAGCGATCACGACCGCGCACTTATGATCAAAGTTCACAGTTGCTGATCGAGCGACACAGCATCCCCCTGCCCCCCCTTCCCCCGGAGTCCCTTCATGCTCCTTCAAGACGGGCGAGTCGTTTTCTCTCTGCTTGAGGAGCAATCCACGGCAGACCTCGCACGTGAGGTTATTTTATCGCATGCGCCCCCCCCGTGCGGCGGAGATCGGCCGGCTTGTTTCACCACTGCTTCAGCAGCGTTCGTCGACAGCGCTCGAGAGCTTTCACTGGCGGGTAGAACATACGATGCGCGGGGCGATGTTATCGATTTGGACTTTACACGGAACATGACGGCGACGGCAAAAGTCCGGCGAGAGTTCATTTAATTGCTATCGTAATTAAAAACAGACAAAGAAATACAGAAAAAGATAAAGATAGAAAGAAAGAGGAAGCGAGAAATAGAGATAGCGAAAAAAGGGAGCAACGAGAAAGAAAGAGCGAGAAAGAGAAAGAAATATATAGAGGAAAAAAAGGAAGAATAGAAATAGAGAGAAACAAAAAAAGAATGAAAAATGGAGAGAAGAGAGAAAAGGAAAGGAAGATATGAAAAAAAGAAAAAGAGAGTGAAGAGAAACAAAGAAGGCCCAGCCCCACACTTCCTTCAGACTTGGCACTTCTAGTGCCAAACTGCCTTAATTTTTTTAATGCTCGGGGCTATGGCTACGCATATTTTTTGATGATAATGGCGACCAAGGACTTTCTGACGTTGCATTGAAAAAAGTGCTTACCTCCCATTTTAACAGCGATGTTTATGCCGGCCGTTGGTTGTAATCTGTAAACGGAAAACTATCATATTCATGAACCGGCACGCGCTGTGTTCGTTTTCATGCATCTTCTGCTTCACTCCAAGAACACGCTGCCGATTTGTCCGGCATGCGATGGAATAACTCTGATGGGTCAGAGAACGAGTACAGAGAGAGAGAAAGAAATTCTTGTCTTCTAGAGGCGGGATACGAACCCGCGTATCCACCATCCGTAGGTGATCATCGTAACCACTCGGCTACCCAGGCAGGCTAGCAAAGCCTTGTGTAGTATAGTATACCAGGGAGGTACGTGGGAAACAGAAGTGAGGGTGAGGAGAAGGGGAGAGAGTAAGTCATATCGTACAAAGAAAAATAGAGAGAAAGAAAAGAGAAACTTAACGAGAAAGACGGAAAGATAGATGAAGTGAGAAATAATAATAATTGATGGCGTTTAACGTTCCAAAACCACGATATTATATGAGAGACGCCATATAGTGGAGGGCTCCGGAAATTTTGACCATCTGGGTTTTTTTTTTAAATGTGCACCTATATCTAAGCACACGGGCCTCGAGCATTTTCGCCTCCATCGAAAATGCGGCCGCCGCGGCCGGGATTCGATCCCGTAACCTGCGGGTCAGCGGTCGAGCACAATAACCACTAGAACATCGTGGTGGGTTGTGGAAGCGAGAAATAGAGAGAGAGAGAGAGAGAGATAAGGAGCGGGAAATAGAAAGAAAAATATTTATAGAGAGAAATAAATATAAATAGAGTAAAAAAAGACATAGAAAAATTGAGCGATGAGAGAAGAGGAAAGAAATTTAAGAGGTGGTGAAAAGGGGGGAAAATAAAGAGAAACAAAGAATGCCGCCCTGCTCCGCACTTCTTTCAGGCTAGTGGTGGTGGTGAAAACTTTTATTTGCCAGACATTTCTGCGGGGAAGCTCCGGGTAGTCGGAGATTCTTGGCTTGCGGCGGGGTGCCCTCAGTCCAGGGCTCCACTTGCAGCAGCCGCGCGAAACTGACTGAATTTCTTTATCCCGGAAAGGCGGGGGGCCGATGGCAGACCGCTGTGAGAAGCACGTCCTCATTTCATTTTCATTTTTGCATCCATTGGCTCGTTTTCTTTTCGGACTCTACAAACAAAGGGGGGGAGGGGGGTATGTCTGTGGTGAAACTTGGCCGCACGCCTATGCCAGCCGCTGCTTTGCACCTACATGCTCTGGAGCGTTTGTATCAGTGATTGTGAAAGGACTATGGAGTCGCCTTGACGATGATGCAGTTATTGTAAGAAAGCACTATACGTATGTATGTATGTATGTATGTATGTATGTATGTATGTATGTATGTATGTATGTATGTATGTATGTATGTATGTATGTATGTATGTATGTATGTATGTGCTGTAGCTTCCGAGAGAAGTATGATGATCCGCCTGCCCGCCCCCCTCAAGTTTTGTCGAAAGCCCCCCCACCGTGAAACCTCCCGATCTTTTTATTACAAGCACTGATTGGAGGGCTAGAGAGAGGACGAGCGCTATTTACTGTCTACACTTCTTTCCAGTACCATTGTTTCCTTCGTCGCTCTAAGTACCTCATAGCGAGTATACAGCGCCGTCTCACCTTCGTTTCGAAGAAGCGGGTCTCGTAGCCATAGTCCGCAGAAACTGACACCACGCAGACAGCTGTCGCGAAGACGACGACCTCCCAGGGCACTTGCATCGTACACCGTCGCACGCGGACAAAAAGCGAATCCAGCACGAACCGACAACGCCACTCCGTTCGATCGCAACGGCCAAACGTGTCAGCCGAAGCAATCCCGAAACGAAAGGATAACTTCGGGCTCACACTATATGGGTGAGAGCGTACCGTAAATCGCAGCGCGAAGCAGCTCGCGGTCCAGGAATTGAACAAACAATGGCCTCTCAGCGACGACGCTGATATGACGGCCTCGTGCGAGCCGTCCGTGTCTCCCGTTTCGCGCGGCTGCTAAAGATTACGGATATCGCCCGTGCATTGCCTGTGTGTGCGCTCTCGGTAAAAGTGCGCAGTATTGTCAAAGCTACATAGTTTCGCCTCGGCCAATAACAGCGGGCTTAACACAGCGAAACCGTCTCAAGCCGGCGTGTAAAATCTAAGAGAAAATATAAGCTCCACCCCCAGTGTATACAGTGGCGCGCCTGCCAATCATTTGTTCAAGAGAGTAGTGCTAGGTAGGTGGTTTCCACTGTAATCATCAGTATACTTTCGTTGCTAATGTAAACACTACGCATATTAATAATTAAAAGTTGGTCGTCCCTACTCGACATATTGCGATTTCCCGAGCAGTGATGTCAGAACCTTTGCTGAAATTTGCCAGAAAGTTGAAATTTTCGACGGAAAAGCAGCGGCACGAACAGAACTACCGTCCTGAAATAGCGTACGGTGCTTGATGTCACAAAAATGAGCATATTCAATTGGATGGGTGAGACAGCGACGGCTGTGGACGAAGCTTGCGTTCATGCTTAGGTTGCAACCGACTAAAGACACCGTGTGTTCTGTAGGATAGCATACTATCCCCTTTAAAGCCATGACGTCCAAGTATACCTACAAGAGTAAGATTGTGTGCTTTGAACATGCATAAAAGCGCAGCGCAAGCACTGCTGAAGCATATTGCAGCGTAGGCATATTGCCGCGTTCACGCCACGTAACTTGACCGCACGCTGCACGGTTGAGAGAGACATACTGCTGTAGCGTTTCTCATAGAGGCAACTTCCTCGACTGCATGCAAAAGCCGCGGCGACTCGAAGCACGTGAAATGCGTTGAGTGGAATCATGCCAGGAATATGACGTCACTCAGCCCTTTCGCCGGACGCTTCTGCGATACACTATGATCGCCGTTGGATAGCCAGACTCCTTTTTTCTTTCATTCTTTCTTTTTTTTTTTTTTGCAAGGGTTGCGGACTTACATGAATAGCATATTCCCTTTCTCTATGCGAATGAGTCAGTACAAGTTTCATAGCGATTGGTGCTCGTGGCATTCATCTGTGGCACCGAGACGCAGGACAAAAGGTATCCGAGGGCACAGTGCTTAATAGATATAAATCGAGTTTTAACAATATCCTGCATATATCCGAGGAAGGGATGTAATTTGCGTAGCCATATGCGTGAGCAATGTCTCGCATTAGCAGGGGTGCCACAGGGTGACCGTCCAAACAAACAGCTCGATCGCACAAACTGCATAATTTATTTTCAGTGAAACATGGATTTCAACTTCCACAATTTACTACAGTTACGGAGCTGAACAAAATAACTACATAACATCGTGATTGAGAGAAGACAAGAAAGTCTAACTGGTTGATTGCAAAGGTTGCAATGAAATATATAGCACTTTCTTTAGATTTTGCGCATGCTCCCTTAACAGGTAATTAAGCGGTCATTCGTCCCACTGCCGAAAATGCATGCGTGAGCCGATATTTCGTGAGGCCAAGATTCTAGGCTGCAGCTGGAACAAATAAGCCCGTGAGCTCTGAGAGGCGTACCATATAAAGAAAAAGAAAAAAAAAAGAACTGACTGAGTTAGTGACACGTCCACATGCCTGCACAAGAGCGAGATTAGGTTTTTTGATGTCACATGACCTTAGCCTGATAGGTGATGTTGCCTTGACACGCGCTCAGTGCGTCTGCGCATCACTGTGCCATATATTTCATTGCAACCTTTGCAACAACCAGCTGTTCGTAGCGCCAGTCCTCATTTCTCTCATGTGTTCGTCGTACTTCGCGCAAAAATCTTTCCATGTTATGTACTCACCAACTCGCCCAATTCTTAAGAGAAGTTTTTAAAAACAACTACAGCCAGGCGCTTTCCTAAGCTGGCATGAAAAGCAGCAGTTGCACAAATAGCCACAGGCGTGCGCACAAGGGGGGGCGCCCCCCTAGTCACCGAGGGGGGGGGGGGGGGCAAAGCCTACATCGACTTAATAGGGAGAGCGGGGCGCAGCGATGAACCTTTGCCCCCCCCCCCCCCCGTGAAGGAGAACCCTGCGCATGACTAAGCAAATAGCCACGCGGTTTCAGAAAAAGCATGAATTAACCAACATTTGTGCGCAATGGAAAAGAGACACATAAACATGGGACTCTTGACATTAAGGCAAGCAGTCAGTTTAACGCCAGCCACGATAGCTTGTCGGTGTTGATGAGAACTTGTCGGTGTTGATGAAACCGGCCCATCTAAGCGCGCCAGTTATTTGCGAAATACATTTCTGTCCTATTTGTGCCTTGCGAAGCTGTTCTGGTCCCGAGTGAATTCATTATCGTTCCAACAAATACTTTCAAATGGAATAGCCCGGCTAAACGGAATGTTTCTTTTGTGGTCAATGGGCTTTCTGTAAATATTGATCGTGAAGTTACGATTTCAGAGAAATACAGTGATGTCGAGGAAGCCGTGATGAATAAGAATGGGAAAAGAAAATTGCCAGTCAGTAATGCAACTTCACCGCGGCGTCAAATTAAGAAAATATCATCGATAAAGTGTTTGCAATCAAACGGTTCAAGGTTACGACTGGTGAGAAAACACTTTTCAGCCCGCTAAAAAAAAAATTAAGTATAAAATGGCACCGCTGTTGGTGCCCATCAAGGTGTACCGCTAGTTTTTATGCAATCTGCGCCGTCGAACCGAAGGTTAAGTTTCATTATTACTGTTAACGCCAAGGCCATGGAATCTTCGACAGGTCTGTTATCTACACGGTGGGTGAACAGCAGTACAGTCGTGAGCCATAAGAAAGGGAACTCCGAACTCCTTCTGACACGATAGCGTTAAAGAGCTAGTTTCGAAGAAATTACGGTATCGGCGTCGTTGCTTGTGAGCGAAGAATAATCTTGTCCGTTATCGAAAAATCGAGAAAGATACAAATAAAATAAATAGTAAAATTTATTCGGTTCGAGTGAGAATCTAACCCAGGCCGTCTGCGTGGCAAGCAAGTATTCTATCATCTAGCACAGAGCCAAGCCATTGCATGAAACCGATTCGAAAGAAGAAAAAAACACTATATGAATGTTATGTAGTGGAAGGAGTCTCCGTAACGCATGCATGTAAAAACTTGGAGGACGCTTTAGCTTTGCCTTTAAGAGTAGAACGCGATAGCGTAATAGGGCCCCGTGCGTTGCCTTCTCAACTGCTAGCCTTGCTTTGGTTCCCGGCGCATGCCTCATCCGTGCCACAAGGAAACGAACGACTGTGCGCGTAACATTGGCCGTTTCAAACATTTAATTTTCAAACTATCCTAGAATTCCTACTGTAAGTACAGTTGTGAAATGCCCACTGCGCCATAATTCTTCCTTTTGCGAATCAGTGAAGCGCCCACTACGAGTCCGTAAGGCAACACGCGAACCTATGCAGCTGCTCGCTTTGTTGATGTGTTTGCAGCTGATGATGATTAAATATGTCTGAGCGCTTTGTAATGGGTGAGCCTTTAAAGCACCCACTCGTAGAGTAATTCATATGTTTTGACGCCTGGAGCGATTCTACGCTTCTGCCACGCATTATTACATGCGTTAAGGAGACCTTCACTACATGGCAGTCGCATAGTCTCTCTCTCTCTTTGTTTTTTCGGATAAGTTTCGAGCAATAATGTGGCTTAGTGGCAGAGCACCTGCGTGCCATGCAGACGGCCTTGGTTCGATTCTCACTCAAACCGAAAATTTCGATCATTTATTTTATTTCCATCGTTCTCGATTTTTCGGTCAGGGACAAGATGATTTTTCGCTCCCAACCAAAGACACCGACGCCGACACCAACGCCGGAATTTCTGCGAAACGAGCTCACTGCGTGCTGAACTGTAATCGGCTGGGAAGCCTAGTCAGGCTCACAAGAGCTTTTTCTTCCCATGCCCTCTACTTCCTAAAGTGGTAAATAAATGATTGATTGATTGATTGATTTAACGCTATTGCGTCAATATTGCGCGGCAGAAGCGTGGAATCGCGCCAGGCGTCAAAACATGTGAATTCCGCAACAAATGGGTGTTTGAAAGGACCACCCGTTACGAAGCGCTCATACCTATTTGATCATCATCACCTGCAAAAGCATCAACAAAGTAAGCAACTGCGTTGCTTCGCGTGTTGCCTTACGGACGCGTAGTGGACCCTTCGCTGATTCGCAAAAGGAAGAATTATGGCGTAGTGGGCACTTAACAACTGTACTTGCAGTAGGCAGTCCAGGATAACTTGAAAGAGCCAATTTGACACGCACAGTAGTTCGTTTCCTTACGGCTCGGTTGAGGCATGCACCGAGAACCGAAGTAAGGCTAGCAATTGAAAAGGCGATGCGCATGGGGCCCGATTACGCTGTCGCGTAATCTAAGGGGAATGCTAAGGAGGATTAGGCGAAGCTCAAGAGTCCTAAAAGTTCTTTTAATGCTTATTTCAAGAAGAAAACGAGCTCAGACGATTATTAAAGGAAACGGGGTAGGTAATTTTTTTTTAATGAAAATTTAGTTTTTTGCTTGTTTGGAATAATAAGGCCTTAACATGATACAGTGCCCCACAGGTTTTCGCGCGCTTTGATTGAGCCAAAAAGACTAGACTTTCGAGATCAACCGCCTGAGAAATACCGTCTGAGAAATATCTCGGACGGTGCACAACATGGGCTTCTTGCCTCAAGTGAATTTTAAAGAAATCAACTGCTAGTATCCCTGAACTTACCAGGTTTTTAGAAAAAATATTCCGGTTACTTAGAAGCACATGGTGCAGTTTCTTTTAACACGCGTGGCATTTACCGAGTTCACTTACCTTGTGTGTGCGTGTGAGACGCGCACGGAGACGTGGTTCTGTGCATAGACGTGCGCAGGATCCCCCCTTCGGGGGGGCGAAGGCTCGTCGCAGCGCCCCCCTCCCTATTAAGTAAATGTATGGGGCAGACTAAGCGCCCCCCCCCCCCCCCCCCTTCTTAGGTGACTAGGGGGGGGTCGGCCGCCCCCCCTGCCCCCCCCCCCCCCCCTTGTGCGCACGCCTATGATTCTGTGCATTTATTTTTAGTTTATTTGCGCATTTGTTGATTTTGTTGCGATGGCCAAAGATGTTCTCGTGTTGACGAGTCAAAGAAACTGTTTATAAAGTTAGAAATCGACAAGCTTGGGCTACAAACAGAAACGAGACCGGGAGCACTCGTGCGAGCCCTTCAGCAAGTAAACTTTGTTATGACAATGACTATGCTTTGATAGATGTGGAGCCCCTACAAACCGTGATAACCAGTAACCACGTCTGCACAAAATGCGGAGGAACTGTGGCAGTCGTAGAGAACACAATGGATCGTGTTCTTTGGAATGGAAACACTCAGAACGGCCACCTTTGAAACCGTTTTAACTTTCAAAAAGGCCTGTATGGCCCTAGTAAACGTTCTGAAGGCCGTTTGGCCTATCACCGAGGCGCAACACTGATATGGTGGGTTAGATCGACTGCTATCGACAGTATGGCCATTAGAGACACAGAAGATATGACAAAACAAGCCAGGGAACCAATAAAAAAAAGAAATGCTGATTCGTGTGATGACTATAAGGCAGCTTGATTTCAATTGAATTGTTCAGTACATTTTATTTTCGAACAAAATATGAAATAAACTTGTTTTTCCTCTTTAAGTCTCCATATCTCGAAATCATTTTTTTCGCTAAGTTTGCCCGTTTATCAAAACAACTTGAAAAAAACAAAAGACCGGTTTTTTACCAGAATAAACGACACATCAAGAAGAACCTATTGAACTAGAATGGTGTATGTATGCGCAATAGTTTTCATTGCAACCACATTGTTTCATTCAGCCTACCCGTCCCGACGTGGGAGCGACCCGCTGCTCTACCGCCTTGAGCGGTAGTGTTCCTCAGGACCTCAATAAAGTTATGTGTCTGTCTGTCCCCGCGCGCGGGTCCCCCAATTTGAAAACTGCGCGTTCAACGTCACCGAAGCTTGAGCGCACGTGGTCTCAGGCGCTCCCCCGCTGCGGGGTGCTAGTTTCTTATGATTTTAGGCGGGGGTTTTCAAGTGACGCTAAAATTGGTCACAATTAACGACGCTAGCATTAATTCTACGATACGTTAGAGCATTTACGATTCAATTTCGACATAACCAGACGCAAGGCTACAAATTACCGTAAAAAAGTCACAAGAATTTCGCGGTCAGGGGTCCTTTAAAGCTAAATTTCAAATATCAATTCAATGTAGGTACTTTTCTTGGCTACGCTACACCGAAATTCCGAGTCCTACATATCTATGAAGTATGTGCCATGAGCACGAGAAACACGTCTGTGCATAGGCGTGCGCACGAGGGGGGGGGGGCGAAAAGTCTGTTCCATACATTGGCTTAATGTGGAGGGGGGGGTGAAAAGTCTGCCCCATACCTTGACTTAATAGGGAGGGGGGGGGGGCTACGACGAACATTCGCTTCCCCCCCCCCCTCCTAAAAGGGAACCCTGCGCACGCCTATGCATATGTGGACACACCTTTGTAAAATAATATCTTTAATACAAAAGCAACAGCAATCTTATGAATAAGCAGCACTTAATGGGACAAGGTGAGTGAGTTGCCTTTGTTTCCTCTGCCCCACTTAGCACTGCGCACAATCGCTCTATCGGATATCAACACACTCAAACTTCGGCAGACGTCATGATATGGAAGCCCCACTTTCATCGACAAAAGGTGGAGGTTCCTCTTCATCACTGTCAAACTCGACATTCTCGTCTTTGACCCATTTGCCATCTCTGTCCAGCTTCCAGCCAGACCTGTGAACAAATGACTTATCACTGTAATACAGGCCAGAAATTTTTTTCATGAGGGGGGGGGGGGGGCACTTGCTGAAGGCCTTGACTGTTTGAGAAAAAAACACTTATTTTCAGCACTCATTTTCGATAAAACACCCCCCCTTATCAAAATTTCGGGATGAGAGGGGAGCCTGGGCCCCTAGGGCACCCCCCCTGGCTACCGGGCCGGCTGCTACGTGCTTACACACCTAATCAGTCAAGAATACGAGAGGTAAAGCACATATTCTTGTCAATACGTGAGTTCCTCACTCAAGTTTTCTATTGCGCTCATGAAATAGCTGTTTCCAAAGATTCTGCCTTTGAATCCATTTGCTCACATGCTTTTGCATGGTTTTGCTGCAATTACAACCACATAAGCTGCACTGCATATACTCAGAATAACAGAGAACTGAGCTAGTTGGTACGTATTCATTCTAAAAGACAGGGCGTGCAAACACGGACACAAGAAAGAAGTCAGGACACCACAAACGCCTACTAACAACTGAAGATGCACACAACGGCGGAAAAGAAAGAAGACACGAAAACTTATCTGCGCAGCTCATGCAATATGCGAACTTATCAATCTGGCACGCGTGGTAGTCTACGTGAAACATAACTGTTAAGGCATGTGATTTCATCTTTATGTAAGTTAATCGGCAGTTGGCTCACGCATGCGCTACCACTATTATCAATATGCCATGCCTCAATCATCAGACGCGTTTCTTCATTCTTATGCTGGTACAAAAGTGCTCATTCATCGAATTTCGGCGTGCACTTACACTCTTGGCAATGTAAAGAAAGATTAGAAGGTGAGCCTCTTAGAATGGCTCTTAGGTGATCTTTTTAGAATGACTGCATATACTCTTATTACAGCTGCATTTGCCCGCTCTACTACTACCAGGCAGCACAGAACTAGTCTAATAGCAATAATGAGTGACAAAGATGTGACCCAACGAGGAGCTTAGTCATCTTGAGTGAAAATTAAATGAAGCTAAGACATGGTGACAGTATTTAAAGCATAGTGAAAACAATTTTTTTTAAGAGAAACTCTGCCTCCCTTCCTTTGCTAGGATACTTTGCCTATATAATACAAGCAATGACAGAGAAAGTGGTGGTTACATGTGCATAAACGAGTAGTTTGTGCCAAGCCTTTAATGGCGTCATGGTGCTCCGAGAAGTTCTACAGCACATTCACAAAAACCCAATGGAGTTGTTTACCATCAGCCATCTCTTCAAGAACAGATGTTTTCAGGCCATGAACAAAGGTTCTGAAGTACTTTACTACATATACTTGTGCACAAAACTGAAGTAAACTAAAGCACTGTCAGCCAAATCTGCATGCTGAACAAAGCAATGTCAGTGAGTAACACAGATTCTATCAGCTTTTGTGAAGAGCCTATCGCATTCAATTGCAACAGTAGATGTTCCCTTTTATGAACCTGCTTAAAGATCAGAGATTCTACGGTATGCTGTCACATTGCTTGAAGAATGCTTTCTAAGAGTGCAGCTACAATCCAATTACACGGGTGAAAATTCAAATTGCTTCTTATTTTACAGCATTTATTCAAATGGTAATTTCTGCAGTATTGCATGCAAAAACCACAGTCTGATTATGAGGCACGCTATAGTGGGGGGACTCCGGACTAAGTTTGAGCACCTGAGGTTCCTTAACAGTGTTTAATCCAGGGTGCAATTAAACCACAAAAGGGGTAGCATTTTCCAAACAGATGAGGACGGAGTATCTAAATATAACACTGGTGAGCACTAAAAAGATACAAGCACATGTCCACATTACACATGTGCTGCACTACCAGGAATGCAACTGCAGCCCCCCAACCACCCTCAAGCCATTTTCCTGGTTAATTATGTACACGTGTGTGCAGGATTTGGCATCGATGGTGTTACCTAGAGTCTCTTTTGTCCTGGCTTGCACTTATAGCCATTTACTCTGTACACATTTACCACAGCCATGAGTGGTGCTGGCTGATAAGCTGCTGATAATAAGCTGGTGCAGTGATGAATTTGTACATGTACATGTACATCTACATCTTTACAGGCATGAATTTGTAGACGGCAAGAGTACTCGTCATTGGAAGAATAATTATCTATGTATGAAAACATGAAGAAATAAGTAATGATACGTTTGAAAAATAGCACACTTGCTGTTCCGTTTACAGAATTGGACCGAATATGTAGTAGTTCCATTTTTACGAAAGGGGGACGTTCATGCCAAATACTTGAAATGTAGGCTGCTCAATACATAGAGTTGCATGAAGTTACATGCAGAACTCAAAATTCTCTTTGAGCTTGCATTTTGGAGGTGCTTAAGACTCATGCATCTTTTAATGATGCTTTGACCACATGGATTTTTCATCTCCTGCAATCTGCCAGCCTCTGATAGCGCATGCTGCACTGGAGGCCAGTGTAGTAGCACCGTACTAGTATGATAGATGGCACGAATGTTCTTGCGCAGGCACCACCTGATGGTGTGGTTACTCATGAACAAGAGGAGTTTCTGCCTAGCAGTAAGACTTCTTCTTGGGTGAGATGGCTTACACATACGGAACTCACTGTACTGCAAAAGAATGTTGCGCTCGTCGTGTCCTGTCCTTCCTCTGTCTGTGTTCTTTTGCACTACAACGACTTCTGATTGTAACTTTATGCTTTGTTAAATATGGGGCAACATTGCATGTGGGTCAATCAGCTGGCTTAATGTAAAAAAGGCGCAATAAGTGAAATTTGGTTTGCTTACAAACTGTATTGCGTCTGCTGTTCCCGTGCGCACTCGAGAAACCACCCAATGTTGTTGCTCAAAACTATGTAGTGGTAGCTAAGCTTGTTTAATTGAATTGTGGAGTTTAACATTTCAAAACTGCAAAATGGGTTATGATGGGTTGCACTGTGGAGAGTTCAGGGTTAGTTTTGAACATCTGCCTTTTTTAAATAAACATGTAAATCGATGCAAGCTGGCGTTTTCCGCAGTTGGCCAACATCAAAATGCAGATGGCATAGCATCCAAGATATAGCACATCCAATACAAGACAAAGCGAGAGACACATACCACACTTATAGCAATAAACTTAAAGTTTATTCAGAGGAGCGACAGTATATGTACCCCATATCAGGTGCGTAACAGGACACGTGTTCAAAAGAAACAATCATACATCTGATGCACATCTTCTTGTCACTCTCAAATTACATATTTCTTTAGCTGATAATGAGATGAGTGGTTTACTGATGCATGTGTTACCAAACTTGGCGATGAATTGTGCTTCATCCATTAGCCTTATCATTTTGTTGCTGTTCCCGTGTATGTGTGCTATGTGCCTTTCGCTTTGTCCCTTCTTAGATGCGCTATACCTTTGGATGCTATGTATCACCAGCAACCTCGCTGTGCAACCTTAGTCGACTACAGGAGACATGGCTGGCAATTGAACTAGTGCTCAGCAGCAAAATGACACCGTAACTGATTCAGTGCAGTAATATACAAGGGCGGTTGTACTCACATTCGCAAGTTGAGAAAGTACTGAGCTCTCGCTTTCTCCTTGGCCTCTTCCTGAGTAAGATCTTTCTTGATGTCCTTAGATACAGTCTTCCTCGGTCGCGCTACACTTTCACCATCGTCGCACCTTTGACTGCTGTCACTGAGCCGTGGACTTGTGGAAGACGGTGTTGTACTGCTGCGCTTGCTTTGTTCAACGACAGCAGTGAAGCTGTTCTTTTGCTGGGTTTTCTTGATGTATGCCTTGACTACAGGGTTCTCTGCATTCTGCGAAATAGCTGGTGTTCTTGCCTCATTCATTCCTAGGAGTGAAAGTACAATGTGCAAAATCAATTGCTGTTGCTGCAAGTGTTTTTACCCGTGTTTATTACACAAATTTTGCAGAAACCCATCTATGTGGAACTTTAATTTGAGCTTGAATGTGCCACATTGTCACAGCAAATGTTCAAGTGAGTAAAGGGAGCCTTAAGTAAAGAGATGGAAAATGCAGCCAAGGATGTCAAAGGGCTATGTGGAGCAATGAAATTAAGAAATTTGCAGGTATAAAAGGAAATCATGCAGGTCAGGGTGGGTTCGAAATCATTGGAAGAGGCCTAACGTCCTGCACTGGACGTAAGATAGACTGATGATGATCGGCTGAAAGCTGGGCCAGTTGGTAATCGTACTTGAACATAATTTAACTCAGCGCACGACGACGCACACAAGAGAATGTGAGTGTTGTTTTTTTGTCGCCAATAAGTTGAATAAGGTTTGTGGGATTGCTGAACGGAAACTTAAGAAGCGCGTGTGTCAAGAGTAACTGAAGAAGGCTGCAGGGTCAAACACGTGACTCCTTTCGTACAATGTAGGTAGGGTGTCGTCTATCTTTTACCGTTTTCCTGTGGTCGTGTATAATATATAGGCCAAACAAGTAGGTGCATCAACATTAGGTTGTTGGAACACAGGCGTTCTTTGCAAGGAAATGCATACTCGCATGTGTCTCAACATGCTGCGCTGTGTAATTGCGCTCCTATCTTTCATGAAGCTAAAGTTCTATCGACACACAAAGATCAAACCACACGAGAAATAATTGAAGCATATAATATCAAAAAAAGGGGTGAAAAATGCATTAGCGTGCCTTCTATAGCCCTACATGATAGCGAGGTTAGGTTCTTAGATAGCACGTTATCTCAACTTTTCTGCTGTTGGAGAGTACACGTGGGGTGTATCAGGTTTCTTCTTTTTTCTTTGTTCAAGATGTCAGCTGACCTGCCGTTTTCCTGTTTTAGTGTGGTCACATGGGTGGGAGGGTTGAAGTGTTCCTTTCTTTCGTTCATGTCTTCCAATAAACATTCAGCTGCGAGTCAGCGCTGTGGTCTCCCTTCTTCTCTTGTGTCTGCGTCGTCGATGCGCTGAGTTAAATTATGTTCAAGTGATGATGATCAGGATGATAAAGAGTGAAACGTAAAATCACCTTCCATTAATACAGCAGTCTTTCAAAATTCCACATCCTTTATTTTGTGCTAACAGGTTGATTATAAGAGAAGACAAGAAATGTCAGTTATGCTTTTGATTTTCGTGTGAAAGACCAGCATGGTATGCCAGTGTACTACACAGATTGAGTTTTTTTTTTTTTTTTTTTTTTTTTTTTTTTTTTTTTTTGCATTTTTTTGGCTATTGTTTCAAAATCAACCTTCCAGGAACATCCTGTGTAAAGTCCTTAGCTCCATTAGAACACAATGTAGTCGACTTTTACAACCACTAAAAATGTCACAAAACCTGTCAAATACAGTACAATGTTCTACCAGACCTCAAGTTACGCATGTTCAGCATAGCGTGAAGCATAGAGTGAAGCCTAAGCACAGACCCTAAAAATCTATGTCAAGGAGAGGTGGGGTGGAGACTTAGACCTTCAAGCCTTCCCCCCAGTTCTACCTAACCCTTTGCCGAGTGAGTAAAGCGAAAGATGATGACAGAACAAGGTGGACGTCCCCTGCCCCCCTTCTCCTCCTTGCCCACTGAGGGTGGGGGGCATCTGAATCTACATGAAATGTACACCAAAATTTTGTACCCGAGCATTTCTGTATGTGGCCCCCATAACAATGTAACCTACTTCATCTCAGTGTCGAATCCATGATATCACAAAAATCACTACGGTACCACAGCTATAAGATATGTTGTAAGTCATTCATACAACGTCATTCGGTAACTTGTTCCACGTGTCAACAGCGGATACAATAAACGAATTTTTAAATGACTTCGTGTTATACTTGAAAGGTTTTATGTGCTTACTGTGCTTTGTCCGCGACTGTGACGTGTCTAGGCAGAAAACGTTCGCTATCTCGGTTTTGTAAATGCCATGGAATATGTGAAAAAAGAATTTCATGCTGTTGACGTTCATTCTGTCGTGCACTGTAAGAATAGCGGCTTTTGTTCTTAGACTTGTTACTGACTGCGTTTTACGGTAATAATTAAAAATAAATCTCAAAGGTCTATTTTGAACCCATTCGCATTTAGCGATGTTGTTCTGCGTATATGGCTTCCATATCGGGCATGCATATTCCAGCAACGGAAGTACTGTGCACTTGTACGCTAAAAGTTTTACTTCAGGTGTCGCATCACCAAGCCTCCGACGTAGCATCCAAAGCTTTTTTGTGTATTGTGTAACAATGTTGAAGCTTTTGAGGATGCATTGTTGAATCTGATGTACCGTCGTAGTTAATGCCGCTTTCAATGTTGAACTGCGCAGTGCAAAGGCCCTCACTTGCTCATCTGTGTTCTGCCGAGTTGGTGCTGTAATGTGTGTATTGAATGTTAGAACTTTGTTTGCATTTATTTTTAAATTTCTTTGTCTGAATTTGTGAGTTTTTTTTTCTCCTTTTGTATTGATTTTTGAAAACCATGAACTTGTGCCCGATTGAGCAACTCCTGTTTTGGCATGTATGCTAACAGCATGGATAAATAAAAAAAAAAAAAAAAAAGTAGGGCTCTGTGTTTTCGGACTTTATTTTTCTTGAAATTTGGAGGGTGTTTTTCGGGGTTTTTTTTTTTTTTGGAGGAAATTCAGTGTTTATCGGAGTTTATTTCTCGTAAATCTCCAATTCTCCGAAATTCGGTGTTTAATTTTGCATTATAAGTTGTTGCAATGTCTTATGTCATCTTATTAATTTTGTTTCTAATGAAAATGCATCGCATTGTTGCTGATAATCCTGTATTTCCATCCTTTCATTTTTTTTTTCTCGCTTCCTGTTCATGTAAACCCTGATGGTAAATTTAGGCTGTTGATGTGCACTGCTGCAAACTCGTCAAAGTGTACTTTAGTGGGGAGCTGGAGCTGGTCAAGCTAGCTGCTTTTCAGCTTTTCTCCCAGCCTGCCTCACCTTCTTGATGAAAAAGAAAGGACCTATCATTATTATTATTATTCTCAATACTCCGAAATCTTAGATGAAATGATGTCCGAACATGAAAACATGCGAACACACTAAGTGTATTTTAGATGTCTGGAAGGTTTCAACGTGCCAACATATTACATACAAGCAAAAATACTTGACTATAAAACACCCACGTTTGTTCGTAATACAACCTTAAAGCTTGTTGTAATAGACGCAAGCATACTTTACGAGGTCGCTGTCGCTGATGAAAGTGCACTCCTTCCAACTGATGATTATCAGCTTTGGAAATGCCCTTTGAACATTGAAAATGCCCTTTTAAAATCGGAGTTTATCAGATAAATCCAAATAGTCAAAAATTTTACCGACGGTTGTTTATAGGCATTTTTTCAGATTTATCCGAAAACACGGAGCCCTAGATATAAGTGGACAAAATCTGCACTCACCACTAGGGATGGTAAAATCGATGAACGATTAATCGATTAATCGAATAAAGGTACGCGGTTAATCGATTAATCGTAATCGATTTGCGTCTTTCAATTAACCGAATTAATGGATTAAAACTCTTCGATTAATCGATTACGGCAACTGTCCCCCCCCCCCAACTCAGCCCCTTGGCCGGTGCGCATAAATGCGAGGGCGAGCGATGCCGATACGCAATAGTCGAGCGCACCTACTCTTTTTCACTACAGCGCATATTTGTACGCTAGTACAATGAGCCCTAACTCTTCCCAATCTAGGGCCCTGAAAACCTCCTGGAAACACGCGGTGAATACTCCCTGCCGCACGCCCTTCATTATTGGGATTCTGTCGCTTTCTTTATGGAGGACTATGGTGGCTGTGGATCCGCTGTAGATTTCTTGCATTATATTTATATAGGCTTCGTCGATGCCCTGATTCCGCAGTGCCTGCAGGGATAAGAGTTAGGGATAAGAGTTAATGGAGAGTATCTTAGCAACCTGCGTTTCGCTGATGACATTGCATTCATGAGTAACTCAGGAGACAAATTACAGCTCATAATTACTGAACTGGATACGGAAAGCAGAATAGTAGGTCGGAAAATTAATATGCACAAAACTAAAGTAATGTGGAACAATCTCGGCAGAGAACAGCGCTTTGCGATAGGTGGCGAGACACTGGAAGTTATAAAGGAGGACGCCTACTTAGGACAGGTAGTAACCGCGGAGCCGAACCATGAGAGTGAAATAACTAGAAGAATAAGGATGGGATGGAGCACATTCGGCAGGTATTCTCAAATCATGAATGGTAGTCTACCACTATCCCTCAAGAGGAAGGTGTATAACAGCTGCATCTTACCGGTACTTACCTACGGAGCAGAAACCTGGAGACTTACAAAGAGGGTTGAACTTAAATTGAGGACGACGCAGCGAGCGATGGAAAGGAAAATGATAGGTGTGACCATAAGAGACAGGAAGAGAGTAGAGTGGGTCAGGGAACAAACGGTTGTTAAAGGATATCATAGTTGAAATCAAGAAGAAGAAATGGACATGGGCCGGGCACGTAGTACGTCGGCAGGACAACCGCTGGACATTAAGGGTAACTAACTGGATTCCAAGAGATGGGAAACGCGTGAGGGGGGAGACAGAAAATTACGTGGGCAGAGGAGATAAATAAGTTTGCAGGTATAACGTGGCAGCAGAAAGCACAGGCTCGGGTTGATTGGCGGAACATGGGAGAGGCCTTTGCCCTGCAGTGGTCGTAGTCAGGCTGATGATGATGATGATGACAATGAGCCCAATCCATTGGCGGCCCTACCCATAGAGCAGGGGTCTCAAACATGCGGCCCCGGCCCGCACATGGCTATGTTCTTCCCATATTTTTTTTTATTTTAATAATAGGTGCTTTTGTGAGCTACACAGGCATGACTAGTATAAAGCATTATTTTCGCCAGGCAGCCCATATAGTCACCATATGTTGAAGCGTAACCATGAAATAAAAACATTATTTCAGAAGTGGCGTCCGGGTTTTACTCATTTTGGAAATCGGTATTGATGTGTTGTTGGATGAAATCCTGGCACCAAATCTTCTTCACAAATGACCCGTATATGAGGTATGGGAAAGGTTTTCTTTTGAATCGTAGGCCTTGCTGACAATGTGTACCCCCCCCTCTTACATTCTTCCCTGACCCGGTCCTTGCGGGTCTAAATTCTGCGACTGCAGCCCGCTGCCCGAGATGAGTTTGAGACCCCTGCCATAGAGGCAGAAATGAACTCGCCCTAGTCTCCGTCGTCTACCAAAGCCCTCCCAAAGCTTCAGGCGCGCGCAGGGAAAGCGGCCTCACCCCGACGAGACAGAAACGCACTTGCCCGCGTCACTCCACTCACAGCTTAATGCGTACGCCAGCTCTCGTTCCCCATCTGCTTTATCATGTGCTGGTTAACCGTCGGCAACGTTCACGTGGTGCTTACTTGCTATATTGCGTTATTATTACATTGTGGTGTGTATACTGCTTCCTTTGTCTTGTCGTAACGGCGAGCAGTCGCAAGAGGAGCGCGGTGTGGACGTTCACAGAAGATTCGAAAGAAAACGACCACTGCGATGTGTGATAAAGCTGGTAAGCAGTACTCGAAGCCAGCGACGGAAAGCTCGTAAGATATCAACTGCTTCACGCCAACTTTATTAATGTCGCTGCTCAATGACACAAGGGATTCTTATGTTACAAAAGGATGGACTGTTGGAAATTCATATTCGTTCAGAAAGCTGGGTCCTCTTCGCAGGACCCCTTCCTTTGTCCCCGTGTTTTCAGCGCTATGGATTCATTGAATGAAAACAGAAATGTTGTGTGTCAGTGCTCATCAGTGAATTTGGTTATTTTCTGTATATTTCAGACGTGCGAGGCATCGTCTAATTGCATATTTTGTTTGCGTTCGATTTCGGCTCCGCGCTTTTTCATCGTGTTTCATCGCATAAACTCAGCTCTCCTTACCTTTGATAAACTAGCGAATTTCTTCGCCTGCTGTGCCAATGGCAACTTTTGGCTATATTATTTAACTCTCAGGTCCGCCATGGTGAATCAGTTATAGCGCTCGCCTGCTGACCCGAACCGCGGGTTCCAACCCGTCCGCGGCGATCGCATTTCGATGGAGGCGAAATGCTCGAGGCCCACGTACTGTGCGATGTCAGTGCACGTTGAAGAACACCAGATGAGGAACAGCTTTATTCAGCCGGGCTCGAGCTAGATCACACTGATGATGATATTGTTAAGCGAAGAGACGCAGACGAGAGGCTGTACGTAGGTGTATTAACAGGAGAGTACTAGGGCACTTCACGCTAAGGCAGCGGCACGCAACAGTCTCTAAATCGTCGTCGTCTTCTTCAACGAATTTGTCCTTCGATGGCTGTCCATAGCATTACCCCCGGTAGAAGCACCGTCCCGGAGCTTTTAAGATCAAGGGTCAGGTGCACTGGAGTAGGCCTTGAGTCTGCTGACGTGCATGATGTCACTTGATGCCGCGGCGGAAGGTGAAGGAGAATTGACCAGGGTAATCTCGTAGGTTACTGGTGTGACTTGGCGGATGACGCGGTAGGGCCCTGTGTATCTAGAAAGGAGCTTCTCCAAAGTCCCACGTGACGAGAGGGTGACCAAAGGAGCACGAGCGCCCCAGGAGAAAAGTGTGCGTCGCGGTGGCGGGCATCGTAGTAATGTCGCTGTGTGGCTTGTGAAGCAGTCAGCCGAGTACGGGCAAGCTGGCGCGCATGATCTGCAAGCGCTATGGCATCCCGTGCATACTCTGTAGTTGGGGTGGCAGCCAAAGGAAGAACAGTATCGAGGGGCAGGGTGGGTTCTCGACCGTACAGTAGATAGAACGGCGAAAATCCGGCAGTGGCGTGCGAGAAGAATTGTAGGCGAGCGTGACGTAAGGGAGAGCAATGTCCCAGTCATGGTGATCATCCGACACGTACATAGACAGCATATTAGTAAGGGTTCTGTTGAAGCGCTCCGTGAGACCGTTCGTTTGAGGGTGGTATGAGGTGGTCAGTTTGTGTTTAGTGGCTGAGGAACGCAGAATGTCGGCGATAACTCGAGCGAGAAAGTTACGGCCACGGTCAGTGAGCAGCTGTCGAGGCGCACCATGGAGCAAGATAATGTCATGCAACAGGAAGTCCGCGACGTCGGTGGCGCAACTGGTGGGGAGAGCCCGCGTTATGGCATATCGGGTGGCGTAATCAGTTGCAACGGCTATCCATTTGTTCCCGGCGGATGGACGTTGGAAATGGGCCGAGAAGATCAAGTCCAACACGGAAGAATGGCTCTGCGGGAACATCTATTGGTTGGAGATGACCAGCAGGGAGCATCGGGGGAGTTTTGCGACGTTGACAGGAATCGCAGGCAGAAACGTAGCGTCGGACTGAACGAAGAAGACCGGGCCAATAGAAACGACGGCGGATGCGGTCGTATGTGCGCGATGCCCCTAGGTGGCCCGCCGTGGGAGCGGGCCACCTTCGCTTAACATTTTGGTGGACGTGCTGGGTACCTCCCTTCGTCACGAAGCTTCGCAGCGGACGCCACCTTGAGCCTTGCAACATGGCTCTGGAAAATACCCCGCACCTCTACCAAAATGTTAAGCGAAGAGACGCAGACGAGAGGCTGTACGTAGGTGTATTAACAGGAGAGTACTAGGGCACTTCACGCTAAGGCAGCGGCACACAACAGTCTCTAAATCGTCGTCGTCTTCTTCAACGAATTTGTCCTTCGATGGCTGCCCATAGCAATATGTACAGATGACGAAGATGTACAGGTGATGATGATATGTAAAGAGAATGAGGAGCCATTCACTTGTCGCGCTCATAATATGTATATATCATGACTTTAAAGCTAGCATTCCTGCGATGCAGTTAGCCCAATTTATACGTGTTAAGTCACTTGGGCAAACAGCGTGTTCAAGCGCAGATTTATTGTTATATGACGCGGAAAATGTAGACTCAGCTGCTCTCTTGACATAAACACGTATAATAGATTAACCCTAGCACTTGCAACTAGGACCTCGTCTCCACACGAAGCACAACAGTTGCCGCTTTTAGTTGCGCGAATATACAGCTCAAGGAAGCGCACTCGCGGATTATGAAAATGGTCGTACAGACCTCGGAGAAGTGCTGCTTTCAGCTAACGCTTGCTGTCACACGTCAGCGAGCCTATAGAGGCCCCCGTCTTCTGCTGTAACGCGAAAGGAGGACAGTAGCAAAAGACTATATGTTCTAATGCCTGACCGTGGGAGCCCGAACGCTTATAGTTCGAGCTCCGCGGTAGTCTAGGGGTTGCGGAGCTCGACAGCTGACCCGAGGGTCGTGGGATGGAATCCTGGCCACGGCCGCCGCTTTTCGATGGAGTCGAAAATGCGTCAGGCCCGAGTACTTAGACTTAGGTGCACGTTAAAGAACCCCCAGGTGGTCGAAGTTTCCTGAGCCCTTCACTACGGTGTTCCTCATAATCATATTGTTGTTTTGGGAAGTCAAAACACCAGATTATTATTATTATTATTATTATTATTATTATTATTATTATTATTATTATTATTATTATTACAGTTGCGGCTGTACACACGATTGAAGATGTTCGCGTAGAGCCGAGTTGGGCAACGAGGAGGTGAAATATGTGGATTACGCTGGTGCAACTGCCGTTTAGTTTAACCGGGAGGCAAAAATTCTTGTCACTCTACTTCCCCCAGATGCCTGTACCGAAGGTCTGTTTGAGGCCAGTATGTTGCTGTGAAATTCCGCATGGGCGACCTCAAGGAAGAGATCACGTTAGTCCGCAATTATAGTATTAGCGAGGGCTTCCGCAACATCTAAAGGACAATCGGAGAAAAGATGCCCTCCCAACGAGTGCGAGGCGTCTCATTTACTTCATCTTCCTCCTCGTCTCTGCTTTGCCTTTTTTGGGACATTAAACCCCAGATATTATTAAATATTATCTGCTTTGCTCTTCGCGGGATTTCCTAAGCCTCGGCCACGCAGCATGTTTCCGGTGCGTCTTTTCCACCAGTGTGGTCGCCGGAAACGCCTCCGATATCGGTGCGCTCGAGTAGCCAGGCTTGAAGAAATGCGACCTGCTGCCGAATCGTCCATGGATGATGGCCAAAGATCCTTCAATCCGTGACATCACCTTAAGACGACGGGGCCCCCGTGTCCATTGGCTGAAAGTGAGAATTTTCACGAAAGCGCAAATGTGCACATGTGACCTCTAGCGTTTGATAGAAAGACTTGGTCAAGATCACACACAAACAATGCCTCACAAACAATAAGGTATCCTTTTTAAAGCACACATAAAAAATGTCGATTAATCGATTAATCGATTAAAACATCACATCGAAACCAATTAATCAATTAAAGGTTAAATCGATGAACGGTTAACGATTAATCAATTAAAAATTTTAATCGACCATCCCTACTCACCACTGACACCTATGCCCTCCTGGTCACCTCCTTTCTTTTTACAACAGCTGCTATAAGGTGCTGACTTCATAAGCTTGAGGCGTGGTGCTTTCTTTGTGGCCTTCACTGGTGCAGAGCCTAAAAGCTGAGAGCACAGTGGCACAGGAGGGAATAAGGGTCTCATGCAGTATAAAATGGTCGAACATTGTGCACAATGTGAAAATGCACGCACATTGTAGGATTTTTCACACGTAACAGATCCTGTATAAAGTTTGTAGTAAAAGTCAAGAATGGATTTTTTGTACACCGGATTTTCCGGACACCCTTGATAACCCAAACACATTTGCATTCCAGCCATGTACCTCACAAAGCAAATGTGCAAAGGTATCTAAAACTTAAACTAAAACATGTCGCCATCCAATTTTTTTATTTCCATTAATTGCTGCAGGTCTAAACGAAATTATTTGAAGCTGCAACCATCATTTTGTTGATTATCTTGCAGTCCTGAACCAGTGCTCTCATTGCCGATTGACTTGTCTCCATAGTGGTTGCCGAGCATCAGCCTTCATTGCAATGCAGGAGTGTTAAACAGTTTAGTCAAGCATAAACATATTACAGTGAAGCATATTAAGAATCAAAAACAGATCCCATGCCTTGTGGGATTTGGTTTCATGCGAAGCAGTCGGCAAGTAATTGTCTATGCTAAATTTTATAGCTTTGAGCCAAGCGTTAAGAGGTGGATCGATGTGTTTTTGTAAGTGTTTAGCATTTGTGTGCACATCGTGGGCTTACTAGGAACATCAACTACACTAGCGTTTAAAGGGTAACTTATGGTCTGATGTAACGTCAGCACTCACACATTAAAGCAATGACGTCTGTATTATCGAAACGAAGTTGACTTTACGGTGCGATGATATGAATTTCATATGGAACTTTCATTAGCGCATTCCTCTGGGGTTGAGCAATGTTTGAACATAGCTTGCAGAATCATAGGAATACAAATGTAATGTTTATTAGACTGCTATAGAAGTGTAGCCAACACTGGAACCACAATTGTCGTTAACCCGACATAATGCCTGTATCATAGAAGTACATATGTAATGTTTATTGCTTTGTTATAACAATAAATAGCCAGCACTGCAACTACAATTGACGTTGCACTGACATTACACCTGCATAGGTTTTTTTTCCCCCCCAAAGCAGTGTCAAGACCTGGCGTGGCTCTGTGGTAGAACATACCTGACTGCCACGCAAAATGCTTGGGTTCAATTCCTTGCTGCGATCCTGATTTTTATTCTTTGTATTTTTTGGGTCAACGCTGCCGTTATCAGCTTTTTTTAATGCTCTCGCATTTAAATTGCCAATGACTGTCCTCGCCATTCCTTGGCACATATAAACTGTCATCCCCTGTGGGACATACCCGCATACCGCGGCCTGTGGTGTACGGGTATGTGTCACACGTGTCTGGAGGAGAGCGTTTGACGACGTATGCGACAGGATTTTCATGATGTTCACGTCACGACCATGCAGTCATATCTGCAAACCTTCTTACCCTCCCATATCAATTTCGGCCTACATCAAGCTAACGAGGCAATCATGAGAGCACCCAGACGTAGGCGGCTAGACAGATACGTAGACAGAAATGCTCAAAGTGCCTTATACCGGTGTCACACAGGCACTTTTAATCGCGATCAGCGCCGATCCAGATTAAGGACGATCCGGATTAGTTGCTGCTACACGGTCACTTTTAATCGCGATCAGGCCCGATCGGGATCAAGACTATCGCGATCCGCGCATCGCGATCTGGCTCACAGATAGCGATTCTGCTGTCGTCTGCGCCGCCTGGCCGCCTGGCCAAGCTTGTTGAAAGCACAGTAAACAAGAAAATCAAGCATAGCTCAATGAAAACACATTTAAAAAGCCAGATTTTTATAAAAAAACAAATTGTAAGCTGTTAATATTGGAACAATATCTGAAAATTCGCATATTTTAAGATTCGTATTGACCGCGTGCAGTTATGGGAGAAGCAGACGATAAGCAGACGCCGTTGTCTTCCGCCCTTAGTTCAACTGCAACTGTCGCACCGTTGGAGCATTGGGGCACCTTGAAGCAAATTGATTATGAGTGTTGCTAGCTTTTCGACTGCGTCGCAGCGTACACGCACTTCGAGGTCGAATGAAGAGACCTGTACATTAATTGACCGCTGGCAGGAGCGACTGGCAGACTTGAGGCGCCAGAAGCGAAACTCTGGCGTGCAATAACGAGATTGCCGCTTCGCTACGACTGGACGGCTACGCGCGGGGGCCATCAGAAATCAAAGTGAAGATTAAGAATCTCACACAGCAATACAGGTAAGTGCAACGAAATCTCTATCGAAACCGGATTAACTTGGGCCGTGTAGCAGCGGCCATAAAGTTGATCGCGATCAAGAAAACCGATCCGGATCGCCCTGATCGCGATTAAAAGTGCCCGTGTGACACCGGTATTAGTTTTAGAAGGATCCGTTGATGGGCTAGTTGGTATTTCAACATCAGAGCACGCGAGCATTTTTTGAGTGTAAAAAACAAATCAGGAGGGCATCTTGCAGATCACTGCAATGGTTGTAAATGCACTCCACACTTTGATCAAGCGACCTTTGTCAAGCGTGCAAAAACTAAGACAGAACGAGAAATTATAGAGGCAGCTAATATTAGGGAATCTGGTATCAAGTGCGTCAGTACGGCAAGTGTTTATCTAAGTGACAAAGAGATGCAGTTTTTGTATGCCAACCCATGATGCATCAGGAGCAGTTGATAACATGTGCGCATGTATAAAAGAGGGCTTCATGCTTTTCAATAAAACAGTTGGAAGTCAGCGCCAGTCTATGTCGTTTATGTGTCTTCTGTTGTCTTCGTTTCCTTGCGCTGCACATACTCAGTATATATCAATGCCTTAGTTTCACTACGGAATGCTTTGCATTTAAAAAGCCAGAGTCACAGGATGTGGTATCTGCTCCTTAATTACACAAGCACACCCCCGCTGTCTTGTGTCACAGAACAAGCACTAAGACGTGTAGCAAGTATACTGGCAGGTCATTCAAAGCCTATTCTAGACCTGCAGTAAAAAGGCATGCATTCATATTATTGGACTACCCACTATTTCAGGTGATCTTGTGGTCCTTAAAGAGTCCGAAAAATCAGACGATGACCGTGTGCTATAGAGCCTTTCATGTTGAGAAGTCGAAGTTTGTATGCTTGATGATAGCCTCAGTGTTAAAGGGGCCCTCCAATATTTTTGAAAAACTCCCCTTTTTAATCATGGACTGCGTAGACTGATGGCTGGGTATAATTTTACCACAGGTCAAAAGCACCGATATCAATAGATTTATTATTTATTCACGCAATGAAATCACTATATTGCTGCCGAACTGCATCAATGCGTATTGACACTCGCCATAACTATTGCGAGCGGAAATGACAGAGGAGAGTGCGGGCCTTTGATTGGATAAATGTAGCGTTAGTAGTGATGGAGAAAATGCATCAAAAGAAGAGATTATTATCATCAGGTTTCCTTTTGTGTGCTTTTCCACTGAGCACCAAATAAACAACATTGCAAAAAAAAAAAAGACTAGTATAAAACACGATAAAGGCGCTGGCTGCTATTTCGCCTCTGGCTTTTTGTTTGCGCGGGACGGATGTCCATACGAAAGGCTTCTCTCATTTATTTCTCTTGCTTGTGTACGTTCATGAGCTGCCTCATTTCACACATGTGGCAGGCGACCCCACTTCGAGCAATCTTTGTTTGCTGTAGTTTTCATACTAATGCAAACAGATATAGTGCCATTAAAAAAAAAAAAGAGCACTTGAAAACATGGTAGAGGCGCTGCCTGCTTTTCAGCCTGTGGCCTCCGAACATTGAAAAATGCATATACGAGGTTTGTCGTCATGCCAAAGCTTTTTTCTTGCCAGTGTATGCTCCTAAGAAGCCTCTTGTAGCGCACTCGTGATTGTTACGGCATTCAAAGTGTGAAAGTCTTTCACCTCGACGCATAGTTATTGGTCTCGCCCCTTTCCTAGGAGTGCGGGAGGTGTGGCACCACATTGTTACTGTAGCAACGGCTTGAGTTCTGTGCTGGATGGAGCAGGTAGTGATGTGCAAGCTTCCCCTACAAAGGACCTTTCAGCTCATTCCATAGGCGGTGCTTTGCACCATCAGTGGCGAGTGAAATGTGGTCACGTGACCCCACTAAAATCGAGTTGAGGGTAGGCACTTTTTTTCTTGTATTTTCAATTTTCTAGACATGTTTAAACTGCACGAAGACGTCAACACGTTAGACACATAGAACACGCACACACGAAGCGCAGCTTTTTTTTTTTTACTAGGCTGAATAACTCTGGACTGCGTGCCCGTAACCCTGCCATTCTTGCTGCATTATTCTTTTGATCATTCGGTCTACGCAACCCGCGAGTAAAGAATGGGCGCCTTAACCCAGCAGTGACGCACTTCTGCAACTATGATCAACAACAAGTCAATAAGTCAGAGGCAATTATGCGTCAAATGCTACAAGTATACATATGTAGCAGGTCAGTTTGTCCAGGTCTGTCCATTGAGAATGAACTGTCAACGGACAGAGTTACTTGGGCCTGAAGTCATTATCTTCCACGAATTAAACCTAGCACCATTTGGGCTATCATAGCACTGCTTACTTTGGTACGGTCAAAGTTAGTTGCTACTGTTCCAGCGGATGCGTTCGCTTCCTGTAGCCTTTTTTCCAGTTCACGCTCCTTCCATTTTATATGTGATAAGTGCCGGGTCAAATCTGAAAAGAAGAATGAAGGTAATGCCACTTAGCAACACATTGATGTACTATCGCGCCAGTATGAGCTACACCACGCGAGCGCGTGGCCCAGTGCACTGCAAGGTTGTACAGTGGTGCCGATGTGGCATATTTTGCAGTTAGTTGGGAGAGAGTTTGGCTGTTCCTGTGAGCGCGCATCACTCCCAATTGCTTGCTTTCATCCTCGACTTCCTTTATTTGAAGGAAAATTTTGCCATTTATTTAGCTTTAGCAAGAAAAATTTGAACTTTGTGTATCAAGCCAAGGGGCAGTTATCATTTTCGAAGCTGATATCACGACATGGCAAAACGAGGGCGAGCGTGAAAGCGAGGGAAGGCGATGCGCACTCAAAGGAACAGCTAAACCCTCCCCTGATAACTCGTAAAATATGTCATGATCGGCACCACTGTACAACATTACAGTGCGTTGGCCATGCGCTCCGCGGTGTAGCTCATACTGAGCGATAGTACATCCAAATGTTAGTCCCTCATGACTTAATATACTAGTTTTGCAACGCAAAAAACATTCTTTACTTGTAACAAAAGTAATCAGCTCCAGATAATTTTCTGACAAACTGAAGCTCAGCCATTATGACAATTTCTCATGATCATATTCCTTTCTGAACATCCACTGTTCAGAAAGCTTGCTGAGTGTGGTGGTAACTTTGATGAAGCACTGCTCGTACCACTAATGATGCACAGGAAAGGAATGAATGGGAATAGAATCATTGCATTATCACACTTCTGGTTCCTTAAAGAGCCCCTCACCAGGTCTGACCATTTTGAGCTGACCAGCGCAATGCATACACAATGCAATGCGTTCACGATCAAGTCTACCAAAATTTGCTGTGCTACGTGAAGCAGAAATGGGTCAAATTTCAATCTGAACGCCGCATACCCTTCTTCTAGCGGGCGCACACTCAGAGAATGAGGCGATGAGAATGAATGGCCCTACGTAGTTGGTAGTGCTTTGATGTCGCTCCTCTACGTAAATACCTGTGCTCTGACGTTGCTCAAAGGAACACGTGACACTGCAATAATTATTTGATGCGAAACGTGCAGTTTGTGTAATTTGTTGCTTGAATAGATGAATAAAACTTGAGAGCAATAATAAAACACACAAATAGAATGTGTGCATATTTTCTTTAATTTTTACTGCAAATAGCAGCGGGATGCGAGACTAATCTGCCTCCGTTTCGCATGCATTAGTATTCTCGCGCCTTGCGCATCGTGCAGACGACACCCCATAGAACTAAACTAATTTTCTATCGCGTCTCAGCACTCATTAGGCTCAATTGAGCCTCCCGCGTCTAACTAAATGTTCATGTGGCACTGGCTGATGATATAGTAGTCTCGCGTCCGTACAAACGTCGCAGCTTTCATGCTCAGTAATAGGTTGAAAGCTAAGTGATCGGCGAGGTCGCATTCGGCATAACTTGCAGAGATGAAGCCGATACAACACTGCTCGCACCTCGGGGGCTCGAGCACGTCATGCGCTCGTGACCTTGGGTGTGCATGATGTGTTCATGCATATGCGTCATGTGATCCTCCCGCTTGCGTGCCGCAGATGGCAGGGAAGGGATTTGGCTTGCGAAGGCTACACGAAGCGAGCAGTGAGGCTCTCATGCTCGCCTCTTCGCACCATGATTTCGCGCAGTTTCAAGACATTGGTTTTCTCAGCTTCTAATGGACCGATCAGAAAAATTCTTGTGGCATAATGCATTGGGCGCGCAACAACTTCCAGTGTCTCGCTAAAATTCGTTATGTCACATGGTAAGGGGCCCTTTAAAGGGACACTGGTTCCTTAAAGAAACATTAAAGCAGTTTAGAAGATAAATTATTCTTTAAGAACACTATACTCACTAATTTTGCAACCTGAGGCTAAATAGCATAGGAGGAAATGACCGTCCAAGTTTTATGTTGAAATTTTGCACCTTAAGTTCAGCAAATGAACATCAGTGTGACGTCACGGATTTCAAAGTATTTCTGCATATTTTGGCCACATTGGTGCAATAAAATTTGCTGAAACAAGCTATGCAAAGTTTTTGTGTTCCTTGGAACACAAATTAAACCACATTTACCGGTAAACAATTATGTAGGACCTAGTAGACGTCATCAAAATTTGTTATGTCACGGCAAGCTGATGTGGGAACTTCAAGGCAGCATCACCACCCATATTTTCTTTCTGCGCATTTCTTCGCTAACCAAGTGTTTCATTGCAGTAAGCGTGTGCTTTCAGTACAATAGTATGGATATTGCAATTTACTAATACGAGAAAAATCATTTTTCCTTTTAGTGTCCCCTTTAAGGGCTTTCTTGAATATGGTAAGTGAACTTGTTTCCTATGCCAAAGTGGATATGTCCACTAGGCCTGGATGCTCTCCCTCTAAATCAAGGTATTTTCTTTTCCTTCTAAAGGAGAGTGACAGGATGGTGGTTAAGGCATCCAGCTCCCAATTTCATATAGACGGAGGGCCACGATCTGAAATCCTGATGGGCGGTCATGAGCAAAATTTTTTCTTTCCCTGCCATATGGCATAGGTAACGCTGAGGAGATGGTCTAATGATGACACAAAAGTGGAAATTGCTTAAATGGAAAATGAAACACGAGAATTCAATAAAAACTGGCGTAGGAAGTAATCTTGCCCTGCATTGCGTCAGGCATGGGTGAATTCCCCGGCCTGTCTGATGTCACCCTCTTCAAATGTTATCGTCAAAGGCGGGCGAGAGATGTTCAGGCCTTTGCTATCAACCAAAGATACGAGCAATGTGTAAGCATTCCACGCTCAACCTGTTCGACCAGGAAATCCGCTATCTGACGTCACGCATGCAATTAAAGAGGTAACCTAATCTTTTTCCATGCTTTCCCTGTGTCTACGTATACTAAGCTTTTGCAATAAAATTTTCAGTTGGTAGTCAGCGCCCGTCCTGGTGTCACCTTCTGCAGTCCTATGTTCATGCCGTTTTTTCCACTTTTGAGTTACGTACCAGCTAGCCCACCTTTTGCCACTCGTCCAGTTTGACAATGACACTATGTCACTGACATCATAGTGATAACGTAACTGAAGGGATGGACCAACAGACAAACAGATTTTTGAGCCCTTAAATGCTGTTAGAGTAAAACAAAATGCAGCGTGGGCATAGATTTAACATGCTTTGAATTAGTTTCATGAGCATGATGTCTGTTCTACAGAACATGACGGGCATGGCAAGATATTTGTCTAGACACGAAGAGAAAGCACTCTGAAAGCACCCCCCCTCCACCCACCTGATTATACAATTTAATACTATTAATACCTCTGTAGTGAGTTAACTGTGTGCATGCCGCATGTGAACACAGCACTGTAAACGAAGTTGTCCTTCTCCTTGTTAGATACACTGATTTATTAAATCCACCCTGATTTACTAATGTTGATGACATTCTAAGTGTTCACATTCGTTCACATGATCATGAGCTATACTTGTTGTTCTCATGAGGAACCAACGAAACAGAAGCGGTTGGATTTTGTTGGTTAACTACTGGAATACCGTGTTTACTCGATTGTAATGCGACCACGATTGTAACACGAGGGGTGACTTTTCATAGCGTTCAGGGAGATAAAAAAAAATAGAATTTCGGTATTCGACTAAATCGCGAAGGTTGACTTTAGGCAGCAAAAATCTGGAAAAAAAAAAAACGCGTTACATTCGAGTAAAGACGGTAGCGAAAACGTAACTGTAGGCAAATAATTTCATTCCTTCTTCCCACTGCATCTTTCTGCTAACTTTATTTGGTTTTTCGTTATCTACGGCTTCAAGACAAGTAGTTTTGGAAGCAGGGCTGAGTCAAGCAACTTCCGCGAAATTTATCAATCAAGAAAATGATGGATTGTGAAGGCCCCCTGAATTAGCACGACGTTGGCCCATTCGCCCGGCATTCACGGGCAAGATAGGTTGAGGAAAAACACTATACTTATCAAGTGTCGTTTGCCCTTTCTGTGCATGGCAAGCATTTCAATGGTGTCGAGGACGGGTCGATGTGGACACAGCGTACACGCGTATCTGAAATAGAAAGGAGGTTATCAGGCTCAACAGACATAACAGTTTCCATAGCACAGTTCACCAACGCGCTATGGAAAATTTTGTCAGCACTTACTTTCCGTTCTTGAGTAGAAGTGCTTCGTCTTCCGGTATGTGGCTCACAAGAATTTCGCTAACTCGACGTTTCTGAATAATGAAAACAAAAGTAAGGAATCAATGATCACGAGCTTGAAAGCTAATGCCCATGCGACTAGTTTCACTGTGCGAGCACAGTTTGTACCAACGTGCTGAGTACAACAACGAGAACGAAATGATCAGTGACGAAATACATCTGTACATTATACTAGCAAAAAGAAGCGTGATCAATTAAAGAACGCTCGCCTGTAAGTCTTGCAACAGCGCCGTATCCGTGCCCTCTCGTTTAAACGCCATTTTTTGTTTACAAAATGCGCAGCACGGATTGCCTACGGATTGACTCGTGGTGACTGCGTGCGGTTCTGCGTGATAACGTTGTTGGCAACAAAACCTGCCACGAAGTCAAACTCGCTGCCAAGTTTGCTCTCGGTCAGTGAACCTTTGTCTACAAAACCAAAGCGAGATCACAGACGCTTTGTTCATCAGGAAAAAAACACACAAGAAAAGAAAGAATAGACGCTGCCATAGAGCCAGCCGAACGTTTGCTTCTGTTTTCTATGAACGTACTGTGGCACACCATATGTAGCCCACGAAGCCGCATGATTCTGAACTACGCAACTTTGTGTTTCGGTTTCAGTCCCCACATTCGAAACTTTAGGGTGCGCCACATTGGGCTGCGTTTTATTTCCTTCTCTCTCTCTCTTTGCTACCATTATTCGCCCGCGTGCACTCTTGGCTTCATTGCTTAGGTGAGCAAACTTTTTATCGCGAAAACACACAAGATTGCAAGAAAGAAGGATGGAAATTTTGAGGGCTCGTTCCTTTGTTTGCCTCCATACTGAAGACCAGCAGATAACATGTTGATCACGTGATCGCAAGTGGCCTTCGTAGGAAACTCTATGGCCTTCCCCCAGCCAACGCACTGGAACAGCGAAGCGGCCGTGGCCATACCACACGCTGCTTCATGAATTGCGAACTCATGTGATGTCATGAATCCGCCGTTAGATGTGAAGTGCGCGCACTTACACCCGATTGGTCAAAGCGAGATCATCTGCCCTGCCTGATCAGCCAATGGACTTGCTAGGAAATTTCGGCGGACGCCTTCTACGACACAGGCTGGCCTAAACCCCCCAACCACACTTAAGGCCTGACCACACGTGCCCTGTTGCAGCGTGTCAGCGCGCGTCGTTTTGACGCGGCGCCGCGCCCTCTCCCTATGGAGAGAGAGGGCGCGCAGCTTCGCGTAGCCACGTGCCCTCTCTCTCTATAGGGAGAGGGCGCGGCGCCGCGTCAAAAAGCCACGCGCTGACGCGCTGCAACGGGCACGTGTGGTCAGGCCTTTACGCGTTAAAAAACGCGTCAGCGCGTCGCGTGCCCTCTCCCCGTGCGCGCCCTCTCCCCCCCCCCCTAGTAACGCGACGCGACGCCGAACCTACACGCCACGGACGCGTTGTAACGCGTCGCCGCGTGGAACGCTATGAATATTCAGCTGCTCCTGGGATCAACAGTAAATGTGCCAAACTGAGAGAGTTGTGGGGCAGGTGGTCCGGGAACTTATGCGCTGTGTTTTGAATATGTACGTTTGCTCTGGGGGGGGGGAGTGAGGAGGGGGGCAAAGGGGGGGCAGGCAGTAATATGGGGGCAGCTGCCCCTCCGCGGGTGGTGCCCCCGATTGGTAACTGCCAGTAACTGGGAGGCCAAACTTACCTTTGTAAAAGCTTCTCCGTGGATTTCAACAATTTTATTTCAGCGATTCTGGGACATTTCAGCCCGGGAAACATTACTTCCAGCACCTCAACTGCTTCTAAGCTACTGTCTACACCATTAACATATCCTAACAAACAGTTGTTAGTACGCGCTTCACCCTGTGTGTGTGTCTTCTCTCGTGTAGTTCGTCCAGTTTCTGGCAGCGCGAACAAGCCATGCATTCGCACCAACTAGCCCCCCCAGTAGCGTAGCCAGAAATTTTTTTCGGGGGGGGTTCAACCATACTTTATGTATGTTCGTGTGTGCGTTTGTATGTGTGCGTGCATATATACGCAAGCAAAACTGAAAAATTTCGGGGGGGGGGGGGGTTTGAACCCCCCCCCCCTGGCTACGCCACTGTAGCCCCCATTGCCGCTTTACTTGTATACTTGACGTTTCGTCGCCCCATATGGGAGCTTGTTCACAATGGAATCTCAAGTAAACATTTTGTTCTTTTTGGTCGGTGTATCTGCTCGCGTTTACACTATGTATTTCCCCGGCCAGACGGGTTGCCGTCAAACTTTGGAATTCATTCCTTTCATGGGCGTCCGGAGAGGGGTGCAAGGGGGGGGGGGGTGTTAGCTGCCCCCCCCCCCCCCCTGGAATTTCAGATATTTTTCTATGCAGTAGCAATTAGCTACACAGCTGGATTACCACACTCAAGTTCTGGCCTTCAGGATCGCCATTCAATATCGCACGTTTCACACTATCGACTAATCTTGCCTGTCGTGCCACGGGAGTGAAATAAGACTGTCAGTGCTGGATGCCCCATCCCCACTCTTGCGGATGCACCCCCCCCCCCCCCCCCCCCTGCAAAAAGTTCTGCGGACGCCCTTGATTCCTTTCCTTCATTTGTTCATAGCGAGGCTCTATAGCACCCCTCACTCATACTTATACCCCCCTATATCTTCCTTGACTTCATTATCTGCTGGTTTTCAGTAAGGTCTTGTCAAACAAAGAAACTAGCCCTCAATATTCCCTTCATTCATTCACGGCGACGGTGTATACCCTTGATAGCAAGGGTCTCCCAATGATATCCAGTTTACCCTTTCCTGTGCGAGCTATAGCTGCCTTCCTCGAGCGCGTTTCCCAACCCTTGGAACAAGGGACCGCTTGTCTATCCTACGCATTACGTGGCTAGCCACAGTCCATTTCTTTTGCTTGATGTCAACTAGGATATCTGCAACCCCTGTTTGTTGTCTGACCCATTCTGCTGTCCTCAAGTCTCTCACTGTTACTTCCACCATTTTTCGTCCCATTACACGCTGCGTGGTCCTCAACTTATTCTCTAGTAGCTTCGTTATCCTCCACGTTTCAACTTCATGTGTTAGAACTGGCAGAATGCAGTCACTGTATGCTTTACGCTTTAATGACATCTTTTCTTAAGCGAAGTTCTATTCAAGTATTCAATTCACGAATTTGTCGAAGAACCGGGAGAAGTCCAGCTTCCTGTGAGGATAGAGGTGGTTGTGATATTTGACGGAGAAGAAACCGACGTAGCACGCCAGGATGGGCACGACGCCGCCCAGAACTATCATAACGCGACACTGATACGACATTGGCGCGTGCTTGCGGAGCGGTCGCACGAAGAATGCGGTGCTTGTGGAGGGGCTCGAGCGACTGCCGGGACGGCGGCGATCTCGGAGCCTTTGTCGCGTCTCGTACACTGCAGTCTCGAGGGCTTCCCTGTTCCTGTCCCTTTGGTGCGCCACGTGCGTGAAGCCAAGCACGAGACGACAGCCCTTTGCGTTCGGGAGTGGCAGGTAGCTGTGGGGTTGGTCGCCGGCTGCGATCACGGCGCGACCGCACTTGGCAGGTACAACGGCCTGCATGGAGACGACGGGAAGGTCTGGAAGACGGCTGTTCTGTAATACTTCCTCACGACCAACAACTATCGTGGGCAAGTCCACTTCAGCGCTCGAAAGTGATCATCAAAATGCCGACATAGGGCAGATAACGGGACAAGCAAGAACACAGACAGAGTAATTGAGATTGAATGTGTCGGCTAATGTGAGAATGTCATTGAATTGTGAGTGAATGACGAAAAAAATATTTCTATTATAACAGCAGATAACGTTATCTGCTGTTATAATAGAAATATTTGCTGTTATAATAGAAACAAGAGTACGTGTTCCTTGATGTACGTACGTACATCAAGGAACACGTACTCTTGTTGGCAATCATCTCTCAGAACTATAGGCGACGTTTGTCAATAGACCTTGTTACAGCAGAGAAGAAACACGTCCTTTCTGTACTGTGGCACGGCAGTACAAAGGCTGACGTCACAGCTTTAGCAGCGCATTTTTGGGAGTCACGCCTACTTAGCACAGCCCAAAGGAGATTATGGCAGCGACCAGGGAGCTTTCTGTCACCAGATCTATAACAAGCCAACACATGACAACGTTAAACGACATTAGTCGATATTTAAGCCATGCATCTGATACCCGACAGAATCACCAATCACTTTGTAGTCATCTCTCGGCGAACACCAGCCGGCATGGATTATCCCTTTGCAGACATTCTAAGACGGTGATAATTAGTAATGGAAGCATGCGAGTAAATATGGTAAAATAATGAAAAACGCGGTGCATTCCACTGCACTTGACGTGGTGACTGCTTTGTTGTACCCCAAACCAACGATGAATTCTTACTCGTATTTCGGAGGTCGAGTGGCTGGTGAACACGAAGTGGCCACCTTGCGAACCCTCGCTCAGGAATAGAGTGGCACTGCAAGAAATAAAAGTTAACGTTGGGCTCATCACGCTTTGGCCTTTCGCAACAGGCGTGCACGGTTCCCCGGCAGGGCGGGTGGGGGGTGGGGGGAGGACAAAGTTTCATCTCGGCACCCCCCCCCCCTCCCCCCCGACCCTTCGTTGGTCGATCCCAAAGGACAACATGCTTAGCATGTAGCTTGAAAGGGTTGACTGTTGGACATGTTGGTGTGGATTCATTTCGAAATTTTAACAGCGCTAGAACGTTTAGGAATGCTTAACAATGAATGAAAAAATTAAAATGAAGTGATGGCGCGCTTCTCACTATGGCCTGCGTTTGGCTGCTTGACTGCACAAGGGGAGAAATTCGTCCTTCTTGGTAAGACATTAGGAAAGACATTAGCGCACGTGTTGTGTCCTCCCTTCTCGTCCTCGTGTCACTTTGCGCTAAATATTTCCTAATGGTCCTTGACAATTAGGGAGTAAATATGGGAAGTAAACAGCTCTTGGAATGTAACATCAGGTGCCTTCGGCCGCCATTATCGTCAGAAACCTGCGTAGCTGTGACCCGGCTCTTTAAACAATGACGAAGCAGGTCTCACCATAGGCGTGCGCTTGGGGGCAGCCCCCCTCCCCCCCCCCCCCCCTGTTACCGAAGAGAGGGGGGCGCAAAGTCTGCCATATACATTGACTTAATAGAGAGGGAGGGCGCTGCGACGAACCTTCGCCCCCCCCTCTGAAGGGGAACCCTGCGCGCGCCTATGGGTCTGACTGAGTAAATGTATGCGGCAGACTTTGCCCCCCCCCCCCCCCCCATTAGGTGACTTGGTTAGGGGGCGATAATCCCCCCCCCCCCCCCTACCCCCCTCGTGAGCACGCCTATGCCTTTCGCCATCGGGAATGATGAATAAGTCATCGAAGGTCACATGAAGAGCGCGTCAATGCGGGGTGCGGAATAGCGCAATTAGTTTGCAGTGGAATAGGTCCCTATTCTAAACGTTGACAGCTTAAGGGCGTGTCGCACGCTTTATGGAAAGTATGGACAGTTCAGTCCAAATGAAATACACTTGGGTTGTTGACATCGATGATCGACGAGATATGGTGCAAGGACCCAAGATGTGTTCTTTATATGTAAATGTATGTTCATCTAACTAATTTCTGCAGAAACATTGTTCAGATATTCCGTTTCTATTAATGACTGACTGTTCCCTTTTTCAGTGAGCCGCACTGTGCAGTAGATTCTACGGCAGTAAAAGTTCGTGAATGAGCATATAAGGCTTGAAGGACACAGCACGGAGATGGCGCGACGATGTTAACAAACTGACAGGGGAGTTATCTTGCCGACTCAACAGATTCAACAGTGACGTAATTCATTGGGGAAGTCTCATATAAGTTATGCAGAAATACTAAACTAGAGGCATAGGTGCGGAACCCGCACGTAAATGGTCTGAAAACCTTTAGATCATTTAGGCACATACAGGGTGTTTGTTTTTCTTTTTTTTTACGCGATACCAAATTTTTATAAAAGGGCTATGACAGTCAGGCCCCTGTCGTCTTCGCAAGCGAACTCTACGCCGAGGCGGAAAAATTTTGCCGCACCTAAAGTTACATGCATATGAGTAATTAACAAACCTCGTTAATGAACTTTTTGATTGTTAACTTAAAGCCGTTGCTTATATGGAAGAGTTGTAGGGTGTCACCATTTGACATGCAAATTTCTTAAAATTTGCGAAATACACAAGTAATTTGAGATAATAATCACCGAAGTTCAAGGCCGTGATCGAGGCGAAACCGAAACTGAGCGCCCCGGTGACAATTTTTGAAAAAAGGCACGTCGCAGCAGAATGTGATCAGGAAAAACGGCAAGCCGTCCCAAATACCCAAATGGACCTCTAATTCTTTGCGTTTGGTGTGTAGTGCTTATCTGTGCGCTGTACGGCTGTACCCTAGAAAACCGCAATTTCCACTTTTTCTTTCACTGTACAGCTCAAAACTAGGCGGCAGCCACTGCGGCTCTAGTTCTCGCCGATAAGCGCACGAGCTTTTGCATGGTAGACGAAGAATTAAAAACAGCGCTAAACACGGGACGAGAAGAGGGCACATACACGGCGCTGAACTAACAAGCAATGTTTTATTGCAAAACAGGTGCAATATATAGGACACAGGTAACTGCGCAGAAACCTCTTCTCGTCCCGTGTTTAGCGCTGTTTTTAATTCTTCGTCTACCATGCAGCACCAACCAGCCCAATCAAGCACTTTGTTAGAGCTTTTGCACTTCTTTCGAGTTTAACAAAGAAAGGGATAACCGCTACGCACCAAACGCAAAGAATAAGCGGTCCAATCGGGTATTGGGAGCGGCTTGCCGTTTTTTCTGACTACGTTGTGCTGCGACACACCTTTTTTTTTTTTCAAAAATTGTCACGTGAGCTTTCGGTAAGACGTACCAGGTATGACGGATTTCCTGCGTTTCGCCTAGATCACGGCCTTGAACTTCGGTGATTATTATCTCAAATTACGTGTGTTTTTCGCAAATTTGAAGAAATTTGTATGTCACAAATGGTGACACCCTACAACTTATAAACAACGGCTATAAAGGTATAATAATTGAAAAGTTAAATAATTAGTTTTTGTTAATTACTCATATGCATGTAACTTTAGGTGCGGCAAAGGTTTACCGCCTCAGCGTAGAGTTCGTTTGCGAAGACGACAGGGGTCTGACTGTCATAACCTCTTTATAAAAATTTTGTATCGCTTAAAAAAAACACCCTGTATACATTACAGATGTAATGTGCATCTACGTCGCATATCATTGTCCTCACGTTCTAACTTATAGCGAGAAAAAAAGGTCTTATAATCACCGGATTAATCCATAATATTAAGTGTCTCCAGTAAAAAAAGTAAGCGCCAGGGAAAACAATTGTTACAACACACGCTAATCTATAGAAAATGCCAACACACCTGTAGTTCTGCCATTTTGTATGTGAATTCCGCTGAAGGCAAGCACCGTCCATTTGACGCTCGCAGCTGACTGTTTCACCTGATTTACGCTCGTCTCTGTTAACAGATGGCTCTGCGTAAGAATAATAGAAAAAAAAAATACAGGCTGTCTCAGTGTTCAGGCAGAGAATATTATACTTACACATTACCGCTGCGCAGTTATCGTTGTACACTCAATGACAACATGAAAAAGAAGAACAACAAACAAAAAGAGCTCGTAGACTGTTCAAGAATTGATTTAAACTCTTTTTTCTTGACACGTGAAGAGGAAACAGAGACAAGAGGCAATATCCCGAGAGAGGTCTCTGTACCAGTATTTGCGGTATTTAACTCGGCACGCATACGAACAAGAACTTTCGCATTAGAACTAAAATATAAGAACCTAAATCAATGAGTAAAATAAACAGGAAACACTGGAAATCACTGGTCAACAATATACAAAAATGCTGTGCACGCACACAATTAGGCAATGCAAGCGCAACGCCTTGGCCATGGAAAGATTCTTAAAGGGGCCATGACACGGTCACCCAACAATTTGTGGTTTTCAGCGAAAACTAGAAGTAGAGGGTCTATTATGTCTATACAGATATAAAAAGCTCGCCGTAAAAGAATATTTCAGTGCAAAAAGGGCCCTGGAAGTCGCCGGCTGCAAATCCCGCCCACCGCCATTTTGCCCTTTGACGTCACGTGCAGCAAGGAGTGTAGCCGTCGTCTTCTACCACAGTTTCAGCCGCTGCAAATCGTTCAATTTCCGTGCGAAGCTGAAGAAAGCTCAACTATCTCGATTTCACGTGGCGCTGACCACGGAAAAATATCGTTCGCCGGAATGCAGACACTCGCACAGCCGGCTGCTTGTTACATCACGACTCGCGAGTGCGCCAGTGTTGCCCGACTCTCAGGCCGCTCGCGTGTTTGTAAAAATATTCAATTATAAATCAAGCGCTCGACCAAATGCGCTAAAATTTCGCCAGCTTACTTGTGAATGCTCAAGGATTAACCCGCATACCACAGATTATGATCAAAAATTGTGTGTAATGGCCCCTTTAGCAAGAAGTAGAGACCTCAAACATCTTATACTAGAAGGCCTGTGTGTGATAACACGGTGAGATCTGTGTTGCAGTTTAATACAGCACGACGAGTAAATGTAGACTTCGCGCACGCAGATCAGAAGATACGAGGTGGTTTTCAAGTGCGGAGCACTTTATGGGGCCAGGATGTCGTATGTTGTCGTCGTCGCCTGGCGTAACGCTCCATGTGTAGCATATTGAGCGCGCGCTCTCGCCAACGAGAAGTCTTCTTCTTCTTGCTCTTCGAGCGCATTCATGATGATCGCTTATCATCAGCAGCAAAAGAGAACTAGTGCGCTTGGTGTAACGCAGGCAAAACCACGTATAAAAATAGAAAAAAAAAAGGCGGAAGCAAGCGCGAAATAGAAAGAGAGAGAAAGACAAATATAGTCTTTATAACTTGGAAGCGCAAAATCGACGAGGACAACGAAGGAACACAGATACACAGGACAGGCGCAAATCTGTGTTCCTTCGTTGTCCTCGTCGATTTTGCGCTTCCAAGTTATAAAGATTATGAACCAACTAGCCCAGCAACGCATTCTTTTAAGACAAATATAGGAAGAGCAAGAAATAGAAGGAAATGGATAAAAGAAGAAATAAATAGAAATAAAGAGAGAAAAAACGAAAAAGGAGGAAAGAAAGAGAGGAGGAAAGAAAAAGAAAACCGAGGAGAAACAAAGAAGGCTGCCAAGCTCCGCACTCCCTTCACGCTTGGCACCCCTAGTGCGAAGCTGCCTTAATTTTTTAACAAGGCCATTACTGAACACTCACTCCGAGAAGTCCCGTGACATTCGAGTCGAGTCGTGTGGAAGTTCAGAGGCGAGCGTAAGGCGAAGTAGGCCTCTGCGTAGCGGCGAATTCTGCTCGACGACGCCAGGACAAAGGTTGGCCACATCAAGAGTGCTGGGCGAAATCTGCAACGCCTGGAAGAAGACATAAAATAGACTGATAAACAAAACTAAAGAGAACGATGGCCCGCAGACATTGGCGGCCGGGGAGTGGAGGAGGGGGGGAGGGGGGTTCAGACGTCCTCTCTCTTGAAATTTAATGCCACAGTAAAAGCTCGTTAATCGACCTTCGTTAATTGAGAAAATCTGATAAATCGGACACGTTCTCCGGTCCCGGTCAGCATATGTATTGTTTAATGTTATCAAATCGGATGATCCTAGGGAGCACAAAAGTGTGAAGCGCCGCACGTGTGCGACGCAAAGCGAAAACGGCGTTCGCGAACAGGAACGGCCGCGGACCTTCAGAATGGCGAGGTCACCATCGATAATCTTACCACAGTCACGTTGTTGGTGATTAAGGCGATTAAGGCGTCAGCGGCTGCGGCTAACTGGTTTCGTTTTCGCTTCTATCGGTGCACGCGAACTGTGTGGGCGCTTATCTACGATCACGTCGACAGCACCTGGGGTCAAAGCCGTGACTAGCAATGGTTTCGTTTTCGCCGCATGCTTTCATATAACTGCGCAGTCGCCATCCACGATTAAGGCACTAGCGAGCCAGGTTTCTTCTGCAGCACGTGCGATGCTCAGCAGATTCGTTTCGACTCTGACTGTGACGTCACTGCGAGCACCCCGCCCACACTCCCCTCCCTCGGAGCAGGTGCTGGTTGGCAAGAAAGTTCCTCTGGCGGGATCTTTCTGCATAGCAGCGCTGCGTGTGTCTTCATTCCTTCGACAGAAGTTTCTGCGCATTGCTACTTTCTAAAGTCACAGCTTTTAAAAGGAAGGGTTGCCTGCCTATAATGCACGATTTTGTTAGGTTAACATGTGGCGATTTGTTCGTCGTAGATGGCAGCCATAAAAAAAATCTTATCCTATTCGAAAGCGAACGTTCTGCATGTTCACGGCGACTGGCGCTTTGAGAAATATTTGCATGGCATGGATGTGACCGTCGCGACATGTGCACTGCAGTTTTAAACGAGGTACAGCATTGGCGGCAGAATGGTTTCGAGCTAATGTGCGCGAGGTCACGGATAAGATCCTCACTCACTGCGCAAATTTCTGATCGGAGATGAAGGGAAAAAAAAAAACAAACAAACAAACAATGAAACACTTTTTGCTGTCCGTTAGGCTGAGGTTAACAAATCCCCGTGAAAATTAAAGCAAAGTTCTCACCTAGGGCGTTTCCTCCTTCACTCACTGAAAGTTTATGCGATTTTAAACCCGATAACTTAATTATATACATAATCTCTTGCGCAGTTACCTCGCTGCATCTGATGCCTACAACGTGTTTGCATGCTTGCTTTGCTCCTTTAGACCTTATACACAAACTTGTAATCCACATTGTCACTTCATAAAGATCGAGCTGTAAAGGTACCAATTATATGAAAAACAAGAATCTCCACTCTTTCCATTAAGAAGTATCAGGTCTCCGATAATACGAGTAATACCTCTATTGGGTTTGCGTATTCGCCGTGGCGGAGCGTATATGCAGCTTCGGAAATGCTAAAACATGCTAATAGCTCGTGCGTAGTGCATCATATACGGGCTTAAAAGCCCGTAGATCATGCACCTTTTTTTTCTGCACGCAGCGCAAACGCTAAGATGTACGCACTCGCAGATGATCACGTCAAATGCATTTTTACCTTAATCGAAATGTCGAATGGTGATGTTCCGTCGACAACCGGTCACTGCCACTGGCCCACAACGAGTGTCAATGTTTTCGCCAACAAGATGCATCGTTATTCACACAGCACACACAATATTCTCACTTTCACCGTCTGCAAAGGTGAACCAATATTGCCAATATGCCTTTCAAAGCACACTACACACCATAATTGAAATACTGCACATTTTCGAAGACGATGCCGCTGTTCCTCGCACAGGCCGCCACATGTGTTCACTTCTCCAAGATAAACAGCCAGCCAGCGTGGCAAGTTTTTCGTCATGCAGTTTACCGCACACCTAGATATTCTCTGACAGATACCACATCTAATCTTGCAACAGTAAGATGAAGTGTAAGCTTTAAAAAAATCACAGCATATCCACGGAGTGAATGATGATGAGTGGGCGAAGCTCCGGAGGTTCATCGGTAAACCGCGAATCTTTCGTGAAATTCGCCCAGTACATCATCAAAGACGTGATGGTGGTTGGTTGCATGTGGTCAAACGATATGCATGTGAGACCATATCGCGATGCCATGTGTTGTATGGCATCGCGATCGTCATCGTCATCAGCGTCATCGTTATGACGCATAGTGGGTACATTCCATGTGGTGTGCCGTGATGGCAGCGTCATCGTCATCACACAGGGAGATACTGCTGGTTACGCAGGTGGCTACTACGTACTACAAACTACAGGGGATGCACGACCCACGGCATAAGGAGCTTCGCCCCTAAAAAAGAAAATAACCTGCCCCAAGCACCGCGCGACTGTACCCTAACCACGCTGAGCCACCAGTGGGGGGTGTCTTGCCAACCGCCGCCTTGCACGTGCTCTGGTGACGTCACGCTGTGACGTAGCGTGCCTTCAGGCTGCCAGAACTGCGTGAACGCTGTGATCGTGCCGTTAGCGACCATGGTTTCGTCAACAGCGGATGCAGCACTACGCAACTTCGTTCTGACTTGGGGCAATGCGCCCCACAAACCTCAAGTGCGTCACAAAACTCAAGTACGGCGTAAGCTGTTGAAGATGACCTTTCAGCCACGGTAGAGTGTACCAGAACAGGGGAGCGCTCGGAACGAGCTTCGAAAAGTGATGCCAAAGCAGGGTCAAGCTGCCCGTGGAGCTGCGATCTTTAGCCTGCAATGTGTCGTCGTTTACAAGTTGGATGTGGCTCTACCAAAGTGGTGCAGGGGTTTTAAAATGCCCGCCGGGGTAAAAAAGACCCGGGTTCGAGTTGCAGCTGTAGATGGTAGGGTTTTGTTTGTTTATTTGTTTGCGCGCGCGTGTGTGTACGTGTGTGACTTGTTGCAACTGTGTTGGTTTTCTTTTTTTTTTTCGTTCAGCGAGAAAAGGCAAAGGTTTAAATACTGTAAAAGCAGAGCTAGATTGCAGTGCGTCCCGTTGAGCGATGAAATTCTTTTTCCTGCAGTTTAATAGAAGGCTGTCGAGTCGTGCGCTTACTGCTAGCTGTCGACTTGTCTACTAGGAGTGCTGTTGAACTGTTCGTCGAGATGCAGCGCCCATGAAGTGTGATCCTTTACACGGACACGACGCAAGCTGTCCGCGCACGCCGTCGCACTGACCTTTCTGTTGGTGTAGCAGTGCAGTTTCACCGGTTGTACTGCTGCAAATCCGTTCTCAGTTATAGTTTGTTGGATTCGCCGATCTAGCGTTCCGGCTCACGCCGTAGAAGATACCGCTTGCCATCCTGTAACCTTCACGTACCCCTTACCTCTGCTTCACCTACCGCCTTCTGACACAAAGAAAATCTTCGGCGCACCACGCGAGCTTTCATACCTCCACGTGGGCATGACCTCCCGAGTGGACATACTCGTCAAGAGGAGGTATCGCTCCGAAGAGTTCGCGTGAGTGCGGCTGTGACGCCTTCAATCCGCGCCAAGTGGGGCTACACCGACACAACTTCGAGCTGTCCATGTCCTGCGCCAGTGCGGAAAGCAGACCTGAACCACCTTTTATGGACATGCCCTGGACTACAAGCGGCTCGTCGACGCCAACTGCCGCGCGTGGGACATCAGCACACCAGGCCGCCGGACTTGCAGCGATGGATATACGGTGCGAAGGTCCCTCCTGGACTTCACGGAGGAACCACAGTTGCACAATTTTGTGTGGTGTGTATTGATGCTGTAGGGCAACTAACGAAAAAAAAAGGCGCGCTTTTTGTTGAATCCCGTGCTGTGGCGCTTTTGCGCTCACTGTCAAAACTATTTTATTTTATTTCACATCTCGCGTTTTTTTTTTTGTAACATTGCGTATCAACTGAAGCTACTTTTATGAAACAACAACACCAAAAGAAAACGAATACAGCTGTAACAAGTAACAGTAGAAGTAGAAACCTTCCATCTACAGCTGCAACACGAACGCGAGTCTTTCAAGTGCGAAGCGGATATTCCACCACTGCACAACTTTGGTAGAGCGAAGGGTAACTCTTAAACGACGGTACATTGCAGGTTACCGATAGCAGCGCTATAAGCGGCTTTGTCCTGATTTGGCTTCACTTTCTGTGCATTGGTTTTGCGGCAGTTCCGAGCACTCCCCCTGTTCTGGTTCACTCTATAGCCGCGGTCCGCATTCTGACATAAAACTTGTTTGCTACATCGTGATGGACCAGCGATCAGTTTATGGCCGTTTTTCCGCCTAAAAAAAAAAAAAAAAAAGAAGTCACGCGCACGTGATGGTGTTGGTGGTGGCGGTACGTAATATGGGAGGAGTTCCGAGCATGTTTCGGGTTAATTAAGAAACGGGGGGTCTTGAGCCGCGGTCACATTGTGAACGAAGTCGCGAATGACGAAGATTGCGGCTTTTCTGCTCTTATGTAAAATAAGTACTGAACTTACGTATTCAACAAACTTTCGTAAACTGCGCGAAAAGACGAGGACACGAGTAAGAAAAACATTCAGAACACCACCAGCGCAGACTGCCAACTGTTTATTTTTCTTGGAAGCAAGGAACAGATATTTCAAGCAGGAACCTGTACACGTAACCAATCTTTTTAATCTCGCATGTGCCGACAAAATTAATATCATTGCTGGATAAGAGGGGCCCAAGATAGCGACCAAACGCTGATCGGAAAACACGTGGCACCCATCTCGCTGAGCTTTGAACATGTTAAAACCAATCGAAAACGAGCAAACAAAACACGTTCGTGACATAACAAATAACCTGAAGATGGGGGCGGCCAAAACACATCATGCAGACCTATTCTTGAAAACACCAAGTTCTTGTTTAAATCGAGGGACCAGACCGAAAGGGAGATTGTTGAAGCGTATCACATAAAAAAAACTGGCAAAAAATGTATTAGCACGCCGTCTCTTTCATTATCGCCAGAAGAAGTTGTATTCCTGGAGTGTGCCCTGTAAGAAGCGGCTTGTATTTTTTGTTTGGGTGATTTTTCATGCAAAAGTAAGGTGAGCGCCAGATGTGCGGAGGGGATTAGTGTTTTACTTGATCGCTTTTAATTTTGTCACCCTCAGCTTTACTCCTGTTAATTGTTGCATCACATTGTGCCATACTTTTAGGTTTTCATTTATTTTACTTATACATTTGCTGAGCGTTAAATCTTTTGTTTTCACCAAATGATGTTAAGTCGAGCACCAGATGTGCGGAGGGGTATTAGTGTTTTACTTGATTGCTTTTAATTTTGTCACCCTCAGCTTTACTCTTGTTAATTGTTCTGTATCATTGTGCCATATTTTTAGGTTTTCATGTGTTTTACTTATACATTTGTTGAGCGTTAAATCTGTTTTCACCAAGTGTTGTTACGTCATCATCATTTCCCCTCTATTCAGGTTATTTGTTATGTCACGAACGCCTTTTGTTTGCTCGTTTTTTCGCTTTTTCGTTTTCGATTGGTTTTAACATGTTCAAAGCTCAGCGAGATGGGTGCCACGTGTTTTCCGATCAGCGTTTGGTCGCTATCTTAGGCTACCCTCTTATCCAGCAATGATATTAATTTTGTCGGCACATGCGAGATTAAAAAGATTGGTCACGTGTACGTTCCTGCTTGAAATATCTGTTCCTTGCTTCCAAGAAAAATAAACAGTTGGCAGTCTGCGCTGGTGGTGTTCTGAATGTTTTTCTTACTCGTGTCCTCGTCTTTTCGCGAAGTTTACGAAAGTTTGTCGCAATGAACCAACTAGCCCGCCAGAACGTATTACTGTATTCAACAAGAAAGTGAAAGTGCATGAATGTAACAGCCACTTGTTTATTAAGGCGAAAGCCTTAGATGCCTCATAAAAACAATATTGACTGTCGGCGTCCCGCGGCGTCCGGGATGAGTGATGCAAAAAATCACCATCACGTGATGACGTCACCGCATGACGTAATCTGACATCACATATCGCCAAAATTTGTGACTTCATTACGACGTCATGGCGCTTCAGAATATGAATGTCAGTGTGACGCCACAGATTCGAACATGTTTTCATTGTATTTTAAGACACTGGCTTAATACGTAGCACGTAGTATAGGGTAACCAGAACGTTGTGCTCCACATTCACACCTATCGACAAGCTAAAAATGAAAGCAAATTCATTCTAAAAGACTGAAAGCAAATTGTTAGGCTTACCTCAGTGAGCCATTTCGCATCAGCACTCCAAACTTGGACGTCTCGAGACCAAGATGATGCTTTCTTTCGCAGGTGATTGTTGCGCAGCGCTGTCGCCTGCGATTTTTTTTTAACACGAGAGCAATTTCTAAAGAAATAGTCTTCATCCCTCCATGCAGCTATATATGCCCATGTGCATTTATCATAAAAGAAATTAAGGCGTGCAAACACGGACGCAACAGACAACACAAGCATATTTCAAAGGAGGTGATCAGCGCCCGTCCTAGTGTTTTCTTTTCTTCGTCCCGTGTTTGCGCTCTTATTTCCTCCTTTGAGACGTGTACCAATTGCCCCACCTTTTGCCATAAATATCTTGTTGACTTCTCTAGTGCCCATGCCTGCACGCCCTATCGTTTTATTAACAAGAAAGTGTTTTATGCCGGGATCCATCAAGACTTCAATGACATCATTTCCGTCATGGATGTGACGTCGTAAAATGCACTGATTACTGATAATTTTCTCAATTAACTTGCTGAAATAAATACTGCTTTATTTATTATGGGACTCAAAAGTTGTGGGAAGTCGTAGGTAAAATACAGTTACTGTTCACTTTGCAAGAATGCCTTCCTTTTCTTTTCATTTCTTAGACAGGGCCACCTTTTCAGCACGCCCGTCTTTCAATGTAAACATGGCGTGCGTGAGGTAATGGGTCAGTGTGCGGCCACAAACGCGCTCCAAGAAAAATATACTCGTAAATGACACTAACATGCACACTGAACAATCGAAATGTTTCTCCCATTCACATTTTTCGTCTATATAAGTTTTTATCAACACGTTAATGATGTGAGCGAGAAAAAAAAAACCGAAATCAGCCCCAAGCCGCCGGCCGTACTACTGCGGCCGTACTACTGCGCAATCGTGTTGCGCCGGCCGCAACACGAATGCGCTGAAGCACCGCCTCCGGAGCCTTCGCTCCAATGTCAAGATAAGCTGTCGCCGAGTATATTCACGGAATAGTAACGCGGAAAACGCCGTGAACATTTCCAGCCAAAATTTTTATCTGAGGCGACTATGAACACATGCTGCAAACAGTGGGAAGTGAGCGCGATAGCGGTTTGTGTTCGTGCGTGCACTCCAGGGCGAATCTTTGAAAGCGGTGATTAGGTGACGTAAAAATTCTGCTCTAATCCAGCGCTAATTCAGTGTAGCGCTGATATAGTTCTTCCGCAGGTCTTGGTGTAGACCTAAATCCCGCGCTTAACGCAGCTCCGCTACCATGGAATCTGAGTAAGTGCGTAGCATGGGCAACTCTGCGATTCCCTTGGCAATCGCGCGTTTGCTGAGGCGGTGGCGCCCTCTCTAGCGAGGCGCGGGTGTCAGCCAGATGTTTCAGAAGCGTCTTATTTTAGACCTTGTTACTTTATTTTTGCACTGGTTTTGAGCAGTGGCGTAAATCCATAAAGACCCCAAGGGGGGGGACACACGTCTTGCAATGGCGGCCATTTTGTTTTTATATATATAGTTTATTTTTAATTATACAAAATTAAAATTATGCATTCACATATAACAATAACAATAATAATAATAATAATAATATTAATATTATTATTATTATTATTATTATTACTATTATTATTATTATTATTATTATTATTATTATTATTATTATTATTATTATTATTATTATTATTATTATTATTATTATTATAAAACAAGCATCAGCATCGGCGCGTGGTCAGAAAAAATAGCACTGAGTATCCAATAGTAAGCGACATCGCATGGCGAAGTTTGTAATAGCAACTCGTAGGCAGGCGCTAGCATTTTTGCAGCTGCGTCATTTGGGTGAAATTATGCAATAAAAATTGAACCACTTTCTGTGCTAGCGCATAAAGGTATTCCGCATCGTGTGTACCGGCTAGAAGTACTTAGTTACTGTTCAATGAAAGTGCTTCAGATTTCAGAGTGTTTTACGGAGAGTGCATTGTACTTGACTGTCAAGAAATTCAAATATGACATTTGGAAGATAAATCTCGAGAGGGGACACTTGCATGGGGTGTCCCCCCCCCCAGCCTGAACACAGGGGGGGTCAGGACCCCCCTGACCCCCCCCATGATTTACGCCACTGGTTTTGAGCATTGTTAGCCATGTTTTAGGCCTGTATTGACCACTGCGTAACCATGTGACATGAGACTGTGGATGGACCTCAAGCCGGGCCCCTAAAGTGCTACGCTTTTAAAATAAACCGAAAACTTACGAAGTTCTTAGTAATCTGGCTGCAATCGCGAGGCGAGAGAAATCCTTCGGCCACCAGCCTCTTGGGTCCGTTCAGGCACCATTCGTCCCTGGTCAGTCTGATGCCGTCGTCAAGGAACTCTGCATCGCAGTGCTGCCACTGTCCCTGCGCCATTCAAGAAGGCCAACCACGTGACACCAATGGGTTTGCCTCTTGATGTTGAAGTTAAACTTGAGATATGTTTATGATTGAAGATCGCAGCACACCTCGAGGCACGACGACAGGATTCACAGAGGCAAAACCTTCATCAAAATAGAGCATTTTACAAAGATTACCCAGCCTTAAAAAAGCAGTGTATGACGTGTGTTATATTACTTATGTGGAAAGAACAATATTGAGCAGCAACCTCCCCCTTCACTCATTTTTTACCTATTTATTTATTTATTTAGTTATTTATTTATTTATTTTACAATACTGCACGCCATAACCGGCTTAAGCAGGAGGGGAAAATCGGGATTACAAATTGAATAAAAAAAATCGGGATTACAAAATTGATAACACTACTACTGAAAAAAAAAAAACAAGAATAAAAAGCTACTGAAAAAAAAAAACAAAAAAAAAACGAGCGCGTTATTCTCTCCATACGTTTCTCGTCTTTACGGCGCTCTTCGTGACGCCGGAATGGTGATTAACGTGACGCAATTGAGGTACAACTTTTCGTTGGTCCATTTACGAGGAAAATCAGTTGTGAATTGTTTTTCACTTTGCTTTGCCATGTAGTCGCCCACCCGTGCTTCCTTGTCTCATAATGGAAAGGCAGTTTTTTAGCGCTGGTGTGTAAGAGACACTAGACACATGGACGCCATTATGCACCAACAAGCCCACATCGCTACGTTCGTCGACAATATATTCCTTGTCTCGCATGACTATCGTGCACAACCAAGTCATTTCACTTCGTCTTAATCCGTTTACAACTGCGCAAACGGAGATAATAGCGTGTAGCCGAAAAGCGTGACATCCTGACAGGCTCAGCGCGTAGTGCTGACATTGTACTCGTGCTTTATGGTTAAATAAGTGGTAAGTAGCCGATATCGCCAGTAGGGAGGGCAGTGAAGGCGAGAAAGAAACCACTCGCTCGTCTTCGAACTCGGAGTGGTTCAGATGGCCCTTTAAAGGGACCCTGCCATAGTTTTTTCAAGCAAGCATCGAATGGCTTCGTTAAAAGACTTTACTGCCTCACGAATCAACCGCCGCAGAAATGGTTAGAATCCGTCAAGTACGAGCGCAGTTAAAGATTTGAGGCACGTTGTAATCGCTTTCTCTCGTCTCTCGTCCCGACGAGCGCGCTGGAAGCTCAGCAGGGAGGGATGGCACCAAGGAAAGAAGTTATGTCACGCGCGTCAGGACCTTGAGCACTTTTTCTTTCTTTCTTCGAACGTGCGGCTTACTTACAGTGTGATTGCTAGCGCGCGCGCGGACATGTGGCGGACTCCCGCGGCAGCCTCGATAACTGCGCAGCTCACGATGCCCAAATCAGCCAATTGCCGTGAATTTTGGTATATGGCGCGGTCATTTGGGTATGTGACATCCTTTATAGAAAGAAGAGGGAACAATCGCTAGCTGACTATGAGAACTGATTGCAAGTTCCAGGCTGAGTGCTGCGCTACAATGTTTGGCTCGTGTTCTCAGGAGTCTCGACCACCGGTAGGCAGCGTTTTCTGCCCATGCTAAAAAAAATGTTGCACAACCCCTTTAGGATCTATCTTCTCCTGCTCTTACTTTCCCAGTCACGCGATAAGACACCAAGGAGCATGTTGATTGGACAGTGGACAGTTGAGTCACCATGCTGCCATGGTTCGGGAATACATGCATTTTTTTTTCATGCGCCAATGACTCCACGTTGTTGTTTATTTTTTGCTGCGCAAAGCGGCGATCCGGCAACCGCTTGCGGATCCCAACGCGTTCGCGGTTTGGCTGGTTTAAAACGCGCGCCTTTTTCGATCATTTTTCTTGCTTGGCATGTGCTGCCATGCTTCGAGGAACTGTGAAATTTTTTTGCATGCGCCGATGTCTCTCCGTTGTTGCTTTTGTTATGCTTCGCAAGGTGGCACGCCGGAAGTCGCTTGCGCTTTCGAGTGCGTTCGCGGTGCGGCTGGTTCAAAACGCGCGCCTTTTTCGATCATTTTTCTTGCTTGGCACGTGCTGCCATGCTTCGAGGAACTGTGAAATTTTTTTTGCATGCGCCGATGTCTCTCCATAGAGTTAATATAACAGACTCTAGAGGAAAAGCTGGGCCGCTAAAGCTATAACCACGCGAGCAGCGACATCTTGGAACGTTGTCACTGTTGCCATTACAGTAATTTACAGAAGCGCTAAATATGGCTTTTAAAAACACTCAAATTCTCGCAATAAAAATAGTAAACAAGGGTGTTTACGAATTGTAAACGAACGGAAATTGTTTGATGTTCATATCAACTACTTTTAGGAAAGATACAACAGCCATTTATGCAATTTACTGCACGCGGAAAGAAGCGCTTGCAGGTTTGTTTACTAGATGGCGCCACCATCCTTCTATTGTGTCAACATTTCTGAGCGTTGCCGCGCAGCGTGCGGCCGATGGCGCCGGCTTGCTTGCGCGTCGGTGGAGAGGTATACAGTGTCTCCTCGTACGTGTTTTTGGTTGCCACGAGCTAAAAACTCGACCTAATGGGACAGTCTCTTACTGCGATGCAATAGAGAGCCATGAAACAAGAAAAAATGCCAGCGAGTGCGAGTGAACGTCACCCGAAAGCTGAGTATCGTTCCATCATGGCGGCTCCCGAGCGGTTATAGGTTTTAATGCATAGGCCCTATGGGGAGCTTTTCCTCTAGAGTCAGTATATTAACTCTATAGGTCTCTTCGATTTGGCTTGCACTGCCTGCACTAGTTCCGAAAAGTGTCGCAGTGGTGCCAAGCGGTGCAGGGTGTGCGCCGCACCGGTTCAGCAAGTGCAGGTGCAGCCGCGACACGACTGCGCGGCGGCTGCCGCCAAAACGAAGACGCAAGTGCAGGCCGTGTTGGCCGACGTGGCGTGTATCGATGGGGCTGTTTACGAAAACATTGCCGCGATAGCTGTCTTCGAAGCTGCCGCATATGAAACTGCTCGACAGCGACGACGATTTCGACAACGGCGACCCTCATAGGGTAACTCCGAGAAGGTGGTTGTGTTTTAATTGGTCGCCTGCTCGTTGGTACGTGAAGATGCCAATCGTGTTCCCTGGTACGGGAACGTCGTCGGAAGATTCCATGAGTGTGAGTTCAAGAGACTGTTCAGACTGTCTAGAACCACGTTTTACTTGCTCAGTGGTAAATTCCGCTGGTATCGGCCTTTTACTAAAGTGCGTGCAAGGCCGTAGAGCTAGCGAAAAATCTCGGGGGTCCTGTGACCGACGTTTTAAGACAACTTCACGTAAAATTTCACCTATCCATGAAAGTGTGCTCGCTTTTGTGTTCAAAACCTTTTATTGACAGCGCCACTTTTCTTCACGCTATTCTAGAGCACAAATGTGACAATTGTTTGAAACCATTAAGATGCTTACGCAAGCTCTCATGGTGAATACATTTTTAAACTCAGCAGTTTTTATTGAAGGTTTTCTATCGCACACAGACTTCACGCTTTCGCAAAGACGAAGTGAGAGCACAGCTCGTGCCACATATATTTATTACCAACCCTTTTTTTTTTCTATGAGTCTTATCGCCGTCAACCACGGTGGATTTTTTCTGCTCATGAGTCATGTAAAAAGATTCACCTCAGTAGCTACCGAGAAGACGCGGCTAACATTACCCGTTGCACGCACGCCCTGAACAAGAACACGCAGCGTCGTCTGCTCTAAGCTTGGGAGGAGGAAGGGGCGCACGCCATGCTGCACTTCTTTGCACCTCCTCTTGAGCGAGTGCAGGCTGGCAGAGAACTCGTGCAGAACTACGCTTGCACCTCGACAAAACGAGGAAGCCAGTGCAGAGCGCACGCGCGGCACCAGCAAATCGAGGAGGGAGGTGCTGCACCCGTTGAACTGGTTCCGCCGGTGCAGCCAAATCGAAGAGACCTTATGTGTCTCTCCGTTGTTGCTTTTGTTATGCTTCGCAAGGTGGCGCGCCGGAAGTCGCTTGCGCTTTCGAGTGCGTTCGCGGTGCGGCTGGTTCAAAACGCGCGCCTTTTTCAATCATTTTTCTTGCTTGGCATGTGCTGCCATGCTTCGAGGAACTGTGAAATTTTTTTGCATGCGCCGATGTCTCTCCGTTGTTGCTTTTGTTATGCTTCGCAAGGTGGCGCGCCGGAAATCGCTTGCGCTTTCGAGTGCGTTCGCGGTGCGGCTGGTTCAAAACGCGCGCCTTTTTCGATCATTTTTCTTGCTTGGCATGTGCTGCCATGCTTCGAGGAACTGTGAAATTTTTTTTGCATGCGCCGATGTCTCTCCGTTGTTGCTTTTGTTATGCTTCGCAAGGTGGCGCGCCGGAAGTCGCTTGCGCTTTCGAGTGCGTTCGCGGTGCGGCTGGTTCAAAACGCGCGCCTTTTTCGATCATTTTTCTTGCTTGGCACGTGCTGCCATGCTTCGAGGAACTGTGAAATTTTTTTTGCATGCGCCGATGTCTCTCCGTTGTTGCTTTTGTTATGCTTCGCAAGGTGGCGCGCCGGAAGTCGCTTGCGCTTTCGAGTGCGTTCGCGGTGCGGCTGGTTCAAAACGCGCGCCTTTTTCGATCATTTTTCTTGCTTGGCACGTGCTGCCATGCTTCGAGGAACTGTGAAATTTTTTTTGCATGCGCCGATGTCTCTCCGTTGTTGCTTTTGTTATGCTTCGCAAGGTGGCGCGCCGGAAGTCGCTTGCGCTTTCGAGTGCGTTCGCGGTGCGGCTGGTTCAAAACGCGCGCCTTTTTCAATCATTTTTCTTGCTTGGCACGTGCTGCCATGCTTCGAGGAACTGTGAAATTTTTTTGCATGCGCCGATGTCTCTACGTTAGTGCTTTTTTTATGCTTCGCAAGGTGGCGCGCCGGAAGTTGCTTGCGCTTTCGAGTGCGTTCGCGGTGCAGCTGGTTCAAAACGCGCGCCTTTTTCGATCATTTTTCTTGCTTGGCACGTGCTGCCATGCTTCGAGGAACTGTGAAATTTTTTTGCATGCGCCGATGTCTCTCCGTTGTTGCTTTTTGTTATGCTTCGCAAGGTGGCGCGCCGGAAGTCGCTTGCGCTTTCGAGTGCGTTCGCGGTGCGGCTGGTTCAAAACGCGCGCCTTTTTCGATCATTTTTCTTGCTTGGCACGTGCTGCCATGCTTCGAGGAACTGTGAAATTTTTTTGCATGCGCCGATGTCTCTTCCGTTGTTGCTTTTGTTATGCTTCGCAAGGTGGCGCGCCGGAAGTCGCTTGCGCTTTCGAGTGCGTTCGCGGTGCGGCTGGTTCAAAACGCGCGCCTTTTTCGATCATTTTTCTTGCTTGGCATGTGCTGCCATGCTTCGAGGAACTGTGAAATTTTTTTTGCATGCGCCGATGTCTCTCCGTTGTTGCTTTTGTTATGCTTCGCAAGGTGGCGCGCCGGAAGTCGCTTGCGCTTTCGAGTGCGTTCGCGGTGCGGCTGGTTCAAAACGCGCGCCTTTTTCTCGATCATTTTTCTTGCTTGGCACGTGCTGCCATGCTTCGAGGAACTGTGAAATTTTTTTTGCATGCGCCGATGTCTCTCCGTTGTTGCTTTTGTTATGCTTCGCAAGGTGGCGCGCCGGAAGTCGCTTGCGCTTTCGAGTGCGTTCGCGGTGCGGCTGGTTCAAAACGCGCGCCTTTTTCGATCATTTTTTCTTGCTTGGCACGTGCTGCCATGCTTCGAGGAACTGTGAAATTTTTTTTGCATGCGCCGATGTCTCTCCGTTGTTGCTTTTGTTATGCTTCGCAAGGTGGCGCGCCGGAAGTCGCTTGCGCTTTCGAGTGCGTTCGCGGTGCGGCTGGTTCAAAACGCGCGCCTTTTTCGATCATTTTTCTTGCTTGGCACGTGCTGCCATGCTTCGAGGAACTGTGAAATTTTTTTTGCATGCGCCGATGTCTCTCCGTTGTTGCTTTTGTTATGCTTCGCAAGGTGGCGCGCCGGAAGTCGCTTGCGCTTTCGAGTGCGTTCGCGGTGCGGCTGGTTCAAAACGCGCGCCTTTTTCGATCATTTTTCTTGCTTGGCACGTGCTGCCATGCTTCGAGGAACTGTGAAATTTTTTTGCATGCGCCGATGTCTCTCCGTTGTTGCTTTTGTTATGCTTCGCAAGGTGGCGCGCCGGAAGTCGCTTGCGCTTTCGAGTGCGTTCGCGGTGCGGCTGGTTCAAAACGCGCGCCTTTTTCGATCATTTTTCTTGCTTGGCACGTGCTGCCATGCTTCGAGGAACTGTGAAATTTTTTTTGCATGCGCCGATGTCTCTCCGTTGTTGCTTTTGTTATGCTTCGCAAGGTGGCGCGCCGGAAGTCGCTTGCGCTTTCGAGTGCGTTCGCGGTGCGGCTGGTTCAAAACGCGCGCCTTTTTCGATCATTTTTCTTGCTTGGCACGTGCTGCCATGCTTCGAGGAACTGTGAAATTTTTTTGCATGCGCCGATGTCTCTCCGTTGTTGCTTTTGTTATGCTTCGCAAGGTGGCGCGCCGGAAGTCGCTTGCGCTTTCGAGTGCGTTCGCGGTGCGGCTGGTTCAAAACGCGCGCCTTTTTCGATCATTTTTCTTGCTTGGCACGTGCTGCCATGCTTCGAGGAACTGTGAAATTTTTTTTGCATGCGCCGATGTCTCTCCGTTGTTGCTTTTGTTATGCTTCGCAAGGTGGCGCGCCGGAAGTCGCTTGCGCTTTCGAGTGCGTTCGCGGTGCAGCTGGTTCAAAACGCGCGCCTTTTTCGATCATTTTTCTTGCTTGGCATGTGCTGCCATGCTTCGAGGAACTGTGAAATTTTTTTTGCATGCGCCGATGTCTCTCCGTTGTTGCTTTTGTTATGCTTCGCAAGGTGGCACGCCGGAAGTCGCTTGCGCTTTCGAGTGCGTTCGCGGTGCGGCTGGTTCAAAACGCGCGCCTTTTTCGATCATTTTTCTTGCTTGGCATGTGCTGCCATGCTTCGAGGAACTGTGAAATTTTTTTGCATGCGCCGATGTCTCTACGTTAGTTGCTTTTTTTATGCTTCGCAAGGTGGCGCGCCGGAAGTCGCTTGCGCTTTCGAGTGCGTTCGCGGTGCGGCTGGTTCAAAACGCGCGCCTTTTTCGATCATTTTTCTTGCTTGGCACGTGCTGCCATGCTTCGAGGAACTGTGAAATTTTTTTGCATGCGCCGATGTCTCTCCGTTGTTGCTTTTTTGTTATGCTTCGCAAGGTGGCACGCCGGAAGTCGCTTGCGCTTTCGAGTGCGTTCGCGGTGCGGCTGGTTCAAAACGCGCGCCTTTTTCAATCATTTTTCTTGCTTGGCACGTGCTGCCATGCTTCGAGGAACTGTGAAATTTTTTTGCATGCGCCGATGTCTCTACGTTAGTGCTTTTTTATGCTTCGCAAGGTGGCGCGCCGGAAGTCGCTTGCGCTTTCGAGTGCGTTCGCGGTGCGGCTGGTTCAAAACGCGCGCCTTTTTCAATCATTTTTCTTGCTTGGCACGTGCTGCCATGCTTCGAGGAACTGTGAAATTTTTTTGCATGCGCCGATGTCTCTACGTTAGTGCTTTTTTGTTATGCTTCGCAAGGTGGCGCGCCGGAAGTAGCTTGCGCTTTCGAGTGCGTTCGCGGTGCGGCTGTTTGAAAACACGCGCCTTTTTCGATCATTTTTCTTGCTTGGCATGCGCTGTCACGCTTCGGGAAACTGAAATTTTTTTCATGCGCCAATGCCTCTTTGTTGTTGATTTGTTTATGCTTCGTTTATGCTTCGCAAGGTGGCGCGCCAGAAGTCGCTTGCGCTTCCGAGTGCGTTCGGTGCGGCTGGTTTAAAATGCGCGCCTGATCGATCATTTCCCTTGCTCAGAATGTGCTGCCACGCTTTGGGAAGACCTGCAATTTTTTTCAGGCGCCGATATCTGCCCGCTTTTTTTTTTTTCGAAAGCGGCGCGGCGGCTTTCGCTTGCGCATCCGAACGCGCACACGCGGTGCGGCTGGTTTCTGTTTCGTCCTTCGGGTGGTTATCGCTTCTCGCGCCCGCAAAGCTGATTGCTGTCAGGTTTCTAATCCCTCAAAGGATGACCGCTTGTGACTCTCTCGTTTATTGCTCACCGGGGCGCGATTACATGTTTCCATGCGGCGCTAAATTACACAAACGACGCCGCCATGATTGCGTTTCCTGTTTTGGGGACTCGAAAGAACTAACTCCGTTTCGTTGGCGATAAGACTTTTATTCTCTTCTGTAGAAACACCGCATCCACAACAAGAGAGAGAGAGAAACAACTTTATTAAAGGTCAAACTAAGACCTATAGATATTCCTCCGCCAGGAGGACCATGGCCAGCTGGTCGGCGAAGGCCGCCGACGCCAACCACACCCGCCAGTGGGGAGGTGGGGGGGTTAGGATAGTGAGGGGACTGTAGGGCAGCGGGGCATGAGAAGAGGACGTGTTCTACGTTTGCGTACGTACATGGGCAATTAGGACACGAAGGATCGGAGCGGTCGTTTGCGGACTTCAAACAGAAAGTAGTGAGCCAACTGAACGAGGAGTATCACACAGAGAGGAGCAAGGCGGGAAGGCCAAGCGCGAGACTATCCTGTTAAGCTGACAGCGCGACACTTCATAGAGAAGGCGTCACTCACCGATGATCAGGGAGGCAGGACCCAGAGAAGATGCTACGTCTGTGCCAACACCACTCGGCGACAAAAACTTCACAGAGAAACGCACTACATGTGTTTGGAGGGCAACAAATCACTCTGTGTGGAGCCATGCTTGAAAGGCTATCACACGCTGAAAAGCATTTCGTGTTAGAGCACGGACATTTTTTTACCGGGAAAGTACCCAGGTGCGCTTATTTTTGTATGTCTGGGAGCTATGTTTATTATAATATGTAATACTTTTTTTTTCTAGGTTGTACGCAGTCATATATATGCATTGATTGCAACTATTGCAGTCTATTCGACCTTGTATTTCTGAACTGTGTTTGCCTTTTTTTACATTGTGTTAGCACTATATTTGCTTGTTATTGGATTATTATTTTTTTCGTGCTTGTTACTTCTTTTATTGTAGGTTTCCTTTATTCGTTGTGCAATGTATTGTATTCCCCCCTATGTAATACCCGTTCTCGGGTCCTTAAGGTCAATATATGAAATGAAATCAAATAATGCATAATTTTAATTTATAAAAAATCGCAAGTGTTCTTGTTTAAGATTTTACTTGATGTTACTATGAATAAACCATGTGTACGTAACAACACAAAATGATTCTTTTGTCACTTTGCGGTCATGAGAAAAAAAATTAAACAATTTTTTTCTGAAATAGAATGGTCTAAAGAATTGGTTTCAGCAACAAAAAAAAAATTACGCATTCTTGGCATGCATTTCGCGAAAAAGTTCGACCCTGAAAGGGTTAAAGGACCCCTAACATTAAATTTGGAAACTGGAGATGCTTGTGTTGTTTGATAGACCTGCATGCATGGGCATTTCTGACCGATTATGGGTAACGAACGTTGCCTTTAAGATATTTTAATTTGGTTTTAAAGTAAGCGTGAGTGCTCATCTGAGCCTTCAGCCCCTCGCGACATCGCCACCAGTATGACGTAGACAGAGGCCCCTTGTGACGTGCCACAAGAAAAGCGGGTATTGTCGACGTCGCAGTACATTCACGGGGCGCACACGAAACCACACTGGCATCCAACGAGGGTTATTGTTCCTCGCCCCTCTCACTTCGTTGTAGAGCTGCTCTCAAGGTTCTTCTGGCTGCTTATGCCAGGAATGCTTTTGTTTTTCCTGAGGTGGACACGCTCAAGGCACCCACATCGTTTCATACTTCACTGCGCGCGGATCCCTCGGTTTAAAAACTGCGCGTTCAGCGTCACCGAATCTTGAGCGCACGTGGTCTCAGGCGCTCCCCCCGCTGTGGGGCGCTAGTTTCTTACGATTTTAGGCAGGCGTTTTCGATTTATTTATTTATTTATTTATTTATTTATTTATTTATTTATTTATTTATTACATACCTGCATCGCCCCAGTGGGCGATGCACGTATGTGTATGTCAGTACCTGCAGGTATGTAGACATTGACGTTAAATATGGTCACAGTTAACGACGCCAGCATTAATTATACGATACGTTGAATCATTTACGATGCAATGTCGGCATTACCAGACACAAATTACAGTAAAGGAACAGCCTAGAGTATATGAGGGACTATCTGTTGGCGAGGAGAATACACACTGAAGCAGGAATAAAGAAACACTCGCCAAGTTTATCAATCAATCAATCAATCAATCAATCAATCAATCAATCAATCAATCAATCAATCAATCAATCAATCAATCAATCAATCAATCAATCAATCAATCAATCGATCAAATCCACTGTTCTCGAAATACCTTCGGACAGACTGCGGTGGTACAGTTGAAGAGAGGCGGCAGGAGCAGCTGCGGGATGTCGTGGTGGCAGCCCGAGCTGACGACGTCTTTGAGTGGCAGGAGGTCATCGGCGCAGAACTTGCCACGTCGTCCACGGTGCGAACAGGGAGGCGAGTCAGCGACGCCTTCGAGTCGGCGTGAAATGGACGACGCGTGGTCTTCGAGGTCGACCAACGCGAGACGCTGAGCTGGCGAACGTCGAACAGCGCAGGTCGCCGAGAAAATGTGAAGAAAGACCGCCAGACCGTGCAGCAAGATTCGAGCCATGCGAGTCGAGGTTGCTTGCTTGCTTGTCAGTACTGGCACCCACCCACTATGGGGGGATCGGCCAAGAAACCGGCGGCCAATCTAAATGTAAACGTTCAGGCAGGGCAATGGGAAAATTCACATCTTTCAAAATATGCAATATCGCGTTGTTTGAAATAGAATATTGTGATGTTTGACTCTCTTACCCTCCATTCCGTTTTCGCGCGGTTTTCGTCGCAGTAACATGTACCAACTGACCCTCCAAGATACCCTTCTATAATAACGAACATTACACATCATTGCAATTTTTATCGTACGCCGCTGAATAAAACAAACCACAGAGTGCATGGAAATTCTAAAAAGTGTCCTTTATTCGGTACTGATATTAAGTCTACAGGTACATAATTTTTTTTTCAGTACAGCCGCATGTCGGTACACACAAGGCGGCAGCGCAATCTACAAAAGAGAAGAAACAGCACCCTGACGATAGCATCTGCATAGAAACTCCAATTATCGGTGCGAGAAGACAAAGGAATCGCGCCTCACGAGTGCGGCACGATTACAGTAGTTATACACAACGCCTGCCAAGCTACTAGTAACATTATTACTACTATACGTCTCCATGAGGTACGCTACAAGAGTACCGTGAACATTGTTTAGTACTTGATCCAAGAGCGTGAAACACACCCTGCGGTGACAAGCGGATGATGTGCGGAGCCGCACATGCGACTCGGAGCGTGCGTACTCCCATACTAACCAAAATACCTGCGAGCGTGCGTACTGCCGTACTAACTAAAATACCACAAATGTACAGAGCATCGCCGCATCGAGAATGCGGGAACATGTATTGCCGGTGCAACGTAGATACGGCTCCACGCTGCAAAACGACGATGTGGCGTGATTCGGTAGACTTGAGTTAACTTTAATGCGGTATTTGGCGAACATTTTTTTTGCGCTGGATAAGGTAACCCTTCGTAAGACCATAGGCGTGCGCACGAGGGGGGCACGGGTGCCCCCCCCCCCTTCTAAATCATCTAAAAAAGGGGGGCGCCAGTTGTGCCCCATACATTTATTCCGCCCGACCTTTCACGTCAGAATGGCTGGCAATTGGGCATGCTGGTTCATGATCCCAAGCGTTGAATTGCGCAAACATTGGCTTGCGGTACATTGTAAGACACATGGCTGTCAACCTGTTTTCCGCGCATGTACTGTTATCTCATCCGTGAATGATAAGATGACGAGAGAAATCATTGAAGCTGAAAACATCGTTAAATTAGGTCCTGAATGCGTCAGCACGCCATCTGTCAACTTATCTACGAAAGAGCTTCCGTTTCTAAGAAATTGATTGTTGCACATGCATCGTGGCGCCTGTGCGGTGTGTAAAAATTGTGTGCTCAAGGAAATACACTTTTGTTGGTATTTTGCACCCGGTGTGTCATCGTCCCTTCTTTCAGTCCTTGTCCTGTTTTGCGCAATTCAACACTCAGTACCTTTCACGTGATTTTTCAATGAGCAGAGTTATGGTTGCGCACACTTTTTGACAATAATGGTGACCAAGGGCCATTGATGTTTTAATCAAATAACTGTTAAAGTCGGGGACCAATCAATGGTAGGCCTTTCTTTGAAGCACGTCATCCCATCATTTTCATTTTAGCATTTATTGTGCAGCTCTTTTTTCTTTCAAATTCGACCAACGAATTTGAAAGGCGGGGGGGGGGGGGGGCATGCGGTAAAACTTGGGCCCCCTTAATGGAGAATTCTGCGCACGCCTATGTCTATGGCTGCCATTACGGTGCTTTCTGTGACATCATGTGGTATATCGCGGCCTCCGAGACCAACGCTCCGCCCCATCTCGGAGGACATAAACAGTCTCGCCACACACCTTCGGGCATTCGCGTTGTTAAATGCTGTGCTTGATTCAGCTGTCTTCGACCAACGCTATAAGATCCGGAAATACCTGCCTTCTAGAGGCATCTGAACTGCAGAACACGTTTATGTACTCCAACGCTTCTCGAACACGGAAGAAAAAAATAACTACGAATTTGTGAAAGATATACAGTATTCACGATACCGGCCACCAGACGCTCGTGTTTACGACACCACTGGCGGAGCGACTTCTTACCGGCGAAATCGTATCTCATGTTCTCTTATCGTAACTCATGTTCTCTTCTAGCAATACCAATATCAATAGGGAGAGTGGCGATTTGGGCTAGTCGGAACAATTCGCTCATAGCGGTACTGAGCGCACTCGTAAGATAAGAGATAGCAAGATTGCCTGTATGGACAACGCGATGTAAACGCAAGAGTCAAAGTGCATCGCATTGCCTAGCTAAACAAGAAGACATCTACGAAACAGTTTCTCACATTTTGCCGCCGCGCTTGATCTATTCCAGCGCTGTAACGTTGATGGTTTGAAACCACAACTTGCATTTGCCATTATTCCTACGCGTACTCAAATGCTGGCTTGTACCAGAACTCGCGTCATCCTCGACGTCAGCAATGAAGTGCACGAATGTATAGCAACTGTCTAGAGGAGAGTTCCCGAAGTTATGATGTTGTCAGTTTCACTGCTGAATACTTAGAAAAGAGACGATCGTGCAGTGGTTATACTACAGCTTCGCTGTATACCCTTGTACCACTTCGTGAACTTTCTTCTTTTTTTTTTTACAGAGTCGAAGAGAATTTCTCCTCATTAAGAACATGTAATACTCTCAGTTAATTGAGCCTGCGAATATTAATTGGCATTCGCGTTTGTACTGAGCTACTCGGTCTTATTGGATTCGGCAAGCCACATCCCCTCTCTGATAGCCTTCTAATAACTCGTCCTCACGTTCTGAGCAATGTGTTCCTGTTCACTACAGTTGTAATTGTAGTTGTCGGCCATGTTAAGCCATCTGTAAACAAGTACATCTACACGTAGCACGGCACGTCGACTTAACTTTGATGTTTAGTTTTCAGGTTACTTTCTCGAGGTTGTCATTCGTTTACAACAAGTAGGCATACATGTACATGTACCATGAAATTATCTTAGCACATTTTACCTTTCCAGAGTAATAGATATCTCCTGCCACCTGCTATACACACGCGTCGTTGAGGTTAATTAGCAGCGGTAACACCAGAAATCTAACGCTATCCTTAAATATTATAACAAGATTTCAAATGCCACATATCCACAGAAACAAATGGAAAGGTACGGTGAATTTACATGAATGACGGAAAGCTGACGTGTGTTTCAAATGTTGAGCGACCAATCAGTGGGGTTAAAATAATCTTCATTGGTCAGCGCTTAAACCAGCATTTCAGAGCGTATTTATCATTATTATACTGTTTTTTTTTCTTCCTGAGCAATAACGTGTGCATTATGAAGTTGGTAGGCATATATATGTAAATTATTGTGATTCCTGCAAAGGAGGCACGGCTATGTTGCAAGGAACCATTGAGTTTGATATTGCTCAAAAAACGTTACGTGGCAGTTTTCCGTAGTTAATATTTGGCGTCCCCGGGTCAGAGCAAGCCCGTTACAGATGTAGTCCACATTCGTCCTGTTGCGTTTCGCGTACGCTTGAGCAATATTTGCGGTAAAGACTCTTTACGACAGATAACGAACTATTGGCCTACTTTGACAAACAAAAAAAGGCAACTAAAGCTAGATAGCCTAATGCTCCTGAAATTGCAGGTAAATCAATCATTTGCGGCCGACTTGAAGTTTCCGTACGAGCTCGCTGTGACGTCACAATTTTGGCAGCGCCTGCTGACGAGTAGCCTAACGCTTTAACCTTCGAAGAATTGCGTCTGGGAGATTGCATTTCATATTAAGCTCACGTTTTATTTGTTTTTAGACGCACACAAAAAAGAATGGGCGTGTAGGGAAGGGTGTTTCAGCTCTACTAACGTGAAACCTGGGGAGGGGCGAAGCATGCAGTGTGCGCCGGTGTTTCCCATAGCAAAATGTTTACTGCTTTACTCGCCACCGATCCACCAACGCACCATCACTTTGCAGATATGTTTCAGCAAGTGGTGTTTCAAATAGATGACTTTACCGTAAGAGATGCACGATTGTGTCTCTGGTTTTAGATAAGAAACTTGAACGCCTTGGTAAATTTCGTCGGGAATTCTGACAGCGATGCTATAGGCCAAGCATAATGTTTTAGGCAGTAACGGCAAACCTTTGACTCATAATATGCATAGTATGGACCGGTTGGCGAGTAGTGGGATTTGCCCAATTTTTGTGGCATACACCCGTTTATGATGGACCGTGACGACGACATGACACTCCGACAAGCCGAGACCCTAAGGTGCTTAGCCCCTAAAAAAATCCAGTATTCGATAATGTCGCCAATAAAGGTGGCGTCACAAGCTAATTATTTTCGTCATTTGTAGGGTGCCAGATTTCAAAGGTTTTCCTTTCAGGCCTTTGCTTTCTCCGCTAAAAGCCGGCGGTTTTTAGCCTAAATTGCCATACATACAGTGAACGCTGTACGTGGCTAAATTAATGGAGTAGTTTCTGTTCCTTGTGATTCACTCGTTTCCGCTCTGTTATTCTACATAATGGCTGATAAATGTACACGCTGGAAGGCAAATACAGAAAGTTCACGCTATCGTGTTAACACGCAGAGCAATACGCACCCGCCTTTTGCGTTAATGAAACGGCACGGATTTGGTTAGCATGCGTTGCAGTTGCGATATACACTCTTAATCAGGTCCCGCTAAAGTACCAGATATAGCCAGGAAAGAGGACATTTTTCGTCTTTGTTTCCTGTATATAGACAGCAGTACACACTGGCAACAACACTAAATGAGATAGACAAAAAAATGTTGAAGGCATGACCATTACTAACAAAAGCTTGCTTGATCTGTTTGTGTAATTGTCATGGAAACTCTGATATGTGTTTAAATAAACATATTGGGAAATTGCTTGAGTAAAAAAGTGGTATGTTTAGGTATTTTGGTATTATGTATTGTAAGCGTGTGTATTTGCTAAAGTATGTGAACTTCAGAACTGTCAAACACGTCTGTATGTAGGAGCTACGAAAAAAATCATTGTCACTGCTGCTGAAAGGGTGGCTAGAGCCTAGTCAAGGTGCGTGAAAGCAGTTTTTTTCTCAGGCCTCCTACTTTTCGCTGTAACGTATTGTATTGTTTATGGCGAAAAATAAAAGTTGGATTGATTGATTTGATTGATTGATTTAACCAGGACCTGATTAAGAGCGTAGTAGACGTTTCAACGTATTGAGATATATCGGCAAGTGCTCGCATATTAACGCTTACGTTCTGCATGTATTGGCCCTCGGAAAACAGCTAGAAATCGTGTCATTTTGGGTAGCGCATTTAATACTACAATTTCGTGCCAGTAAGTGTGGCTTAGAGGGACACTAAAGACAATATTGATTGTTTTCGCATTGGTAATTTATCATTGCGTAGTACCAAAAGCACCACTGCTGCCGTGAGAAGAAGCTTGGTAAGCAAGAAAACGCGCGCAAAAAAAAAAGGGGGGGAAAGAAAATACAGGTGGCGACGCCGCATTCAGGTTCCCGCTCTAGCTCGCCGTCATGACGTCATAGATTTTGACGGCGTATGCTTGAGCCTACGTAATTGTTTATCGGCAAAAATTAATTAGACTGTCTTGTGAGGGAACCAAGGACTTAACATAGCAACTTTCAGTGAATCATATTGGGACAGTGTGGCCAAAATACAGAAGAAAGAACCCCTTTGGAAATCCGTGACAGCACACTTTAGTGAAGGTGCGCAAATTTAGCCGCGAAATTTGAAAAAAAATGAAACCTTTGACCTTTCATTGTCTGTTATAATGACGTGCCTATGATGGTAAAATTAAATATAACAAAGTACTCGAAAAATAATTTATCAGTCTAAGCTGGTTTGGTGTTTCACTTTACTGTCCCTTAAAGCACACTGCAAGGCATTCAATGTGAATGACCGCATGTCACCACATTTTTGCCAGCTTCCCGATTTGATCGCTACATACGGATTGCGAATGGTTTCTGAGCAAAACGGCTGTGAAAGTTGGGTGCCTCGAGAGTGCGTTCGTGCCTCTGCTTCTCTATCTTTTCGCCCAAAAAAATGGACTTTATTCAGTCGTAGTCTTATGAGATAGCACTAGGGGTTGTTATATCTGCCAATGTTTCCCTAATCCCTCCATTTCTCTCAACGCTTCTGATTGGTCTTGCTGTCGGTTTACCCTAAAGCTAGGTGAACTTTATACGAGGTGCTGTCTGATTCGATGTATACTAATACTTATGCCAACGGCCGCATCGCACAGGTATTTCACGGGTTCCATCGTAGTTCACCAGTTTTAACCATGCAGGTTGGATCCATCAGTACAAACGCAGCCATCTTTCGGACCCATGTCCCACATCCTGACGGACGTCGCATTAGGTCACACATACCCTGATTAAAACAAACAGCATCGCTTAATTAACACATCCCGCACATGCTTGCTTCGACTACACTTTTGAGTGAGTTGGCACATGTGAGAGCACGTCTTCCGTACGGTATTGAGAGTACACAAAGAAAATGCTGACTTCATTCGGGAGCATGTAGATGTAAAAAAAGTTTTGCGAAACATTTAAAGATAAATTTGGCAGATTACAAACTCCCTTTCATGCTATGGTAATTCGCTAATTCCGAAGGCAGAACTACACCAAAAGCTAGTGTTCTCCCTGCTATTCCTTTACACGTGTACTAGAGATCATTATGCTACTCCGCAGTAAGGTAGCATTCGCGTTTTTAACGTAACCGCCATCTTTTGTAAGATGCAGTGTTAACAGACTTCGTCGTGGCCTTTGAGTCCATCACGTGGGATAGCACGGGCTTCGCCGTCCATCTCGATCACCGGCTGCAGCGTCTCTCGGCTGGGCTGAACATTGCTTCAGGCAAACGCGGTCCTTTGACTTTTTCCGCATGTATGACCTGCGAGGCAAAATGCAATAGCCATCAGAGACCCGCTCACCAGACAGGAAAGGTACTTTCATTAGTTTATGAGGTCGCTGAAGAGGACAGCTATCTGGCACAGTCACCGTGAAGAGTACACACACACACACACACACACACACACACACACACACACACACACACACACACACACACACACACACACACACACACACACACACACACACACACACACACACACACACACACACACACACACACACACACACACACACACACACACACACACACACACACACACACACACACACACACACACACACACACACACACACACACATTATGCGTGCACGGTCCCTGTGCTGGAACATTTTCTTACAGTTTCTGTTTTCTATATACATTCGCATGCGTACACATGAGCTTCATTTTTTTTAGCAACAAACCGACTGACCGCTTCTACATGGCTAATTCAATGCAAAGGGAACCAGAAGCGTGGCCAGCATTTCTTTTTTTTCTTTTTTTGCGGGGGGTGTGTGTGAGGGGGTTCAACTATCCATTATCTAAGTTCGCGCGTGTTCGTATGTGCACGTGTATGTGCATATAATCACATGCATCATTGCAAAATTTCGGAGGGAGGGGTGGAACAGGTTTGAACCCCTACCCTTCCTGGCTACGCCAATGAAAGTAACCTTCCCGCAAAGCTCCCAAAGTTTGTAGTAACGTCTTTTTGAGAACATGAGATACCACCCGCTTTCTTAGTTTACATTGTATTTTTGTCTGAGTTAAACAATATTAAATTAACAATAAATTCCGCCTCATGTTGGAACAGAATATGTTCTGTAACGTAGGGCACGGGAACATACATTGTTTAGCATTCTGAATCTTCGCCGCTGGATGCGCCTGCTTGATTTCTACTGATAAAGAAATATTTGGCACTGTGGTAGATTTCTACGGATAAAAACACAGCTCGAATTTTTTCAGAGTAGTGCGGCTGATTCACCCTCTTAAAGCATTCTCTGGGTTTTAATAGTCATTCGTTGATTGGTTGATTTCGTTTGACGTCATTAAGTAGCGCGTTTGGCATTATTTCGCAGCTGAACCTGGTATTGCACGCTCAAAACAGATTTTGGCCTTCCGCACGAAAGCCAGAACACGTCCCCGTCAAATATGTCGCCATTTACGTTTAACTACAAAATGTGTCCGGAGATACGATCTGCGGTAACGGCGACGCACCATGGTTTCGATTTCAGAGATATATACTGCACCTGTAGTCTTGTTACACGTGGCGAGACTGCCCTGTCGCGAACGTTTTGTGCTTGCGCCTTGAAGCATGTTGCTGTGGTGGGGCCTGCGAATACGAACAAAAGAAAGAAGCAGAGGAGTGATGCATGCTTTTATAGCGCAGCTCTTAGGCGCCCGTTCCTGCGTTGAGCAGCGTCGCCGTATATTGCCGTCGGTGGCGTAACGGACAGGCATGAAAAAAGGAATATTAATAATAATATGTAGGGTTTAACGTCCCAAAACCACGACATGATTATGAGAGACGCCGTAGTGGAGGGCTCCGGAAATTTTGACCATCTGGTGTTCTTTAACGTGCACTGACATCGCACAGTACACGGGCCTCCACCATTTCGCCTCCATCGAAATGCGACCGCCGAGGCCGGGATCGAACCCGCGACCTTCGGGTCAGCAGCCGAGCACCCTAGCCACTGATCCACCGAGGCGGACGGCATGAAAAAAGGAAATCAGAATAAAATACTCAGGATCGTATGGGATTCTACCACAGAACCACGCTGGTGCTTAAGGCTCGTTTGCAAAGACCCTAATACAGGCGTCATGTCGCGCAAGGAATCGCGTCAACCTATGAAGTATAGCGTGGCAGAAGAGTAAAATAATAACCAGTTACCACACAATTCTCATTGCGCAACGAGTGCGTGGTTTAATGCTTCCCACCGACTGCAAAGTGCTCAGCCATAATTCTTCATCGTCATCAGCGACACGCAGCATCAACAAAGCGCACATAATAACTTACGGATGTGTCGCGGGTACCTAGCTTATCCGCAGAAACAGGGGCGTAGCCAGAAATTTTTTTCGGGGGGGGGGGGGGGGGGCACCTTCTTGATTTCGGAGGGGGCACCTCCTTGAAATGGTCATTTTTCGCTCTGTATGCCATGGCGAAAAAAAAATGTCGGGGGGGGGGGGGGGGGGGGCACGTGCCCGGTGTGCCACCCCCTGGCTACGCCACTGCGCAGAAAGACGAATAATGGCGTAGTGGGTGCTGTCCTACTTCATAAAAATTGTGACTTATGGCGCAGTCGATACCATGCTGAAAACCAAAGCTTCAAACACAGTTGACCATGCCCCAACATGAAGCTGCACTTAGAATTCGCATTAGGCAGTATCGTAATCGTCGGTGAATTCTTTTACTGTTTTTTTTTTTTGTTGTTGTCACTTTTTTTGTTAGCGCTCTGCCGACGTGCCACGTGGGAGACCTAAGAACAAGTCGGCGAAAGCACTGTATACGACTATCAATAAACTTATTGCCAACGAACTGAATGGAAATGTATAGACGGCTTGCACTGACGTCACTGAAACCATGCCGGAGTACCAAATATGGAGGGACACGATGTCTGTGATGTAACGTTAATGTTATCGGTACATCATGCAGTTTGTTTCGTTATTCACGCACAGGTGTCAAAATCGTTCCAGTGGTGTCTTTGTCACATTGTAGCAGGTTAACCGCCTCATGATTGTGCTGCCTTGACGTCATCAAAGCCGCCATGTTGGAGTACCAGCACGTTAAGAACATGCGTCCACGACGCCATGCCCAAGTTAACAATATCACATAGCGAATGTTTGGATTTTGTAACTTAAGAAAGCCTTCAGTGTTGGGTTCAGTCTCTCTTTTTTTTTTCTCTCTCTCTCTTATTTGGTGCTATTACGTGGGTTGCGACGCTGGCCCCATACTGTTACGGCTTCCCCCATACTGTTACGGCCATTCGAATGACAATTGTGCATATACTGGAAGAGCGGTGCGGAAACAATGATCAGTAACTTCGATCATTCCTGCCAGGGTGAGTGAAGCAAACTAGAGACACATTCCGGAAACAAATCCCCATGGACTGCCTTCCTCCTTTTATTCCTACTACAGTGGCACCATTACATAGTTAATTTAGTATAGCCGAAGATGTGTTTGCGTTATGGGCATTTGGCAAAACAATATACCCTAAAAAAAAAGCTGTCATGCAGCTTCGTCTGCGGTGATTGGTGGATTTCCCACAGCTGCGAGATTATGTTCCCTATTAGCATAGAGTTTCCTGTATGTACACTAGAGGGAACTCTGGCGCTAGTGTCTATGGGAGCTGCAACGTATGGCGCTTCAGCCAGCATGGGAATGATGGGTAGTACACGGATTTGTCTAAACTTCGTTCTTTCGGCTCCGTTTGGCTCCGTGTGGCCTGCATCCGCTTTGCAGAAAGACGAAGTTCCGCAAACGTTCAGCAATTTCATTTCACCACCTTGACTTCTTTAGGCTCCCTAACTCAAATCGCCTCACGATGTTCACATTGATCCATTCTTTTATACGAAGCAAACGCCAAAGCGCAACAATAAACCAAGCCACAAATGCGTTCGAAGCCGCAAGCACGAAGATTAGGCAAATCCGTGTACTACCCATTATTCCCATGGTGACTGAGCGATCACAGCGCCAGAGTTCCCTCTGGTAAATATTGTAGGAAACTCTATGCCTATTAGAGCACGAAATAGCCATTGACAAACTCACGAATGAGTTCCTAAAAGGACGCGAGAGACTTTGAAAGCATGTGACTAGCCCCTATGCGTTAGGATCACGAAGTCATGCCAGTACCACCATTTGTTTCCCCTTTTCATGAAAAACTGGATAACCATGCGTAATCGTAAAGCTGAATCAATATTATGTACGATCTCTGAGATGTAGCTTATCGATGGGCTCCGTCAACCGAGATTCAAAATAAAAAGGTAATGAAACCTTGTCACGAACACTTGTTTCCATGCCGCGTACCTGTTTTCTTGCCGCATGATTCTGACGCACGGGCACCATGCGCAGGGACAGACAGCTACCATCTCAATACGTCAGGTTCACCATCCAATCACTCTTAAAGGACATAATTTTTGGGTTGACGCGCCTGAAACGCGAAGCACATTATGTTTGAATGCGGCGAATTGTGTGCCTAAAATTGGTCAATGGTGAATCCGATTCGCCATCCTTGTCGAGATAGGCAGACATACATCAGTCTAACTGCCTGCTATCATGCATGTGTATACAACGCGGATAAAACCGGTCGTTCCTTACTTTTGGCACGTGTCGCCAGGAGCACTGCTCGTCTTGTGGCCACAAGTTAGACGACGGTGAAGAGTCTGCAGTCTTATTATATTCGCTACGAGTCTATCACCATTGCAAATTATTACGACGAAGGCTTCCTTCGCAGCCTCGACCCTACGAAACACACATCTACACCAACGGTCGCGGGGGCACGATAGTCACGCTGTCGCAGCTTCGTGATCCCACGAGTGACACCGCGCGCCGCGAGCTACAACAAACGGTTCACAAGACGACTCTAACGGGCTCTCTGCTTCTGATGGAGGTTATTGAGCGTATGCGTATTATTCAACGACGGACGTCTCGGCTGTCGTCCTTCGCGAGTGGACTACGAGGCGTAGCTCTTGGAGGAAGGCACGCCCTCGCTTCGATTCAGTCGACCATCTTCTTCGTCGTCCTCTTCCGGCGCCTCTTTTTCCGCCTGGGATCCGTCGTCGCCGACTTCAGCATGGACGCGGCGTTGCCCGCTCGCCGACGGACCGCGTCGTTCACTTGGTCGACGAGTAGCTCAGCACCCAGCGCACAAATACGAGCAAGCACAGGCCTATGGCGCACCATATCACGAACAGCACGAAGTAGTAGAAGCCGCTCTTGAAGCTCATCGAAGACGGCAAGAGTGTGCGTCGAGGAGCCAGTTGGGAAGCGATGGACGGCGGCGATATCGTCGCCTCGTTCGGGAAAGGAAGGTAGCGTCTTAGCTTACTATAAGCACGCAGGAGAAGCGAAGCGTGCTTACGCGCGGCTCTTTGTGAACTTCCGTGCGGCGTCTCTCCTTTGTGTATGTATTTTTTAAGCGGAACGTGCAATGGTCTCGGCTTCAGGCCTGGCCGACGGCCCATCCAGGTTTCCCATGATGCAATGCGCACACGAGCGCGCCATCGATTTCTGCGAAGACCGCCGCCACTCTTTACCTCAGCCTTTCTTTTTATCCTAGCAGTCACGTGGTGGAGTAACACGTGATCACATGGCCGACCTCTTTCTCGAGTTTTCGTTGGGATATTCCATTCTCTCCCTCTCTCTATCGTACAAGTCGCTCGATCGCCGCCTGTCTTCACCTCGGAATAAAGGATGGATTCGCAGCACGATCGAGTGGATATTCATTTTATTTCCCTCTTCTCGAGCAAAACATTCCCCGGTCACCAGATTTTTCGAGAACTTAAGCGCCACCTATGAACGATATACAAGTGAGCCTTTGTTCGCATCCTCGGCGGTTCTCGGACGACCTTTGGTTCGTCAATTCACCGCACGGTGGCGCAACGCTTTGCAATACCAAAGTTCTGCCCCAACGGGCCCATTGGCTCCCGGGAGATGTGTGGACTATTGGCGTGTTCCTGAGGAACGTATTAGAGGCATTCGTTCGTTCCACTTTCCCAACAGCCATTTCCTAAGCTTCCGCGTCCGCTCGATCGAGAGTTCCGCGGTTGCGTCTTTCTTTTTCTTTTTTTTTTCTTAATGCGAAAACCTGTCGACTGCGCGAGTGCCTCCGCGGTGCCCAGATCGCACGCGCTACTTGCTCCACTTGTCCTCTGACAATATTTCACGGCCCATTTGAAGAGATTCACACGCGCGGAGTACACCGCCATCGTTTTCGTCTCAGAAGTGCGAGTAAAAGGGCGGTGTGCGTGGCGTTATACGTTACATCCCCGGACCTCTCTCTGACACTGTGCAATTTCAGGTTTCCCAGAGCGGCGCGGACAGAGGGAAAGGAGGGGACATGATTGAAAGAGAGATAGAGAGGAGAGGGTTGCCTTCTTCTCTCCAGGGCCGCTCTTTTTTCCTTTCGAGACGATGAGGAGAGCCTCCTCCGGCAAGCAGCGGAGAAGAGCGTCAATGCGAAGCCTGCCGTCCGCGCTGTAGAAAGGGGGAAGAACCCGAGACCCGGTCAGGGCGTTCTTTCGTTCCCTCTGCGGCGCTGAAAAAGAAAAAGATCCCGCATCCCAGCTGTCCGAGCGGAAAGGGCGGTCTCTTCTTGTGGTGGAGCTTGGTGCGTTGGAAATCGCCGGTGCAGTATACATCTAGGCCGGACTTCTTCAGGGAGGGCCGCACAGCCTGCGACGGAAAACCCAGCGCGCGTCCGTGCGCGTGCGTGTTTGCACTTCGGAGACCTCGCATTTTGCCCGAGCTGTAGCAAGGCTTTCCTGTGAAGCGCGCGAGTGTCGTGTTTTTGTTGTTCACGGTGGCGGCACTGCCGCTTAGCTGTGGATCGTTGTTGGCGTTTTTCGTCGCTCCCGTAGAAGGCAACTTGCGGCGTGCACACTCGCGCTGCGCGCGTATCGCGCAGCGTGGCAGTAGTGCGCTTGTGTGGTGTTTCAGTTACTGACGCTTGTTTCGCGCGCGGTGTGCTGTTACTCGTGATCGCAAGGCTTGTAGATAAGTCGACGATATACCGTCGATTGTGCCAGCGACGTCTTCATCTGGTTGTCACCGAGAAAGAACGAAAGAATGTGACGCTTTCGCCTCGACGCTCCGGTTCCTCCTGAAATCACTCTCCACATCTGTCAACAGCCCACAGCTGACGACGACTGCGTCACCCAGCTCTGTATTGTGCTTTGTGACCCCCCGTCCACGTGCGTCTGATTTCCGTTGTGCGACAAGCGAAATTGTTCAGTGAGTGTTGCTTTCAGCGACGAAGACGTTTCGACTACTCGGCTCACTGCTCTCCGCGTCGCATCCGGCCGAGTGCCCACTACTCGTGTGACGACACCAGTCTCTCCCCCCATCACATTTCCGGCGAGAGCGCGGCCATCAGGTGAGTGGAATCATTAATTCATAAATTACGTCTCTCTCGCTATTCAAGACGCGGCGTGCGACGCATACTGTTTTTCTCACTGGGGTTGTCGCACCCCTGACCTTCCGGAAGGAGACGGTGAGAAGTAAGCGGTTTTGCCCTTGTGTGCGTGTATGTACACAGCTGCGTGTGTCGTCTCGTGGGGTTCGTTTTCGCATTTCTTCCGCGCGCTGTTTGCCTCGCCCGTTTCACGGCCGAGCGCGCTGTGACAATGTTGTCCTCCGCCTGGGAAGCTGGCGAGCAGCGCGGTAATAACGGCAGCGTGCCTGACCTTTGTCATCATCTTCCGGAGTCGAGCGTTGCTGCGGCTGCCGCCTCTGCGTGCACGTTGCTGGCGGGAGCTCGGATGACAGTTTGCGACGTCGGCGCCGCGTTGGAATGCAGTTTTCGCCTGCCTAAAGACTATTTTACGGATGCGTTTGAGTGCCGTCATATTGGGCTGTTAACCTTTGAGTTTTTTATATTTAACAACTAAACGGACAGTGTTACGGTAGACGCATACGCATGAAAACAGTTGGGTTGGGGCATACGATGTTTCATGGCCTCATTAATTCACGTCGCAATATACAAAAACAAGAACACATCGGCTTAACAGCTGGCGGCGCCCAGATGTCTTACGGAAAATAGTCTATAGCCCCTTCACCGGCGGTGGCTACGTTTATATACGCAACTTGTTTATGCTAGCTGTGTTAACTAGTGGTCAAAACGAAGCAATGTACACAGCTCATAGGACGAATTGAACCATCTGCTTAGTCATTATGCCTTGACTTAACCTTGGTGTGCTGCGTATGACCGTAGCCGATCGCTTTGTTGAAGGCTCTCGATGTTCGACAGGTCGTGAGACGTGCCACATTCCAGAACAAACACCAAAGTAATACTTTTCTTTTCTAGAAATGAATGCAACCAAAAACTGATTGCACACACATTTGGAGCCTGTGATTTCATTCTTATTCTGTCAAAATGGAGCATGACAGACTGCAGAATAATTAATTATTTAATGACACGCTAAATAGGATTAATTACTGAAAATCACACAAAACAACACAAATTCATTTTCTTTCTTGAAATGTAATACTCAGTGCCTTGGCATTATGCTATGCGAATTTAACAAATTCGTAGACAGTGCATCATGATTCGCGCTTTGAAAGGGGATAGACTATTTCACGCATGGGTTTCGGTGCCGTCAGGTTGGGCTGTTAACCTTGCCGCTTTGTATCTTTAACAAATAAACAAGATACAGTTGACATATACGCATAACGCTTGGCTTTGTGTATTCAACGTTTCTTGACTTTATCAATTCACGTCGCGAAATACAAGTATAAGAAAACATTTGTTTAGCACCCCAAGGTCACGGTGCCCGCATGTCTTGCGTAAAATAGTCTATTTTACGTCAGAGGGAGAGTTAAATGCGAAAGGGAACATTTTTTTTTTCTCGATGTCTGCTCGGGTTTTGAAGTTTGAAGACTAATAACTTCCGTTACCATGCACCAATTTCGATAATTCTTGTTTCCGCATTCATCTCAGTATTCAGCACCACACACACTCCAGCGCTGCAGAATGCAGACGAAAAAGCGTTGCAAAGACCCTCCCTTTAAGGAATGACAGGAAATGCAAAGATATCATTCTGCAATACACACAGATAGCTCCACCGCTGTAACTGCCGGAAATGACTGCGTGACCGGAAAACTGCACCTTCCCCACACATTTTCTTAAAGAGGAAGCGCCAGCATGGTGATAACTCCGATTTCCTTGTTGGTTTACGCGGAAAACGACGAAATGTGTTTATGAGACAATCTCCAGACCTAGTTGAGTGAAATGTATGGCATTTGAAAGTGACAGTTCACCTTTTCAGACGCTAGCTATGAAGAACCGTATATAAGTATTTCAAAACCGATACAACGTTATTTCAAGGTGCTCAATATTCTATTGCAACAAAAATAATTTCATAATATGTTAATTTATGAGTGTCATGGCAATTAATCCTAATTAAGTAGTAATTAAATATACACTTATCAGGAAGTCATTCATGCTCTGTTTTGGTATAAACAGAATGAAATCCCAGGCTAGAAATATGTGCAAATTAATGTTTGGTTATGTCCATTTTGGCTCGCAGGAAGCGGTACGTCGAACGATTCGTCGAACGCAGTAGTGCCCTCAGCAAAGTTATCATATGCAACAGTACACAAAAAAATGAAGTTAAATGAAGACAAATTTATTGTGCAGCTGGTTAAATTCATCCAAACCTCGATATATCTCGCTCTTTCGTAGCCCCTAGTTGATACAAATAGCAAAATAAGAAAAAAAAATAGTGGTGTACACAATTGTCGACATAGCGTCTCACAGGGTTACATTATGGTGACTGCACACGAAGCACAGTTATTGCTTAGAGTGGTGGTCTCAAACTCACCTCAACTAACGTGCCGCAGTCGCGAAAAGTTACTCCCGCAAGAGCCAGGACAGCGATGAAGATACGAGGGGGGGGATGGGGAGGGGGGGGGGGGGGGACGGACTGGTTGTACAAAAAATGTCAGCTAACGTTACCATCTGAAAGAAGACCTTTTCCACATATATGGGTCATTTCTGAAGGGAACTTGGCGCCAGGATTTCGACATCAACATATCGATACCTATCTCCAAAATGACTAAAACCTGGGGCTTCGATTCAGAAATATATAGAGTTTTGTTTCACGGTTATGTATCAGTACATGTTGACCGCAGGGGATGCCTCTCTCCTTCACACACACACACATAAACACACACACACACACACACACACACACACACACACACACACACACACACACACACACACACACACACACACACACACACACACACACACACACACACACACACACACACACACACACACACACACACACACACACACACACACACACACACACACACACACACACACACACACACACACACACACACACACACACACACACACACACAAAACCGCCAGGCCTGCGCGGAACGCGCAGCACAATCACAGCGAAAGCTGGGAGAGCACCATTTCTAAAACCCATTGCAATCTATCTTGGGGCTATACTAATATAAGTACGATTGCAAGGTACCCACTACTCCATTAATTGATTCGGTGGCTGATGACGACGAAGAATAATGGCTTAGCCCTTTGTAATGGGTTGGAAGCATTCAACGACCCCCTCGTAATGCAATTCATATTGTGTGACGCCTGGTTACACAAATGGCATTCTGTGACGCCTGGTTGTCGTTTCACTCTTCTGCCACGTTATATTGCGCATGTTAACGCGGTTCCTTCCCGACATAATGCTTGCATAGGGTTTTTGTGCGCAGGGTTTTCGAGCGCAGGCATGGCTCAGTGGTAGAACACTGGGCTGGCACGGAGCGGACCCAGGTTCGAACCCCGCTCCATCCTGAATATTTTTTCTTAAAGTTTTTTTTCTTATTTCGTGCGATAGCGGTTACGGACACCGGCGGCGGCGGCGGCCGACAACTACGGCACCCTTGTTGCGATCTCATAACAGCTTTCGCAGTAAAAAAGACGCTTCAGACCATTCATGCCTGTGTACCTCAGTCATGTGCGGGCCGCATGCCGCGCGTTTTAGACCCCTGGTTTAGAGCTTTGAATGCGTGTAGGAATGTGCAAATAGTGTTTTTTTCATACCGAATCGAATATAAGTAGAGTGCCAGACGCCAGTCTAATGTAGAATGATTGCCAGTTGGGCGTGTTGGCATATTTCCGTGATGGTAAAGCGCTACTAAGAACGGAAACTTTAGAAGAACGCATGACTGACTCCTTGATTGGCCCACCTTTGATCAAGGGACGGTGTCGTGAGATGACGTAATCAAGTGACTTCATGGTGACGTAACAAATCATGGCGATCTGCGACGTCATGACGGCGTCATCACGTGATCATGATATTTTGCATCACTTGTTCTGACGCCACCGACGCCGGCCGTCAATTTTTACGTGCGACGAGGCAACTAAGACTTTCGTTTTAATAATTAAACTAAGACTCAGTTTGCTCAAGCCCAAATTTCCGCGGCCTATATCGAGAGAATACTTCCTTCATAACGCATGGAATTGAACTGCGCGGAATATAGGACGAAAGACGAAGAAGCACACACGGACGGGTATGAGCCATATCAAAGGAAAAAACAACAGCGCTGACTCTCAACTGAAGGGTTATTGCATACGATGCATGCATGCACGTGTACCCGCATGCGCGAAGGAAAGTAAATATGAGCAAAAGAAAAGAACACAAGAAGTACCACGATCTACAGTAAAACTTCGGTTGGACCTATAGTTGGCACATAGCAATTAAGGAGAAACTTCAGCGCTAACCAAGACGAACCACAAGGTGGTTGTCTCTTCTATTCTTTGTGTTTCGTATTGGTTAGCGCTGAAGCTTCTCCTTAAAGGAAGGGCAAAACGATTTTTCGCGTATTAGTTAAGTACAATTTCACAATCCAGAAAACACCACTCTTACCGCGACACGACGCTTGGTAAGCGAGAAAACACGCGAAAAGAAAATGCGGGTGGAGACTCCCGCACCAAACACAGTGACGTCATAGATTCTGAAGGCGTCTACTGAGTCCTACATAGCTACTAATAGATAAAGATAAGGTGCATTGTCATCTGTGGGTGCCACAGACCTAGCATACGAAGTTTCAGAACATTTCATCGAGCCAATGTCGCGAAAATACGAAAAATACATTCGGAATTTCTGACGTCACGCGCGCAGATATCGGCGCCAAATTTAAAAATAAAACTTCAACCTTGATTTTCTCCGCTAATAACGAACTTATGATAGTGAAACATGTGGAATTAGAGTTCTCAGAATGCAGTTTATCAATCTAAACCAAGTCATTGTTTCGCTTTCGTGTCCCTTTAAATACCGCAATCTATTTACCGCCTGTGCGTGACTTTCAGGAATTCAATTTCTTTATCACTTAAGGAGATAGAATACTTCCTTATTGGAACACATCTGCGTTACAAAGTATCACGTTGGTGAAGGCGTCGGGGGGTGTTCCTTTCCACGCGGTGACACAATTTTGTTATGGCGGGAAGGCGACGTCGTACGGGAGGAGATGGCTGCTCTGATTGCCTCCATTTACATCCCACTCCGCGCACAAATCGCTGCGCTGCGCCCGCAAAAGTGAGAAATGTGTCTCGTGTCGTAATTTAGTAGCGACATCAGGCTCTCTCCCGCGCCGCCGTAACCGCCATACCTTGGGAAAAAGTGCGTACCTGCAGGAACGCACGGCGCACTGTTGGCCGACTTAACGGGGCCGCCTCAAGGACGATCGATCGAACCAAGGTCTCTGCTCCTCCTCTCGCCCACTTCCGCCGCCACGCGCCGCCCGACGCAGCGGAGCTTCTTCTCGCTATAATGCCTTGCGTTCAAGCACAAAAAAAAAAAAAGAAAGAAAGAAAAAAAAAAGAAAGAAAAAAAGAAACAATAATAATAATAAGGCAGCTTCGCACTAGGGGTGCCAAGCCTGAAGGAAGTGTGGAGCTGGCCAGCCTTTTTTGTTTCTCTTCGGTTTTCTCTTTCATTCCTCCCCTATATTATTCTTTTTTCTCATTTTCTGTTTCTTTCTGTCTTTTTTATCTTTCTTTATTTCTATTTATTTCTCCCTCTCTCGTTATTTATTTATTTCTCTTTCATGCTCAATTTTTCTTCCCATTTTTCCTTTTCTCTCTCTCTCTCTATTTCGCGCTTGCTTCCTCTTTCTTTTTTTTAATTTTTATACGGGGTCTTGCCTGCGTTACGCCAAGCGACGACGACAGCCTACTCCATCATACGAGAGCCTACGACGGCCAAATCCCCTAAAGTGCTCCGCACTTAAAACAACGAAATATCAGAGGAGGTAAGGAGAATGTTGAAAACAACAGCCTTTGCCGTCTTGCGATCCCGATACAAATGACCGGCCGTATACGCTGAGCGATCACGTGCGCCAATCGTCTTCGTTTAGCCGCGCTCCGACGAGCCCCAGCGCGCACTCGGTGGAATTTCGTATTACCGCTGATACAGGTCGTGAAAAATTTGTGAACACGGGTTTGTCGCCGGGGCCGGGGCTTCGATCAGCAGGCTTGCCTTCTTCAAGACTGAAACTTGAAGGCTGCAACAGAAGACAAGTCCGCCTTGCGAAACGTTGGCCCCAGCGTGTTCGTGAATTTTTCATCCAACAGGCTTCCATATGCCCCTAACGTCTACCTCTCTTTCGCTAATACGTGCGTTTCTTTTAAGGCGAAAGCCTTAAGGCCTGACCACACGTACCCGTTGCAGCGTGTCAGCGCGCGTCTTTCTGACGCGGCGCCGCGCCCTCTCCCTATGGAGAGAGAGGGCGCGCAGCTTCCGGTAGCCACGTGCCCTCTCTCTCCATAGGGAGAGGGCGCGGCGCCGCGTCAAAAAGCCACGCGCTGACGCGCTGCAACGGGTACGTGTGGTCAGGCCTTTAGATGCCTCATGAAACGCGAGGAGTGGCCATAGGCGTCAGCGCGAACACGAACGGTGCAAAAAGTCACGTGATCGCAGGCAACGTCACGATCTGTGACGCCATCATGACGTGCCATGATGACGTCGTCGGATGATATTGTCGCTTTGTCAAAAGTCAGCCGGTCCTGGAGGCAGCGCAACCTCACGTCAGATGCAGGCACGGCTGGGCAGAGATACTCAGAAAAGTATTCCGGAATACAGATATCGATATACATGCGCTGGAAGCCTGAAATACAGATACTGAGATCTTTGAGGTAACGGGATATTTCTGAAATACTTTTGCAAAAAGACGAAAAAAGTATTCCGCAATACAAATACAGATACAAGAATACAAAAGTACTAGAATACTCGTTTGATTCCGGGAGTACCGATGCTCCGCAAAGATATTAATCAGGCGCAGGATAATATTGTGATTAATGTTTGACCTCAATGAAGCTTGCAAGTCAAGCATATCACTCGGATCACTAACGAACACCAGTGAATAAAAAAAAGTATACATCTATTCTACAAGATCTGTATTGCTAAGATGGTTTTCGCGTTAACTGCACTTAAGCGACGGCAGTCTCACAAATGTAGGCTGTCATTTAGACAACGTCGGTTCGGCCTCATCACAAGACTCGCGTAATGACTTGCCGCCCGAAAAAGATAGGGGTATGGCACCTGCCTTGAGACTGCCACTTTCGTCGGCAGTGTATCACAATACTGCTTCCGCGGTTCTGCCGCCACAGCGTCTGTATAGCGCATTACCTGACGATCCTGTGCGTGCGGGGAACCCTTCGCCGCCTCCCGCAGTGTCAGGGACCAGCGGCGTGCCTTTGCTTGGCGTAGCACAAAAGTCGTCCTTCTGTCCCCTTAGAAACAGGTCAGCTCATTTCTGACAAAAATGTAACGAGATACTCGTGTCCTGTACAGTATCGCGATATAATCGGTACATCTTAAAAGTATTTCACTATTGAGATACAAGTATTTTTTTGCAAATGTATCTCGATACAGAAATACATATACTCAAAAGTATCTCTAAGATACTATCGCTATACTGCCCAACCCTGGGTGCAGATAGCTTCAATCATTAGGGGTCTTACACCCGAAAAACACGATTGCGATGAGAGACGCCATAGTGGAGGGCTCCGGAAATTTCGACCACCTGGCGTTCTTTAACGTGCACCTAAATCTAAACAGGCTACGTTTCTAAGCAAGTTAACGTCAGATGGTGGGTATGGGGGTGTCGGGGCAGGAGTCAGTTCTTTTCCGCGCTATTACACCGCGAAATTCCTTCAATGCATGCGCATTGAAAAACGGTTGCGTTCCGCGGGATCGTATCCTGTGTTGACCATTTAGGCTAGCGCTCTACAGACACCTATTGTCACGGGTTCGTGACGGTAAAGAAAGTCAGGCTTCCTGCATACTGTACCGGCTGCATCAATTAAACGGCAGAGACGTCAATAAAAATAAAGCATAACGCATGAATGATGGCTTCCGGCAAAGGACGCGTGCCAGAGGAAATGCAGATGAGTGCATGCACTTTGCAATCTTCAAGCTAAACAACACGGCAGATGATATCAGAGAGAGATGAGAACTCGCGCTGTGGGTGGTGGTGGTCTCCTTTTAAACCCCAAACGTTGGGGACCAGTACGAAGACTGGTTGCGCTGGCTTAGAGGAGGTCGGCGGGGATCCCTTGGTATACCGCAGCTTCCACCACACGCTGGATGCGCTGTGGGAGGCCGAGCATATTCAACCCTTTTATCATGTGTCGCGGTCTACGCGAGAACCGCCATCGCAGTTTCCGCCGAAGGCGTCTGTTAATCAATCAGGCGCGCGTCGCCTCTGGTGACTGGGCGCCATCAACTTGTTATTATAGGGCGTTCTCGTTTTCCTCGTAGTGTGCTGCGCTTTCCGGACAGGCTTCGGTGACAAATCGCTCGCGCGTTTCGGAGGCGTCGTCCCCGTCGTTATGTGTGTAGCGTAGGTTGAACTTGCTTCTCAAGAGTTGTGCAAACATGACACTGTAGAGGTTGTGGTGGCCCCCCTTAAACCCCAGGACCCCGCGCGAGGCTATGTGCAACCATACCACCCATTCTTAAGGCGAAAGCCTAAAGGCCTGACCTGCGTACGCGTTGCAGCGCGTCACGTGTGTCTTGTAGACGCGGCGTCGTGCCCTCTCCCTATGGAGAGAGATGACGCGCGGTACTCGATGCTGCACGCCCTCTCTCTCCCTAGGGAGAGGGCGCGGCGCCGCGTCAAAAAGCCACGCGCAGGCGCGCTGCAACGGGTACGTGTGGTCAGGCCTTTAGACGCTTCATCGAAAGCGAAAAGTGCGCCCCACGTCGGCAGAGCCAACACGAGTGACGCAAAGAATCATGCGATGACGTCACAGGTCGAAAAATGTTTTGTGACGTCATCATGAAGTCCCATAACGTAACGTCACAGGATGAAGTCATCACATGACACCGTCTCTTGACCAAAGGTGGGCCGATCACGGAGCCAATGCAATACCTGGCGAAATGCTGAAAGCTTGCAATACCTTCGATCCTGGGGGGCAGTGCAAAACCACTTCAGGTGCGGAAAGCTTTCAGGGACAAGGGGGTGGGGAGGGATCAATACACTGACTTTAAAGAAAAAGGATGTGGCTTTTGCCGCCTCTGAGTCGTCTTAGGCTAATGCATAAGGGAACCTGTGCGTTTTTTTTTTACTTTGGCCAATGCGTCGTTCCTGAAGTCACGTTCACATACCCGCGTGCTCCGATAGCTGATGTGCAGATTGCTTAGTCAAGGTGGTGGTGGTGAAAAGCATTTGTTAACAAAAGAGAGGTGTAGGGATTTAGAGGTCCTTACAGATTAAGTAGAGTCTATTCTGGGACCCCATTGGTTGAAGCCGTCGCCCATGGCTCTCTTTACCAAGGCCCGTTGGGCCTGAAAGTCTGAGCAGCCGAGAAGGGCCGCCTTCAAGTCCTCTCGCGTTGGGTTTGGGTGAGGAGTAAGGGCTGCGTTATTTTGACAAGCCCACACCATGTGGTAGATACCCGCCACCTCCCCACAGTGCTGGCATTGTCCTGTGACCGTAGAGTCGAAATGTTTTATTATAGCATGACATATCATCGTGTTAGTCTGGAGTCGTAACAGAATGCGCTCGTCGGCTTTCTTCAACCCCCCTTGCGGGGGGAGGGCAGCGGCGATGACTTCCTTTACAATAATACGAAATTTCCTTATACCAGAGGAGAGGGTAACCCTCCCCGTCCGCCTCCATCGGAATCGACGGAGGTAATCCAGAAATGAGCGCTCGGGCAGCCGCATCTGCGGCCTCATTTCCCCGTAATCCCTGATGGCCGGTGTCCATATAATACGTTTCGGATGAAGGTCCGTGTTCCTAATGCAGTTGCGCAGTATTGTGTCGGCTAAGTGTAAAATGTACCCTGCTACGTAATTACGGCAATTACGGCAAGCTCGGCGCGAATCCGTAATGATGCATCTGGATTTACTGAGATAGGCTGCAAGGGCAATGGTGACCTCCTCAGCCTGTGTTGCAGTATGCGTTCTAAAGGTTAGACCATCCACCTGTGTTCCTTCGTCAATAGCAGCGGCACTGTACCATCCCTCGGGGTTTGGGCCAGCAACGTCCACGTAGAATACACCTGGCTTCTGTCCATATTGTAGCTCCAGCGCTCGAGCGCGCGCTTCACGTCGAGTGGTGTGTTGATCTCCGTCCATTTTAGTGGTATAGAGGTCGGACCAGAAGGGCTGTGCGCCACAGTTCTGGCATCTTGACCCGCTCCTGTTGGTGAAAGTCGTGTTTTATATTTAGTCACGCAATCAGACTTTGACCAGAGTTCGTTTGGGCAACCGGGTGTTCTGTTTGAGGAGATGGGCTTCTCTGAGTTCTCGATGCGAGTTAATCACACCCAATGCCTTGGCACGGCTGTTGGATGTAGAGATCGGAAGACCAAGAGCCCGGCTTTAGCGTCTTCCTAATGACTGCGTCGATCTTTTTTCTTCCTCATGTTTGCAGAGGTAGAGGTAAGGGACGGAATAGAAGACCCTTCTGGTTAGAAAAGAGCGCGCTAGCCGCAACGCATCTTTGCACTGAAGTCTTCTCTTGTAAAGCGGCAGCGCTTGAGGCCAGTGCACTGTGCGCTGCCCTTGATACTGGTCTACAACACGGGACGGCACTTTGTATAGGGGGGGAGGACAAGACATCTATAACGAGCCTTGTATAAGCAAACATGTCTCGACATCGGTCTGGCAACGTTATTTCTAAAAGGGGTGAACGTACGACAAGCAATGCGAGACCAGGGGTTATGTACGTTTATGTAGAGACCGAGTCCCGTCGGGCGGCGAGTGTCTGGCTCGATTAAGATTTTTCTTCTTCTCTCACTCTCGGTCGTGTCGGAAATGTAAGACTCGCCCTCTTCGAAGACCGGGCGGGCGGCGCCGCTCGCTCGTGCAGCGGTTGTTTATCCGAGGCCGCTTATAGCTGCTGGCTTGCAGACGTAGCACGCACGCAGACTCGGCGCTCGAGCTCGTGTCCCGCTGCGCCTCTTTCTTTCGAAAGGAATGTTCCGTCTCTGCACAGGCAGGACGACGTTTGTTTACCGTCTAAAGACGCGAAGGAAGCGAGTCGTCAAGTCGGGATTCAGGGTAGCCAACTCGTCCGCCGCGGTGGAGCAGTGGTTATGGTGCCCGGCCGCTGACCCGAAGGTCTGCGGGTTCGAAACGTCACGGCGGTCGCATTTCGATGGAGGCTAAAGGCCCGTGTACTGTGCGATGTCAGAGCACGTTAAAGAACGCCAGATGGTCGAAATTTCCGGAGTCCTCCACCACGGCGTCTCTCATAATCATATCGTGGTTCTGGCACGTAAAACCCCAGATGTTATTATTATTATGGTAGACAACTCGGAGTAGCCGCTGAGCAGGGGCGTCGCCTGTGAAGTGACGCACAGGCATAGCCAGGGGGGATGGCGTTGGGGGAGTTACACCCCACCCCTCCCCCTGGAAGTTTTCAATTATGCATGTGTATATATAGATACACACACATATATATAAGCACACGTACGAAAATACATAAAGGGGGGGGTTGAACCCTCCACCCCCTAAGCCCCCCTCCCCCCCCCCCCCCCAAAAAAAAGAAAACAATTGCTGGTTACGCCCCTGACGTGACGCGAAAATTTAAACCCAGATCGAGTAGTTATTATATCCGCATACTTTTTGGCAGACGCTTGGGGAATTACCGTGTGTGTGTGTGTGTGTGTGTGTGTGTGTGTGTGTGTGTGTGTGTGTGTGTGTGTGTGTGCGTGCGTGCGTGCGTGTGTGTGTGTGCGTGCGTGCGTGTGTGTGTGTGTGTGCGCGCGCGCGCGGGCGCATGTACCAGAAAAAGGGCAACGCTGCCAGCACTGCAGAGCATGCAAGCCAAGTACCGAGTGCTTTGTCTCGTGCCGTACGTGCTCCCAGACGCATAAATCCATCGCCCCTCAGTCGCCCCGCCCCGTCTACGTACGAACGAACACCCGCGTACGTTTGACGCAAGATGATGGATTCATGGTAAGTCGCTGGCGGAACAACGTTCTGTGTCGATGCTGTGCCGCTGACTCCTCCTGTATGATCCCCTCAGCGGTGGCAGTGCCGACGGGCGCTTTCAGTGCGAAACGCATAGAGTTTCCCATGCAATTCTTACTAGAGGGAACTCTGGCGCTAAAGTCTATGCGAGCTGCAACGCGTGGTGCTTCAGCCAGCATGGCAATGATGGGTATGTACACGGATTTGACTGAGCTTCGTTCTTTCGGCTCCGTCTGGCTCCGTGTGGCCTGGAGCCGCTTTGTCGCAAGACAAAGTTCAGCAAATGTTCAGCAGTTCCACTTTACCACCTTAACCTCTTAAAGCTCACAAATTCAAATCGGCTCCCAAATTCAAATCGGCTCCCGAAGTCACAGCGATCCATTGTTTTATCCGAAACAAAACCGAAACACAACAATAAACAAAGCCACAAGTGCGTTCGAAGCCGCAAGCGCGAAGATTGGACAAATCCGTGTACTATACCCATCATTCCCACTCTGGCTGAACGATTGCAGCGCCAGAGTTCCCTCCAGGTAATTTTAGGAAACTCTATGGCGAAACGGACAAGTCACTGCAGAAATGTTGGAAGTGATACTCGCCTAAAAAGGAATGGTAAGAAATAAACACTGAATATGTGTATAGTGATGACGTATTCTTTCAAAGCTCCATTTGGTTGGTTGTGTGTAAAAAAGAAAGTATACAATACAAAAGAAAACCAACGGCCAAGCATTTGTTGAATTTCACGCCGGTACCGATTTCACCCCTTGTGATGGCATGGGTTTCAAAATGTTTGCTCGTATTTCTGCTGTCTTGAGCCAATCGAAATTCACAAAATTATGTAATTTCCCCGTTTGGTTTCGTCAGTACGCAATGAAGTCTACTCTTGCTAATATTGAGGTTAAACTAGTTTCAGCAGAAATGGTCGAAAACGATTAGGTCACGGCGCGCTTGTGTCGGAGCTTCTAAAAAGCTTAACCACCCCTGCTTAGTATTATTTCTTGTATGCTTAGGCTACAGGTGTCTTATGCTAATGTTATTGGTACAGTAGAGCGCAAATAAGCAATGCACCATGTTCATCCTTTTTTAGTGTCCCTTTAACGGTTGTTAGCCAGAATTTTATCTAAGGCAGTGTTCTCAAAATACTTGAAGGGGCCATGAAATCCAATTTTCACTCATAATCTGTGTTATGTGGGTTAATCCTTGAATGTTCACAAACAAGCTGGCGGAATTTCAGCGGATTTGGTCGAGAATCTAATGTATAATGAATATCTTTATAAACATGTGAGCGGCCCAAAAGTCTGACAACACTGGTGCACTCGCGGGTCGTGACGTAACAAGCCGCTTGCTGTGCGAGCGTCTGTATTCGGGCCAACGATTGTGTTTCGTGGTCAGCTGCGCGTACAATGGAGCTATTTCAGCTTTCTTCAGCTTGGCATTGAAAAGTGAACGATTTGCAGCGGCTGAAACTTCGGTAGAAGACGACGGCGCCACTCCATGAAGCACATGACGTCACACACGCCATGGCAAAATGGCGGTCGCCGGCGGTGGGCGGGATTTATAGCCGGCGACTTCTAGGGCTCATTTTGCAATCAAATATTCTTCTACACTCCATTTTGAGCATGCGCGGCTGGCTTTGGAAGCCTATCATATAAGAAAAAGGGATCATCTTTGCATAAGCGACACGTCTCTGACCCTGCACTCATCTGAGTTTGATTTCATTTCATCGCGTAATACGCTGATTCATTTTCCACTCTGTTTCACTTTTGTTTTTATGTCGATTGCGTGGTGCATGTGCGGCAAGGCTGCCTCGGAGGTATATATGCATCGAAAATCGCCGAAATAAAGTCAGTTGATAGTCAGCGCTTATGTGTGTCGTTTCTTTCTTTGTGGTGCGTCTTTGCGTTTGCGCTGTAAATATACTTCTAGGGAAGAAGAAGAGAGAAAAGAACAGAAATAAGAAGAATGCACCATCGGAGGGTATGCTTCATTCCGAAGCAGTTTTCCGACGACGTTAGTGAAGCGGAAACACCCTTCCTTACATGCCAGGTTTCATCAGGGTGACGCCTTACCCCATTTTCGTCTCTGCTCGAGTCCGCGAGCCGACTTTGATCACCTATATCGTCACTGTTCAAACAAGCGGAATCCCCCCATTTGCGGGATCTGAGAGACAGGAGCGATGGTGCATGTGCTTTGCATGGCTGCGATGGTGCATGTGCATGGCTGCTTTGCGCAGCTCACGACCGGACGACAAACTCCGGATCGTAAGCTGGGCCATGGGGGGTCGCCAAACCGCAAGGTCTTTCGGCCACCTAGAGCGGCCTGAGTGGCCGAAGTCTTCCTCTTCCCTGAACACCTTCCCCCTCCTCACCTGACCCATTTCATGGCGTCAATAAACTTGTAGCCTCCGCCTCCTCCAAGAAAACGCGCTAATTCGCGTAGCTAATCCGCAAATCCGTCCGTATCTGAAGCCAGTCGCCTCCTATGGGGACGAATATAGCCGGTTTCTCAGAGTACATACGGGTTTGGTTCGCCACCGCAATATGAGATTCCGGTCAGCAGCCGTGACACCGCGGAGAAAGTCGCTACCAGGAAAAACGCGGCCGATTCGATTCTGCCGTTCTTCGCAAGGCGGAAATATCTGCTCTACCATGAATGCGAGTCATAACAAGTCCACGCACGTGTTGATACACTTCCTTCGGTGTGTTTTCCCATGACGCTCGGTTGCTGCAGGAGATTGGTATCGCTGCGTCGATGTCCAGTCATTGGTTTCACGATGCGGTACCTTTAGAGGAGTGTCACGCATTGCAAAACGGGAACAACCGAAACTTCACGTACTCGGAAGCGAACACGGTACCGACACATTACTCGTAAATTCTCAATGGAGAGAGCGAGGACGCACTGTTTCTGGTCTCTGGGAAACGCGATAGAAGAAGAAGAACAAAACTTTATTTTGAGGGAAGGGGTAGAAATGGGGGTACTCAGGAGCATGTTGGTTGGGGCCCCAAGTCCAGGGCCCCATTGGCTTGCGCCGCTCGCCTAACGTGACTCAGAAGCGCTAATTGCACCTCTGGGTCCGAGCTGGCAAGTTGTGCCTCCCACTGCTCCGAACTTCCTACAATGTTGTTGCCTAAAAATGCGTTCAAACTCTCTAGCTTTCGATCACACTCCCAAGAGATGTGATATAAAGTTGGCAAAGAAATCTGAGCGACAAAGTAATAGAAGGAAACGCGATAGCATTCATCGTAGGGATAAAGCGGGGCCTGCACTACTGCGCAATTGTTGATAAATTAATTACAGCCTTCCAATGGGGGGCCTAAAAGATGAAAGTTAATTCCCACTGTTACGGCACACAAACACAGAGGAAAGAAAAACGCCAGGCTTGTCCATCGATCATGTCCATCGATCATGTCCATCGTTAAATAAATTGCTCAAGAATACCGAAGCAGAATGCACGAAACTTCAAATCTATTTGATTAACTGAAGATGGCATACATGAACTACATATATATCTAGTGGACGCGCTTAATGACCGGCAACATAATAAAATTTTGGCCGCTATATATTAGCTGAGATTATCGGTAGACCCTTAAATGTTTTACTGACTCATAGTGGTAAACAGCGCGATACGACAAGGACAAGAAATACCAAACAAGACTAGCGCTGACTATCAACTGCGTTTATTTTCAGTACAAATGTATACGCAATTACGCATTATGGAAAGGGAAAATACGCGGGAGAGGGAGAAGATTTTCCTACCACATGCGCTCATACCCTGATACCGTGGAACGCTCAACTGCGGAGATAGTTAATCTCTTTGTTAGTGTGATAGATGGGGAGCTGATATATAGTTGACCTGCAACATGGATGGCCAAGGCTTCATATGTTTCGCAGTCGCGGTTATCTCGACCACGGCGCACGATGCGCGCCTGGTGGAAGTATGGGGTGCAACCAGATTCAGCACAATGTATTGCCAAATTGCTGCCTGTTTTTGTTCTAATGTTGTTAGAATGTTCACGCAAGCGATCGTTTACACAGCGGCTAGTCTGTCCAGTGTAGATGCTGCCGATATTAGAACAAAACATTAGAACACACACCGAAGCAGGTTAATCGAGTTGCCATGTTGCAGCCATGTTGTGCGTCCATGACGTTATGTGCAAGCTATCAATAGCTCCTCGCTCTCAGCTCAACCAGAGCTGCTCTAAGTGGCTCGAACACAACAACTCGATCTATAGGCTGAAAGCTTGCGTGCACCCTGTAATGCCATCCATAGGCGGAGAGTACGGGGGGGGCTGGAGGGCTCGGGCCCCCCTCCGGACGGCTTCATGGGGGGCGGAGCCCCCCCCCCCCCCCTGGCGCCGGCCCGGGAAATTTTTTAAGAGCTTGGCTTAGGCTCCCGTAGATTGACAAAGGGCTGTTGGCCGTCCTGTCTGGCAGCTATTTCACAGGGGGCTGTTTATACCCGCTTCTTTTTCATTTCAGGATTTTAAAATTGGGACCTTTGACCAGTGACAGGTCAAACATTCACTTAAAAATGGCCCTCAAACGGATTTGTATGTGCAGAATATGTTGTGTTGACAAACAACTGAAGGGACCTCTTAAACTATGACAAGCTACCCTTGAACCGCGTAGCGAATGGTTTTGAGAACACAAAAATGCTACTGGGAACACTAAGCAACCCCTACCCAATCAGTCTGGGAATGCTTTTATTTCGCACACACTTGCTGGCCAAATGGTGATTTCTTGGTTGTCTACAAATTGGTACCCTTCGACATGACTGCCTATAAAAGTGCCCAGAAAAAATGGTACGCATTTTTTAATTTTTCGGTAAAAGGAGGAACTGCCAACTGGCACCGGTGACGGAAAACCAACTCTAATACTCGTCCAGAAAACACCCTTCGCCAGATAAACTCGTAACTGCAGCTTCGGAAAAGGTATATAGTGGAAAAACTGGTATTTTCTACCGTGTGAAAATTATTCTGGTCCACTTAACTTGAATTCACGAGCTTCCTGTGTCAGCGTTAGCCCACTCGCTCCTGTCTGGTGCGTGGTTTAACAAAATAAGTAAAGCATGTCAATGAAAAAATTCGGCAGATCCCGCGCATTGTGATAATCGATTTTATGTGATGTAGTCAGCGAGTAGCAGCCTATGCGGCCTTTTTCGCTTTGAGCCAAGCGTTAGGAGGTAGATCGATGTCTTCTCGTAAATTGAAAAATAATAAAGTCTCCCACTAGAGATATTCATAATGACATCGCGGAGTCGGTACCTAAGAGACTGAGGTTGCATTACATTCTTTAATTTGTGAGTCGAACTCTCTCTCTATCTATCTATCTATCTATCTATCTATCTATCTATCTATCTATCTATCTATATATATATATATATATATATATATATATATATATATATATATATATATATATATATATATATATATATATATATATATATATATATATATATATATATATAAACAATGAAGGGATAACACAGGACCCGGAAGTAACAGTTCAAAAAAATATATCAAGCACGTAGGAAAAATTGTTCTCGTAAGGACTGACGTTTCGGCCGCGGGACCGGCCTTCGTCGGAGTGATCACGACGAAGGCCGGTCCCGCGGCCGAAACGTCAGTCCTTACGAGAACAATTTTTCCTACGTGCTTGATATATTTTTTTGAACTATATATATATATATATATATATATATATATATATATATATATATATATATATATATATATATATATATATATATGTGTGTGTGTGTGTGTGTGTGTGTGTGTGTGTGGAAGAGCAATTTGGGCCCCGCCCCCTCCGGGAAAACGAAAACTCTCCGCCTATGATGCCATCGGAATCGTATACGCACCTTTAATTTGAAAGAAAACAACTGGTTGGCGGCTTTGTTATGGGGAGCTGTTTACACGTACGCCCCTTGAAAGAAGCACTTCCTCTTTAGTTTTATTGTCTTTTAGTTCGCGCTGGAACCACCCCATTTATTTCATAGTCTATATACATATAAGAGCGAAGCTCTTAAAGCTCGAAGTAGAACGTCGGGTGTCCGCAAGAAAACCGTTGCTTGCCCGCCGCGCGAGCCGAGTACGAGCGACGAAAGGCCCTCGCTTCTACCGGGGGTGCCACAGCCAGCTTTGCAAGTTAGTTCTGGCGCTGGAGTTTGGACATTCTTGCATTGCCTGTGGCAGGCTGTGGTTCGACTCCACTTTGTCTACGCCAAGGAAAGACCTAGCATCAGCCAAGAAGGAGCCCCTAAGATCAACCAGCTTCGCTGTTCCTTAAACTTTACACGGCTAGTGTAAACTTCTCCCGGTAGCGCGTTACTATTTACTATACTGTTCGGTCGCTGTCGTTGGCTTCAGCCGTACACGTCCACCGACATCCACCATACTACGTTTTTGTGTTTTCGCGCAGTGCGTCCCTTTCGATTCAGCCTCGTCTTCCTATTACCGCTTTGTTTTAAGCCGAGCCGAAGCCTTTATATGTCGCATGTGAACTTGAATTTGAACGAAAAGCCGGCGTGAGAGAAGTGAAGAAAAAAAATATCACGTGACCGCGCGAGCTGCGCGTTCACTTCGTCTTGGTGGCGTTCGCGTGACTAAACAAATAAGAAAAGTGGCGTTCGTGTGATACAAACTGCACGGTGAAAAATGTCGCACCGGATATGGCTTGCGCCTCGAGTCGTCCGATAGGCGCAAGTCATATCTGCCAGACCTGCGTCTTAGGCGTAAGCACGGAGGAAAGAAAACGAAATGAGGGAGCATTACGTCACGCAGCCAGCCTTGGCAAGCCTGCCCGTTCTGAAGCTAGCATCAAAAGGTCACGTGTCGGTAACACGTGACCTTTTGCGTCAAGAACACGCGAGAAATGAGATTCGCCGAGACTTCGGGTAATGGCGGCCGGTACCTTTTAATCGAAGAGCGCTTGTTCAGGGGCAGACCGGCCGGCTCACAGAGGAAGTTCAAAAACAGAATGCCACCGGTAGTACTAAAACCTACCACCCGCTCTGACGTTTTCATCACGTGTTGGGTCGACACGGTGGGCTTCAGTCGCGCGACGTAATGCTCCCTCATTTCTTTTTTTCTTCCTGCATGGGCGTAAGTGACGGCGTGAATTTTTTTTCTTTTTTTTTTCTTTTTGTGTTTCCTTTTAGTGTTTTACCTTACAATTGCTCGTCAGTCGCTTTCCGATCGACTACAGGAAAGGAAGACCAGTGTGGCGGTAAACTTTCTTTCTGCTTTCTCGGCCCTCTTGCACACTGGGGCCCTATACGCCCATCGTTATAACCCTGACAACAAACAACACTCAATACAAATGGCAAAGTTGTGTATAGGTCCAGCCTCCCAGAGAGGCCATCAAGGCATCTGGATATCGTTCGGCGCCGCTTTATTTTATAATTTGCTCCTGTTTTCGAGCTTTCTTCCTTTTTGCGTCTCTACCTTAAGGCCCATCGGAGGCCTGGCTTCCTCGAATCTCAAAGACGATTGGTTTTCAAGGTTGACCGCTTGGGTATACGCGTCCAGGCCAGACTCGGAAGAGGCGTCACAAGAAGGAGCGGCGTCTGTGCGGAAACGCATTTCGATGGCGGTCTGAATCGATTTCCGCTTTCTGTGCGTGACGCGGACCGCAGTGCGCGAAACGATTCTTGCGCTCGAGCTTTCTGCTGCGGGGCTATTGTTCCTGTGTGGGCCGTTATGTCCGGGCTTGCAACTTGAGGGCGTGCTACAGCCGTATAGTCGAGGTTTGGCTGCTTTTGATCTGGAGGTCAAACAGAGCGCCGACACGCCGACGTCGCTAGATGCCACAGAACAATGTGAACAATGTTTTCAGCGTTTTCCGATTCAAGAACTGTTGCTAAAGCGTGTGTTCTTGTCTCAGTAAATATAAAACGAATAAACAAGGAAGAAACCTTGACTTTTCTATGATTAGTAAATCTTTCTATGATTTCTATTATTCTATGCTTTTTCTGTGATTAGTAAATTACTCTAAATTAAAGAATCACCACGCTTGCCGCGAAAAGGCGCTTGGTAGGCGAGAAAGCGCGCAAAAAGAAAATAGGGGTGGCGACGCCACTTTGAAATTCCCGCATCAAACACCACAACGTCACAGATTTTGACGGCGCCTACTATAGGGCTTACGTAGTTCCTAATCGGTAAATATGAAGTACACTGACCTCTGAGGGGGGTCATAGACTTAATATTCGAAGTTTCAGAAAATTTCGTGGCGCTGCAGTGTCGACAGAGTGCGAGTACACTTTGCAATTCGTGACGTATCGCGCGGAGATTTCGGCGCGATCGAGATTTTTAAAAATGGAACTTCGACCTTGATTTTCTCCTCCATTAATAAACTTACAACGGTGAAATTAGCAACATCGGAGTTCCCAGAGTACCCTTTATAAATCTAAACCAATTCATTGTTTCACTTTAGCGTGGAAACAGCGCAAAAACGGGACTGTAACACACAACACCAGCGCTGACGAACAGCTGGCGCAAGTTTATTGCGTCGGGAAATGTATACCCAAAATACGAACTAAAAGGAAAAAAAATAATCACGAACTGTCACATGGTCACAGTGACGAAATTACAATGAAAGTCCGTCACGGGTCAAGGTGTCACATTTAACGTGATAAAAACGCGATTTCTCTAAAAGCGCGATTGAGGGCTCACTGACGCACGTGTTCCCTTTTAAATGCGAATGCATTTCTTAGTCGGGCTATGTCAGGCATCCGGCGTTGTGCGGCGTTGTCCGGCGTTGTCCGCGCGCCGGCAGGTGTTATCTCTCCGCTCTCACTCCCTCTCCCATAGCAACAGCTGCGGGCGCGCGCGCTTATCCTCGCCCCTAGCAACCGGAGCATGTGGTGCGAGAGAGTGTAGGAGAGGGTAGGTGCAGTGCTTTGCCGCTCCTTCTCTCGCCGTTCGCTCTCTCTCCTCCCTGCGCCCCACTCTCCCGTCCGCTCGCGCCTCACTCTCGACCGTTCGCTGGCTGGGCGCCTCTCAAGGCGATGGCAGAAGTCGGTGTCGGCGCAAGAAATGCATTCGCATTTCCTCACGATTCCCTTCGGGGAGGTGGGGGGCATTTTTTTTCTTGATTGAAAGGCTTTCATCGATTTCACGCTCGATCCGATTTCGATGTCTTGAGAGCACCTCACAGTAATTGAAGAGTGGAGTGCAGCCACACGAAGAACAACGAGCTGCCAAGGTGCTGCCTGTTGAAGACCTGAGTTTGTCCCGTGTAAGAACGGCCACATGTCAAAGGAATGTCGTATACGCCATTGTGTGTTACCTCTACTTTAGTCCCGCTTTTGCGCCGTTTCCACGCTCTATCTTGTACCAACTGGCCCTTCAATAACCCCTTTCACTCTAGTGTCCCTTTAAAACGACATAATATGTGGTTTGAGGCCGGCCCGTAGCCAGGGGAGGGGGGGGGTTCTACCCCCCCCCCCCTTGAAATTCGGATGGAAGGGGGTGTTTTACCGAGGAAAAATAACAAAAAAAGGGGTGCTTTTCAAGGCTTTCAACAAGTGCCCCCCCTCCCCCCCTTCCCCCGAAAAAATTCCTGGCTACGGGCGTGGTTTGAGGAAAGGAAGAGACACTATTTTCTGCAGCCCTTGTGGGAGCACGGCTCAGCGCCATTAAAACGACAGATATTCCCGATCGATCTGCCGTGAAACGTCTCTTGCTCTAAGCGACCGTGATCGAAGATGGGCCCCTGGCGGCGGAATGGTAAGTTACGACGCAGCCACACAAGGAGAGCGTAGTCGTTAAACTGCGGCCTCGTGCTCTTGAAGCACGCCCTTTTCCGAGGCCACGGGAAAGCGGGCCCAAGGTACTACGAGACTGTTCTAGCATGCAACGTGTGATTCCACGTGCCTCCATGAGTGACAACCGCGGTTGTTGGAGGGCAGTCTAATAAATAGGGTGTTTTTTTTTTTCTTTTTTTAGTTTTTCGGACAACTCAGACTGGTTTGAAAAAGTTATATGACAGTCACGCTCCAGTTGTTTTCAGACACGCATTGTATGTCGAGGCGGAAATACTTTACAGCAGCTGATATGACATTGATGATACTAATTAGCAAATAGTCGTTAATTAACATTTTGATTATTGACTTGAGGGTAGTCGCATATGTTAGAAAGTTGTAGTGCGTGCCAACTTATGGCACGCCCATTTTAGAGAAATCGCAAAATTTGCAGGTAATTCGATATATCTATCATCGAATTTTAAGGGCGAAATGTAAACGGCGCGCAGAAAACGCGGCCTCTCTGTTAGTTACGCCAGACCGGAACCACTCACGACAAGGAAGTGACGAAATTCGAATCAAAGCGGGGTGTTGCGGAATCTGGCCAGGAAAATGGGCAAGCGTTCCGAAATACACAAGTACACAGCTTATTCTTTGGGTGCGATGTGTGGTGCTTATCTGTTTCTCCGACTGGCTCCACTGGAAGAAGAAAGAAAGAAAGAAAGAAAGAAAGAAAGAAAGAAAGAAAGAAAGAAAGAAAGAAAGAAAGAAAGAAAGAAAGAAAGAAAGAAAGAAAGAAAGAAAGAAAGAAAGAAAGAAAGAAAGAAAGAAAGAAAGAAAGAAAGAAAGAAAGAAAGGAAGAAGAGTTAGTAAAGGTGCCACAAAGTCATCACAACAACGTCAACATCCACTCAACGCACAAGAACACTATACAGAGCAGTCACAATGAGCTGTTAAATCCGATGTCTACCAGGATACGCGGCAACGCCTTTACAGCGATTCGTTCTGAGAACGCACGTTTTTCTACATCCAAGCAGATTGGAAAAGTTCACGTGACTGGTCTGCGCCAGCCGTAGCTTCGACGTCATTGCGCGGTTTTCGTCTATAGAATGGACACACTGCGGCACGCCCTTGGTGAATAGCGCAGTTTCTTTTGATAGCCACGGACAATACCACCGGCTATCTATATGCAAATGGAACGGTGAGTCAGACTACGGGAATTTTACACGCAGCGCCCAGCCGAAGGTATTCCGGGAATGCATTAAAGGGAGGAGGGTGCCTATAATGAGTGAACGCCCTTGGACGGCGGTCGACCTGTTAATCTGAATATTTACGCTTCATGAATGCCTCTATTCGTTACTCGTCCGAATCGTCGGCGTCGCTTCAAGGCGAAACCATTCTCCGTTAAATCTTTTACGGCCTCGGTATTCTTTAGCAATATCGAAATGCTGTGTCTTATAAGCGTTAGCGCGACCCGCCTGAAACTTTGCAGCCGGTTGTGTTTGATCACACAACGCGTTTGTGGTTGCGCGAGCATTCTCTGCCAGTGATTACGAAATACTCAGATACTGTGCTTCTTTGCCATATGAAATGAGGATTGCGGGTGCGATGAATGTTTTAAAATTGCATGCTGTCGACCAAACACTTCAGTTTGTATATTTGATTTGCTACCAAGAGAGCGAAAAATTAGATAAACAGAATATGTTTGACAAACAGCTTTTGCGCATGCGTGTTACTAGCTGTACAAAAGGCACGTATCGAAAGCATTGGTGGACGTTTTTAAGTAGCTCAAAAACTCAAAGTAAAATAAAATAGTGAATAGCTATAGATGACCATTTTTTTGTGCTGTTGCACCTCTAGTTCTGTTTCGGCTTGCGCTTATCTAGGAAAGCCCGCGGCTCAGTTTACTTGTGGAGCTTTCCACATGACGGCACTTGCATGTGCATCATGCATGCGACTAAAACGAAGAGAGCGCCAATTTTTCTTGTATTGTCATAGCCCTTACATATGTTAAAACTACGTGTTAGAGCAGATTTAGTTCAACGGTTTGCTTGCGTTCATTTTTGTGGGTGTCAACGTCTAATGGAACGTGTGTGGGTCTTGCGACTGTGTCAAGCACTGTAGTTCTATTGTTCATATAAAATCCCACCAAGAGCGCACTAATGGTTTGATCTCATCATTAAAACTAACTTCTCGCTTATTTTGCCGTTGAACCCCCCTGATTTATGCGCGAAACTTTAGGTGTAAGATTAGGTAAGTGTATAGTACGTTCTTCCTCGTTGCTTTGGCGTAACCATGGTCACAGGGAGAGAACGTCCACATTCTTTTTTTCGCTCGAATTAAGTCATTCTCAACTATCAATTTATGAGGACAGTCTTGCTAGCGATGTTAATTCTATAAACTAATACACCGAAGAAAGCTAAAGGTTCCTCATGTCACCGCATTCGCAGCAAAATAATTAACTGGAGTACTGCAGCTCCTTTCACAAAACGAAGATCAACAGTGCTCGCATGCCTGGACGTCTGGCCGTCCCGCTCTCTCGATAAACAACTGTCTTGGACTGTTTTGTATACTTCTTTTTGTCTTTCCGATCGGTTGCCTTTCCTGCTCACGGCTTCGTGACACTCTCCATGGCGTGTCAGACCCCACAATGGCGGCGGGGGGCCCCGACAACAAACACTCGCCACTGACAGGCGCCCTCTAGACGGAGGACACCCTTTCCAGCATCCCTTGGAAGTGGCAATATCCGTCCAGGAGGTTGGGGTGGCGAGGAATCCTCCCCCTCCCATTGGCTGGGCGGCTTCGTGACACAAAAGCCATAACACGGGCGATGTCAGGGGTGTCAAGAGATCGTGATGCGACGGGAGGAGAGAACGAAAGGGATGAAACGGGCGAAGAGTAGAAGCGTTGTGCGTGCGTTGACCCTCGTGAGCTCGGCGACGAAGGAAGAACTGTCGTCAGCGGTGGTGTATGTGCCACCGTCACCCGTTTCGGCCATTGCATGTTTTTTGGATCCACCGACAAGGAGCGCTCAGGCTGAATCAACAAGATCTTTTGTGCCCTCTTTAATTCCCGGTGCTGTCGTTATAGCCCTGTCCAAGACCGGCTTTGTTTATGCAGCAGTTTACGCCAGGGTAGCTCCTCCTTCAGGGAGCCCAATGATTGTGGTTTGGGCCGTTCGGCTAATAAAAATTCTTGGGTACAAGACCTTCCTGCCTTTCCTTCCTCTTCCTCCTCCTCCTCCTCCTTGGGTACAAGGACACAGCTGCAAAATGGTGCCCATCAATATTGTAGACGTATATTAAGAGTGGTTTAGTCGGTGTAAATGGGGTGACACAAATTATTGGGTGAGTTCGTGATCCACATGCTGAAGGGCAGATCAGACGGATGACAGGATGCGCGAAACCGTTGCACATCCTCTCTCTGCTGCTCCCTAAATGCGTGGAAGCAGACCTTTATGCCATTAAAGTGACACTAAAGTGCACCGATGAATCGGATTAGATCAATGAATTGTACTCTGAAAGTTATGATGTCGTTAACTTAACCATCACAGGTTTATTAATAGAGAAGAAAATCAAGGTCGAAGTTTCATGTTTATAAGTGCGGTGCCGAAATCTCGACATCCGTGACGCCGCGATTTCGAAGCATACCTTTAGTATTTTGGTGACATTGGCTCAACTAAATTTTCTCAAACTTGGTATGTTATGTCTATGGCCTGCTCAGAGGTCAATGTACTTCATTTTTCCTGCTTGAGAACTACGTACGAGCTAATAGATGCTGTCAAAATCTGTTACGTCACGGCGTTTGGTGCGAGAACTTCAAGGTGGCGTCGTGACCGACATTTTTTTTTTTTTGCGCGTTTTCTCTACCAAGCGTCTTCTCGTGGCACGCGTGGTGATCTTGGAATTGTGAACGAGTAAATTACTAATAAGCGAAAAATCGTTTTTCTCTTTAGTGTCCCTTTAAAGATTCCTCTTCCCTCTTTCTAGCAGTGACATAAGTATAAAGATGTATTTTCTGGTGAGTAGTTGTATCTTCTCAAACGATCTTTTTTAGAGAACGGTTGCCCACTTGAAAAAGCGAGGCCATCAGCGAAGGCGATTGTCGACTCGAATGTGAGGCGCCGACTTCAGAGGGAGGAGAAGGAGGAACCAGTTACTTCTGGCAACTCTATGAACCCTTGATGACCTGAGCGTGAACGTTATTATTGTTTCCTTCCGTTTCTTCTTCTTTCTTTTCTTTTTTTTTTCTTTTGCGGAGAAAAAACTGACATTTAACCGTAGGCCAGGCAAACTCACTCATGAGTCGACTCACTGAGACTCACGCAGACTCAGATCGAGCCGTGAGTCTGAGTCTGAATGAGTCCTGGTTAGTAATATTTTGGTGAGCCTGAGTCTGAGTCCGGTTCAAGAAAAATTTTGCTGAATCTGAGTGCGAGTGAACCCGAAGCGCAAAATACACTTCATGAGTGAGTGTGAGTGAGCTCCACAATTTTTGTCGACCTATGCCCTTAACAACGACCGCAACGCAGGCTCGTGAGTTGCGACTTCGCGGTTGCTTCGCATATTGGTTCATACGGGTTTGTCAAGCCACCAGTACGGAGGTTGACGGGTTTCCAGGAGTGTGAGCAGCGCTGCCATTGTATCGGCTCCTCGCATTTGAGGGGGGAGCCCAGCTCGGCCTAGTTCGTGCACTACGTTTAAGAACACGCTCTACTCTTGGTCTGCCCGTCACGCGGTTACATGGTAACGTTATTCGTTTCGAGTTTCCACTTTTTTCTTTCTATTGCTTCGTTTTCCCTCTTATATGTAAATGCCTGCTTTCATCTCATAGGCGCGAGGTATAAGGTGGGTCGAATAGCTCGATCTCTTTATACTTTCTCGATGATGTTGCCAGAAAATATAGAAAAAAAAAAACTTGGAGGACGCTTGAGCTTCGCCTTGAAGAGTAGAACGCGATAGCCCAATCGGGCCCCGTGCGCGTCGCCTTCTGAATTGCTGGCCTATAGCTTCGGTTCTCGGTGCATGCCTCAACCATGCCGCAAGGAAACGAACGACTGTGCGCGTAACATTGGCCGTTTCAAACTATCCTAGAACACCTACTGCAAGTCTAGTTGCTAGGTGCCCACTATGTCATAATTCTCCATTTTGCGAATCAGCGAAGGGCCCACTACGCATCTGTATGGCAACACACGAACCTACGCAGCTGCTCACTTTGCTGATGCTTTTGCAGCTGATGATGATAAAATACGCTAAGCGCTTTCTAATGCGTGGGCCTTTAAAACACCCACTCGTTGCCCAAATCGCTTGTTTTCACGCCTGGCGCGATTCTATGCTTTTGCCACGCAAAACTACATGCATTCGTTCGTCCCTGTGTAGCCGCCTTCTTCTTGTGTACGTGTTTATGTGTACTCACTGGTACCCCGTCTTTGAAGTTCATGATGCACCAACTGGCCCGAACAGATAGCGCTTATGCATTAAGGAGACTCCTTCCGCTACATGACATTCCTATAGTATTTTTTGTTTTTTTTCGAAGCAGTTTCAAGCAATAGCGTGGCTCTGTTGGTAGAACACCTGCGTGCCACGCAGGCGGCCTGGGTACGATTCTCTTTCGAACCAAAGATCTTTATTATTTATTTTACTTGCATCTTCCTTCATTTTTTGGTCGCGGAGAAGATCATTTTTAGCTCACAAACAACGACGGTTCAAATGATGACGAGAAATCCCCGAGAAAAGCGACTATGTGCACAACCTGCACAAACGACAAACGAGAAAAGAAAATCACCTGCGTGGCTGTAGTCCTGCGTATAACACGACAGCTACAAAACAAAAAAACTACAAGTGGAAACCCCTATACCACTGGAAATCACTGGGTATTGCCTTGAAGGAGACAAGACCGCGTGCCGAAACTTCGGCTTCTGCGACACTCCGTGTTCACGAATTTTTCATCTCATCCAGTTTCCATCTTCCTCTGAACTTCTGCCGCCCTGTGAAGTTTGAAGCTTGAAGTCCAAAAGAACTCTGACCGCTTTATCCTCGGAGTGAACGGAAGAAAGGGGATTTTTAAGTACTCGTTTTTCTTTGCTAGAATCAACGTTATTTAAAAGCAGACAAGAAAGCAAGGGGGTGGGGGTGTTGTTTGTAGTAATTATGACGTAAATGTGAAGATGGTGTAAAGTGATGTAATGTAATGTGAATGAAATATGATGTAAAGGTGCACGAAAAGATGACTTGCCGCCGGACAAGGACCGAAACCTGCAACCGCCTGACTACTTTTCTTAGCTCTTCGTGTGTGTATGCACGAAGCATACACACACAAACGCTAAGGAAAGTGGAGTTGTCTTTTCAGCCTTGAAAAATAAATACGAAGTCCACTTGTCGAAACGTCGGCTCTCTGCTTACGAATTTCTCATCTCGCAAGCTTCAATCTTCCCCTTCCTGCCTTTTTTTTCTTGGCCCTGAGGGCAATTCAAATAAACAAAAATTGAAGCCCCCCCCCACCCCTCACTTTCCCAATGCAAGACCCAGCTCACGTGAAGGGCTAAAGAAAGATCAAACAACGGAGGGGGGAAAAGGGTGAAATAAGAGGCGCTCTGCTGGCACATGTAGACCATACGATGCAGAGAGCGTGCAGAAAGGTCTCCTTCGAGCACAGTGGAGACGATAATACTGACTTCCGCGAGTTTACATGTGTGCGAAAGCACCGTGTGGAAAAACGTGACAAAAAAGAACACGGCAAAACGCATCGCATTTCTGCAAAAAAAAAAAAAAAAAAGAGCACGTCAAAACGCATCGCATGTTATATGTACAGAAGCGTGCATGTAGTCTAGAAGTGGTGTAGCCTTTTTCCTTGTGGGCGCGTAAGCGAGCTTTAACTATCGTTCTTGTCCTGGATTCGGTTGGATAGCTCGAGTGCGAGGATGCCTCGGTCAAGCAGTTTTACTCAACTGACCACGGTTTTTACGGTGCGTTACGGTCGTTCGAGCGCCGAAATAACTTCGCCGCGGCGGGTGACCGCCGCGGGAGAGTCATTTCGAGGTGCACTTGAAACCTTGTTTTGCTCAGTTTATGGGAGAGTTCTCGGTCAGTGCACTTGCGGATCGAGGATGGGGATCTGGCGCTGACCATTCCTTCTAGGTCAAACTATTCTCGGTATGATAGTATGTGTGATCGAAAAAAGACATTCGGGAACCGATGCCAACTTTGAACTTTAAACAGATATTCATAACGGACAACTGTACTGAGCCTCAATTTCTTCATCAATTATTAATAATTCCTAATATATATTGATGGGCTAGTTGGTGGTCCGCGATATTCGATGAAGCAGTGCACGAAGGACGCAATCACGCACACATACAATGACGCAAACACAAAAGCTATTGTTTGCGTCATCACCCGCCATGGTGGTCTAGTGATTATGGTACTCGACTGCTGACCCGGAGGTCGCGGGATTGAATCCCGGCCGCGGCGGCCGCATTTTCGACGGAGGCGAAAGTGCTTGAGGCCCGTATACTTAGATTTAGGTGCACGTTAAAGAACCCCAGGTAGTGACAATTTCCGGAGCACTCCCCTACGGCGTCTCTCATAATCATATCGTGGTTTCGGGACGTTAAACCTCAACAATTATTATTTGTTTGCGTCATTTTATGTGTGCGTGACTGTGTCCTTTGTGCGCTGCTTCATCTAATATTTCGTAGGGTTTTACGTGGCAAACCCAGAACCACCATATGATCATGAGGCACACCGTAGTAGAGGGCGCGGAAAATTTCAACTACCTGGTGTTCTTTAACGTGCACTGACATCACATATAGTACACGGGCCTCGAGCATTTCGCTTCCATCGAAATGCGACCGCCGCGGCCGGCATTCGACCCCGCGGCATTCGGGTCAACAGCTGAGAAATGTAACCCTGTAACACCGAGACGGACTTTATTACTGATTAAAGGGGAAAAATATTTCCATAAGCGCAGTACTGACGAAGATAATTAGCGATGTATCAGCCAACCAATCCCACTTTTAACGTTACATACCCACTTGGGACCATTGTAGCGTTCACTGACTCAAGAAAAAGAAAATTGTATTTTTACCATCCGTTTTTCTGGTATCCAATATACGCTTAAAAATGTACCCAACACTAAGTAACCTAAAGATCAATCATTGTACAGCTTCACATATTCAGGGGCAAACTTTCATATTTCCGCTGGCGTACTGCAGATGCCGAAATTAAGAGATTGAGAAAGTCGGCACTCACAGTATATAGGTCTCTGAAGCCATATGTTTGTCGCGAGTAAATGTATAGAGTTCACTATGATGCCCCAGTTTGAGCATGCTTTTGGTGAATTCTTTGTTTGCGAGAAATGCGAGTGCGCACGTCTTCCTGTTTTACAACTTTATCGTAGACCTCTCGATTTCGGTATTTGTTTAGAATTGTTGTATCAGGAAGAATCATTTTACGGTTTTTGAATTCCCCGCCACGGTGGGCTAGTGGTTATGGTGCTCGACTGCTGAACCGCAGGTCGCGGGATCGAGTTCCGGCCGCGGCGGCCACATTTTCGATGGAGGCGAAAATGCTTGAGGCCCATGTACTTACATTTACGTGCACGTTGAAGTACCCCAGGTGGTCGAAATTTAAGGAGCCCTCCACTACGGCGTCTCTCATAATCATATCGTGGTTTTGGGACGTTAAACCCCACCTATTATTGTTACGGTTTTTGAACTATGTAAAGTTTAGGGTAAGATTGAGACGCGGCTTAAAATGTGGTGTGCGCCAACGTCTTCAGTTTATTCTCAAATAGAGAAAATGACGTAGTCGCCGCGTACTTTTAAAGTGATGCGCTTAAGAAACAGCGAATGTAGTAAGGTGCTTACAAGTTCCGGTCTGGCCATGTAGCAATAGTGTTGGTGGCACCGCACATTGTCAGAAGCTAAACTCTCTTTGAGACCTTGGCTACGCATATTTACATGCACAAGGCTAAATTATTGTGCCTTCTATAAGGTCGACTGGATCACACGAACGCTTGTGAACTGTTAGCGCGTGTTCTGTGGTAATATCACTGCCTCCTCTGTTGTTTCCAGAATTCTTTTTTTTATATAGAACTTCACTTGCGTCTAGTTGGTACATATTAATGAAGTTGAAATTACAGCGCAAACGCACAAGACGCTCCACGAAGAAAAGCCAAGGCGCAAGCGCTGCTGTCGTGTCTTTTCTTCGTGGGGCATGTTGCGTGTTTGCGCTGTAATTTTAATGTTCTTTCTCGGTTCTCTGTTATATCTGCTATTCCCGTTTTCCCTTTCCCCCCTGTTTAAAGTAGGTAACTGAGCATCTGCTTGGTCATTGTGACAAAACAGCGCCGACAACGGGACGAAGAACATGCAGGACACAGCGCTGTGTCCTGTATGCGCTGTTTTGCCAAAATTTTCATAAACCAACTATAGGCCACCCGAGAACCCTCCTGCTTGGCTAACCTTCATGCCTTTTCTCTTCATTTGTCTCTGTCTTTCTCCTTGAACTATTTTTTTGCTTTTTTTTGCACAGAACCCTAACAGCGTCGACTAACTTCCCGCCCGCTGTTTCTTAAGGCTTAAACGGGTGGTGCCATCAAATTTCGAGGCTACAGCAAGCCTGTTGTGGATTTCCTCTGTATGCAAGGACACTCCACACGAAGGGTCGGACACAGCAACCGTTTAGAATATATTTCAATTCACTTCCAAAGCGTACCTAAATCCTCATTCTCCCGATCGAGACCCATCGCTAGTTCATCAAACTGACGTAGCTCTATAGGAAGGGCAACGAAAGTTGTAGTGACGTCATATCATATCTGTAGTGACGTGAGTGACCTCCGCGGACCTCCGCAACGTACGTACCGGCAAAGCATCGGTTACTAGCCATCGCACCTGTCGGCGCGTTTGTTTTGCTGGTGCTTGTGTGGCACGTGTGTGCGAGAGCAGACGATACTCAGCACGACGTGCGTCACAGCCTTGTGTGGTGACATGACGAAGCCTACTACACTGCAACGTCACTGCCCAACTCGGCGCCCAGAAACCTAAACCGAAAGTTGTCCACATAAATAAGGCGATATTAAATTATTCAGCGAGAATACATGAATCTTGGTGCGTGTATCATGCTTCCTAGAGCTATAAGAAACGCTTGCAGCAAAGAACGCGCAAGCCACAAATTTGGTGGCACCACCCCTTTAAAGCCCTCTCTGTCGGAGACGGCAGTCGGTCTTCGGCTCAGCGGTCATCAACGGCGACTGATTGATTCTGCCGCGGCACATCAAGCCGTCCGCGAGGCATGCCCGAGAGGTCTCTTTATCTCCCATCGTCGCTGCAATCTGCAAGGCGCTGCCGAAAGGACCCATCTCGTCGGCGGCGGAGATGACACTCTTTCTCCATAATGGATTACATCCGCGCGTGCGCGTGGGCGGGGAAGAGCGGAAGAGGAAGAGGAGAGAGTGGAGGAAGAGGGCGGAAGTGAGGGGCGAGGAGGAAAGGCTGGGTTAACGGCACCCGTGCGTATACGTGTATATATACACAGTCGCATGAAAGGCTTTTCTTCTCCGGTTCAAACTGCTTGGCTCGGCCTGTCGTCGGCGCGGCGTTCAGTGTCGTCGCGCAGAAGCGGGTTGACGCCCGGCGCGCCCCCCTGAAATCTGGGTCGAATGCCCGTCGTTCAGGGAGTGGCCGCGCATGGCGCTGCTGTCTCACGTGGGACTTCTGAAAGCACTATCGGAAGCTTCCTACCGTGTGCGTTAATGCGCACCTCGACAACTCGGGGTCAGGTGAACTGAGCAGTGACAAGGTATCGGTACGGGCTGGTTGATATTTTCATATTAAATTTGCGAACAACGCAGGAAGAAGGGACAAAGAACCGACAAAGACGAGCGCTGACTTCCAACTAGTTCTTTATTTCGAAAAACTATGTACTTTCGGCGTCGAATGAAATCGGAACAGCGGCAAGAATTCGGAATGTTTTAGTGCGCGCTGTTTGCTAATTTCATCACCCTGCTTGACTCGCTGCAGTCCTCGGCTGCGTAAAAAATGGTTATGCTGAATACAAAGATAATTCTTTGCAGCATTTTTGTGTTGGTACGTGTGTTTGCGTTTTTATATCTAATAATAATAATAATAATAATAATAATAATAATAATAATAATAATAATAATAATAATAATAATAATAATAGCCTGACCCAGTCGGTCACTATTCTGGCGCTGACGGGCTCGCTCACGTTCTCGAAAGCGAATCTCAACGTGTTTGTTGTCCACTACTCCCGCGCACAGTCTCGCGTGCGCCGCTGCTACTTCGTCTAGCGTGAAGGGCGACGCTATGTGGCAGCCGGCACGCCACATGTCGTGCGCGAGTGCTAAACGAGCGCTGTCTTTCGTGGAGGCAGCGATGATATGTGTGCTACATGGAGGAGGAGACTCATGGGCGACCTTGCACGATCGTGCACCACACATACGCAGGGGTCCGGCATCCAATCTTGTATGACTACGTTTTGAGCCGTAGGCCTTCTACGATTCATGAGAACCGCTAACCCGATCAGGGAATTACTGCGGTGATGTCTCGTTGTTACAGGGGCGGCCTTCGTACTCGCAGATGTCGCGGTTCGCGCGCCTTTGGTTGCTTCACCGTACAAATCGCCGCTATAACCTCAATCCCCATCCTTTTTATAAACCTTAAAAGAAATGCCAGCGAATGGTTCTTAGGTGACAAAGAAACTCACCGACGAGTACGATACTGCCTAATGCGAATTCTGAGCGTAGCATCGTGTTGAGGCAAGACCAACTGTGTTTTGTAGTTTTCGCTTTCAGCAAGGTATCGACAACGCCATAAATCATAATTTTTTTTGTGGAGTAGGACACCCACTACGCCATTATTCGTCTTTCTGCGGATAAGCGAGGTACCCGCTACACATGTGTAAGGTGTCATGTGCACTTCGTTGATGCTGCATGTGGTTGATGACGATGATGAATTATGGCTGAGCACTTTGCAGCGGTTGGAAGCATTAAACTACACACTCGTCGCGCAGTTAGCATTGTGTGATGACTGATTGTTATTTTACTCTTCTGTCACACTATATTCCACAGATTAACGGGATTCCTTGCCCGACATGAACGCTTGTATAGGGTCTTTTTGCGAATGAGTTTCAAGCACCAGCGTAGCTGTGCTTGAAACTCGACTGTGCTCGACTGCCACGCAGAGGGCCCGCGTTCAAATCCCATTCGATCCTGGGTGTTATCTTCTCATTTTATTTTTCATGTCTATCGGTTATCTTTTCATGTCTCTCGGTTACGCCCCCGACGACAACGGCAACGGCGACGGCGCTCAACGCAGGAACGGGCGCCTAAGAGCTGCCCTCTAAATTAAAGTTAGTTGAAAGTTTGGACTTGTCCATGTTTTTTTTTCTTTTTTTTTGCGTTCTTGTCTAGCTTGCGCTCAAGTATATTCCCCTGCAAGGTGTATGATAATGCCTATGACAACTATTGCCCCGTCACTATAGTGCGGTGGTAAATGTGACGGTGCCCCTCAACAGGGTTGCCAGGTTTGGCTACTTTTTTTTTAGCCCGGTGGCGGCAGAAAAAACTAATTGGCTACTGGCTACGTTTTGACTACTTTCTTGTTCCTTCAATTTCAGCGAAATTATCGATGCCGTGTGAAGTCGCAGGCGCAAGCGTTCGAGTATGCGGTGTCAAAACATGGCGACCAATGCGTGTTGCCAGCTCCCAAAATTGAATCTGGCGCTTGCATCACACGAACGAAAATACTTTTGGATATGTGGGTACTCGGCGGGTTCGCTGGCACAGAAGAAATTCGGCAAATTGACCATAATGATCTACAAAATTAAAATAGAAATCATGCTTATTTTTCAGTACGCATGTAACGAGGTTGCAACTCATAAACATAGACTACAAGCAAAAAAAAAAAAAAGAAAAAAAAAAGAACGCTCTCTGAATGCGACTTTTGGTGTTGAGCATTCTTAGCCAACTCGCAAGTATCTACAACAGGGTTGCTGACGTGTCGACTGGCGCAGAACGTCGTGGAGGGGTTCATCGGTTACTTGGGAAAGTGGGGGGGGGGGGGGGAGTATGACCGTGTTCCGGGGGCCGCATAATAAAGCCTCGGAGGCCGCGGTTGCCGACCCCTGATCTAAACGATGCTCTTCCGCCGATTTTCCGCTTTTAGAGTCCATCACTCCCTTCTAGAAGGAAACAAATTCCCCTTATATTTCGACAACAGATATTATGATCAAATAACGAAAGTCTTCTCTATTTTCATCTGACATGTTTCTTCATCGCACTAATTATTTTTTTTATCCTTGCTTCGAAGCTTGTGTTTAAAAGCTCAATGATAACTGTGCAACCATTCGTAACGCATTGCAACGCTTTGTACTACCCATGTATCTGCTGCGAAATCGATGGTTCAAAGATGGTCCGCCATGGTGGATCGGTGGTTGCGGTGCTCGACTGCTGGCCCGAAGGTCGCGGGTTCGATCCCGGCCGCGGCGGTCGCGTTTCGATGGAGGCGAAATGGTGGAAGCCCGTGTGCTACGCGATGTCAGTGCACGTTAAAGAACACCAGATGGTCGAAATTTCCGGAGTTAACGGCGTGTCTCATAATCATGTCGCAGTTTTGGGACGTAAAACCACAGATATTATATTATTATTATTATTATTATTATTATTATTATTATTATTAGTAGTAGTAGTAGTAGTAGTAGTAGTAGTAGTAGTAGCAGCAGTGGTGGTAGTAGTAGTAGTAGTAGTAGTAGCAGCAGCAGCAGCAGTAGAAGTAGTAGTAGTATTCAAAGATAATTAGTCGGGTCGGAAGGAGACATGATAAAGGGGAGACATATAGAGAAACGTCGACCGATAAAAGAACAGTTTAAAAAATTTTTGAGGCTAATAAGAGTTGCTCGACGAGACAAGTCCGTTTTAGCACGTGGCTGAAGCAGCTCGAGTACGATTGTGAAAAATGGCCGCCGTGCCGTGGTAATTCGATCAATGTAGTTTCTCACTGTCTCTCGTTCTCTTCACAAAAAGCACGAAAACGTTTCCGCACTGGCCCTGCTGCATATCTCGCTGTATTAATGGACCAGTGTTGCGCATTAAATCATTCACAAGCCTGTTCCAAATAGGCACTGACGTCAGACGAACCGTGAGGTGTAGGTGAGGAGTCGGAAAGAGGGCGCGTGCTCTGGAGCCTACACTGTCAAGGTCCCATTTTCGGGTAGGCACGATCTTTTCCCTGGCATGATGGTTTCAATAGAGTTGAGCAGGCCGAGGCCTATTCATTACCATTCCCGAGTAGGGCAACGTACCAAAGAAAGGGGCCGGAACGAAAATGCTAATTTCATCGTCTCATCGGCACCGTATTACGCAGAATCTTGATGCTGCTACTACAATATCCATCCCCATTCAGTCGGTGAATAGAGGCGAAGTAATTTTTAATAACTGGCTGAAAGCAATGATAGATGGGGCATTTGTGATGCGATATTGCGGACGTACTATTCTCTGTCAATCTCACCTCCGCGCCATTTTCAGTATTGCTTCGAGAGGTGCTAGAGAAGAGGGTTGGGCTAGTTGGCACCAACATTCCCGCAACTATTGATCAGGCGCATGGGCGGTAGGGCCATTGTCGGGCAGCCTAGTCTGCCTTTAACTACATGTTTCCCTCGGCATGTAACATGCTGAAAAACAATAAAAGAAATGAAAATTAGAGTAAAAAAGAACAAAGGGCAAGGTGAACGAAACAGACAGGACGCGGTGCTGTCTGTGCATTTATTTTACCTGGTCCTTTGTAGATTTTACGCTAATTTGTAATGCCTCAGTTCAAGAGGCGATGATATTGCCACGCATGTTATTGTTTCAGATGCTGTTAATATTTCAGATGCTTCGCGATTGTTTAAGATCATTCCGTTAAGGTTGCATGCAGGACGCGAACAGTCTATTGTATTCGAGAGCTTACGTGGCCACCAGCGATAACGCTGGAATCTTCGATAACGCATGTATAAAAGCCAACGCGCTTTACCGCTTCTCAGATTACTAGATGGCCGACGTCTGTTCACGCCGCTATCGGTTTACAGTGTGAATCGCTTGCGCGTTGTCTTCTCAATTTCCGGGCACAGGTTCGCCCATATAAAATGTTTAGTCTTGAACACGCCGACTGATGCCTTCGTCAACGTCACGATACGTGACAATATCCCCCCCTCCCCCTCGTTCGGCGCTTAAGGAAGGAAATTCGAACCACGTGACCGAACACGCCGATGTTCAGAATAACTGGCACCACCGGTGTCCTTATCGGTGCTTGAATAAATTCCGTTCTCTCTTCAGCAAGCAACGAGACAAGCGGTCCACGACAGGGTTTTCTCGCCTGGCTTCACGACGCTGCATGCACGTCTCCGCTTTTAGGACCCATCAACGCCTCGAAGAGGAAAAAAGTGATGCGTCCCGTATATACACACGTCGTCCTCCACGCACACAGGGTGCGAAGAAGACGAGGACACACCACAAAGCGAAGAAGAGGCCTTCGAACAACTCTCGCCTTCTTTATTCGCAGTTTTATTTTTTCTTTTATGCCGCGGTTGATGATGTTTGCAGCCGAAGCGACGCGCTCTGTCCTCGATCTACAACACCACCACGGCGGTGGCGGCACGCTCTGATCGCGCGTACGACTGCCAGACAGTTGTGTGCCAGTGGATGCCCCACGCATTGCCACGCGTGATTCGTTTCTGCGTGTTTTATTTTTCGTCCTAGTTGTTTGTTTCGTTTTCCCGATGCGATACTGTCAGAAAGAAAAGGGTGAGAAAGGCAGCGCGGAGAAAGCCGTGTCTCCCCGCGCTAACTCCTCGGTGCGACAATTGCGTGCATTATAACCATAGATATTGGGGGAAAAAAAAAAGAAAAAAAAAAAGGAGCTTACTTAGACTCACTCAAGAGATATATTTTTCCTCTTAGGGCTCACTCGGACTCAGACTCGCTAAAACATTTTCTCAGCCGGACTTACTTGGACTAAAACTCACCAAAACATGACCCACCCAGACAGATTCACTGCCCGATCTGAGTGAACCCGAGTGAGTCGACTCGTGAGTGAGTTTGCCGACCTATGATTATAACAGAATGGTTTGCTGGGCTATAAGTTGGTAAGTAATCATCATGTGGCGAACACTGACAGTGCAATACAAGTCGAACCAGTACGAAGAATTTACGTTTCGGTGCGCATAGGGGATTCTCGTTCATAAATCACTGAATCGAAAATGCCATCGCCGAAACTTGTGTGTACTCGTGTACTTTCCCCTCAGTGTTTCGTGAACAATTTTGAGGAAAAAATTTGGACGCCTAAGCACAGCCAAAAAAGAGACGAAGTGCAAGACAAGGTTTTTGTTCTGGTGGTGCTTAGGCGTTTAAGGGCTCATTTTTCTTTGTTAGACACAATATTAATGAGAACTAACGGACAATGATGCCAAGAAAATTATAGGGTATGTTATTAGCAACAATTGTAATGCAAATGTGAAGAAAGAAAAGTGGACGAAAACATAACTTGCCGCTGGCAGGGACCGAACCCGTGAATTTCGAATAACGCGTCCGATGCTATACCGAGTTTGCCGTTCACTTAGAGAACATCGGACGCGTTATTCGAATGACGCGGGTTCGGTCCCTGCCAGCGGCAAGTTATCTCTTCGTCCACTTTTTCTTTCTTCACATCTGCACTACAATTGCTACTAATAACACACCCTATAATTTCCCTGGCATCACTGTCTGTTAGTTCTCATTAATAAACATCAACGTCGTAGTTCGTAGGTCAGTGACAATATTGAAAATTGCTGTGCAGAGGCGCGTTATTGACTCCGTAACAAAACGATTTGGCCCCAGATTGTGCACGCTGCCTTTCCTCACCCTTAGTTCTGGCAACGGTGCACGGAACTAAGTCGAATCGGACGAGGCGTCCTGGCTCGAGGAGCCGTCTGCGATGCCCGCCTGGTCACGGCCGATGCGTTTGCCGACGTCGCCGTCGTTCGGGGTGTGATCTTCATCGCCGCCTCAGACATCTCTCTCTTTTCACAACTCAATTTCTTCTTTTTCTTTGCATTTTTCAGGCGCCTTTCTTTTCCTGGAAGGGCCTTCATCGTGCTCCTTTACTGTGTGCTTCGCTGACGCCACTTTCCCTCTCAGCTCCTGGCTCCGTTCTTTCTTCAAACCGAGGCCAATGAAGGATCCCTTCTCCCTCGCACAAGCACTTCAGCGCTCTGTTTCCTGCCATAGTTCTCTGCCGATGGTAGTGGCCCGTTTTTTTTTAATCTTTATTTTTTTTCCTTCACTCGTATCTTTAGTCGTGCCCTGTAGCCGCCGTCTGGGTCACCAAACGTATAAGCAAAAGGTCGCCACCCTCGAGTCTGGAAGCGCAGCGCTGACGATCATCGTCTCTCGCCCCTGAAATGAGGCACGCAGTTCTAGCACTTCCTTCGTGGAGACGATCAAGCAATCAAACTTACGCTTTCTCTTTAAATGTGATTTTTTTAAGCTAGCGCGTCGGGTTCCGGATGGAAGGGCCTGTGACGTCAACCGCCCGCCCACCTAGAATGATTTTAGTCCGCCAGAATAAAGGATCAGATTAATATTCGTCAGCTGGAGCACTGTAACGAGTACCCGATGACCCGAGCTTTTCTTTTTTTTTTCCTGCGTATGTTTTAGGGGCGAAGCACCTTAGGGTCACGGCTTGTCGGCGTGTCATGTCGTCGTCATGGTCTCGGCTTGTCGGCGTGTCATGTCATCGTCACGGTCCAACATAAACGGGTATGCGCCACAAAAATTGGGTAAATCCCTCTACTCGCCACCGGTCCATACCATGCATTACTGCCTTATGCCTATGCATGTCGTTACTGCCTAAAACATTACGTTCGGCTTAGCAGCGGTGTCAGAATTCCCGACTAAATTTACCCAGGCGCTCAAGTTTCTTATCTACAACCAGAAACGAACGTGCATCTCTACGGTAAAATCATATATTTTGAAACACCACTTCATGAAACATATCTGCAAAGTGATGGTGAGTGGACCTGTGGCGAGTAAAGCAGCAAAGAGTAAAGATTTTGCTGTGGGAAACACCGGCGCACACTGCACGCTTCCCCCTCCCCATGTTTCACGTTAGTGGAGCTGAAACACTCCTCCAACATGCCCCTTCGCCATAATTTTTTTCTTTTCATTTCGCCTCCATTGAAGCTCAGCCACCTCGGCTGAGAATCGAACCCACGAGCTTGTTCTCAACAGCACAGTGTTTTAGCCACATAGGCACCGCGACGGATCCACACAGTGACGTCATCGGCGCCCGCAAATCCGACGACTCCTTTCAACTTTGCAACTTTCACTCTTCGTTTTTGAGACGTGAATTCGTTGATGGGGTTGTTTGTGCTGTCGATTCGCCGGCGTCACGACCTAAGCATCTCGGTTCGTGCCGTCACTTTACCTCGGTCCACCAGACATGCACCAGCTTCTCGGCCGTGTGCCGTGGAGCCTGACTGGGTCACCGTGCGCCGAGGTCATTAGAACCTTCGGCGTGGAACGCAGAGGATACGCTCGTCCGTCACCCCTGCGCGAAGAAGACGGCGCCATTGAAGCGGAGCACGCGATAGGCTCTTTCTCTCCAGACATTAAACGACGCTCCCACGTTTTACTGCTTCGGTGCGTTTGGAGAGACGTGTAGCCATAAGCGTGCGCACGGATGGAGCGGGGTGCGGGGGGGGGGGTGCCCCCGCTCGTCATATATATGAGGGGGGGGGGGGGGGGGGCAATTCTGCCCGATACATTTAGTCAGTGGGACCTTTCACGTCATTTTTGAAGTGCGGAGCACTTTAGGGGCCCGGGCTGTTGTATGCTGTCATCGTATGCTGTCGTCGTCTCGTGTCACTCGGCGTAACGCATGCAAGACAACTTATAGCATAGCCATGTATAGCATATCCAGGTATCGCAAAGGGGCGAGAAAGAGAAGTGAGGCTGAGGAGGAGCGATGTTAGCGTGAGGAGGAGGTAAAGGAGGAACGGAGGGGGGAGAAGGAAGGGAATATGCTGTCATCTTATGTCGCCGCTTGGCGTCACGAACGCACAATAATGTATAGCAACGCTATGTATAGCAAGGGGGGCGGGAAATGGAAGTGTGGGTGAAGAGGAGTGATGTGAAGATGAGGAGGATGGAAAGGAGGAAGGGAGACGGTAAAGCATAGCATAGCTATGCCATGGATGGCGTTAGGCAGGCAAAACCATGTAAAGCATAGCCATGTATAGCAAGGTGACCGGGAAAGGGAAGTGAGGGTGAAGAGTGATGCGAGGGTGAGGAAGATGGAAAGGAGGAAGGGGGGAGGGTAAGGCAGAGAATAGTCATGTATGATGTCACACAGGCAAAACTATGTATAGCATAGCCATGTATAGTAAGGTGGGAAAGAAGTGAGGGTGAGGAGGGTGGAAAGGAGGAAGGGAGAGGATAAAGCATACCATAGTCATGTGTGGCGTTATAGGATAGCCGTGATAGCAACTGGTGGGAAAGGGAAGTGAGGGTGAGGAAGATGGAAAGGAGGAAGGGAGATGGTAAAGCGCAGCATATATTCATGTATGGTGTCACGCAGACAGAGCCATGTAAAGCATAGTCATGTATAGCAAGGGGGTAGGAAATGGAAGTGAGAGTGAGGGGGGATGGAAAAGGTAGAAGGGAGAGGATAAAGCAAGCATAGTCATGCATGGCTTTCCCATGTGTAGCATAGACATGTATAATAAGCGGGTGGGAAGGGGAAGTGAGGGTTATAAGGATGAAACGGAGGAAAGGAGAGGGCATGGCCGAGCATAGTCATGTATGGCGTTAGGTAGGCGGAACCAAGTATAGCATAGTCGCGTATACCAAGGGGTGAGAAAGGAAGTGAGGGTGACGAAGAGGGGAGGGGGTAAAGATAGAATAGTTATGTATGGCGTTAAGCAGGCAGAACCTATGTATAACACAGCCACCTTTAGCCTAGCCATGTATAAGAAGGAAGCGGGAATGGCAGGCGAAGGTTAGGAGGAAAGAAAGGAGGGAGTATGCTGTCATCGAATGCTGTCATCTCATGCTGTCCCTTGGCGTCACGCACGCAATACCACGGAGTAGCATAGCGAATAACAAACAACAACGTGGTGGAAAACAGAAGCGAGGGTGAGGAGGAGGGGAGGGCAGAGCATAGCAGTGCCGCGTATAATAGTATACGATTTGGACTGGAAAAGTGAAATTAGGGTGAATAGGAGCGATGTGAGAGAGAAGAAAGAGGGGGGGGGGGGGGGGGGCTCCAGTGCATCGCAAATGAAGGTTTCGTTTCCCCGCCAAGGAGGCCTATACCAGGCTGCACGGTTGGAACGCCAGGGCGCGCTTACATGCCCGTGAACGCGAGCGTCTTCGAAGGAACGCAGATCTTTTAGCGACGCTCACAGGTTGCGTTCGTCCTGTCCACTTCCACTCCGGTGTCTCGTCCCCAGCGCAGTCTGAGTTCACATAATTATATCTTACCAACTAGCCACTCAACACACGCTGCTTGGCCTCGTCGCTGAAGGACAGGCGAATCACTGCTGCACTCTTCCTATACAGCTTTCGCATTGAGTGCATCTGCATGAATGTTTTTTTTTTTTTATGCGCAAGGTTATTGACAGTAATGGCGACCAATGGAAGCCTCAACTTGCATTCAATGAACGGTTTAATTCCAATCTTTACCGCCGGAAAGCCGGGAGAATATGGTAGGCCGTTTTGGGAGGCACTTATCGTCATTTTTGCATCCATTGCAGAGCTTGGTTTTCGTTCGAACTCGGCCAACGGGGCGCCATAGGGAAACATGCGCCCCCCCTTCCCCGCAATGAAGAACCCTGCGCTCGCCTATGCACTTTACGGTTGCTCTTCAGAGATACTGTGCTTCCGAGACGTGAACGGCGGGGTAGGCGTAAGTCTAATATTGTTTCAACTAAAATTCAATTTTAATTACATACGTGAAAGCGCTGTGTAAGACTTTCTTCTTCCTCCGTGTTTTTTGTACCACACGAAAACAAGGAAAGTGAAATGCGAGTTTTCCAAAACTGGTTGAGCGGTGGCTGGTTACAGTTTCAGTGGAACCACAGTTAGGCAAATACTATGTCATTTTAAGGCTACAGCCTTAGATGCCTCATCGAACGGAAAATTTGACCGTCGGCGGCGACCGTCCCAAGGCGTCGGGGACGAGTGATGCAAAAAAATCATCATCACGTGGTGACGTCACCACATGACGCCATAGATCACAAAAATTTGTGACGTCATCATGACGTCCGCAAATTCTGGCTTGGCGTGATGTCACGTATCGCCACACGATACCGCTGTAGCGCCCTCCTTTGTGCGGCGAACAAAACCTGGAGAGCGCGCGACCTCAAGAGAAGAAAATGAAGGCGGCGCTTGGCAGTGGCACGTGAAGCCACGGATCGTGTTCCCTGCTCCCTTAGTACTTGCAAGCCTTCAGTAGGCACCATTGCTCGTCTACCCCCAGTGCAACGTGATTCGCTCTGGGATTCTGCGCTCAGTACTATAGAACTTTTCGTTTCTATCTCTCTATCTTTTAATCCCTCATTCCCCCTTCCCCCCAGTGTAGGATAGCAAACCGGACGCGCGTCTGGTTGACCTTCCTTCCTTCCTTCCTTCCTTCCTTCCTTCCTTCCTTCCTACACATCAACTAAGAACAAAAAGAAGGTGGCTTTCGCCTTCGAGTCGTTTTAGGTAAAGTGTACTGGAACCGTCTCTATCTTAGGTTAATGCACAAGAGATTCCTCTTTTTTTTTTTTTTTTGCACGGAGAATAAGCTGCCAGTGGAAATAAGCTGCCATTTGACGTTGCAGTGATTACGTCACATAAAGTTTTCTTTCTTCAAGTTCACTACAGAAGCTCAGGTAGCGTATATGCGCGGTTATGTGAGTACGAGAGCTGGCGCACTGCGAACCTATTTTTAATGTATACTCGATGAGTTGTCACGTGTGTTATCTATTAATACTTTGAGTTCTCTTCCCCCCCCCCCCCCTCCCTTGTTCCCACTGTGAAGCCCACGGACGCAGTGGGTGCTTTAATAAATAAATAAATAAATAAATAAATAAATAAATAAATAAATTCCGTCTGTTGCTAGGCAGTCCAGAAGGCCCACGACGTGGCGGTGAGGCTTGGCCTTCCCGTCCCGACGTGGGAGCAGCCCGTGGTCCTTCCTCAATGACAACTGGGGGGATGACTTCATCAGGACTTCAATAAAGTTTACTACCTACCTACTGACTTCTGTTGCCTGTTCTCTCGGTGAAGTTCAGCAACTCCGAACAGGGTCTATTGCTTGCGCCTCGTAGAGCACACGTACATATTCCTTCCTCGCCGCCTCAAGGCTTGCGTCACGAAGAAGGCCACAATATATCTCCCTCCGATCGCTGTGTGCATTTGTGCCTCGTCTTTCAGTGTGTCCGTGGAAGCAATGGCCGCTGTAGCGTCTTCTATTTTTTTTCTTCGTGGCGCGCTGTATGGTGTTGACCTTGTTCCTTTGTCTGCTATCTGGCTCTGCTGAGTCGACGCGGGGTCCGCATGGTAAGGCGCTTCCTATGTGTTGACCGTGGTGCACTCGCACGAGTTGTCTGAAAGCTTGTCACGACCGTCGTACGTCTTAGTTGCCTTATACTCCCTTCCACTTATCAGGTCCAACGCTGTGCAACCTATGCGAGAAGTTCGGTCAGCAAAATGTGCACTTCCACGCATCTCAAGCTTGGATTTCGTCGTTGTAATCGTGGCCTTCCGCGGTTCGATCGGACTGCGCGCTGTCGGATCTAATCGCGGAGGCCACAATACGAAAATAAAGAGACGCTAAGCGATCCAGAACAACCTACTGACAGCCGTATAAGTATACCGGGGTTTGTTAACTTAAGGCAGAAAGCATTTATTACTCTGCAGAAAGACAAAAAAAAAAAAAAGCAGCTTCGCGCTAGTGGTGCCAAGCCTGAAGGAAGTGCGGAGCTGGGAAGCCGTCTTTGTTTCTCTTCGGTTTTACCTCTTTCCTCCTCTCTTTCTCTTTTCCAATCCTTTTTTCTGGTTTTTTTTCTTTATTTCTATTTATTTTTATTTTTATTCCTATTTTCCCTCTCTCTCTCTCTTTCTATTTCTCGCTTGCTTCCTCTTTTTTTTTTTCTATTTTGATGGATAGTTTTGCCTGACGTTACGATAAGCTAACGACAGCATACAATAGCCCGGGCCCCTAAAGCGCTCCGCACTTAATATAATCATGTAGGCGCTCGAAGAACAAAAGGCAGAAGACTTCTCGTTGGCGCGAGCGCGCGCTCATATATGGTACAGATGGCTGTGCTATATGTGGTTTTTGCCTGCGTTACGCCAAGCGACGACGACAGCATACAACGGAATACTACAGCCCGGCCTCTTAATGTGCTCCGCGCCTAAAAGAGTGATGAAGTGTGATGACTGGGACAGGAAGAAGTCATGCGTATGTGCACTAATCACGCCTTGTGTAAGTCCGCCGCGGTGGTGTAGCGGTTACGGTGCTCGGCTGCTGACCCGAAGGTCGCGGGTTCGATCCCGGCCGCGGCGGTCGCATTTCGATGGAGGCGAAATGGTGGAGGCCCGTGTACTGTGTGATGTCAGTGCACGTTAAAGAACACCAGGATGGTCGAAATTTCCGGAGCCCTCTCCTACGGCGTCCCTCATATTCATATCGTGGTTTTGGGACGCAGAACCCACGCATAAAAATAGGAAAAAAAGTAGGAGGAAGCAAGCGCGAAATAGAAAAAGAGAGAAAGGGGAAAACAGGAAGCAAAAGAGAAAGAAATAAAGAGATAGAAAGAAAAAATATAGAAATAAAAAGAGACAGATAAAAATGGAAAATGAGAAAAAGAAAGAAAGAGAGGAGGAAAGAAAGAGAAAACCGAAGAAAAACAATGAAGCCTACCCAGCTCTCCCCACTTAATTCAGGTTTGGCGCACCTAGTGCCAAGCTGCCTTATTTTTCTCCATTTGACTTATTCCTGCAACGGAGGCGTCGACCTAACCTAACCTTCCAACTATTCACTTTGCCTGGCTGGCTGTGTGCGTTGAAAAATTCACAACCCTTCCGCCGCGCAGCGCACGGAAACGCTGCCGGTGTTTTTCTGCCTTTTCGAGGTATCTTCACTTTCCCTACAGCAACGCTGCCTCGTTCATCTTCATTTTGCGCCCGGTGCCCGAGTGACTTTCGTTGAATTTTTACGGGCCTCATTTGTTCTGCCGTCGACCTGGTCGTATAGGCCTGCGAGGCCTGAAAAGCGCCAGGACGTAACGCGTTCTAGATTCTTCCCCGCATTGTTTGCTTTTACGCATAACCTACTGGGCGGCCCCGTCCTTTCACCGTCGTTCTTTCTATTGTGTCTCTGACCAGCATCACGCTCGCGCTTATTGAGATTAATGAGCAGGCATATGACGTTGCCCTTTGAACTTTGCCGGCTTTCTTTGTGCCGGCTGGAATTCATCAGCAGGAGCTAAAGCCATTCAGCGCCGCTATCTCGTTATGCGAATTGACTTGCGCTGCGGAAGCTTCGTAAGTGATGATCCTTTGTGATCTTCATCTGCGCGAGAGAATTCTGAATAAAACTAAGAAAGTCCAGAATGGGGTTCGCACGTTCGATATTTAAGGTGAAAACTTCAACGCAAACCAATTCGCGAAGCGCTAGTGTTTGTCTCTTCTATTCTTTGTGGTCCGTCTTGGTTTGCGCTGAAGTCTTCACCTTAAATGTTATGTACCAATTAAGTTCAGCAGAAGATTTATTGCACGTTTAAGTTCCAAACTTTAACTGCCAAGCTGTTCTTACTGTGACGGCCCCCCCCTCACCTTAATGTGACGGCCCCCCCCTCACCATAACGAGTGCCAATCGAAAAAAAAAAAAAAACCTTCAGATGTACCGAACCTGTGCTCGAGGTCGTCTGTGCGCGTGAGTGTGAATTTCGTTAGAAGTGAATGGGTGCGAGCTCGTTGGTACGGTTCCATCTGAAAAAGCAGCGCTAATTAGAACACGGAATAAGAAACATCACACGAGGAGACAGCGCTTGTCCTGGTGTGAGATTGCTTGGTACGTGTTTTTATTAGCGCTGCTTTTTTCAGTGTGAAATTCGTAAGTACCAGCAGAGAGATATCTTCAGATGCATTAAATTAAATTCTGATACCTATGAAAACTTTTAAGTTATTACTCCAGCAAATTACCATCACTTATTTCGTCTACTCATGCGGCACCGGCCTCAACCCACATAGGCCTTATCTATCTATCTATCTCGCTCTCAATTAAACGCGGCCCCCGTTTGCTCCACAGAGCAACGCTTTTGTTGTGAAGTGCTGCTCCCCTTCCTTTTCGCTCTTTGTTCACCGCGTTTGCAAAGCCTTTCATCAAGCTCGAGTTTTTATGCTATCACGGCGTGAATACAGCGGAACTTTGTTACCTGCGTCCGTTGTACGGTGCTGCCTGGCACTAAACAAAGCAACGAAACAAAAAGACCTTTTGAAGGAAATGCAATAGGAAAACCTGCAATCGCAAATTCAGCTAAGATCTTTTTCAGACGGATTATGCCAGACGTGCATGCGTGCCCTTCCCTCATGCACTGGTTGACTAACTTGTGCTATAGAAAGACAAGCTGGGTTTCCAAGGTGAGTCGCCTAAGAATTAGTGTTGACTAATTAAAAAAAATTTATCCCAGTGAGAACGAATACCTCGAATAAGGTCGTGATATGTCTCTTTTCTTTATGTCTAGATTAGTTTTTCCTTTACGTCAAATTATTAAACTTCAAATAAACCTACAGAAAAAAGCCCCCTATGTTTTCCTTGCGCTTATTATCTGTTATTTTCTTTTGATGTTTACAAAAAAAATTAAGGGAGTTACGCAATAAGGGTGCGAAGACTGAGAAAGCAGGGGAGATGGTAGCGTTGCCCTCCATCCTTTCCCTCCTTCTCACCCTCACTTCCCTTCCTTACCCCTTACTACACTTTATTATACTATACATACAAGGCTATGCTATACTTTACTCTCTCCCCTCCTCCTCATCCCTCAAATTCCTTTCCAACCCCCTTTCCATACACAATATACAAGGCTATGCTGTACTTTACAGTCCCCTTCCTCCTCTTCCCCCTCTCTACCCTTTCCCACCCCCCTTGCTGTACTTACTATACAAGGTTATGCTATGCTTTCATATGGTTCCCACAAATGCCTGTTCTGCTAACGTGCCATGGTTACGACGCTCAGGACCGTGGGTACGCAGATTCGAATCGCCCCCCTCGCCAAGAAATTTTATTTTGTTTTATTTGTTCTCCTCCACCTCTCTACTCCTCTTCTTTTCTCCTCCTACTTTCCTTCCTTCAACACGGTGCGAGGCGACGTGACGCGATATGCCATATAAGGTAGAGGCCGTTCATGATGATGATAGTTTGTCTTAATACCTCGTAGCTAACCTCGAGCTTAAACAGCCTCTCTGTTCAAAAGGGAAGGGGGGATGCGCTTAGATACATTTTACTATATGCCCTTTTCGATACATTTACCTATTTGAGTAGCAGGAAGGGACGATAACCGCATACGATAACAGCGGGCAACGAGACAGCGTGATGTGATAGAGGTTAATCATATTCAAGTTCAGCGCTGCTTACCAACCACAAGAGTTATGGGAGAATGGTTGAAGTCCATTGATATTAATCAGGCTGATATGAAAGCAGCTAGGTGCGTATTGCGTGCACTGAAATCAGGTCGCTCGCGGAGGGTGAGAGGGTAGCAAACTTACATCGCCTCCTCCCTCTGACGCAAGAAGCTGAGCAGGGCCTTCGTACAGTCTGACACAAAGATAAATAAATAGGGAAGAACTTGGGAAGAAGGAGCGACAGTTGCTTCGTTGGAAAGCGTCCACGCCTGCCTGCCTTTCCCCTCCCCGCGAACACAAATAGCCTTATGGGAGTGTTCACTAAGCCCGCATTTCCTGCCCACAGACGTGTTAACGAAATAGTGATGACAAGTTGTCTGCTAATGTTTCTTTTTTTTTCTTTACAAATGCTTCACAATTGCCTCTCAACGCCCTAGTCTCATCAATTCTCGTAGGGCGTTTGAGGGGGAGCACGCATGAGAGCGTTCCACCCTTCCCTCAATGCGAGGTCTTGCATTCCCAATCGGGAAGTAGTCCCCGCGGGTTGCTCCTCGCACGGGCGTCTACCGTGTTACTGGGCGGATCGATATTGTGTCTAGCAGCACCGCCAACAAGGTCGTTCCCCTTGTCTTCCCGGCACAGCACAGGAAGAGGGAAACAACACCTTATTTGGGGAGGCTGCTCCCCATCTTCCGCGCCTGCCTGGGCCACTCCCCGAGTAGCGGCGCCCCGTCGTTGTCGTGGCAACCGTCGCGCGACCAGATGGGCGCGGGGGGACCAGTTTCCCTATTAGGGACGAACAATTCCCCATGTACGTAAGTGTAACAGGCCTTCGGGACTGTTTAAGTCAATCTCTCTGCAAAACATTTGTGGCACAGTTTTCACGGTTGCAGTTTCCTCGATGCTTGTTTGTGGTGCGACAAATTCGATCGTCATAGCTGCATGAAAGTTACGGTTTTCTTTTTCGTGAGTCCGTCTTGGTGATCGATTTGCAATAGGTGGCCAGAACATTTATGGTCCGCCAGTGAAACTGAATTGATTAGTCCAGCAACAAGTACTACTGAGTGTGGTTGCAACTGGAGCTCCGTAAACAATATTTGCACGAGTGGTATTACCTACATTATACGTTGAAATATTCATGACTCATGTTTGTATAGTTTAGAATGTTTTCCTGCATCAAGGGGAGTTATCTTCTCACAGAATACAAAGAATTCATAGAGAGTCCGTTGACGTGGCTTTTGGTTTCTCTTTAATTTATTGCTATTTTTCCGGCGCGAATCGGTTCGTCTCTGCTGTTAACAAAAAGCGACCTGGGTGTTTTGCAAATCGAAATGTTTCTGTAAGCTACCTGCAGTTGATACGACGGAGTAGCAGGACAGAAAAAAGCGACTGTTCAACAGGCACGCGTTTCAAGGTTAGCCCATTCCCCACCGCCCAAAAGAGAACCGCTGCCAACTCTTCCCGTTTCCCTAGATGTGGGGAGACAGTCTCCCCCTCTAGGGAAACCTCCACCGTAGGGGGGCGGCTCGCGTGATTCACGGCGATCGAAGAGGCTCGCCCGTGTACGTTCCCAGGCGACTCAGGCCTCTTCGTTGACGTGCCTGCCTGCGCGCGGTACGAGTGCACAGGGGGTCTGCTGCCGCACACGCCCGTGTGTTCTGCCTCCATAGCGTACCGAGCCTTCGGTGCAAGTGAGCAGTCTTCTTCTGGGTACCATTCCCGAGTAAAGTTTTTCCGAGAAAGGTTCGGACAGGGAAGCTTCGAGCAACAAGCAGTCTTTCGTAATCGTCTTCGTAAGGTGTGTCGTGAGCCAACTGGTGCGTCGGAATAGGATCTCTGTGCGCTGTGGCCGAGGGAGGCGGCGGCTACCGATCCCAGCAGCGGCGTTCTTCGCATCAGTGTGAGGCTCGGTGTCATTGCCCTCAGCGGCGGGCTCGCTGGCCCCGGGCTTCTCGGGTGAGATCGATCGAGGCAGCCGCATCGCCAGTGCTTCGAGCGGAACCCCGCCGGTTGTATAAGAACTCCCCACCATGGAGCACCGGTCTGCATTCATCTTTCTGGTGAGAATTGCGAGACCGCCCTCTACTGAACTGAACTTGGGTTAGGCGCGAGCACTTTATTAGACTTCAAGTGGACAGCTGGGACACTAACGCGTTATGAAATGACATGATCGAGCCATCAATCAAAAACGAAGCACTTTTTTTCATTATGCGCTCGAGATGCATATGCTGAAAAGCGGAGCAGGATTAGTCGAAGGTGGATTCGAACCCACGTACCGGCACCAGCATGTCTCATTTTTTTTTTTATTCTCCAGGTTTTATGCCATCATCAAGTTTCAATCAAACGTAGATCACAGTTCAGGCCTTCTGTTGTCCTGTCTAATGGTATCTTCCTGTTTAGTTTTTCCGTTATGGTGTTGATAAAGTTGGAGATAAATTTTTCTTGCGTCATCTAGAACAACCACAATATTTATAAAACCAGATTCCCCCCCCCCCCCCCTCCAGTAATGCCTATATAAATAAATATGCGCGACAACTCATTGGCGGTATCTGTTACGAGGCTATACTTGTAAACTTTTTTCTCTTATTTTGTATTTGCCGCCAAACCAGAGCATGATGCGATAGAAGACAGCTCTGAATATCTGAAGAAAAACTGCAAACAGGTTGTCATAATAATACATATATAGAAAACTGCAAACAGGTTCTAATAATAATAATAATACATATATAGGGTTTTACATGCCAAAACTAGGATATGCTATGAGAGACGCCTGTAGTGGAGGGCTCCGGAAATTTCGACGATCTGATGTTCTTTAACGTGCGCTGACATCGCAGAATGCACGGGCCTCTAGCATTTCGCCTCCATAGAAATGCGACCGCCACAGTCGGGATAGAACCCGCGACCTTTGGGTCAGCAGCCGAGCACCATAACCACTGCTCCACCGCGGCGGACCACACACAGTGGTTCTCGTCCTGTGACTCGCAGCCATCATATCGGTGAAGTGCAACGGTTTAGTGCGACAGAAGGAATCCACTTATAACTTACTGGCAGCGACCTGCAAAATTCGATTTAGAATTTGCCACCCCTGACCATAGGTCGGAAAAAAAAAAACAACTGAAGTTCACTCAGACTCACTCAAGAAATACGTTTTGGTCTGAAGGCTCACTTAGACTCATCGACTCAAAATTTTCCTTAACCCGGACTCACTCGGACTCAGACTCGCCAACATGCTACTTAGCCGGCCTCACTCAGACTCAGACTCACGTCTTGATCTGAGTCTGAGTGAGTCAGAGTGAGTCGGCTCATGAGTCCATTAGCGAAAAATGTGCTTTTTCGTTCATGGATGTCAATGCTCTTTAACGACGCCAGTATCTCTCATAATCGGTGCTCTACGATATGTCTTTTGATCTCGTACATTCAAATACGAGTTATCAGTGGTTCCAATCCAGTAAGGACATTTTTATGAAACACGGGACTCACACGAGATATCGTAATCAAGAACTTTCCGTTAAAGAGTTCGCGGCAGGTCCAATGCACCCTCCCCCCTAACTCACGCCTCTGATCAATAAATAGTGAGGTGGCGCATGAACGCTAGTGCGTTGGTATATATATATATGTGTGAATAGACTTGAGTATAAACGTAAGCCAATATAAGGCTTATAATAATGCTGAAGATGAGTAGTCCCACCCTCGTCAGTAGATAGGAGCCCGAGACAAAGCGGGCCACATTCTCTCCAACTTGAAAGGCCGCACTGCTAATGACAACATTTTTCAACCGCACCCTGTTGCATATACTTTCTGCAGGACGCCTACCGTATACGCGTTCGAAGCACTGTCCTTTTAAGTCATTGTGGCAATAAATAAGAAAGCTCAGGATTGTTTCATTGGGAGGGCTTGTGACGTTATGAGGTGATTTCACGTAGCTCGATTTGCGAGTGTTTCCGAACGTTAACAAGGCTACTTAAAGTATTAGTGTTGCGCATTCGCTACATTTTGCAAGACACAACATCCTCGATCCCGCAAATGTTAAGATGAATGTCCTATAAGAGACATTGAGGCGCACTGGGAAAAAAAAATAAATAAACGGGGAAATTTGTACGGGAGGCGCGAAAAAAAAAAAAAAATTCAGCCCGCTCCGCTTGGCGGACACAGAGCTGGTGGCGTCCAGTGGCGTTGAATGAAGTGGACTGAAGTGGGCCACAGCGAATAACTTGAGAAACACGGAAGTTGTTTGCTATACGTATCGAAGCAATTATGATGAAATTTCAGAGGCTGACAACACTCATCGTATTCACCGTGGGTAGTCTGAGCTTTCGGTGAAGCATGTCGGCTTTTAATAATAATAGTTGCACGGGGTTTTAGTCCCAAAACCACGATATGGTTGTGAGAGGGACGGTGTAGTTCAGGGCTCCGAAAACTTCGACCACTTGGGGTTCTTTAACATGCACCTAGATCTAAGTACACGGGCCTCTACCATTTTGCCTCCATGGAAGTGCGACCACAGCGCGGCCGGGAAATTCGATCCTGGATTGTTGTTGGTGTTCACTGTCCTAGCCAAGGAGGGAGGGGAGTATAGGGGTTCGAACCCCCCCCCCCCCCGACTTTTTTTTGCATTTTCCATATGTATATATACAGGTACCCTTACAAACACACGCACGAACCCACATAAAGAGCGGTTGAACCCCCTCTCCCTCTCCCGTCCACCTCTTGAAAAAAATTAGCCACTCAGCTGCTAAGGCGGATATACCTATCGCTATTCTAAAACAGTGCGCCCTCCCGCACATCATCGGAATCTTCTTTTATCACAGCAGGACTCGTATACATCGCCCGTGCACCGCAGGGCAGACGGTGCGACCACAAAAGACCAGCCGGCCAATGCGCGGAGGAGAAGCAAGAGCAAAATTCCAGGCACGCACCACGCGGTTCGGAAAAGGCTTTGGGCCGAGTGCTGCAATGGCGGCGTACTGGAAGTCCCGGTAATGCAAGCCCGTGCCCTGAATCACGCCCTTAACCAGAATAGAAGGGGACGTCGGCGGACGTCGGACGGCGATTCTACCTCGGCCGTCGCGCGTGACTCATTCTCTCTCACTGTGGCAGCCATGCAGAAGCTCGTGAGCTTGCCTCTGTTGCGAGTCTCTGCGCGCGGCAGTGAATAAGAGAAGGCGTAGACTGGCGTACCCTCTCTCTTGGTCCTTGGCGATGCTGCCCCCCAGACGGTAATGAACCGTTAGAGGGGAGTGGGTGGTCGTTCGGCCCAGCGTCTGTGTGTTGTTTGTGTGCACGATCGAACAAAAGCTGCCGCTCGGGGAAGTGGTAGCGCGAGTAGCAACGGTGTGGTGTACTCTCTTGGGCTGCAGTTGCTTTAGGGGGGCGCATGCCGTACGCTTCAGTGGAGAGGTCTAATGTGGTCACGTCTCTATTTGGGTTTCTATAGCACCGTGTGTGTTGTGTGCAGAGGCCAGAAACTTGCGAGTGGCTGTTGGGACCCCCACGTGGTGTCGTGCGCAACTAGATGCCACGTGTGCCGCGCAGCACGCGTCAGATTTATGAATGTGCATCGAAGACCAACCATTATAAATAACGAGAACCGATAAATGCATGAGGTCTTTTCTTCGAGGACAGCTGCGGTATTGTCCGGTTGGTGCCGTTTCTTCGGTGACCATGATGAAAAATTTATCCGTGTTCGTTTTTTTTTTTTTCGAATGGGAATAAGCAGATGTAGTTATCCAGGCAATATTTGCTATTGGTCAATGTTTTCGTTAATTTGTTGTATGTCTCGATTGACTGCTGTTTCCTCTTACGTTTGCGCGTGTGTTAAACATGCGAAGCTCAATGTACTGCATAATACCTGCAGCCACACTTTACCACACGTTTCATGGTCTGCGCACGCCACATTTTAGCGTTTCAGGCATTATGTGTAAGGCGTCTGTGACTAACACATTGGCCACGCTAAATATATGTGGTATAGCTTAACTTTTTTTAAAACAATCTACATTGTAAAGAAAGGTAGCTGAGTAATTACAAATTTGCGAGCAGTTGCCCAGATGTAATCACTTCGATTGCATCCGAAAGTGATACTGACAGGAAGCGATCATCCAGCCTCCTAAATCGACTTGTGATGAGCAGTTACTCAGCCAAATACGCGGGGAATGGCATGCGTATTTACGTAGGTCACGCACCCATAATGAATAGCTCGCCGGAATCGTTCTATTGGGAACTACAAACTCAGAACCGCAACACGTATGTTGTTCAGCATCAGCATAGCGACGTAATCGTCTCTACTGACTTTTGTCGATGGCCCCAGCGAAGTCTGCAGTTGTCCACACGAGCCATGGCGTCTGCCTTGTTACAGCGAAACACCCGGGCGAAGTGGCTGCTCTGTTTGATCGCCTCATTGCAGGAGCGCTTCGCCGTGTCGGGCTGTTTCGTGGAGCACAATACGTGACACCACGTCACGAAAAAGGTCTTATCCGCGCTGTAGACGTCGAAGTTCTCCAGTCGCAGGTCTTCCCTTCCGCTGCCCAGCAGGGCTTCGGCGCGAAAAGCGCGCCACGAACTTTCCAGCGCGAACGCTCGGGAGACTCGGTCGAGCGCTCGCGTTGCGACGTCCTTTGCTCTTCGTGTCCGACTCCGCGTGCGAAGCCCTGAGGCAGGCGACGTAATCGGTCAGTAAAGCCGGCAGGACGCCTCCGTGGGAGGACGCATACGACGACGTAGCGTTCCTGAATATGGTGTCGGCAGCCGCGGACCCGAGTCCTGCGAACTTTACGCTTGCGACGATTCCGTCTTCGTAAAGGGGAGGAGTAAGTACGTAAGGAAAGATGACCATCTTGCGCTTGTGGGAACCGCTATAGACTTCGACCGGCTCCGCTGTCGTCGAGATCGTTGAAGAGTAAAAAATCGTGTCCGGGTCGAATTGCGTGCGCAGCAGCTGACGCGTCGCCATCGCATTCACGAAGTTCTCCGCGAAGCTGGCCTCTGACATGGGGGGATAATGCTCGTACATCGACGCCATCTTCTCGATTGTGCCCTGCGTCACAAAATCTGCAGCGGGAGGCGCTTCCGGTACGAGCACTGACATCCCTCTTTTGCCGTGAGACGCGCCGCCGAAGGAGTCTCGAGCAGCTTTCCAAACGGCGTGAACGACGTGCGTGACGTCGTCTGCGACGTGAACGGGAGTCGAGACCGGAGCCCACGTGACCACGCCCATGAGTCGCTCCACGAGTCCGAGACACTGTCGCGGGCGCAGATCGTACGCGTGCGTCATGTCGCCGTACTCCAACGCCGCCAGCTCGCCGTGGAACCAGGGTCCGAGGTCCTGCACTATCCACCACTCGAGGCAGCGATAAAGGGACGCGTTGCCCATAGAAGCCGCCAGTGTGCCCAGAACTTTGAGCGCCTGCCAGTGCGTGACGTTCACACTTCTGACAAGGCCAACGTGACGCGTAGTAGCATCCCACCACTCGCCGATGCTGAAGCCTCCCATTTGTGAGACCATTTTGTCCAGTGAAGCGAAGTAGCGTGCTTCTGGTTTAGCTGAGAGGTACGCGTCGTCGATGTCCGGTATGGCCGCCGACTCCAGCGCGACTAATTCGTCAAAGACACTCTTTAGCGGCGACGTCATTCCGAATACGGTACAGTAGACTGTGTAGTAGCTCCAGTACCTCCCGGACTTTCTCTGTTTGGTCCTTATCTCGAATACAGGCTTCAGCTGGTAAACGGGATCGATAAACAGCTGGTAGCCACTGGCCTCGTAACGCAACTCGAAGAATGGACTGTATCCTTTTTGTGCGGCCAGATTAACCAGGGTGTCCAGTAGCTTCGGTTTTCGGCTCTCTCGCGGCCACCGTAGGTTGAAGTCGTCCAGAATCTTCAGGAGCTGCGCCAGTTCGTCCTTTCCGCGGCGAACCACGGCCTCGCATGTCTCGTACAGTATGGCGGCTTTCTTGACGGCCGTCTGCGTTCTGCCATTTGTCGCGGACAGGTCGCGTAACTTTGAGACCAGCTGGTCGCGAACGGCATCGGCCATCACCGTGAGCGTCGAAGCGTCCGCGTTCGCGTGACTCCAGCCGCCGCAGGCGAACTCGTAAAAGTCCTTGCACGGCTCGCTCGACTCGTTCACCGAATTCGAGAGACGCGTGCCGTACAGGGCGCACGTCCGCGAGTTGCACACTGAGAAGCCCGGGTCTGCTGTCAACGGCTTGGTGAAGAACGGCAGGACCATTGCCAGCACAGCGAACAGAACGACGAAGGCGCCCATGGATCCCATAAAGAAACGGACTCGCCTTCCCAGGGCCTCGATAGCGGCCAGGTCGACGTCATCGTTGTCGTCGTCGTAGTCCGCGCCTAATGGACCGCTTAGTTGTCGCCTCGTGCAAAGATCTGGCATTGCCTGCGCTGTAACGAGAAAAATGGCTATTGTATTCTCGTGGATCACAATCCATGTCGTATTACGAAGTGTTTGCTATCCGTCTCAAAGTCAATCCCAAAGAGAGAGAGAGAGAGTGTGTGTGTGTGTGTGTGTGTGTGTGTGTGTGTGTGTGTGCGTGCGTGCGCGTGCGTGCGTGTGTGTGTGCGCGCTAAAGAGCACCAGGTAGCCAAATTAACCGATCCCTCCCCACCACTCCTCTCTCCCATCCCGCTACGGCATGTTTCATGATATTGCCGTTCCTAATAATCGTATCAATTTGCCCTAACGGAGCGATTTGGCAGTTTGCTGGCTAGTTCTGATGGTACATCGACCACCCCGGAATCCTGGACCGGGACTGAATAACTAGAAAGTTTCATTTCTGTACGGATCTCCTTAGAATATAGCTTCATCACGGCCCATGCGTTTGCACCCAGCGGCTGTGGCTCCATGCTACAAAGCGGGTGGAAGACTAGTTCTTTCATAAAACCCAGGTTGTTGTTCTGCTGAGATCAATTTTCATGCTTACTGGCTGTATGGAAGGCTGTCTTCTCTGTCGGTTGTAACGCCGAAGGACACGCCCGAATCGTCTCCACTGTCATGGCTGCGGTGACCAGCTCGTCACCCAAGCGCGTTACAGGCGTTTTCAGAGTATCCGCCACACACCAGGAAGGTCAACGCACAAGGCTGAACGTCAACGGCGTAGCCTGTGACGTCATCCGAGGCGCTGCACCGGTTGATATCCACGGGGAACTTCAGTACGGCGTCTAAGAAGAAAGAATCCGTGACACCGCGTCGTTGTTCGGCGTGAAGGCCTGCAGAAAGATTTAAACTAAGTTGCATTATTGCAATTATTATACGTCATTGTCAAGCAGCGAATGGTTTCGATACCATTATGGCAACCACAGGGAAATGTCTAGACGAGCGTGAAGAAGTTGTATTAAATGGGTATCACTGGCGTTCCCGTACAGTCATGAAAAATATGAAACAGAACCCTGAAATTACCTTCGAGGGGTCATAGCAGATAAATTCACATGGTGAGCATAATATCGTTCATAATCTTGCCCATTCTAGCGGTGAGGTACCTCTTGCAAATCGGTATGTCACACTCATATTTCTACATCTGAGTAATCGTTTCTTAAAATGGCCCCGCAAACTAACAATCGAATGGCTTCATTAAAGGTATTGCCACACGAATCGACCGCCGCAAAAAATGTTTAGAATTGGTCAAGTGTACGAGTGGAGTTCAAGATTTGTCGCACGCTGTGATTGCTGTCTTTCTTATCTCGTCCCGACGAGCGCGCTGGAAGCTAAGCAGGGAGGAATGGCACGGGGGAAAGAAGTTACGTCACGTGCGCGCCATGACATTGAGCACATTTATTTATTTCTTGAAACGCACGGCTTACTTTCAGTGTAATCACGAGAGGGCACGTGGCGCCCTCCCGCGGGGGGTCACGTTAACTATGCAGCTCTGGTGCTCAAATAAGCTATTGACTTGAAGTTTGGGTATGTGGCGCGATCATTTGGATATATGACATCATTTGTAGAAAGAAGAGGGAACCAATTATAGCGTATTTAGGGAATTAATTGTAAATTCCAGGCCGCGTGCTGCGCTATAATGTTTGGCTCACTGGTGAGCAGGAGCCTTGACAACCGGTCGGCAGTATTTCTTTCCATGCTGAAAAAAGTGTTCCAGGGCCCTCTCAGCAAAAATTTGGTGTTCCCTTTCTTTATATACGACTGTACTCATCGGGCTAGTTGCAGTCGTCCGTCACTCGATGGCATCAACAACAACACGCAGTCACACTCGCAAGAGCTTTTGCTCAGGGCTGACTTTAAAAAAAAAATTCCTCTTTAAACATATGAAAAAGAAAAAGAAAACCTCAACACTCAAAGCAGTGATTTGCATTAAGCTTCTCGGTTTGATAGCAAAAGAAGTTCATATTGACTGTTGAAAGGCTTAATAGGCCTCAGGATATATATGAAGTCCATCTCGTTAAAAGAAAAATGAGTCGTAGACAATTGCGATCCAATTATGCGTTCGAATGAGTTCCGATTTGTCGTCCTTAACTGCGATTGTGCAAGAAATACGTGGCGTTGTTAGCATGGAATTGAAAAACACCTATAAAATTCAAATAATCTACTCCCGCTCACTTGGGCATCACTACTGGGTAATTTATCTTGATAAATCTCCTTGAATACAGTACTTCACACCCCGTTCCCGTTGGTGCTTCAATGCTTCGCCGTTTCGGAGTGCACAGCGTGCTTTCTAATGTGAAAGTAGCACATGACTTAACAAAGCGCGAATTTAGGCCTGTGGGTATATGATTCTTGCGTTTCAAATGACTCGAAATTACCTATCTTCATTTGAATTAACTTCAAAAACAATTTTAGTGGTGTCCTAGCCGCGACAACATTAAGATAATATATATTCGAGAAATCGCTTCCGTTTCTGCTATCTGGCCCCTTACGATCTCGAATCTCCTCCAGGCTAAACTGAGCTTCTTATCAAGGACAGTACACAGCGGTAACGCAGTGACTATGGCGTCTTGCTGCTGAAAACAAGGGAGGCTCGATTTCCGGTCACACTACAATTGCAGGCGACGCGCGATAACAGATGAGTTACGGGCTTTGTATGCACTCCAGGTTGTCAAAATGACACCACAGTTTTCCATTACTATGTCTCAGCGCCCAGTAATCGTTTCAAAGCTAGTCACAATCAATCAATCAATCAATCAATCAATCAATCAATCAATCAATCAATCAATCAATCAATCAATCAATCAATCAATCAATCAATCAATCAATCAATCAATCAATCGTTCTATCGATATGAAAGGATGCCGCAGCGGCCCTTCGACAAGTTACGCATGCAGGTACGCTGGTGGTTTCTGCTTGAACTTAACAAATCAGCTAGACATCGCAACCTACTTCTATTTTGCGAAACGGTTTCCCCTGGTAACACTCTTTCATGCAATCACGGTTACTCAAGCATGCGGTGTACTTACAAAGCGTTTTCGAAACCTATCGCTGGAAACTGCGGCAGAAAAGAGCAACCCTCAGAACTTCTTCTTCTTCTTCGTCGCCTTAGGTTCCGCAAAGCACGTTCTTGCTATTCTTGCGACCCCTTACGGGAAATTATACTGCCAGCTTCTGGATCTACGTATATATGTCTAGGTGACACACATTCAGCTACGCCGTGACAGCTGCACAGTTTCTAAACAATCTCGCCAGCTGCAAATGCGTATAGACTGTTCCTCACTGCCTGGAAAGTTTTGTAACACTTTTATTGGACCGTTATTTATGGGGAGCGTATAGGTTAAATATAGGCCAAAAATATGAATGGAGGATAAGTAGCTTACGAGATTAAATGCGACTCCTTGCCCTTGACGATCGTACCATAACACTGAGTAGAATCTATCGTGCATTCTGAACTAAACTAATTTAGTAATCTACTGACGTAACAATTAAAGCTTAATGTGGGGAACTTGTCGACTGCTGTGTGGTTTGTATAAGGGGTGTTCAAATGAAAAGGCATGAAACGACACTGCGGTTATAAATGAATACTTTGTTCAAAGTATGTGCCTGATCACAACGATCCCATTCATGAACGAGTCGAAGGATTCCTTGTTCCCATAATTCCTGCGGCCATGACGAGACCCAGTGCCTCACAGCGTCATTGAGTTCGTCGTCCGAGTTGAAGTGCTTCCCTTTCAGATGTTTTTTTTTTCTTTCTTTTTTTCATTAGGGGACCGAACACATGGATATCGCAGGCGATGAATGGTGACCGGTTTAACACATTTCGCTGTCAGAAATCAGATAACACCTCGCCATAGGCGTGCGCAGGGTTCCCCTTCAGGGGGGGAGGGGGGGGGGCGAAGGTTCGTCGCAGCGCCCCCCCCCCTCCCTATAATGTCAATGTATGGGGCTGACTTTGCGCCCGCCCTCTCGCCCACCCTCCCTTTTATGTCAATGTATGGGGCTGACTTTGCGCCCCTGGTGCAACTATCACCACCTAGCGTGTGCAACCCTCGACCACGTCGGCACACAGAACTGTGACGCACTTCCGCACGGTCCGCATCAAGGACTCCTTTCGAACACGAAACGGGAAAGCAGTGTCGCCAAACAAAACTTTCAACGCGTGCACCGCGGCCACGGACTCGCGAGCGGCCGCCGGGAAGTAGTTCTACTGGCGCAAACGCGGCAATAGAGTAACGGCGACTAAGGCGTCGTCATAACTTGTATCGGCTGCACCGTGATGACATGGGGGGGGGGGGGGGTGGAGTAGGGGGGGGGTCACCGTCGAGTCACTTTCGAGGGTGCCAATGTCGCGAGGTGCGGCGTATAGCGCTCGATCGGGCTCGTAAACTTAAAGATTTATATAAAATACCTTCCAAGTCATATTCGCTGTGGATATTATGCACATGATATACGCATGTTCACAGGGATTGATCCGGGCAGGCTATCTCGCCCGCGAAATTTTGTGTCAGTATCCCTTTAACAGCTGTTGGACACCGACTGTTAAAGCTTCACTAAGATGGAACATAGAATTACGTTATTGCAACACCAAGGCGGTCGCCCTAGCCGTGGAAAAAAAAAAAACTCAGATCAGTCAGGAAAGGCGCGAAACGAAAATTAAAAATGCTAAGCCTCTTTTCACGCAAATCGGCGATAAATTTTGATGACGTATTCGCGGACCTCGTCGACTGTGTATCCGTAAATATATTTGGAGCAACTGCCGCATGGAAGAACAGCGCAGTTTTCCTGCGCCGGAAGGGACCAAGGGACAAGCAAGGAGTCAAAAATGTTTGACGTGAAACGTTGCTGTAACTTGGCCTCAACGATCGAGGAAGGACAGTTTGCCTTCTTTTTCCATACCAGAAATCAGCGCTCGTAGACCACTGGCGTAACCAGGGGTGGTAGTAGTAGTTCTAAACCCCACCCCCGCAGGAAGTTTTTCGATTTTGCATATGTATATACACGCACAAATACAAACGCACCTACGAAATGCATAAAAGGTAATCACTCCCCCCCCCCCCCCCTAACCCCACCTACATTCCACCCCGTAAATGGTTTCTGACTACGCCACTGAGGCACACTTTTCCAAGACTGTTTTTCCGTGGACCCTAATGAACGCAGTGCTTCTTGCTTTTTAAAGTTGGCCTCATTACACGCGCAAGTTTTCTTGAATATGGTTTATGTCTAAACTGGTTAGCGAGTGCTAGTGACAAGTATTTCGAGTGACATGTCATTCAAAATATTAATGAGAACTAACAGACAATGGTGCCAAGGAAAGTATAGGGGATGTTATTAGAAGTAATTGCAATGTAAATGTGGAGAAAGAAAAGTGGAAGACAAGATACCTTGCCACCGGCAGGAACGCAAGTTCGGTCCCTGCCGGTGGCAAGTTATCTTTTCGTCCACTTTTCTTTCTTCACATTTACATCATAACCATGGCCGTCGGCAGGGTTTTGTTTTGGGGGGGTGCAAACGCATGTTGCATCGCGGCATGGGGCAAGCAGGGGAGCGCTTGTGTGGCTTGGGTAGGGAGCAACTGTTGGTGAGCTTGAGGGGGGGCAAGTGCCCCTTTTGCACCCCCCCCCTGCCTACGCCCATGATGATAATTACTACAAATAACATTCCCTACACTTTCCTTACCTTTCTTGTCTGCTAGTTCTCATTAATATTGTGTCTAACAAAGAAAACGAGCCCTTAAATTTGCACTTCTTTTCCTTCATGTCATTCAAAAAGCAAGTCGACTCATAAGTAAACATTGTTTCTCCTTTTCTTTTCAGATCGGTGAGTGTTGCTTATGGCCTCTCATGGGGGGATCGTTATCATGGCTGTCGTTTCGAGATTGTCTGTACAGGTACGTGACAGCCGTTGCAAAAGCCGCAGGCTTTAACCCTTTCAGACGCCACCTATGAAGACCTGTCTGCAAATGTGTTAAATCGATACAATGCTATCTCAAGGCACTCAATATTCTACCGCAACACAAATAATGACATAATATGTTAATTTGTGTATGTTATAGTAACTAATCCTAATTAAGTTGTAATTAAATATCTACTTAACTTGAAGTCATTAAAATGCTCTGTTTTGGCATAAGTAGGACGAAATCTCAGGCTATAAATATATTGCAAGTTCATTTTTGGTTATCTCCAGTTTGAGCAAAGAAAAATGATACTTTTCACATGCCTCTCGCCAAGCGGCACGTCCAAAGGCACGTCAAACGTGGTAGTGCCTTCACCAAAGTGATCATATGCAACAGTTAAATCAAGAAAGCTAAATCAGAAGCTAAATCAAGAAAAATTTATTATGCAGGAGGCTCAGTTCATCTAAAGCTCCATTTATCTCGCTCTTTCTTATGCCTTAGTTGATACAAAGAGCAAAAGAGGGTGATGTACACAATTGTGTACATAGCGTCTCAAAGGGTTAAGCTGGACCTTATTGTTCTTTCTTGTTTTCTTTATCGGATAGGATCGTCAAACGTCGCGCTATCAAACTATAGGTGGCTCGCGACTGCACGCTACGAAGAACTGAATTTTTCGCGGGGATCTGAAACAGAAATTCCGAGATTTAGGGGTGGTAACTTTATGTTCATATCGTGTCGACCGAGTTGCATCTTCAATGGTCCATTATATGATGAGACAAAATCTACTGGGGAGCCGAGGCTTTCGTCAGGTCCATAATCTTCTAGCTCCGGCTTCGCCATTCGCTACAAAAGCAACTAAAAACTTACGTTCGCTTTGTATGTACTTCATGCCTGGTTCAATGGGCAAATTGTCGAAACGCGGAATAAATAGGTCAATCTTCAAATGTCACAAAAAGATGCGAAAAGAAAAAAAGAAGGCGTTCGCAGATTGTCAGTTTTCGCTTGGGGGAAAGGATAAAAAAAAAAAAAAAAGAACGAACCTCGTCGCCGAGTTTTCCGTCGCCATTGAGTCATTTTGAGGGGAAAGCCTCAATGAACTACTCGGGCGTGGCAGCACTTTCACGCGTGAAGTCTGTGGACGCCGACGTAGTTAAAGAAAGAGAAAAAAAAAGAAAAAAAAAAGGTGTCCGTGCTTTTCTTTTTTTTGCCTTACTTGCTTTTCCTTTTTTTTTTTTGCTTTCTCTCTTAGTTTTTTTTTTTTTTCCTTTTTCATGTCCCGGTTTTTTAGCGATCTTCGCTTATAGTTACCGTTAGGCGACGATTTTCTTTTCCTTCGACGATCACCGGTTTCCCAGCTGGAAAGGAACTGGTTGATTCACGCTTGGAGCATTTTTTTCCTCCCCTCAAGCTTCGGTCAATTTCTTTTTCCTTTTCTTTCTCCCTCTCTCCCTCTTTTCGGCGGTGGCATCCTCTCCGCTCCTCCACGGGCGGCCGCCGTGTGAGGAATGCGCCTGACGTGGCGGCAGTCAGGGTCCGGTTACATGTGCGCGTGCCACGCTGGTTGCAGTTGTGCTTATAAGGGGCCGGCTGCTCCTCGAGGTGCCCGTTGTGTATTGTAATTAGAGCAAGAACATCCTAGAAAAGTGGACCTGATATTAAGTGCATGTCGAGAGTATTCCGTTATTATTATTATTATTATTATTATTATTATTATTATTATTATTATTATTATTATTATTATTATTATTGCTATTATGCTCGACGTTTGCCGTGTGATACAAATTATCATCATCATGAACCGGTACATCCTTAGTCACCACCGTAGCACTCGGATGGTTAACAAGATAAGCTGAAACGGACGGCCCCTGATATTCATGTATAGTAGAGTATAATATGAGAGAGAAATATTTTAATGAATAGCTGGAGATGTTTGTCTGGCTTTTGGTATGCTATAGTATAGTATAGTATAGTATAGTATAGTATAGTATAGTATAGTATATATAGAATAGCATAGTATAGCAAGGGGTGGGAAAGAGAGAGGTGAGAGGGTTACGTTGCTCGCGGAAAGCGGCAAGTCAAACGACTCGGTAGCGCCTTCAGCAAAGTGATTATACGCAACGGTACACGGCCACATTTAATCGCGATCAGGCCCCATCGGGATAGCGACGATCGCGATCTGGGAGCCAGATCGCGATTTTGCTGCACGACGTCTGCGCCAAGCTCGATACGGATTAGTTTGGACCACGCAGCAGCGACCATTGTTGATCGCGATCAGGAAGCCCGATCCAGATTGGCGCTAATCGCGATCAAAAGTGCTCGTGTGACACTGGTATAAGCCAATTTTGAACAACCCCTTTCATTCTGAGGTGCGCATAAGGTTACTGGCATCGACGCGTAACACTCTCACTGCAATTCAGTTAATCGTGGCATCGTTTCGCGCATGGTCACACTTAAGTTATTTGCTTAAAATTAACGTAATACGACCAGAGCTTGCTTTTATCAAACACAAATAGGAGACATCGTGTTTTGATAGATTTCCCTTCTGCGGAACATGAAAATGCACATTTTGATATTGTATTCTGCCTCATGTACAACGAAAACTTATTTTAATTCTGATGAACTCTATAGCATGTTGTGAACAAGGACAAAATGAAAGAAGGAATACACCCACAACGCTCAGTTACAACCTATTATATTGCTTTGAAAGTTTGTTCGAGTTGGTGCCGCGTTTGTCTTTCTGTCTCCATATTGCCTCGCACGATGATGCGCGCTTAGTAGCCCATCCCTTTCAGACGCGACCGAAGAATATTTGTCTATGAATGCTTAAAACTCAACCAACATTATTGTAAGGCACTCCATATACTATTACGAAAAAATATTGTCATAACACGTTGATTTATGCGTTTTGTACTAAATAATCTTAATTAAATTATAAATAAATATATACTTATTCTGAAATTTAAAAAAAACCGTGAACAGGGGTGATGTCCTCGAGCCGATGTTTGGACAAGTGGACTTGTGTTCTTCAAGGCCGGAACCAGCCTTGACTTCTTTAACAAAGTGATCATATCCAGTAATAATAATAATAATAATAATAATAATAATAATAATAATAATAATAATAATAATAATAATAATAATAATAATAATAATAATAATAATAATAATATCTGGGGTTCTACGTCCCAGAACCACGATATCATTATGAGAGACGCCGTAGTGGCGGGCTCCGGAAATTTTGACCATCTGGTGTTCTTTAACGTGCACTGACATCGCACTGTACGCGGGCCTCTACCATTTCGCCTCCAACGACCGCTGTGGCTGGTATCGAACCCGCGACCCTCGGGTCAGCAGCCGAACACCATAGCAACTATTCCACCGAGGCGGACAAAAGACACATTTATTACGCAGGAAGTTCATTTCATCGAAATATCAATGTGCCTTGCTCTTTCTTAGCGACTTGTCGACGCAACTAGCAAAAACAGGTGATGCACGCAATTGTGTACAAAGCGTCTCAAAGGGTTACACTCCAACAAGACCGAATAGCAGCCATAGGTCACTTTCCCAGGGAAGATTTTGGGTGCGAAGCACCTTAGGGGCTAGGCTTGTCGGCGTCTCCTGTCGTCACGGTGTGTCATGTAGTCACGGTCCGTCAGAAAAACGGGTATGCGCCAAAATGGTTAAATCGCACTACTCGCCACCTGTTCACTAAAAGTGAAGAAGGCAACAGTTAGCCCAACAAATAGCCGACGACGTTAGTGGAGCAGAAACACCCTTCCCTACGTGTCCTAGGGAACTGAAACCGGGAATGTAGGGAAGAAGTAGAAGAAGCCCCACGTTTGGGTAAGCTACATTCCGACGCAGTTTTCCGACGACGTCAGTGGAGCGAAAACACCCTTCCCTACATGCCCGGTTTCAGGCTCGGCACCACTAGTGCCTCATCAAAGAGGCACTAGTGGTGCCGTGAAACACCCTTCCCTACGTGTCCACCCTTCCCTACGTGTCCACCCTTCCCTACGTGCCCAGAAACACCCTTCCCTACGTGTCCTAGGGAACTGAAACCGGGAATGTAGGGAAGGAAGTAGAAGAAGAAGCCCCACGTTTGGGTAAGCTACATTCCGACGCAGTTTTCCGACGACGTCAGTGGAGCGAAAACACCCTTCCCTACATGCCCGGTTTCAGGCTCGGCACCACTAGTGCCTCATCAAAGAGGCACTAGTGGTGCCGTGAAACCTGGGGAGGGGCTTCGCCCCTCCCCAGGTTTCACGTTAGTGGAGCTGAAACACCCCTCCCTACATGCTTCGCCCCTCCCCAATTTTTCTATGAAGGACCGCAATGGTCGATGTCTCTCTTCTGCACTGTCAAACGAACGGGGTGCAAGACACGGGGTAACAGACAGACAGGCAAGCCACAGGCTCCTCTGACTGACACCCCAGTGAGTGACGTGTACCGTAATACGATGCTATGCAAGAATGCCTCCTTCGTCGCCCCTGCTTCATTGCATAACAACACTGTCACCTGCAGCTTTGCCTCATCACTCGCGAACTGCACTGCGTCAGACTTTTTTTTCCTCGCAAAAAAATAGCTCAGTCACACCCAGCCGGACCCCCCCGGTGAGATTCCGTTACATAACAACCGAAGCATAACGTAGCACTACTTCGTTTTGCCGGCATTGCTTTGAGAACTGTGGTGACGTCGGTGTTCCTCTCTGGCGCTCCTTCGGTTCTTTTTTTTTTTTTTCCGACGTATTTTGCACATTTTCCCGGGAAAGCGCTAGAAATAGCGCTGTGCTCATTCGGTGCTCCGCCAGACGCAAACGCTGACGCCGAACTTGTCTCCGCACTGCGCCCTCAACGAGGCGTAGAGTTTGCATAAGCTTTTCTGAGCAAACAAACAGACGGCGGCGCACGTACGACGTCATCCAACGAAGATATGTGCAGCGCTCATGCAGCTGGACTCGGATACGAATTCGCAGTCTTGTTCGCACCGTGTTGACGTAGTAGAACCCCGCTGATACGTTCGCGAAGGGATCGTAGAGAGATAAAGGTTTATTGTGTCACAAAAGCCTGAAACGGCCTGAATCAATTTTCTGGCCTGATAGTCAGCTGAAGTAAAGTGTGGGATCGGGCTAGTTGGTATTCCATTATTAAACTGTTCAGCGCAAAAATTAGACAGAAGTTTTAGCGCTGAGCAATTGAATAATTGATACTCAGCGTTAGGAAAGGGGAAGGGGTGGTAAAAAAAGCAGAGAGAAGGTGTTGATGATGATGAGGACGAAGGTGGCGATAAAACGAAGCCTTGAATCTCCAATATCTATTTAAAACCCTGTAATGGCTAATGTATCATATTTGATACATTGAATATAATGCCTCAAAAAAAAGGTAATAAGTCTGTCAAATATTAATGGAAAAGCAGTTATTGCATATTTTTCATGTTATAATGAAGCTACAGTGTGTTGCAATGCAAAGCAATGAATTGTTTTAATTAACACTAATTTGGGTATGCCTCAAATAAAATTTTATTGATATCTTTCTTAAAATGAACTCTACAAGAATAAAGACGGTGAGTGTTTGCTCACAATTTTTCTCAAGGCATAACTGCTTCTAGGGCATTACATGGTTTTAAAAGTCTCTAGTCGATTCTGTTTCGCGCAAAAACTTGTTAGACGCCTGCAGGATATCGCGCTGATGACAAGGTGCTGGTCCGAACAGAACTTTTTTCTGAAACTTGTTGCTTCGTAGATTTCAACAAGACGGTAAGAGCCGGGAAACGCAACAGCCAAGAAACAGGGCAAACGAAAAAAAAAAAAGAAAGAAAGAAAGAAAATATATATATATAGTGCTTACGCTTGAAAAACCGTGCAACGTTGGCTGATGCGCTTACTGACGCCTAATCAGCACGAAAAGTTTCTGAAGCATATCATTTTAATAAATCTGGTGCCACCGTGGCCGACACCTGGCAAGCGATCATTTTTGGCGATACCTTCGCGAAAGTGTCAACGGATGCGTCGGCGTCTGCGACCGATAATGTAGCACGGTTGGCATAGTGTGGGTGGGACCACCGCGCTCGTAGTAGACGATCGAATGCCACGGCCCAAAGAAGCCCGTTAGTCCAGTATCATCATCATTATCATCATCACCATTTTTTATACGTTGACTGGAGGAGGTCTTGTGAATAATATCAGTCTCCCGATACGGAGTCGGTTGTCTTATCGACTAAGCCACTCACTCTCCTGTGTAAGCGGACCCCTTCCTACATCCACGGATATTCGCTAGCTTCATTGAAACACCAAATATAATATAATACACGGCATGTGCGGAGATCTCACGCATGCGCCAAAGTGCTGACAATGCTGGGGTTAAGCTTATCGGCTGCTATTCAGGGAGGTTCTCACTTCTTGCCTACCATGTGTGTGTGTATGTATGTACATATAGTATATAGGAAAAGGTATGCGCTTCTAAAAACTGTTCATTTGTCAACGGTTCAATCGGAGACCGATCTTTATGAACAAAAAATTTACGAGGCCTCGTAAATTTTGTCTGGGTGAAGAGCGATCTCTGATCGACACGTTGACAAATAATCAGTTTTTTAGAAACGTATGCCTTTCCCTACTTGTTTTACAGCAACCGAAGACAGACTATTCATAATATATACATACAACACGTAATACCCCTTTATCTCAGCATCAACCCCTTCACAAGAAAGGTGTGTCGTGCATGCAAATGATGCTTCGTTACGAGTGTTTCTCCTGTTGACACGCTCGCTTAGATATAATATTTTCACTTGAGATTTAGCTCGAGTGCTCATTTCCGCAGCGTGCCAAGTTCTGCAGAGGCAGTGCACATACGGCAACCCAGTATTCAAAAAATACTCTTTTTCAAAGAAAAGGTTGTCGCCCTGGGTGACAGCAACGAATGTGCCCGTGAGGATTCCCAAAGCGCCCACTTTAAGAGCGCGTACCACACACGTTCTTGCTTGCCTTCGGAGGGTCAATAAACGCGAGGGTGAACATTCTTGCGTCTTGACAGATTGCTCCTTGGCAAGCAGCTTTTCCACATACGCTGTAACTGCTACGAGCACTTCCGCAAGACAGCAGATGGAGAGGAATTCCAGTGAAGATGTCGATGTCCCTTCTTTTTTCCCAAAGGTCGCGAACGAACATCAGTAGTGTAAGCGAGCGGATCGGTATGAAATATGACCACTGTATCACATTTGATACATTGAAAATAATGCCTAAAAAAAATGGTAATAAATCTGTCATAGCTTGATGGAAAAGCAATTATTGCATATTTTTCCATGTTATCATGAATTTACACCTGAGTTACACATTTAATTATAATTAATTGTTTTTAATTGACACTAATTAGGGTATGGCCTCGAATAAAACTTTTATTCATTTTTTTTCTTAAAATTAGCCCTACAAGAATAAAGATGGTGAGTGTTTTCTCACAATCTTTCTCAAGGCATATATACTTCTGGGAATTACAGGGTTAAGAAGCCTTGTATGTCTCATGAGAACGTGACTTTGAACGAAAAGGATAGCTCTTATATTCGTCGCTTTTGTTCGTCTGTTACGTCATCTTTAGTCTTTATTTGCTTCCGTGCTATCCCAAAAGCCAATTTACTTGAACTAAAAGCCGCCTTGAGCGAACTTAAGAAAATTATGACGGAAGTGACCGCACGAGCTGTGCGTTTACTTCGTATTTGCGGCGTTCACGTGATTAAAAAAAAGGAAAAAAATTATATATATATATATATATATATATATATATATATATATATATATATATATATATATATATAAAATCGGCGTTCCTCTCAAGCGTGGCTTGAGGCGCAGGAGCTGCGAGCTCATTTTGTCTTTGCGCCGTTCACGTGACTTCGCTTTTGTCCCCACATTTTCCTCAGTTAGATTATTAACGTATTAGTCGATACTATACTATATATTTTATTTTATGTATAATACAATATAGTTGATTATTTTATGTATGTGTAGGAAATGTATGTCATATGTCGTTGTGTTTTGACTGTACAGCATGCAGTCATACAGACATACGGCTTCTTTCCTTCTCAGCGCGTTTAAACGAAAAGTGTGGCACTGAAATTTTGTCAAACTGCCAGAACATAAACGCTTCCGTTATTGCTGTTATCAATCACGATATATATATATATATATATATATATATATATATATATATATATATTTTTTTTTTGTTTCATTTTTAGGCAATTTTTTTTGTTTCGTAATTAACTAATTTGTTAATTATGATTAATTTTGTAACTTGATAAATAGTGACTTTACGCAAGAAATGAGACTTCCAAAGTACGAGAGCGTCTTCAGAAATCTCCATTGCATTATTTGCGATAAAGAAAGTTTTACGCGTACCATTTTTTCCGTGCTGCAAAGAAAGCCCGCGAAATACAAAAAATACCACGTAACTAGCGCATTCGCGCGCCGCGACCGTTCTGCTCTCAGCCGTGGTTTGAGCGAACAAAATCAGTTGCGGCCACGATCCGCCGGCTCCATTTCAGCAGTAGGCCGATAAGTTGACGGTGGTTTCTTCGCCCGCGCTCGCTAGAACTTTCACAGTCACGCGCGCCAAATGGCTGGCAATGGGCCAAGAAACCGCCGTAAACTTATCGGCCTGCCACTGCAACGGAGCCGGCGAATCGCGGCCGCGGCTGATTTTGTTCGCTCAAACCACGGCTGAAAGCAGCACGGTCGCGGCGCGCGAATGCGCTAGTCACGTGGTATTTTTTGTATTTCGCGGGCTTTCTTTGCAGCACGGGAAAAATGGTACGCGTAAAACTTTCTTTATCGCAAATAATGCAATGGGGATTTCTGAAGACGCTCTCGTACTTCGCAACTCTCATTTCTTGCGTAAAGTCAATATTTATCAAGTTAGTAAATTAATCATAATTAACAAATTAGTTAATTACGAAACAAAAAATTGCCTGTAGTGCGCAAGATGACTGTAAGCAATATTCAACTGACTTCACTCGCCTGCCTCAAATAATTCTATTTTTAAACCCTTGGCTAAAGATAGCTGGGACACCCTGTGTATGGCTCATTCCATATCAAGTGTACCAGGTCAATTTTCGACCATCTCCGATCCTGCTGAAAAAAATTGTCCAGGTATATGTGAGTGTGATAAGTAGTTATTGAGGCGTTATTTTTCGCTAAAAAAATTTGTGTTGCCTAGAGGGCGCTTCGAACTTTGGGCACCCAAGTGAAACTGTGTCGCGCTAAATAATTTGTATAAAATTACTGTTCTGAGAAGTTACTACGAAACAATTTTTTCCATAATCTTAAGGCGCTGATCTTTCATGACAATGATAGTTTATTCATTTTAGTTTTACCTTTATTTATTTTTGGCCTCGGCGAAAAATTGCAATATGCTGCATGTTTAGCGTATTTTATAAAAAGCACTCATTTTTTCGCGAGTAATATATTCACATTATGTGTTTTATGGGTTCCTATAATAAATGATGAAAATACTTCGGGAGCGTATGAAGCAAAAACGTTGCCACAATATTGTGACAAAGTTGGAAAAAATGGCATTTCGACTCATATTGAGGCTTCATTTTCTCAATGTAGCGGTCCAAGTAAAAATATGACTTATATATTGTTGAATAGTATGATTTGTTGGCAAGACATACAGAAAGTTTCAAAAGAGTAGATTTTGTTTCAAGGGAGAAAAACATTTTCCAGCTGAACAACTACAAGGTAGTAGAAAGTTTGCCTTTGCCTCGCCTTCACTGCATAGCAGGTGAGCGCAAGATTCTAGCGGGGGGCTTTTCGGCGGCGAATAATGCAAGTCATACAACAGCTTGTCACTTGTTTTGGTAATACTGCTGTACAGAACGCCAAAAAGGGCAATAGTGCTAATGTTATGGAACGGTATCTTCCCCCTTGGACCATCACAGGGCAGGTTATACTCAACCGCTTCATAGTCCCAAGGGGCAGAATTATAATGTAGTCGATGGCCTGAAATACAGTATTGGGGCGTTGTGTTTGGCTTCTGATAATTAATGCACCTGGTCTTAATAATAATTAACGACATAATTATGGTATAGTTTACTTAAGATATCTTTATGATGTAACAGGTATAGGCCGATGCGTGATCGCTAATCAGTGGTTTGCATGATGAAATGATGTATGCTAGGTGTACGCGTTAGAGATGATTCGATATCGTGTCGATATATATATATATATATATCTTCATGGCTTTCCTGCTGCACTTGGGAGGCCCACGAAGAATGCGCATGACGCCTATTTACATTTAGCCTATCTCTTGTTGCTGATAGTATGCTTGCGGACGTTCGAAGGAATATTTGAGACAGCTTCATCTCCACCGATACTCGCTCGCAGTCCCACGCCGTCGATGTCGATTAATAGTGCGTGTCGGCTATAGGAGACTCTCGCCATCTCAGACTCGATCGGCGTGGCGTGCGTGATATGGGCTGTCTCGTATACACGCTCCGACGGGTATCGAGGCCCACTCTTACACAGCCGCTTGTAAACCTTTCCTTTCGGGCAGATTGAGAGATCAACGAACGCCTTCGTGATGTGAAGGGGCTGTCTCCGTGCGTTGCCCTCGACACCCTTGTCCTCCGCCCTTTGTTGACTGGAAAACCGCCAATAAAGCTGCCACCATATGACGACTCGGCGTGATCGAAGCGGGTGTAAAAATTAAAAATATATATATTAATAACGAAGTGAGAACGGTGCAGCTTCTCCCCTCTTTTACCTCTCTCTCTCTGTACATAGTACTTTTCTTGTTTTCTTGCCGTCGGAATGTTCCGAGAGCCGAGCTTGTATTACACTATATTCCATTACATACATAGTCTGCCGCCGCTGCCACCGGTGTCCGTAACCACTATCGCGCGAAATAAGAAAAGCAACTAAATAAATAAAAAATACCGGGGACAGAATGGGAATCGAACCAGGGCCCTCTGCGTGGTAGCCCAGTACTCTACCGCTGAGCTACGCCGCTTTTTTCTTTTTCTTTCTTCACTGAGATACGGCGGTGCTTGAAACTCCGTTACAAATTGACCCTATGCAGGTTTCATGTCGGGTAAGGAATCGCGTTAACATATGCAATGTAGCGTTTTAGAACAATAAAGTAACAACCAGGCGTCACACAATGCGAATTGCGTAACGAGTGGGTCGTCGAATGCTCCAACCCATTACAAAAGCCTCAGGCATAATTCTTCATCGTCGTCAGCCACAGCATCAACAAAGTGCACATAATGCCTAACAAGTGTGTAGCGGGTACCACGCTTTTCCGAAAAATGACGAACAATGGCGTAGTTGACGCTTCCCCACTACACAAAATTTATGATGATTTATAGCATAGTGGGTACCATGCAAGTGGGCTTGGGGGTAGTTGCCCCAAGAGTGTTTCTAGACACTTTTTTAAAGTGTCTAGAAAGGCCGCTCTTCCAGCTTTCGCTGTGACTGTGCTGCGCGTTCCACGCAGGCCCTGGCGGTTTTTTAATGCGAAAGTCTCACGCCTCATGCGAAGGTCTCCTTGAACGAAACCTCGGCGCGAGTGCGAAACGATGCAGAAAATATCACGTGACTTTTCAAGCATGGCTCGAGGCGCGCGAGTTGCGCGGTCAGATCGTCTTTGCGGCGTTAGATGACTGCAAAAATAACAGAGGCGTTTCGCGTCACTCGGTCTATTGACGGCTGTAGAGTAACGCGGAAAGAGAAAAAAAAAAAGAGAGATATAAAGGGCAAAAAAACAAAACAAAGAGAAATAAGCAGAGTGAGAGAAAGAGATACAAAAAAGACAGAGAAAGACATATAAAGAGCAAGCGAAAGAGGTAGAAAGAAACAGACACAAAAAAGAGACAGAAAAAACAGAGGGCAAGACAGAAAGAGAAAGAAAGAGAAACAAAGAAAGAGAGGAAAGAAGCAAGGAGAAAGAGATAGGGAAGAAAGAAAAATAAAGATGGAAAGAGAGAAAAGAAAAAAATACATACAGAGAGAAAGAACTAAAAGGCGACAGGCACAAAAAAACAGATGCAAGAGAAAGAAAGAAAGAAAGAAAGAAAGAAAGAAAGAAAGAAAGAAAGAAAGAAAGAAAGAAAGAAAGAAAGAAAGAAAGAAAGAAGAAATGCCATTCAGCCCCGCTCTTCCTTCAGGCTTGGCATCATTAGTGCGAAGCTACCATAATTTTTTTGTTTATATAAAAAGACAAAACTGGGATTCCTTATGACCGTAACTGTAGCCGTTCCCAAAGTACCAAGTGCTTGAGCCGAGTCTGGCTGTAGCACGCTTCATTTGTGGCTGACAAATGGTTTGGCATTTTGATAGGTCCGAATGAAGGGCGTGTTCGACCTTCTCCTCCTAAACAGCAGCGTCCCCACATTGACGTCACAACGCTCGCGTTTACAAACACGGAGGAGGAACGTGGGCGTTGCGTTAAAAAGCGGGACACGGGCGAAACGCGCGTCACGCTGTAATTGCGCGCACAGCCCCGATTTGTAAAGTGCGCGGTGAAACACCGTTTGTCACGAAAGTGTAACAACACACGTGACCCACATATGCTCTTTGTAGCGCCTTCTTTCTCGGCACCGCGAATTACTAGTCCTTACTGCAGCCAACCACTCCTTCAACCCAAATTAGCGAGGAAAGAAGCGAGCGGACAGAGACACGGTTGTAGCACACTGGACTGGCCGACTCGGATGGCTCGCGTAATCCATTTACCGTTTCGCAAGGACGAACGGTCGCCAACCAGCGCGTGACCTTGGCAATGCATCATCCGGGGTATTCTACTATACGAAAGCCTTGAAAAAGGATTCGATGTTTATTTCTTTTCGGAGCGCCGCCCTGGTGTTTGTGACGAGATCGTCTCCGTTTGACCGTGCTCTGAATCGAATTCCTTTTCCAGGAAGCGGGTCCCGAGTGATGCGTTCATGGCGAGGCTTTTAGAGGCTCGACTCTCGGTCGTAAAGCGTCTTACAACATCACCTGTAGGAGGAAACCTTGCGCCATCGTCCAAAAGAGTTCTTTAAACAGGAACTGAATGCAGGACACTTCAAGGAGGCGGATCCAGAGTGTGCGTGGAGAAGGGGGGGGGGGGGGCGTCCCCTCATAAAACGATGGCTGACGAGCGTATGGAATAGAACACGGGAGGGGGGCACCCCTCGATACGTCTGCATGTTGTGCTCTCATCGTGCTGTAAGGGCACGCCTCAATGCACGCTCAATTTGATCAGTAAAGGTGGCCGCACGGGCTTGTTGAGTGCTACAACGTAGGAATATTAGAGGGGAAAGCTGGACTAGTCGGTGTAAATTGCATATTCGAGCGCGTAGTCACGTGTTTTGTAGTGTCATCCTATGCAATTTTCTCGCTCTAAGTATGACGCTAATCTGAAATATGCAGAAAAATGCACATTTGACAACAAATAGCACTCTCTCTCTCTGTCTCTCTCTCTCTCTGTGTGTGTGTGTGTGTGTGTGCGTGTGTGTGTGTGTGTGTGTGTGTGTGTGTGTGTGTGTGTGTGTGTGTGTGTGTGTGTGTGTGTGTGTGTGTGTGTGTGTGTGTGTGTGTGTGTGTGTGTGTGTGTGTGTGTGTGTGTGTGTTTTGCTTGCGCTATAGCGCTTTTCTAACAATTTTTAGATGTTCTATATTAACTCACTCCGATTGGCTAGGTGACTGTGATGTTCTGCAGCCGAGCAAAAAGGTCGTGCGTTAGAATCCCTGACACGGCGACCACATTCATATACAGGCGCCATCCGAAAACGTTCATGTATATTTCTAATTAGGTTTACGTTAAAGAACCTCACGTAATGAAAATTAAACGGTGGACTCTCAAAACTTTTACACTAATAAATCATAAACTAATAAAAGTTTCATCAAATGAAATCCTTTTGACTCCTCAGCGGCACGTACAGCAAATGTGCTATATATGAAATGCAGTGTTGTAGGCGTTACCGAAAGTAAGTAACTAAATACGCTACTCCTTACGCTAACAAAAAAAGAACGCTTTACCGCCCTACGTTACCCACAACAAAAGGTAACGCGTTACCGTTACCGTTACCGAAAAAAAGTAACGTATGTTACTTCTACCGTTACTCTGTGGTAAAAAATTTTAATGAGTGCGTCTTCGCTCCAGGAAAGCGCAGTAACAATGTTATAAAGCTCATATTTATATTTCACATGAACTTCTAGCCCAAACAACGATTTTACGTGAAATAGTGATATTACAATACTTTCTGCAAATGTGCCGGATCTCAGCAATATTAGGCAGTTTTCGAATAGGGGCCCGAAACGTTTGGGGTCCCAAGGCATTTTGCGTGAGCTGGCTTAGGGTCAAGCAGGTGGTGAGAATATTCGAACTGTGTTTTCACCCAATGTTTGCGTCCTGTATTTGCACCGCCACAGCGGTGATAAACACAAACTACTATGAATAATCATTAAAAGCTGGGCCAGAAAATTGAAAGCTGGGACTGAAGACACCGTTACTTGTAACGCGTTACCGACAACACTGATGGAATGTCGTGGTCATGTGGTCGCCGCGTCTTAAGAGGCGTAAGAAGCACACCACGTGAAGTACAATGCTGTAAGTACTAATTGATTAAATTGAGGAGGTCGACAGAGTAACGGCATCTGCGCATGCTCAACGCTGTCGATTGTTATAATAGTTACGTGCCAAAACCAGAGTATCATTGAGGCAGCCGCAGTGGAGGGCTGCGGAAGTCTTGACTGTCTGGTGTTCTTTAACGCGAACTAACATCGTACAGAACACGGGCCTCTAGCATTTCGCCTCTATCGAAATGTGACCGCCGAGGCCGGGATCGAACGCGCGACCTTCGGGTCGGAAGCCGTGCACCGTAACCGCTACACCACCGCGGCGGACGTCTGTGGTACGGGACGACGATGAATAATCTTAGAGACGTACATATATATGCAAGCACCGCCCCTGAGAGAAAAAGAAGCGTGTATGGACCACACCCAGCCGTTTTGAGCAGTAGGAAAGAAAAAAAAAATGATGGTGAAGGATACGCGAGACAAAGCAGTCGACAAATGATGACGAAACGTTGCACCTGTGCACAAGAATCGGTCTCTTACCGCGTACACCACTGTTAGAGACGGGTGAAAGGTCATTGCTCCGGGATCCTCTGCAGGTAGCGAGGCGCCTTTTGGAGCGTGTTACAATGTATCCAGCGAAGCCAGGGCTGAAGTCTTGGTGCACTCCACGGGCACATTACGTAAGATGCATCCTAGTTGTGTTCCGCAGCCCGCACAGAACATTTACGGGATTGTCCATGATTAAACCCGTAGTTCAACTCTAGCGGCAGCAAGGTCAGAAGCCATGCGCGGTTTCCCAGCTTTCCGGCCTCCCTTATCACACGGGCCGCCTGCTATGCAGATCACGCGGTGCCCATGCAAGGAACAGTGCAGTGTTTCTAGTCATATTTCTAATCGTGTGTGTCAGCCAACAAAGAAGTCGGTGTTCTTGTTCCATGCGAATGAACCACTTGCCGCGGACTGCGACAAGACGCTGTTTGCACACAAAACATCACGTCGCACGTTTTGTGCGCGTCCCACGTTTTTGCGACGACGTCGTGTCTGGTTCTCGACAGAAAGTGATGTGCCCATGCTATATACCATGGAGGAATTTCCTCCATGCTACATACATTGTACCTAGTACACTATAATTGTGCCCCTGAGTGATCCGCATGACCCTTTTTAATTGGCCGACGTTAGCCTCGTAGGTTTTAAGGCCAAAACCGTAAATGCCTCATCAAACGGGAAATTTGACCGTCGGCAGCGACCGTCCCGCGGCTTCAGGGACGAGTGATACAAAAAATCATCATCACGTGATGACGTCAGCATATGACGTCATCATGACGTCACAGATCGCGAAATTGTGGGACGTCGTCATGAAGTCACAAATTCTGGCGGGACGCCATGTGACGTAACGCCACATGATACCGTTGTAGCGCCCTCCTTTGGGTGGCGAATTAACCCGGAGAGCGCGCGACCTCAAGAGGAGAAAATAAAGACGGCGCTTGTCAGTGGCACGTGAAGCCACGGCTCGTGTTCCCTGCTCCCTTATACTTCGACTGAGAAGAGAAACAAGGTGGCTTTCGCCTTCGAGTCTTCTTATGTGAATGCACAAAGGGAACCTGTGATTTTTTTAGAATGTCGCGCGCTTTTACGGTCAGGCAACGAACGCTTGTGGTGTCCGGGTCGTACACGTCCGGTACGCAGGCGTAGCGTGAAAGCCTTTGCGCCGCGTCTCCCCCCGCGTCTTGTCTTCGTCTAACCCCCCGACTCGTATGGAAATCGGCGGCTGGACTCGCGCGCATGAGCAAGCGTTGGTTGGGTGGCCGCTGTAGCGCCGGGCGCAAGATGAGCGATGGGACGGCCGCTGTCGGCGAAGCTTTGCTCTCAAGAGCGCGGAGGGTCATTGTCTGGAGCCAAGCCTTGCGCGGCATTTCGTCGTTCTTTCACGAGCGAGACCGGACCGGTGCCAGTCGTTGCAGCTGGGGCGTGACCGCCATCGAAATGAGAGGGGCCATCCCCCCGACTCTTCTTAATGCTGTTATATACATGTTTGTCCTGGTATGAGTGTAAACGTGGTATCCGGCTCTCTTCTGCTTTTTTCTTCTCATGGCCTCCTAGACTGAATACTCTGCCCCCGCCCAGGGCCCGTCGAAAGGACCCTGCGGTTTGTAATAATAACTTAATTTTAATATTTAGGGTTTTATGTGGCAGAACCACGATATGATTTTGAGGGACGCCGTAGTGGAGGGCTCCGGACATTTGGACCATCTGATGTCCTTTAACGTGCACTGGCATCGCACAGTACGCGGGCCTCTAGCATTTCGCCTCCACCAAAATGCTACCGCCGCGGCCGCGATCGAACCCGCGACCTCCGGGTCAGCAGCCGAGCGCCGTAACCGCTATACACCAACCATGGCGGACGACCCTGTGGCTTGTCTCTGTTAAAGAAGTTCTTATTTCTTCCTTTTTCTTTCCCCGTCATTTCCAGCAGGCCTTCCTGCTCGTTACAGGCAGAAGAAAACGGGGTGCTAAAGCCAGTAGCGTAGCCAGAAATTTTTTTCGGGGGGGGGGGGGGGGGCTCAACCATACTTTATGTATGTTTGTGCGTGCGTTTGTATGTGTGCGTGCATATATACGCAAGCAAAACTGAAAAATTTCGGAGGGGGGTTTGAACCCCCCTCCCCTCATTGGCTACGCCACTGGCTAAAGCAGTACATAACGTCCGGGAGATTTTTGCTCCCACGCCTATACTGCCCCTGTGTCCATCCTGGGATTTGGAAAAAAAAATGGCATAGAAAAACTTCAACAGAAAATAAACTGGGATAAAAATTTTAACAGCAACAGGTTCAACTTTACGAGCTCGGTGTGCCTGCGACACGTACTTCATTGCCAGCGCTATTCGATGGAGCTGAATTTGGGTCGCGCGGAAGAAGAGGCAAAGCGTGAACTACTCCTGCATGCCGCTGCCCTCTTTCGTGCACTTCCGCGCGGGTTTTTCTTGCGCGTAATCGGCGATGCTCGGCCGCGATGAGATCATCGTTTCGTTGACACAATCGCCGCTATACTACAAGGCAGGCGCGTGGTAATAAAAGCTCCAGGATAATTCTAACTCACGCAGCGCACGATGACGTTTTGGGACGACGTTGCTATAGTTTCTCCGTCTTATTCGTTGTCCTGAATGATGGAAAATTCATTAGAAGAACAGAGCGTTGGGTCAGTTGGTGTTCCATTGTGAATGGCATTTGCGCAAAAAACAAGGACACGAAGGGGAGAAACCACGAGACAAGCGCAGACTAACAACTGAAAGTTTATTGTCGGAAATACACACATATATAGAAAATGCGAAGACACGTGGTTAAGATTACAGATTGGCGGTTAGATAGTCAATCTCGAGTTAATGCAAGTTCACCGATGGCCTTGCCACACACATTTCACCGGACTTAGTGAATGTAGAAGGCCTCAACAATCTCTCACGCGGTCCTAGATCTTTGAGCCTCGACAACACCTTGGTTGTCTTCGCATTTTCTATGTATGTGCGTATTTCCGACAATAAACTATCAGTTGAGTCTGCGCTTGTCTCGTGGTTTCTCCCTTTCGTGTGCCTGTTTTTTTGCGCAAATGCCATTCACAATAGGAAAATCAGTAGCGCGGAAGGCCGCAAGGTGGAAGAAGTTCTATATTGCAGCAAGATGACCTGTTGGGCTAGTTGGTTGTCGTTCATCTTTTTCTCAAAAAGTTAGGTTGAAGCGCAGCGAAAAACGTGGACAATAGAAGTGGACAGGGCAGCGCTTACACTGACAACTGAAGCTTTATTAATGAGGAAAAAGTATAGCATAAGGCAGATACAAGATTCGTCGCACATGCGTAACAGGGCAGGGCGCAACAAAAAGCGTTTGTTTCGGGATTACCACAAGATTTTTCTGCGCTGCACGTTATTTATTATAAATCACAAGCACTACGTGCAGGAAGAGGGGACATGACTTGTCAATATGGCTAATTGAGGGAGCTGGTGATTCATGGTACTTGAAATGCGAGCGCGTAACGTTGACAGGGACTTAATAAGCCAAGAACAAGTGCATACTAACAACTGAAAGTTTATTCGGAAAGCTGTGACGTATATATGCTGACAGATAAAAGTTCCGTAGGAACATACGATAAGAGACCAGAACGAAAAAAAAACATAACAAACAACAGCCGATAAAAAATATAACTGCCACACCTTGCCAAAGGCCGCATTTTGCAGAAGATACTTAAAGCCTACGGCATGTGCCACTTTCCAAGAACGCGAGTTCCTTATCGGATGTGTTAGTCAAGCCACGATTGTGCTGCACGATAAGAAGGACGCGTATCTGGACACGCAGTGCTTGTGATATGTAATAAATAACATGTTGTGCAGAAAATTCTAGTGGTAATCTCGACACAAATGCTTTTTTGGCGCGCCCTGCTCTGTTACGCATGTGCGAAGAATCATGCATCTGCTTTATAAAGTTTATATATCTTTTCCTGACTAATAGAGATTCAGTTGTGAGTGTAAGCGCTGTCCTGTCCACTTCTATACTGTCCACGTTTTTTTCGGTGCGCATCAACCTAATTTTTGAAAGATGAAGTTCCAGAAAACGGAGTGATTGTCATCCAGCAGTTTGTACCCTTGAATTAGAGTGCTTATTTGGGCCGCTTGGCACATGTTTCGTAGAAAATGAAAAACGGCGCGACGCACAGGACAAAAGGACAGCGCTTGGTCCGTCTCTGTCCTTTCGTCCTGTGCGTCGCGCTGTTCTTCGTTTTCAGTGAAGTTGTACTTGGAAGCGGCAGAGAAAGTTCATACTACTGCATCCATGCGAATTCATCAGAAAGAAAACTTCCCAAATGACTAAAAATTTTAAAAAATTGTTTTTCGTCAAAATTTTATTTTTGGTCGCAATTGCGCAGTGGAGCTTAGGTGAGACTTCAATGAAAGTTGCAGTTGTGGCTACCCCTATGCAGTTGTGTCTAATCTTGTGATGAGAGCTGGCTTACTCAATGACGTACGCAATAAACCGATAAGTATATATGTGGTTACATTATCCGTAGTACCACAGTCGGGGGAGAAAATATTTGAATGAATACATGCTCTCGATAGCCAGACGTAAATTTTGTTCCTGCCAGTTGAAGTTTTCCTCCGTAGTGAGATAGCTGAGCCTTGTAGGGTTATCTACGCACTGTTGCGTGTCAAATTATCAGTGGTATTTTTGTTGTTGTTGGAGGAGCTGTCGCTGCGCGGCTGGTATACGAGGCTGTCTTGCTGGTGCCAACACATTTGCATGGGTTTTTCTCCGAACCCCCCGAACCGGTCGACGCACGTGGGATCCGATATCATCGGAGGGCAAAGTGAGAGGTCGCGGGCGGCACCTCTTCCGTCATCTAAATTTAGCTGACTCAGAGACCCGGTTCCGTCTTGCTGCGCAGGCAGGCCGGCTGCGAGGTCTATAGGCGAGAAAGAAATAACACAAACATAAGACGAGGACTCGGATTCTGATGGGTAGCCGCCTTCGTTAATGACACATTCGATTCCGGGTGGTTTCTTCTCTCTACAAGTTTTGCCAGCGTAAAATCTTGTGAATCCGGGCTGGGATCTTACATCACTTCCCGCCACGACGGATCTAGCAGTTAAGGTGCTCGACTGCGGACCCGACGGTCGCGGGATCGAATCCAGGTAGCGCGACCGATGAAGGCGAAAATGCTTATGGCCCGTGTGCTTACACTTAGGTTCACGTTAATGAACCCTAGAGGGTCGAAATTTCCGAGGCCCTCCACTTCGGCGTCCTTCATAATGGTATCGTGGTTTTGGGACGTTAAACCCTAACAATTATCATTGTCCTTATATCACTGAAGGACGACAAGTATGGGCGCTATGGGGCGTCCTCGAATGCAGCGTTTCGACTCCTATTCGAACGTTAGTTCAAAGAGTTCAAGAATCGGATTACGTAGCACATCATCATCATCATCGTCACCATGTTTATCCTAGTTATGTCCCCTGCAGGACGATGGCCTCTCCCAATGATCTCCAGCTTACCTTATCCTGTGCGAGCTGATTCCGTTTTCACCCCTGCGAGCTTCTTAATTTTGTCACTCTATCTCACTCTCTGCCTTCCCCGACTGCGTTTCCCATCCCCTGGTAACCATTCCTGTTGCTCTTACTGTCCACCGATTGTCTAGCCTACGCATTACGTGGCCAGCTCAGGTAATTCTTTCGTTTGGTGTCAGCTAGGATACCTGCTATACCCCTGTTTGTTCCCTCACCCATTCTGCCGTCCTCCAGTCTCTTAATGTTACTTCTATCATTTTTTCGTTCCATTGGGCGCTGCGCGGTCCTCAACTTCTCTTTTTTTGCTTTGTTATCCTCCATGCTTCAGCCCGATGTGTTAGAACCGGATGTATGCAGTGATTGCATACTTCTCGCTTTAATCACAGCGGCAGATTTCCTGACATTGTTTGCGAGTCCATGCCGTATGTCTGGAAAATTCCTGTGTATAGCTCCAGCAGACACTATATAAAGCGAAACATAAATGCGTATGCATTATCGAATTAACTTTCTCAAAATACCAAGAGAGCCACTTTAATCTTACGAGGAGATATGATGAGCCATAACGAGTATGCTGATCGACGATGCAGTTTTTACACAAGTTCCTGCACCAGCCAGCTGCGATGTCTTGGATTTTTCCGGCGTTGACTCGTTCCTATAGCTCATATTTATATTTGAAAACATGAACGAAATCGCACTATAAATCATTGTGTGGCTTCGGGCTAGTTGGCATCCCTATTTCAAATGTGACTCTACGACAGATAACAGACAGACCGGCCAAGAGGAGCACTCATCTTCGACGGTCTATCTGTCTGTTGTCTTTACATGTGCTGCAGTCACGTTTGAAGGCGCATTCTAACATTCCAAGTGAGCCTGAAACTAAGAACACACACACACACACACACACACACACACACACACACACACACACACACACACACACACACACACACACACACACACACACACACACACACACACACACACACACACACACACACACACACACACACACACACACACACACACACACACACACACACACACAGCGCGCGCGCACGCACGCACGCACGTATATTATATATATAGAGTACGAAAGAATGGTCATTGGCCAAGGCACTCGTTTCTATGTATTATCCACCACTAATGAAACCGACAGACCATTAAGGCTAAGGAAAGCAAAGGGGAAATTATGTCTGGTTTCTTAACGGTAGTGTATGTGATACTTAAATTGAAGGGAATTAAATTGGACGAAAAATCACACTTCTGTCAGGGGGGATCCGAACTCAGAACCTTCGTGTGTTGTTTGTGTATATATATATATATATATATATATATATATATATATATATATATATATATATATATATATATATATATATATATATATATATATATATATATATATGATTCAAAAGAAAGTTCTGTGGGTCCGGTGCACATATAGTCAAGAAATGAAGGAGACACTTACGAAAACTGACATGCATTGGTTAACGCTCGGCCGTGGCCGAAACGTTAACCAGTAAAAAAATATTCAGTTTTCGTAAGTGTGCTCCTTCATTTCTTGACTATATATATATATATATATATATATATATATATATATATATATATATATATATATATATATATATATATATATATATATATATATATATATATATATATATATATATATATATATATATATATATATATATATATATATGGTAACGACTCCAGTAAGAGTCAGCTGTACTGTCAAATAATAATAATAATAATAATAATAATAATAACAACAATAATATTCGCGTGTGTGTATGTTTGTGGGTGTCTACCCATGATGCGGGACACTGAGTTAAATGATATTCGAGCCGGGAAAGGCGCGCTTGTAACAAGGTAGCGAGGTGCAAGATCTACTACATAACTTCGCAAAGTGCATGCAATGTACCCTATTGATGGATTGGGTGTCAGGCGATCACAATACCCAATGCCATGCTGGAAGGACTTCTGTGAATCGCGATTAGTCCTTGTGTATGATCTCTTTTCGGTTACCTGTGTCTGCCAATCGCGATAAGCCACCGCAGGTTGGTGGCTGTTGCATGCCCATTAATTTTAGCCCTCTCATTGGTTCCTGCAAGCGTGCCGATAAAATGCGTGCTGTTGCTCATGATAAGTTTTCTACCACAGCGTAAGATGTAAACTTCTATGGACAGCTATGGTCATGTCGCCTTACATTTTAAGCGCGAAGCACTTTAGGGGCCGGGGCTGTCGTATCGTATGTCGTCGTCGCTTAATGTAACGCAGGGAAAACCACGTATAAAAATTCAAAAAGAGGAAGCAAGCGAGAAATAGAAACATAGAGGAAGAAAGGGGAAAAAATAGGAAGAAAAATAGAAAAAAATGAAATAAAGCGAAAAAAAAAGCACGAAAAAAAACTCGAAAAGAGAAAAAAGAAAGAAAGAGAAGGGGAGAGAAAGAGAAAACCGAAGAGAAACAAATAAGGCTGCCCAGCTCCGCACTTCCTTCAGGCTTGGCACCACTACTGCAAGCTGCCTTAATTTTTTTTTTTTGTAATTTTCACTTTTTGGTGGTCAGCAGCATTCCCGCCGACCACCCATAGTGATTCATTCGCGTAAGGTCAGGGCGTCAGTACCTGATTCGATCCATCTCCTCCTCGTTTTAAGTTAGTTGAACTCGCGAAATTTGTCGGCGCCGATACGATACCGATGAACATTACAACTATATAAACTGCTGCGTCACCATTTCCTGCGTGTGTACATGGCTTCACGGACTGCGCGTTCCTGTACGGCTACGCGCGCTGCAGTTTCTGCATTGAATGACATCGGTGCTAGGCAGTGGTCGTCACCATATTGCCCTCCTCCTCTCCAAGCGTGACCAAGCGCATATCTGAAAAGTTCCTGTGTATGCGTAACACTGTCTAGCCCGGAAGGAAAACAGCAATACACACGTACCCATCCGCTTGAAAAACTGCGCCACGCATATTACGAGACGGCTCGCGTGGTAATATTCCCCCCCTCTCTCTCTTTCTCTTTCCTTCCATCACACTCGCTTCCACGTGTCGTCGCCACAGCAGCAGCAGCAGCAGCAGTCCCACGGGGTGAATGGTATATTTACACCGAGGAGTCGGGCGCGTCGTCATGCTCTCCTCCTCTTCCAACCAACACCCCACCCTCTCTCTCAGCGACCCACCGTCGTCCCCCCGCTGTCGAACTGAACCCTCCGCGCCCCTCTTCCCCCGCAAACGCAGCGCTGCATGTTCTGCGGTGAAGCGAAGCAGAGAGGAGGAAGGGAGAAGATGGGGATGACCCGCTATTTTCGAACCACCTAGCGTTCGTCGTTTCCGACCGTCAGCTAGAACCTCTCCTACACCCCCCACCACCCCACACCCTCCCCCCCTCGGGTTCCTCCACCCAACCAAACCTCCAAGGTCTCCACAGCGCATGCGTTTCGAGGCGCACCTACACTTGTTGTTGCTTCTGCTGCCGCAACGGGCCCACACAGAACCCCCCTACGCGCAACCCCCCCTGACCATTTTTTTTCTGATCATTATTTTGTTAGGACCCCCGGTTTGTTTGGTTGGACGGCCCCGAGTTCGGACTCCCCCCTCGCGGTGGCTGCGGCGAGGGACGCGCGCGGTGTGCAGTGGCCTGGCGCTAGGGGACTCTGGGAACTGTACGTAGTTTCGCGAGCCCCGGTCGGGTTGGTTCGTTGCTTGGTGCGCGGCTTCGCTGGCTGACTGACTGGGCTGGGAGAGTTTCCGAAACGCAATTCGTCGCAGGGCCTTCGCACTGCCAGCAGCTTTTTTGGCACCGGACACTGCGCCGCCGCGGTTCTTTCGTCTTCGCCCGTCGTCGACTCATGCACCCAGCTTTCTCCTCTCGGACCGAGCGGGACACGTGAGCCTCTTGCGCTCCCTTCGCCGTTTTTTTCGCGTGGGCGCAATTTTTCGGGAAAGTTCGTCGCCGCTTCTTCAGTCTATCCCTGCGCCGCAGAGTTTGTGCCAAGCTCGATCGGCAGTCATCCTCCAGTCGGTGTTGTGCGCAGTGCAGTGCGGTTAACGACGGTATAGCCTCGGGTGTGGAACCGAACGCTGTGTCCCGTGCCTAGATTTGGAGTCCTTTTTGGTCGACCGGTGCTGATCTGATACAAGAAATGGTACTCTCAACACCGCCCTCGAAGAAGGTGAGGATGTCCTTGTTTGCAAAGCGAAACACAACAGATTGCTGCAAGACAGCAGTGAAAACCTATTCATTTTGAACTAATGAAAGGTGCGCTGTTCATGTTAGTTCGAACCAACATGGTTAGAAACTCCAAATGCACGATTGCTTCTGATATTAATCAACGGAGCTTTATGATGTTTTCTGCACACGAAGTAACCTGTATTTTAAAGGGTCACAAGAAGTCGAAGCAAGAACCAGTGTTTATAAACACGGTACTGGAGTGTTTAGAACGATGAGGTGCCCGAGTTATCTCCAGAGGGTCGGGATAGTATGACAGCTCTAAAATAGAGGATCCTGTCTATATCTGTCTTTAGGTGTATGTTTATTTACGTAGTAGCAAATTAGCTTCTTTAATTATTTCTGACTTCGCATGCTCACCAAAGCATTCGTCTACCTGCCTGCTTGTGACGTCACGTTTTCTTCACCAACTGATCAAAATGAAGCCGCATAGTTTCGTAGTGCTAACATGCACCGTTAAAAATGGCCAATGCGGAAAGACTGAGGTAGAGAATCATGAGTGCTACATTTCACTGTGTTCTACCCAGAAAAATAAAGACGTTTTCCATGACATTATGAGTTTTAATGAAAGATACTTGGAAGAGCATTGGATGATTGCGAGATGAAAGGTACGGCTAAATCTTTGAAAATATCACGAGAGTAGGTTTCCGTACATCCAGGCTGACAGCAGCGGCGTTACTACAAAGCCTACCGGGCACCCGCTCTCCCGAATTTTTTCAGACCCACGCATAAAAACCTTGATTGAAATTAACTCCTCTAAAAGTGCTTAAAAATTTGTGTGGAACGCGATAGCAGTGTTTTCTTTTTATTGCTTGCTTGATTGGGAGGCTTAATAAAACCGTAAGCGACTGCGTGCTATGGCGCTCAGCTGCAGCAGTTAGTTCGTGTGTCTGTCCTGGAGACTTTCGGAGAAACAAAATGTTCAAGGTAACCACAGAGCCGTGGTAACAGTTCAAAAGGCAAGGGACCACGCGATATCCATTGACCTCGGCAGTGAGCTTTGCTGATCTTAACGCTGCTGCAAATAAACCCGTAGGTGTCCGCAAACTGACTGTTCCATCACCAATACCTCACCAGCTCTTAGTGTGACCACTAAGAAGATGTTCAATGACGAGAAGCAGGAGAGGTCGGCCTGGAAAGGTGGTTTCTAGCCTACTACTTTTCAAGGGGGTAAGGGGAAAAGGGAGAGAAGGCGAAAGATGGAGGTATGGTGGTAGGTGACTATGGTATGACGCAATGAGTAACTGTACACACTGTCCTGCACGAGGACGGGACACGCGCGAAAGTTTTTATATACCGTAGCACTTGCTCCAAAGACGAGCATCTAAACCTGTCTCGCTTAGAAACCTCAATAGGCACTTTCAAATAAATTGGGAGTGGTCTACATGTTCCCCGAGCACCCAAAATCTTCTCCTCCGAGAAAGGGTCGGGAGCCCAGACGATCTATGAAGCACTTAAGTGACTGCCTCTCGGTCGCGTATTGAGGGCACATGCACAGGATGTGGTGAACAGTCTCTGACGTGTGACACACACTGCTGCTTGGGCTATATTCCTGTACAATCTTACAATGGTATCGTCGTGTACATGCAACACCCAGCCGCTATCTATGCAAAACTCCACAAAACATGCTATGTGGTGTCTTGCTGTCGGAAACGCGCGGACGCCAGCGTACGCGTTCTTGTGGTACTTGTCAAACTTTTTATGCTTTATCAAGCGCATCTAGATCATTTTTTTAGGTCTACGAACCAGATGGTGCTATAAATGACGTCATAGCACTGGAAAGACAGAACGCGAAAAACTACAGGCTTTTCAGCGCTACGACTAATAATAACAGTAATAATTGTTGGGGTTTAACGTCCCAAAGCCACGATATGATTATGAGAGACGCCGTAGTGGAGGGCTCCAGAAGTTTCGACCACGTGGGGTTCTTTAACGTGCACCTAAATGTAAGTACACCGGCCTCGAGTATTTTCGCTTCCACCGAAAATGCAGCCGCCGCGGCCGGGATTCGATCCCGCGACCTGCGGGTCAACAAGTCGTGCACCATGACCACTAGACCGCCACGGCGGGTCCAGAGTTACGACGCCATTCGTAGCAAAAAACCAACTACCTAAAAATATGTACTCCTTTTAGACAGCGCTGTATGAAGGCAACAAACGGCTCACTGAGCTGTGTTTGCTTCACGCATACATTGCGACTGTCAGGGGCGATAGACAAACGAAAAAAAAGAGGTAAAGGAAAGGTTGTACCTGACTTCTGAAAAAAAAATTAAAAAATTTGCAGCGCAAAGCAACACACGGACAGACAAAGAACACGGCCCTGGCGCTCTTAGTCTGTCCGTGTGTTGCTTTGCGCTGCAATTTTTTCTTCATAAGTCATGAACCAAGTAGCCCAAGAAAACGTGTTGCTAAGGTTGTACATGGTTGGCTATCCTACACCGAGAAAAGGGGTAGCCAGAGCCGAGTCTTGAGAGCGCGTGAAGGCTGATGCCCAGGGCGAGGAAACGACAGCCGATGCGCACGTGATACCGTTAAGGTTCCAGGCCCTCTCGGCTTCACCTTTTTCTGGTCGTTCAACCTGACCTTTCTATGAATAGTCGGTGGCGACGCCTAGCCGCCTCGTCTCAAGTGTTGTTTTCTCGCTTCGCAAGAAATAAAAAATAAAATAAAGGTGTTCTCCCTCGACCGTCACGAGGTGAAAGGAATGCCGACAGAAAGAGAGGAAAAGAAAAAAAATTCAGAAGACGAACACAGGAGAGACACGGAGTTGGGTACGTTCCTGGAATAAACCGATGAGTGATGACTGCTTGGTCCTCGTAACGTTGTTGACATCTTTTTATCCATTATTTAAAGATGTAAAGTTGGCAACTGGTAGGAGAAAAGCATTGTTGGGTGTTCTAGATTTGGGGCGAAAAAAGGCTCAGTTCTGGCCCAGGTGTTTGTGTTTTTTTTTGTTTTTTTTTTTTCATAGCTCTGAAATATTAGGTGAAGGCAGCTGTTTACTGCAACTAGAAGCGTGACCCCCGAGGCTTTATTTTAAGGACTAAGCTACCCAGCTCACAACATTACACTCTTCGGTTCAGATAGTTATCATTTCCGTAAATCACTAGCGAAAAAAAAAAAAAAAAGCAACATCGTTTTGATGTCACATGCCTACTTTTTTTCCGTGCGCTTGAAAGAAAGTGATATTTAAAAAAACAAAGAAGATCGCTATGATGACGCAACAGGAATGCTCAGAGTTTAATAACTCGTTTATCCGCTTATCACATATTGAAATATTAGTTTGCATTGGTGAGCTAGCACAACATGACCTCACAAGCTGGATCGCCGTGGTAGCTCAGCACGTAAGGTGTAGCACCGAGGGCACAGGTTCGACTACCGGTTACGGCGGCCGAATTTCAATGTGTGCGAAATTGGGCCACCGGAGAGCTCCCTGAGGAGCTCCGTGAATGTGAAGAGCATGCTCTTTTGTTTTTGTTTCTGATGTTCAGTTATGCTTTTAATGCTAAAATTATGAATAATGGAACGTGAATGTTATTTTACAGAATTTTTAGACAGGGTTATTCAATATTCGACAGGTATTCGATATTCTATTTCATTAGATTGGGTTCTGGCACTGTTCAATTCATATTCGACTCGGTCTACCAAACCATTTATCGTAAACCCTCAAAGCCTGTGTCGCCAACCCATTTTCACTGCAGTAATACAATAAGATCGTAAGTTTTCAATTAAGTTAACTGGTTCCATACACTTGATTATTTGGCCACCGGAACCTGTAGGATTTCGGTGCGTTCTAGGCGCAGGAAGAATAGGCTGATTATAGAGAAGTGAAGCAGGGCATAATGCACGCATATGGGATTGTCTCGATTGGTTGCCTTAAAACATACGGAGTCTGGAGAGTTTTCAGCGCCGTTGTCACTATCTTGGGAAACGGTTTGCTTCTTTCGCGGTTTCAAGCACGACGAGGCACGACGAGGCCTCCACATAAATATACCCCGCAATACATTCCTGGCAGCGCAAGTCACACGTGGAGGTCGATGAACTACCGACACTTCGGTCGCCCAGTAAACCACCGATGCCACCGCAGTGCTCCTTCGCTGAGCCAGCCTTCCATTTAGTGGTGGCACCGACCCGCGAAAAGTGGCTTTTTTCTCTTTCTTTTCCCCAACTCTGAAGAACTGAAGAGCAGGACTAAAATAGACAATAAGAAACATAGGCTGGGCTTTCCTTTGTTTCTCACACTTGGAGGCAGCGGCTATTTCGGTCAGAAACGATGGCTCGCTTCTGGCTGCTTCGTGTGCAGACTTTTCACCCCACCACGGCGACGTCTTCTCTCGTCTGACTCGCTTGCCTTATTATCCCAACATTTACACGCGTCGTCTGAGGCCAACTGCCGCACAAGGCGACAGCTGCCGCGGCTTGTGGCGCGATGAATGTTAAGTGACGCCGAGGGGAACTTCATGTCTGTTATCCCCTTCAGCGGTGGTGGCTACGTTCGAGTACGCAATTGGTATGCTAGTTGTGTCCATTTGTGGCTGAAAAAGAGCAAGATACAAAGCTCATTGGTGGCATTGAACTTACTCCAGAGCATAGGTCGGCAAAACTTGCGGAGCTCACTCATACTCACTCATGAAATATATTTTGCACTTAGGGCTCACTCGGACTCAGACTCACCTAAATTTTTCTGAGCCGGACTCACTCGGACTCACACTCACGAAAAATTTCTTCAACCGGACTCACTCGGACTCAAACTCACCACAACATTACTAAACCGGACTCACTCAGACTCAGACTCACGGCTTAATCTGAGCCTGAGTGAGCCCGACTGAGTCGACTCATGAGTCCGTTAGCCTAGAATTAGCTTTTTAGACTATGGTGTCAATGCTCTTTAACACCAATATTTCACGTAATCGGTGCTCCTCTTGGCGCCTTTTGATATAGTACCTTCGAATACGAGTTATGATAGCTCGTAAACCAGTGAGGTGATTTTTCTTGAAAGAGATGACATCAGATATATTAATCGAGAACTTCCATGCAAAACTAGAAATGTGTACGTGTGGACGCTTTACTGCAGTGTGAACTTCTGAAAGCCAAACTGTAGATTACTTTTTTCTTTTTTCTTTTTTTTTTTTTGTAGTTGCTCAGTGTGCATTTTGTGTAACATTCTTTTTTTTTTAGCTGCAGAACTCATAGATATCATAGATCATAGATGGAGTAGCCGAGGTAACATGAACCTCAACCTCTCCACAGCAAGACAGGTAGAACAGAACAGAACAGAACTTCCATGGAATAGTTGTTAAGGGGAAGGGGGGGGGGGGGGGTCAAGGCACTCTTCTAGGTAATTCACGCCTCTGATCAATAAATATTGAAATGGTGTATGAAAGACACTGCTTTGGAATACGTGTGAGTAGACTTGAGTATAAACGTGAATCCAGGCAAGGCTGATAGTAATGCTGAAGATGAGTAGATATGAGAGTCAGTATGTGTTGACTTAACCTCAGTGTGCTGTGTATGACTACAACCAATCATTGTGATGAAGGCACTGTGATGTTCGACGTGCCGCATTCCAGCGCCAGCGTCAAAAGTATTACTTTTCTTTTCTCGAACTGATTACAACCAAAAACTAATTGCGCGCACATTTGGAGCCTATCATTCCATTCTTTTTATGTCAAAATGGAACACGACTGACCGCAGAATAACTAAATATTTAATTACATGCTAAATATAATTAATTACTGAAACACACAAAGCAACAGTTGCTTCATTTTCTCTCTTGAAATGTAATATTTAGTGCCTTCGAATTATGCTACATGTATTTGACATTTGTAGACAGCGCATAATAATTCGTGCCTCAAGGGGTTACAGGTGGCTTTCACTGACGTCACTGAAACTGCCTCGTTGACACCAACATGGCGGAACGTCAACTTTGGGATGTCACGTTAGTGTTATCAGCATGGGCGTCGGCAGGGGGGGTGCAAAAGGGGCACCTGCCCCCCCTCAAGCCTCACCAGTACTTGACCCCCCCCCCCCCCTTCCAGTCCATACCACAACAGCACTCCCCTTCCACCCAACGCGATGCAACATGACTTTGCAACCCCCAAGACAAAATCCTGCCGACGCCCATGGTTATCAGTGCATCGCACGCTTGCTCCTTCGTCATTCATGCACAGAGGCCCAATAACTTTCGGTGGTTCGAATATTCGGTGGTTCGAATATGCGATATTCAACTCGAATACTGAATCGAATAGAACGTAATTCGATGCGTTGTTCGAAATCTTCGAATACTCGCACACCCCTATCGTTTTGTTTTTCGGCACTCTGTGAGGTCTCGTCCCGCACACGGGGCCCGCGTAACTCGACTTCGCCTCCCTCGAGTGCGGCAGCTGCGGGTCGTCTTGGACGGCCTTTCCGTGCGACGCTGCACACTCACAGTCTCGCGACGGGAAGACGTCGTCTGTGCCGCAGGGACGCGGCGGCGGCAGCACGACCGCAACTTCAAAGGCGGGGCCGTCGGCTATTACGAGCCACCGTGTTCGTCAGACATTCGCTCGCATCAAGACGCATCCTTGATTTGCGTCGTTGGCACGACGTCGCGCACACCAGAGTGCGGTGCTGTGACCCATTGGGATGGCTGCCAGCAGTTCTTCCGCTGCAGTCCTGCTCTGATGCACCTGGCGTCTTCTTCTTCTGACTACTACTTCTACATACACTATCCTCGCCACTCCGCTCTGTGCCTTCCCTCGGTCTGTTTCTTCCTCCATCCCACTCTGGTCCTCACCGCCGTGGCTCAGTGTAGCATTTTCCTTCGAAGCAAAATGTACTTTCTCTACCCCCTCTTTTACCCCTCGGATCCCCTGCCCACGTGTAGGGTAGTAAACTGGACATAATCTAGTTGACCTCCCTGCCTTTCCTGTATTCCCCCCTATGGTGGCGGCGGTGATGATGCAGCAGGAAGGGTTAGCCTGGCCTACATTCATTCATTCATACATTTATTCACAAAACATCATGAAGAGTCCTGAAGCCCAGCCTTTTCAGACCGAGGCGGGCCGCGTCCACTTCGGTACCGTCAGGCCGAGCCTTATGGCGCCATCGTGGACCCTCTGGACAGGCCTGGCCTACGTATCCGCCAATTTTTCCGCCTGAGCACCTCATGAATTTTCCGGTGTGCCACCACTCGTATTTCTCGCTCTCTTCCAAGCAGGAAGGTCTGGGATCGGATCCAGTGGGTGTTAGTAGCATGTCAGTAAAATGGCAGACAGCGAAATAGTTTGCGTATCAACACTCCTTCAGACTTGTTAAACAAAAGGCAATGAAAAAAAAATTGCGCAGTTTCCACTAAGTCGCGCTAGGCTAGGTCACAGCGGAGCTAGTTGGTACCTAGCTGGTGCTGGCTTGGCTAGGCTTTTACCCTCTCTCATGTCTATTTCCCACTTCTTGCTATACTATATACTATACATGGCTATGCTTGCTCTATTTCTTTCTATCTTTTTTGTATCGATCTCTTTCGCTCTGTATCTATTTCATTCTCTTCCTATCTTTTCTTTTCTTCTCTTTGTCTTGATATTGGGAGAACTGCCCACAACGGCGTTATAACTCGCCCAATCATCCATTTTGACAAGCGTTCCGAAACAACGCTTCTCGTTCACATCTCTCGTATATCCTTCCAACGCTGACAGGATATCGGTGAAGTGTTACTGCGCCACAAAGTCGTGAGCCTCGGCGGTCAGCTCTTTTTGAAGCCTTTCTTGAGGGCGCATTACGAAACATTTGTCTCAAAATGTTATAATATTTAGGATAGGGCGTCCAAGTAAGTGCCAAAACCATGAAACACCAGTATGTTTCCTTGGGTGCATTATTGTTGCACGAAGCCACGACGCCGGCGCATTCAATTCAAAGAATGAACAAAAGCTCACATATATGAAAGTATAGCGTGCCTCGCGTTTTAAGGAACGCATCATTCACAGAATCGATTTTTCAGCTTGCTACAATATTTTGATGCGTTTCTGCGCTTCGCTTTCACCCGTTTACGAAACCCTCTGAGCTGTGTGACGTCATGCGCAACGTAGGCGGCGCGAGTGACGCCATCCCTGGCTTGGAGGTGGAGAGGCCAGCGACGGCGAGGGGATGGCGTCTCGAGTCGGAGCTTATTTTTACAACCCACGCTTAAAAAGTTGCTTTTTCTCTCTCCATTTTTTTTTTTTTTTCTCTGTGTAAGAATTTGCAATGGCGCGGTGAGTTGCGAAGCCGATTTCACCGCCCTGTTGTACCACGCTGCCCGGTTGGTCTGACGTGGAGCGTCCGCCAAAGCAACAACGCCTCTCGAGTTTCAAAACCCGCCGCGTGGAGCGCCAACCCTGCGCCAAGCCTCAAAATGCGGCCACAAGCCCCACCATAGGCGTGCGGATGAAAGGAGGGAATGGGGGTGCGGCCACCCCCTTAGTCACCCAAGAAGGGGGGGGGGCGCAAAATCTGCCCTGTACATTGACTTAGTGGGGGGGGGGGGGGGGGGCTTTTGTTATGGGTAACTAAAGCGATGCAACCACAACGTGTTTGTAGGGGAACACCCGCGCTGCGTGGTCACGTCGTCTCTCAGAAACGGCGGGAAAACCTTGGCACTCACCATCGCGACGCCTCCAAGAGATGGTGCGACCACACCGCGCATCCGTCTCTCTCGGAGGCGGCGGCGACAAAAGTTGAATCAAAACGGCAAGTTGGGCGAGTTGGTAGTTAAACATGGTTATATGAGGGCAGCGCGACCCGGACTTAGGACTGAGAGACACGTACACAAACGAGCGCTACTGACAACTGATTTATTTCATCACACATGCAGTAAATAAGTACACACAATAAAGGTGATCACGTGGCGTGTATATGTCGTGATAGGGAATCATTTGATTACATGTTTCAAAAATTGCAATTCTTTATCGTGCAGCGCAACCGAAGTCTGGCTGACGCATGCGCCCTGATTTACATGTATGTGGTATGCTTCCACAATTTCGCGAAAGGTTTGGTTAAAATTGCTGTATAATACCTGTGTTTTATAAAACAATGGTTCACAATGGCACGTTCTGCAATGCATAGCTAAATTCGAGCTGGCGGAATTCTTGACAGCTGTGTGGTTGAACGCATAGCGTAATCGGGCCGTGTTCGTATCCACTTTCCAATCACTAGCTTACCTTCGCTTCTCGGTGGAGTCCTAAACCGTGCCGCAAGGAAAGCCAAAGTGGTGACGCCCTCCGGCTGATATCTTTATTTGCACCTGCCTCGAGTTTGCATTCACGGACAACGCTACTTTTCCGCTCACAACCTAAAACGCCGCCCCCGTCGACACCAGAATTTCAGCGAAACGAGCTCTTTAACGCTATCGCGTTGAAATCTATGACGTCATGGCGATTGATACGGGAACTATAAGGTGGTGTGGGTAAAGTTAGAGCATCGGTAAAGCTAAGTGGGTGAGAGGGAAGCCTACTGTAGCGAGTATAGCCTTGTGCAAAAAGGGTATAGCGACGTGGAGAGGGTGAAGCTGGGTAGAGAAGAGGAGAGCAAAGGCGAAGTTGTGGTGGGAGAGGATCAGGTGGTGTGGAGAGGAGGAGAGAGAAAGAGCGCGATTGGATGTGTCGGTGAAAGGCGTCGACCAATGGCAGCGCGCGCTGGGGCACAGGTGGTGCTGGTGAGAAAGGAGGAAGGGCGTGCGGAGCGTTGGCGGAAGGCGCGCCGATGCCACCAGGTCCGCTATTTAATCAGCCTTCGCGACGTTGTCACATGAATTAAGCTGCGCATAATTTCAAGCTCTTTTGCTGATATAACTATCATAGGCTTAATAACGGAAGAGGAAATGCAGGTCAATGTTTTATTTTTAAGTCTCCCACCGAAATCCCGGCCCATGAATGTCCAGCGTGAAGTCACGTATTTCAAAGTTGTTTTGTTTTTTTTTCGTATTTTGGCTACCATGGCAGAATTTTTTCTCTTTCCCTTATTTGAATCTTGCTACGTTAAAATTCTCGTCCCATAAGTGGACAATGCATACTTCGTTTTCACCCATTAGGAACTTGTAGGCCCCTCGTGGTCAGAAAGCACGTGACTCCTGCTTTCTGCCCTTGTTCTTTTCACGTGCTATAAAACTTAACATGTATTACCAACTTGCCCAAGTATATGTTCTTTCATGGCTACATACCGATGAAGCCACCGGTGGTAGCTAAAGAAATACCATGCGTACAACAATAAAATGAAAAAAAAATCACGTCATATCCACGAAGTGAATGATGATGAGTGGGCGAAGCTCCGGAGGTAATCTGGTAAACCGTCAATCCTCCCCGTAAATTTTGCCCACTCGATCATCATACAAAGACCTGACACACAAACGCGGGGGTGTGGTGTGATTACACATACAGTATATACACAATGTTTAATTATTTACATTAAGCTCAGGGGAACGTTTGTTGTCGGCGCTGCCGTTTTGCCTTTCGAGGGCGAGAGTGCGTTCACGATCGTTTTCATCCATGGCAGAAAGAGAATGTGTGGTCTGGAACGCGCTTATTCTTCATGGTCATCAGCGTCATCGTTATCGTTATCACGTGTAGTGGGTACACTCCACTATACGGTGGCTACGACGGACGGCGCCGGACTAGCCTATGCCCTAAGGAGCTTCGCCCCTAAAAGCAAAGGAGCAGAGAGAGAGGGTCGTTTTCGTTTTCGTCGCTGTATAGGGAGGAGGACACGCGCGTCTGTCATTGAGGTCTTCGGCGCTTTCTTTGCTCGGCTTCCTCCGGTATTTCAAGAAAAGAGCGAGAAAAAAAAGAAGAGTGGTTCTTTTCCGTCACGCGGAAGTGCGAAGCTTGGCACGCTCCAGCGGCCATGGCGCCCTGGGAGCTTTAAATATATATTGGTCTTGCGCATACCTGACCCGACACGCCAGTGAGTTTTGACTGGGTGGAGTTGTACGTGTGGTGACCCTTGAGTACGCTTCGGTGAAACTCAACGTACGTTTGTTTGGTTGTAGTACTTTGTACGCGCGTGCGCACGCGTGTCTTTTGAAGCCAGACATGGGGTCTTTCCAACAGTGACGCTTAGAGCACGCGAGGGTCTTAACACGCGTCGAACGAAAGGCACGCCTTTTGCGGCACTCGCTAATTACGTCATTAGCGAGAGATCCGCTTAAAGTTGATTGATTGATTGATTGATTGATTGATTGATTGATTGATTGATTGATTGATTGATTGATTGATTGCATTCTTATATAGGCGCTTCGATATCTTCGCACGGCCATTTAAGTGAGTGCCAGTGCTTGCTGTATGTCGTTTCTTTCAAAGAAGTCGGCAACTGTGGCGACTTAAGAAACGAACCCCGCAGAACTGCCCATACAGGGTAGGGGAAAGGCATTGAACCACACCGCCGTGGCCCGCTGTATTTATCAGCAAAGCTGGTCTCATCGCCGCCACGCGTGCGCAACGCAACCATAAGAGAAAAAAAGAAAAGGGGTGGGGGGGGAGGGGGGGGGGGGGGGCAATGTCCCAATTTTGAACTTAGCCAGCGCTGACCGATTCGGGGCCGAGTTTTGTGGAAAGACAGCCCGCTGCGCCATGCTGAAGGTGGTTTATCCCTTTCTCGTCCGCTTTCTGCGTATGCACGTACAGCTCTGGTTTCGACAATCGAGTTTTCCTATGATTTTACTAAAAGGACACTAAAGCGAAACAATGATTCGCTCCGGACTGATAAGTTATTCTCTTGAAACTAATTTCACAGCCATAGGTTTTTAGCCAAAAAGAAAATCAAGGTCGAAGTTTCATTTTAAGTGCAGAGCACTTTAGAGGGCCGGGCTGTCGTATGCTGTGATCGAATGCTGTCGTCGTCGCTTGGCGTAACGCAGGCAAACCACATATAGTAGTACAGACGTGGTTCGCTTTTCGTTTTCGTTGCACCTCTGACGCGAGGCGTGACCAATTTCGTCAGTCAGTGGGCAGTGCGACCTGAAATCGTAAACACGTGACGCGCCTCCTCTTACGGGTGTTTTAATCTGTGCCTCGTGCACTGCTGGGATCATTTGCGTACCTATAACTTGTTCCACATGTAAGGCAAGATATAACCATAGTAGCGTTCACAGCCATGAGGCACAGTCATACATTATTTCTTTCTTTTCGTGCAGCAACAGACTGCATCGGCATTTTTAACGACATCACAGCCATAACATGTCCCTCCGCAATTCTGACCGCCATAACATATTACTTTGCAGTGTAATAATAAAATGTAGCTTTCAATTTTTTCATGTATGTACCCACCCCTTATGTAATACCCCTTCAATGGGATCTTCAAGGAATAAAAATGAAATGAAAATGTAAAGCAAATTATTTTCAGGCGGCGAGGGCTCTCAGCAATGATACACGGATCGATACATCGTAAACCACAGGCGCACGAGAACTGCTCACGCTGTACTCGGTCTGATGAAATTAACTGATAATTAGAGACCGGATTTTAGGCAAATGCCTATTTTGTTCCTTGCGTTCCTATCGCGCCACTTTGATATATTTATTTATTTTTTTATTTAAAAAAAAAAACCCATAGGCCCTCATGACCGAGGGTATTACATGGGGGGGGGACAGATATCAGTTACATGTTATATATACATTTCAAAAGTTGGAAAACAAAAGTGCAAAGTAAATGGAGTGATACATGAGCATGAATTAGAGGTTAAGAAAAACTTCTATACTGTTTTTATAGTGCCTATAAATGCCTATTAGGGGCGTTTGTGCCTATATGCCTATAAGTACCTATAAATGCCTATTTGCAAAATTGGCGCGTATATGAAGGCTTTTAAACCTAAAATTTCGCTATCAGGTGCACTTTGAGACTATTATTCATACTACCGGGCAACAGTGACTGTTCGGAATTTTATTAGGTTCAACCTAGTCCTCTAGTTCAACCAGCTTGCGGAAAACAATAACTATTATAGCAGCATTCAACTGGGACCACGCCGGCCACCATGTACGCTGCTGCGCTGATGTGGCACGAGCGGTTAGCGAATGCGGAGCCGTGGAGAGCCGTTAGGGGAAAGGACAGTGAAGATCAAAATAAATAAGAACGTAATGTGTACGTCGCTTATCTTTTGTTTGTAAATCGGCATGGGAGAAATTTACCCTACGCGAATAGACTCGGCCGATATACTCTAAAAAAAGTATGTGTGACTCCTTTCAGTGAGTCCTGACTTGCAACGCACATGACTATCTTTAAACAGACACGTGAAATGTGTTGGGGGTCCCACGACTCTACGAGAGAATAATGGTCGCTAAAGAGAGCTCAAGTATTTCTCTAAAGTTTTATACGTGCCAAGTGAAGACTACAAAAAAAAAAAAAGGGAGCCGGGGAATCTTTTTTTTTTTGTTGTTGTTGTTGTAAGAATGCGCTCAGCTGACGCAGAACTCCCAAAAAAAGAGTCACAGGGCTCTATTTTTTTAATGTATTATGCATCCCCCCCCACCCCCCCTTTCTAACCCCCCCCTCCCCCCCCCCCCCCTGAAATTCGGATGGAAGGGGGTGTTTTACCGAGGAAAAATCATAAAAATGGGTGTTTTTCAAGGCTTTCAACAAGTGCCCCCCCCCCCCCCCCCATGAAAAAAATTCCTGGCTACGGGCCTGCCGGTGGTGTCTGTCGCCCAGATTGACTCCATTCCTTGATCTTGCTTGCATGTGCTTGCGGGGGGCTTTGTCCGTACGCGGCCTGATGAAATTAACTATATATATAGGGGAAATGATTCAAAGTTCTATGTATCGCCCTTCTCTATCGCTCTTTTCAGCGAAGAGCGAGACACCGTGGTCTGTAACGTTGGCTGCGCGCTCGGTGTTTCGTGACGCACGCCCGTGTGCCAGGAAGGAGCTGCTCTAACTATACACAACGGGCTGCCAGGTTTAATTCGGGACGCGCAACAGACGCAGCTCTGCTCCAGAGCCCTGACGTACGGCTTTGCGCGGCCCCTGACGCGCTCCGCCGACTGCAAACTAATGTCCGACGCTCGTCGGGCTGCCAGGGCCTTCCACTCTTCGCGCACTAAGCACCGTTGTTTGCGCCACGATCGCGCTGCCAATATAAGCGCGCGTTAAGCGTGAAAGTTGCGTTTTGTTCGCCCCACTGAATGCGCGCCCATTGTGATGGACGGCTGCCCTTAGAGGGAGATGCGCTGCGAGGCCATGCTTAAAAGGAAGGATGCGAAGAGATATATTTGTATATAATAATATTATCTGGAGTATTACGTGCCAAAACCACGATATGATTATGAGGCACGCCGTAGTGGAAGGCTCCGAAAAATTTTGACCATCTGGTGTTCTTTAACGTGCACTGACATCACACAATACACGGGCGTCTAGCGTTACGCCTCCTTCGAAATGCGACCGCCGCGGCAGGGATCGAACCCGTGACCATCGGGTCAGCAGCCGAGCACCGTAACCGCTACGCCACTGCGGCGGACATCTCTTTGTATTCATTTCATTCCTTGTGGATACTATTCCTGGGTACGATGGTGTCCGTGTATGTGCTTTGTGATAGATCGACCCTTCTGTATTGCTCTTACGACCTATTTAAATTATTTAATCATCATAGTTACAAGTTACATCCGTTGTAACTTGTAACTAGTCAATAATCGCAATTGACCTCAACCTGAGGGTAGCTGAATGAGTATATTGCAAACTAGAACCGCACTAGAACTAGAACTGGAATTGAAGCTAGAACCGCCCATCATTAATAGTTACCTCAGAACTCGTCTGTCCATGGAGCGTACAGTAAGCATTCACATTGGATTTTAAGTATGATCATTATGACGTGGACCTTGTGCATGCGAATACCTCGTGCTTTTTCTGTATAGTTATTTCAATAAGATTGTCAGGCAAATATACAACGTCAGAGAAGAGGAGTAGCCGTTAACCACATCTGGCACCGACATCTCCTTAAAAAAAAAAAATGTAGGGCATCTCCGCTATAGCCCTCGTAGCACACAATGTTGCCACAACGTTAAAGCAACTTTCTTAATGTTGCGGCAACGTTGCGTCAACATTTGGTGCTACTAGGGAGTGGTGCGAAGACTGTGGTATAGCAAAGGAGCTGGTGGCGTTCCCCTTTCCTCACCTTCCCATTTCTCTCTCTCTCTCACCATCGCTATTTGTTTTTCTTTCTCGGTCTTTCTATCTTTCTTTCTCTATTTTCCTTTTTTTTTTCGCCTTTCTGGCGCACTTCGTGACGCAAGAACAGTGGTTCCCGTGACGTCGATATAGTACGTACCCTCTATTAGCGCATATACGAGAAATATCAGACGTGAATCGTCTCCTGCACTGCTTTGCCATGCAGCCGCCCACCCGTTCTTCCTTGTATCGCATGACTATCGTGAGCGATCAACGGATTTCACTTCATTTTTGTGTGTTTGCGACTGTGCAAACGGAGATAACAGCGTGTAGCCGACAAGCGCGATATCTTGATCGGCTCAACGCTTTTATTGCTTACATTACGCTCAACGGCTCAACGCTTTTATTGCTTACAGGGATAGCGAAGGCTAGGAGGAAACCACTCCCTCGTCTTTGCATGTGGAGTGGTGATGGGCCCTTTAACGTGCACATAAATCTAAGTACACGAAGCCTTCACATTTCGCCTCCATCGAAACGCGGCAGGCTGCGACCTTTGGGTCAGCACAGTATGAGGTAGCAACGGAACTTTGGGTCAGCAGCCTGTCATAGGGTCAGCAGCCTGCCATAGCCACAAGATCACCGTGGGTCAGCAGCCTGCCATAGCCAGCAGCCTTGGGTCAGCAGCCTGCCATAGCCACAAGATCACCGTGGCGGTTGGCAGGTCGAAGGTAGTCCGCTATGTCACTTGGTTGGTTCAACGGTAGCACACCGCAGCTAGGAAAGGGGGCGCAGTGGTCACAATGCGACGGAAGCGACGCCTTTCTCCCACAGGGTGAGGTCCGTGCGTCGACCGAGCTCGCATTATAAGCTCGAGTTGTCTGTGCGTGTGTACGGGGGTGCCGCGAAAGGCAGAACAACAATGTCCGGTTTCTGTGTCCACCACCCGCCGCGAATCTCACTGGACCGTGTCCACGGAGCCCGCGCCATAAGCTTTCTTTGGCACAGGCACGACCCTTCACAAATCGTAAGCCTTGTTCACGCTGACGCAAGGAGCGGATGTGAAGCGATCCAGTCTCAATGCCTCTTGCTAAATGCATGACAATGTCAAAACTACTCTTATACTTAATGTAACCACATAAATAAATAAATAAATAAATAAATAAATAAATAAATAAATAGTGGCCCTGTGTTGGCCGACACTAAAGTGTCACAGAATTTCAGACTGGAAAATTCACTTTCGGCGGCGTCAACACGAATGATGAAAAAATGGTCATATGATAACGTCACACATCGCCTAAATTTGTGACGGCATCATGACGTCACTATGACGTCAACATATGACATCGTCGCTAGGGCAAAGGTGTGCCAATCACGGGGGGCAGTGCGAAACCATCTTAGGTGCAGAAAGCTTTCGGGGGGGGGGGAGGGGGGGGGGGGGGTAATCAATACATCGACTGAAAAAAAAAATGAAAGATAGCTTTCGCCTTTGAGTCGTCCCAGGCAAATACATAAGGAACCCTCTGGGCTTCTATTAAAATTATTATTATTATTATTATTATTATTATTATTATTATTATTATTATTATTATTATTATTATTATTATTGTGGTTAATTTCGAGATTGTAGGGTCATTACTGTAAGAGAGGATGAATGTCAATTTCTAAATTTCAGCATTAATGCATAATGAAAACAAGGGAAGGTATAGGGGACATTAATTGTACTGTTTCCAGTGTACTGCAGTGATTGTGATATAGATGTGAGGAAAGTAAAGTGGACGAAAAGATACCTTGCCGCCGGCAGGAACTGAACCTGCAACCTTCACATTATGCAACTTTCGGATTAGCTTGCTTGGCTTCCCTTACAGCATCTCTCGCACTGCAGTTCGTTATGTCTTGCGAGTCCGATCGTATAACTTAATGCGTTACCAAGGGCGCAGCAGCCTTTCGCCTTCACGTGTTACAGAGAGTGTAACATGCTGCCGAACCTTGTCGGTAATGTGAAAGGGTAATTTACTAACGCAGCGGAAATCGTCTTCCTTTTTTTTTTTTCAAATGCGGAGCCTTTGAGGGGCCTGGCTTGTCGTCCATCCATGGATGTCATGTGGTGTGACACGCTCACTGCAAAGCGCCTTAGCACAGGCAACAAGATTCTAACAAGATTCTACTCGTGCCAGGGAAACTCTACATGCTTACCTCAAACACTGGCGTCATCGGCGCTTTGGTAAACGGAGAAGTGGTAACTGTACGAACGGGAATCGCTGGGTGCCCGTGCTACGCGCTTCCTCAGGTTTCACAGTAGTGGAGCTGTCATACGCCTTTTTAGTTACCGCCTACCTTACGCAAGCGCGAAATGTGAACGTCTCGCCACATCCGTTCCGTAGGACTTGCCCTCCTGGCGAGCTGCAGTGTCGCTTCCCGTGCGAAACGACCGGGCCTTTTGTTGCGCCGGCCCGGGAAAGGTTAACGACTGCACGCATCATAGATGGGCGCCTCTCGCTAACTCCGAGCGCGTGCCGTCGGCGACTGACGCCAGGCGGCGCCATTTGCGCATGCATGCGGCACGGCCTTTCCGTCTACGTGTTTGCCTTTATTTGTGATCGCGGACGCAAACGCGTTGGGCCACCCACCCGACTTCTTGCAAGGGTTGGCCGGCACGCTGCTCACCTCGCCAGGCGCTCCCGAGTTGGCTTTTTCGCTGGTGCCGCTGTGACGGAAGAAAGATGTTTACCCGTCACGCGATGATACGACGCAACGCTGTTCCGGCTCCATTATACGTGCCGCCTTGGTAGGCTGAGTCTTAATCTACGGCTGTATTACGAATGGTCACAGCAGGACGCACTGACTCTATCTTTGCGGGTTTGAAGTATCCTATTCTATCATTCGTTTCATTCACAGAATACTCAACAAAAGTTCCTCCTCATTCAACACCATATTTAACTTCCCATATGGAAACACTGGGCGAACAGGTTAACTTTATGAAGAAACCCACAAGATCGTTATATATTTGGCCAAGGCTCATGTGAGTTGAACTTAGGATCAACATTTGCAAACATCACGAAGACGACACCGAAACTTTAAGGACAAGCGGCTGCCCAATTCTTAAACGTTACTATTAAAAGATTCAATGGGGCGATACCTGAGTGGTAGCATAAGAATGTACTGTCTGGATGAACACAGTTTACACATTGAACACGTGATCAATGCGTAAACTATATATGCGTTGTTTTTTCAACAAAATTCCAGTTCCGAGTGTGCGCTTGCGTCACCGTTCTTACTTGTTCGTTAGTGCCTCCATAGGCGTGCGCACAGGGGGGGCAGAGGGGGCTGCCCCCCCCTAGTCACCTAAGGGGGGCGCAAAGGTCTGCCCCATGCATTGACTTAATAGGGAGGGGGGGGGGGCGCTGCGATGAACCTTCGCCCCCCCCTGCCCCCCCTGCCCCCCCCTGAAGAAGGAACCCTGCGCACGCCTATGAGTGCCTCCCGCCTCACCCCCCCCCCTCCCCCCGCCTTTTTTTTTCTTTTTGTATTGCATCAATATGTACAAATACCAACTAGCTAACATTTGTCCGTTTAGCTACTTGTGGGAGAGTTTCAGCTGAACACTCTTATCACATTTCCCGACAAAGGCTACGTGGACGAATATTGTTTTACGCCCCTTACGAGCAGATAGCAAATCTGTGCGCGTCCTTCATGGCGCAAGCCGACAGCACTGCTGTTATCTTGACAGTTTTGAAAATGCGTCAAGTGATACCGTAAGCCGACGGGTCTCGCCTGTCGAACGGGGTGTGTTCCTTGTTTGCCACGCTAAGACGTGAAGGTTGTTTGCGGCAGTGAATCAGAAGTGCAGCGAAAAACCTACCCGACGTCGCCGACGCTCAATGTCGCGTCAATCATGTCGCGGTGTCACAGCATTGTATCTAAACGCGAGGGTCGCATCATTGTATCTAAACGGAAGGACCGAGCTTGTCAAGTGACAGCGTCTTTTTGGCATGCTCTACCAACGCTGATACGACCTAATCTTCGAGCCGTGAAAAACAACAGATATATCTCCGTGCCACACAGTTTGTTTTCGTACATTTTAGTTTGAATCTTCATCGAAGGCTGTCGTCATCGAATCATCTGTTTTCTTACAGCTAGATGCGAACAGACTATGCTGTCATCCTGCTTCGTGTGTTTTCGGAAAATCATACTGTCGTCGTCTTAGTGGTGTTGCGAGAGTAAAGAACTTATAGTTTCAACCATGGAGGCGTGGAAGCTTAACGGCGAACGGTTGGGTAAGCGTTTTTATTTGTTCAACCAGCCATTATGTTCCTTACGTGAAGCATATTCGATTTGCACGCTCTCTCGTCAACCATTTTGAAAATAAACATGTTGTTGCTGGAAGCGCTGTGTGGTGTCCATATGTGCCTTCTCGTGTCCCCGTGTCGTTTTTAGCTACATCAAAGCTTTTCAAAAGTTGTGCAAACGGTCAATAAAGAAAAGAATTGGTAGACAACTCAATCATACGCCTTTCGTCGCGTTACACTTTGTGCCTTAGCGCATGCGCGAACATAACGTCAGTTCAGGTTTTATCTATCCAGACGCAACAGTATGGCGTGACCACCAGAATATATTACAATATATGCGTAGGTAGATCCAGCGACAAGATGTGGTCTAATGGTTATGGCGCTCGACTGCTGACCCGCACGTCGCGGAACGAAACCTGGCCGCCCCGGCCGCATTTTCGATTGAGGAGAAAATGCTCGAGGCCCGCGTGCTTAGATTCAGGTCCACGTTAAAGAACCCCAGGTGGTCGAAATTTCAATTAGCTCTCCACTACAGGCGTCCCTCATAATCATATCGTGGTTTCGGTACGCTAAACCCAATCAAATATATAATAACACGTCACAAAAGTTTGAAAACTTGAGCCCTCCACAACCGGAGAGCTCCAGCTTTTCACACACCTACGGATGCGGTCTTTATGCTCTTTTTACATTCGAAAAAAAAAAAAAGGAAAAAACGCATGGGCGTCACCGAAAATACCCGCTTCTTGGTTCCAGCGTTAGCGGCCGGAAGCAGGGCAGCGCCACCAGAGAGCCCCTTACCTACGCGTCCAAAACGGGCAGGGAGCAACGCTTCGCAAGGCCTGGACGCATTCTTTGAAATGCACACCGGGCTGCGGCGGAAAAAGGGGCGCGCTTTTGTTTTGGCACGCGCCTGCTGCACGTTCGCGCCGCCGCTACGTGTTTATTGTTTCTCCGCGCGCTCCATTTCTAGCTGAGTACAACAGTTGTGTTCGTTTTCAGTTTCTTTTTTTTGTTCTTCTCTCTAGAAACACACACGTGATGCACGTGTGTGTTTCGCCACTTCGCTTCCATGGTTGCCCAGCCTTTTCCTTACACCCGAAGTGTCATCCGCCTTAGCTGATGGCGTTTGTTTACAACAGCCTTGCATGCATGCCTTTGTCTCTTAAGGCCAGGTCCGTAGCCAGGGGGTCCCCAGGGGACACCCCCCCCCCCCCCCCAAATTTTGATGGAGGGGGTGTGCGTTTTACCGAAAAAAATAATGTTTTTCCCAAAATGTCAAGGCCTTCAGCAAGTGCACCCACCCCCCCTCCTCCGAAAAAAATTCCTGGCTACGGGCATGCTTAAGGCGCCAACGCAGACAAACACGTGCGGCGTAACTTAACAAGCCTTGAATTGAAACAAGGTGAGACGTGCAAACACGGATATACCAGAGAAGAAAACAGGACAACGCAAGTCCATCTATAGCTAGCTGAACTTTCTGGTGACACTCGGTATAAAAATCTGTATATACTCTTGAGCTGATGCATAGTCACGAAAGCGAAATAAACTTTCTGCGTAACACTTTTCAGCGCAGCGTATAGCAGGCAGGCTAATGCACCAACGCGTTCTTTTTTTTTTTTTTTTTCGTACGATGTCAGTTCTACTGGAAACTGAAGCAGCTGGACGAGTGCTCCACGCTCTAGTAACGAATGGGAAATATTAAGTGGGGAGACAACCAAACTCGATATTACTGGAATTTTCAAGGAGGCGCCATGGTTTCTTTTGCGCACGCGTTCTCGAGAAAAAAAGGCCCTCGGGCATGCTGTACGCGAAACGAGTGCGTCCTGTTCAAATATGATAGCAGCCGTGTCTAACCGAGGCCGCAAGAACATCTAGGTCCTCGGCATCAGCCATAAACACCGTGAAAAGTAGGCTGCCAAGGTAACCACCGCAGCTACGGGTTCGCGGGCAAAAATTAATGCCGCCTGCTGCCCGAAATTAGACACGCTCGCGTGCGGGCCTCGGGGGAGAGCTATTAGCTCTAATTGTTTTCCCAACGGGCATTACTCGTGCGCTTGCGATTCGAACCTACAACGAGCACTATACGATCCACAAAATGGGCCCCCCCACTGCGCCAATTCTTCGTGCCAAAAGACTAAACCGTTCACGGTATGTATTCGAATGCCTCGTTTTCCTCTCCAGTGAGTCTGGTATGAGCGCATTTCTTAAGTTTCTTCTCCGTGTTACCTGCATGGCCGCTTCTGCCGCGGCATGAATTTCTAATCATTTACGAGGACGAAGTTTCTAGCGCTCGAAGACACGCTTGAACGAGCTCCGCGCGTTTCGTTGCCGTGTTTTCTCGAACATACCTGCGCGCAACGACAAACACCGCACGTTGTGTGCGGATTATGTGAAAGGCTATCCGTGCATTCACTAACGATGGGCATATAGGTTCAAAGTTTTCTTAATAATCCGCAGTTTCAGACAGAAGGGAAGAATGTTATACGCTTACGCGTTGACATTGCGGGGTGGCAGGCACCCCTTTCTTGTTATATTCACGTTCGTTGTCCATTCTGTAAAAGGCCGGAGGTCTGCCGTCTATGTACCACGAATCCCCGGTCGAAGAAAGCCCATGTATGCGAAAGTATTTGGGGTACTGAAGGTTGTAAGGTAACATTTTTTTACACCTTCAATATCCAATCAACAATTTTTATAAACTTCCACACGCAGAAAACACACATTTGCATCCTTGATACCGCACCTGTTTAGGACTTGATCCTTCCAGTTATTAATGGTTATTCCGCTTTTCGTTCATGTGCGGTTTCCTGTGTCAATAGACATCGCGTTTTATTTTAAAAAATAAAAAAAGGCACAGACACAAAAAATAGAACCAAAAGTAGCACAAAGCCGCATCACTCCTACACGCGCATTAGCACAGGAAAGTGGGATCTTCATGTTTACTTCAGTGTTCAGTGACCCACCAGTAGGAATTAAGCAAAGTATTGCATGCTAGAGATTATCCGGTTTGTTACGAATGAGCTAAGGCCTTTGATGAAATGCTCGAGATGGTAGCCTGGCCATTCGCCTGACATGCTACTCCAGGTGCTGGGTGATGATTATGATATATACACTGATAATCACATAAAACACACACAAACACCCACCCACACAAACACACACACACACACACACACACACACACACACACACACACACACACACACACGCACGCACGCACGCACGCACACACACACACACACACACACACACACACACACACACACACACACGCACGCACGCACGCACGCACGCACGCACGCACTACACTACACTACACTACACTACACTACACTACACTGTTTCAACTTTTCGATCGTTTAGGCTCGTGGCCAGCTAAGAAAGACAACAGCACTTTCGTGGCGCGTAACGCACAAATGGTACTTTGCCGTGGGCCCACAATTCGATACCATTCCATCGCGGCATGGTTTAATACTGTGCTTCATTTACTCTTTATAAAATGTCTCAGTAGGAAAGGTTGGCAACATCCACAATGACCACTTTGTGGCGCAGTAACGTTTCTTCGCCGATATTCTGTCAGCGTTGGAGAGACACCAGAAATGTGAACGACAACCGCTGTTTTGGAAAGCTGTTTTGGGCGATTCTCCTAAAATCGCCTCATGAGGTATGATTACCATCTGCCTGATTACCTCCACTGCAGGGCAAAGGCCTCTGCCATGTTCCGCCAGTCAACCCGGTCCTATGCTTGCGGCGGCCGCGTTATAACCGCGAACTTCTTGATCTCATCTGCCCAACTAACTTTCTGTCTCCCCCTCGCAGGCTTGCCTTCCCGTGGAATCCATTCTGTAACTCTCAGTGGCCAGCGGTTATGCTAAATGCCCGGCCCATGCCCATTTCTTCTCGATTTCGACTAAGATATCCTTAACACCAGTTTGTTCGCTGACCCACTCGGCTCTGTTCTTGTCCGTTACGCTTACACCTATCATTTTCCTTTCCATGGCTCGCTGAGTCGTCCTCAATTTAAGTTGAATCTTTTTAATGCCCGTTACTTTACATTTCTACTCCGAAGCGAGAATACAATGTTTTCACAAACTTCTGCTAAAGTATAGGTGGTTAAAACTCAGCACCAAGTGCGCCTTATAACCGGAGAACCACGGTACACTCGCGAGATCGCTGTTTGCGAGAAAAGAAGCGGTGTGTAACGCTGCTCTCTTGAGAGAGACGGAGCAAAACCGTCGCGCTCGACTTGGCACCGACGTTGTTTTCGTTGAGGCTGCACTGCTACGAGTTGTTTGTCGACGTCTTACGTAACGGACGAGACAGGGCGCATGTCGTGCGACGCTGGCGGCGCGCTTTCTGAGAGCGGCTTTTCTCCTGAGGGCCCTCGTTTGTACACTGTCGACCTGTTGTTGTCGTTCGTACGGGGCGAATTTTTCCTCGCACGCTTAGCTCATGCGCGGTGCTCACATTTGAGTTAATGTAATGAAGAAGCGCACCCTGCAGGGCACCGCAGCCGCAACGTCAGCGCTACGCAGGACAGGCTCGTGCTGGACGTTGCTGCTTGCGCTGGCAGGGTCTATGCCATGAAGGAAAGGAAAATAAAGGAGGGAGGATTACGTCATGCAGACAGCCTTAGCAAGCCAACCCGTTTTGAAGCCAGCAGCATTGGCCTAACAGTGACTTTTTGCGTCAATTGAGATAACGCAAGAAATGAGAGCTGCCGAGCGGTTATGGCGCCCGGTAGCTTTCAATCGATTATGACATGTGGGGTTTTACGTTCCAAAACCACGATCAGCTTTTAATTCGAAGCGCGCTTGTTCGGCGCAGATCGGCCGACTCACGGAGGTGGTTCAAAAACAGAACTCCACCGGTAGTACTGAAACCTACCGCGTGCTCTGACGTTTTGATCACGTGTTGGGCCGACACGGTAGGCTTCAATCGCGTGACGCAATGCTCCCTCCTTTCAGTTTTCCTTCCTTCATGGTCTACGCTCCTACACGATCACGTCTTCCAGTTCCTGTTGTCGATGCCGTGCCTCAGCTCTTTATTATTATTGATATAGAGGTGCTGGGTATTATAGTTAACATGGTTATGGTTAACATAAGCATGGCTATAGTAATTTTTGTTAACATTGCAGCATCAACACCCTAAGGCTGCTGACAAAGGGAATCGCACGTGCATTTGCATATGATGCAGGAAACTGCACTATTAAAACATTTCCGAGCTTCTCTTGCACTATCGCTAGGATGACTCGAAGGCGAAAACCTGAGTGCGGACGCATTAAAGCCTCAAACGTTCCCGGAAGAATGAATGAATGACAAACTTTATTCTGGCAAAGGAGGAAGTTTTGTGTCCCCTCCTGCAGAAGGCGGAACCCTCAGTCCAGGGCCCCTGTGGCCTTTGCCATCTTGCGAGCTCTGTCGATCAGCTTGAGCTGTTCTCCGGGCTTCGAGCACGACAGCGCAGCCATCCACTGCTCCGGCGTTGGTGTGTTGTTTATTGGCACCACCTTTGAGTGTTGGTCAGGCCCATGTGACGTGATAAAGCGCTGGGTGTTCTCCGCATAGTGGCCATTTGTTGTCATATGTTGCCGGATAGATTTTGCTTAGACTCAGATTTGGATAATAGTCGCACCTCATTTCGCGATTGCAGCTGAGGCTCCTCTGGCGTTGCATACTATTTCGGACTGCCCTACAATCCACTAGGTCTTCCATAGCGCGACCTTTCTGCGTTACTTCCATAGCCGTTGAAGGAAAGAAGTTGAAATTTGAGGGCTCGATTTTCTTTGTTAGACACAATATTAATGAGAAAGTAACAGGACAATGATGCCAAGGAAAGTATAGTGGATGTTATTTGTAGTAATTGTAATGCAAATGTGAAGAAAGAAAAGTGGACGACACGATAGCTTCCCGCTGGCAGGGACCCAACCTGCGAACCTTCGAAAACGCATCCGATGCCCTACCAACTGAGCTACAGCGGCGGTCATCCCCCCCGTCCACTTTATGGGGTACATATGTGCATTTAAACCTGGGAGTGTTGTCAGCGCCGCTAGTAGCCATGACGGCGAGTGTGGAACACACGTGTGGAACTAACAGACAGTGATGTTGGCGTCACGTAGCACGTGACGCCAACATCACTGTCTGTTAGTTCTCATTCCATAGCCGTTGGCTAAGCCGAGTCACTCGAACGTCGCAAAGACGAAGTGCAATCGCAGCTCGCGCAGCTCAAGCCCACGCTTGAGAGGTCCCGTGTCAGCATTTTTGTGTGATTTCTAGTAGACGCAGGCTTTTCGCTCAAGGCCACTTTCACAAGAGATTCATGAGGCTTTCGCCTTAATAATTGAAAGACGCATGCCCTGCACAGGTGCAGGTCAACAAGCAATTACAGGGTGTTTTTTCTTCGCCGAGCGTATACAAAAAATATTCAGGATATTAAATGTGTGAATGTTTGTACCTTGTAACCTTCAGTATCCTGACTTCTTCCAATGACGCGTCACAACAAAAAACCATTTCACCTTCATTGCCTCAAATAGTTTTGAACGCAAGGTTCTATTCGACTAAGATCCACGGTAAATATACGACTGATCTTAGGGGCTATTACAGGATTACAGGATGAAACCTTGACAGAGTTGCTGTTTTCTATATTTTTAATACTTTTGTTTTTTTGTGCACTGCTGTTCGTGCTCGCTCGACCGTTACATTGTGTAAAGACTGCTGTTTACGCGCGGGCTTATTTTCCGCTGAACAGATGCTTCCTCGTGTCGGCGCATGTGCCATATTTACACGATCGGAAGTCGATTCGAATGTAGTTCGACCCCCCTAAAATCGCACGACAAAAAAAAAATAAATAAAGAGAGAGAGAGAGAGGGAACGAAAGAAAAGGTGGAAGTGTACACTAGCCGTGTAAAGCTTAAAACAACGGCAAAGCTGGTTAATATTAGGGGCTTAACGTGGCCTTCTTGGCTGACGCTAGTGTCTTTTCTTGGCGTAGACCAAGTAGAGTCGAACCACAGCCTGTCACAGACCATGCAAAAACGTCCAAACTCCAGCGCCAGAACTAAGGTGCAAAGCTGGCTGTGGCATACTCGATGCGGCGGCTGCGCGGACTGTCTCCGTCGGTGGGCGCGGCTGATAAGCAACGGCGCGGCGGGTTCTATGCGGGCACCCGACGTTTTACGTCGATCTTTAAGAGCTTCGTTCTTAAAAAAAGAACGTGTGAGCGCATTTCAGAAAGGACACTTATTCACGTAACCGCTAGACAAACTATACAAGCTCACTCTTCATTTCACTTGATGAACTTTGATGCCCATGCCCTGCTGGCCTTGAACTGCGTCCTCGGCACTCCCGTTTCCGATACGAAGACGCAGGTTTCTTGCTTGAAAAATTCGCGTACCATCAAGACAGGACAGGAGAGAGAAGTGCATGACAGGACGGGTGCTGACTCCATATTTGGAGTCAGCACCCGTCTTGTCATGCACTTCTTTTTCTTGTCCTTGTAAAAAGTAATTGCTGTAATATTTGCATTAGGAAGTATCGACAACTAGCCCCGCAACGTATCTGTAAAGTTGGAAAAAAAAAAAAAACGCGAATTCCGGGGTGCAAAAATGGCCTCACTGCAGTGCTTCACAGCTATGCAGAAAAGCTAGCTTTGCGACAATAAGCGGGTGTTATTTTTAGAATATTTTCCACGAATCGTTACGGGTTACGCACGACAAATACGGTATATGTTACAGGTAGATTGGGAATGCAAACATAATGTCGCAATCATGCCACAAGCGTTGATGCTTTCTCGTTTGTCGCGCCGTAACGGGTGGTAGTATAGTTTCTGTTTCGATTCTATTTACGCGAGCTATTGCTATTCAATTCAAATAGTTTAACTATAGCGCTACCGTTGTATGACGTCAGCACGTCGTTCAATCAGCTTCATCTACCATGCTGGACCTCTGGTACTCAAACAGTACCACGCATTCACACTGAAAGAATGCGCTACTGCTGCTAACAGTTGAGCAACTGCCGCTGTCTTTGAACCGTAGGCTTAGTCCTTGAAGTTATGGTGGCTTGCTTCGAACAAGGCTCGCTGTTCTTCTCCGAAGTAATCACTCATTCCGGGCGGTGTCCTCGACGGAGCGCTTCGGGGCCAAGATGGACTGGCCTATTTGTGAGAACCGCGCTCAGGAAACAAATATACAACGCAACTAAAGAATGCGTATATAAACGTAATTGTTCTTCGAGTCGAGATCTACAAATAATAAGGCTTAAATGATGCTCCAAAACCACCATTACGGCCACGACTTGAGCTGACTAGAAATACGCAAGCAAGTGAACGGGGAGACAGCCGTTGCCGTACATCAGTGGGTACATCAACGCACGCGTGAGGAGAAAGGTATGTGTTCGGCTTCCACAGGCGGCAATATGTATTTTCATCCTTCAAGAACACTAAGTTTCCTCCACGCTACCCTTGGCTTTATAGTTCCGACCTAGTCTACTTGCTCATTGCTGATTTATGACAATTTATGACACTCTCTATCATATCCTGCTAACGTTATGATGGAAATCAGTGGAGCCTGTCCCTCTTAAGTTACGTCATGCCCACCAGCATATGACGCATTCGTTTCAAGAGATGTGGCAGCCTTGACCATTGCCTACGTTGCAAAAGAGGCCGTTTCTGAATCACCGCTGAGCTATACGGTGAGCCATATCATATCAAAAGTTTCGGCGCTCGCAAGCGTTCATCACTGGTCGTCAACGCTTTGCTTATTTACAACGGTGAAGGCCACTCTCCGGGATCAAGAGAATTGATCTGCGCGCCTAGGCTTGTGAAATCGGCATTCCGTCCGCTTAGTTTGAAGGCCTTCTCTTAGAAGACGCCCGGATAGCTTACACTACGAACAAGGGTTTTCATTACTCTCCGAGAAGTCATTGTTTACGTTGCGACGGGGTGGCTCCCGTCTCTCGGAAGTCAGTCCGCGTCACTCGAGCGATTTGAGACTTCGACGCGACGCTCGCGCGCTGCTGGATACTGTCGTCGTCGAGCGAAGGAGCGAGACTGAAGCGTCGCGACGACGCGACCCTGGCCTGGATTTCAGGGGCTCTGACATTTGAAGGAAGGATGCGCGCCCACCACCCGGGCGCCTGTGGCGAGGCGACGCGAGTGCTCGGGACGTCGAGAAGATCGAGAGAACACAGCGCGCGTGTCATGTCGTGATAAACGGGGTCGCTTTGTGCTTGCGTGCGTCGATTGGGTTACTCGAAGAGTGCGAGCGGCGCTCAGTCGAACGACGTCGCACCGAGTGAAGGGGGGTACGGCGAACGCGGCGACGTGGACCAGTGCGCCTGCTGGGGACTGGTGGGAGGGATTGGAAACTTGACGCGGCGTGGCGTTGGCAGAGAGAGGGTTGTAGGTGTCATCGTGGCTTGATTCACTCGAGCGTGTGTCACGGTCGGTTGGTTGCGCGAGAGATGACGAGTAAGCGAAAGCAGCGGCTTGACTATTACGATCGTAACGCCAACATTACACAACCGTTCCATCGTCGCTACAAAGCTCTGAAGTTTTGTTGCGTAGTTATGGCGACACCATACTTCTGATTATATATCGTGGAAGCATACTAAAAGGGGAGATAATTGCCTTCAACAGAAGCTGACGGTGACAGCTTCCTTTCATAAAATGCTGCCTCTGGAGACATTGTTTGACAAAAGCTTTTTACTTTCCTTTCCCTTCCCTTTACTTTCCTACCCCTTACCGATACCACACTGTACATAGCTATGCCAACTCTCATTTTTTTTCTGTGTTTTTTTTTATGTGTCTGTCTTTCTATCTATTTCGCTCTGTGGTTATTTCTTTCTCTTTGGTCATATCTTCTTCTCTCTTTGTTCCCTTTATTCCAATCCCTTTCTTTCTTCTCTTTCTATTTCTTTATTTCTCTCTGTGTGTACTCGTTCTCACCTCCTCCTTTCCCCTCTCCCTCACATATGTCCTCCTCACCTTCACTTCCCTTTCCCACGTCCGTGCTATACTACACAAGGCTATGCTGTGCTCTGCCAGCACGCCTGCATAGCCGAGTGGCCTGCATAGCCGCCTTCAGATTGTGGGGCGCGGGTTTTATTCTCGCATCGCCAAGATATTTTCTTCCTTAAAATGTACTTGTGGGCTAGTTGGTTGGTCGATAGAGGCAGCGCGCACCGGGTTGAGACATACACGAAACACAAAAGGACGACACAGCGCTTGTGTCGTCCTTTTGTGTTTCGTATGTGTCTTAACCCGGTGCGCGCGCTGCCGTTTTATCGTAATATTTTCTTCGCCAGAATTTCTATCTTTCGGTATCTCTCTTTCTCTCTCTCTCTCTGTGCTCGTTTTCTCGCCCATGAGAGTTATAGCAGCCCGCGCCGGACAAATCGGCGCACGTTTTCTGGGAGCGAAGCAGAAGAGGAAGGCAATGAAGAAGAGGGCGAACCAGAGTGCGTGCCAGTTCATGATGATGATCATTTTCCATCTACGACACGAGGGCAAACTTCGACCATAACAGCTCTGCTGCAGTAATTCAAGGATGCGCTCGCGTGATTATCGTGCATTATCTACACACTGCTTCTTCGAAATAAAATTCAGATGCGAGACGGCGCGTTTTCTTGACTTTTCCTTTCACTGTTCCCTTGTCGCCCGCGCTGCTTACTCCCTTCTGTAGATGTACTAAAACCATAGGCGTGCGGAAAGGGGGTAGGGGGGAGAGGAGAAGACCCCCCCCCCCTTGTTACCTAAGGGAGGGGGGCACAAAATCTGCTATACATTGACTTAGTAGGGGGGGGGGGGGCGCTGCGGTGATCCCCCCGATGTATAGAACCCTGCGCACGCCAATGACTAAACCCCAGCCAATTATTTTATTAGATTATTCCTGTCTATAGTTCAAGCGTGGGACTGGACAAGATATTAGCGCCATGTTTCATAAAATGCTGCCAACGGCAAAACGTGAAAGACGTATGAGCTGACTGGCAGCAGTTTGTTTTCGCGTCTCTCTCCATAACGGGAAGCGCAGACCAATATGATCCCGCGTCTCATGGCGGCCCCTGGTGGGAGAAGCCGCTCTTGACGAATGCCAGACCGTCGAGTAAACGGACCGGGGTTGAGCGGCAGTTGTTTAGGGCTGCAATCTGTCGCACGCAGGCCTGCAGCATATGCAGAATAGGCGCATCCACTATGTACGCATCTGTGCGGGCCATTCGAGACTGCGCGTGCCTTCCTTCTTCGCTTGCGAGAGCGCTCGTTCTCCATAATCACCGAACGATGTTACGGCCACCACGGTGTTCTGGCGGTTATGGTACTCCAATGCTGACCCGTAGGTCGCGGGATCGAATCGCGGCCGTGGCTGGGGCATTTCGACAGAGCCGAAATGCTAGAGGACCGTGTAGTTAGATTTTGTTGCACGTTAAAGAACAACCAAATGGACGAAATTTCCGGAATCCTCCGCTACGGCGTCCCTAATACAACGGCGTACCTCGTGGTTTTGGCACGGAAATCCCCAAATATTATTTTATGTGCCAAAACCACGGATATGAATATGAGGCACGCTGTAGTAGGGGGGAATCCGTATTAATTTCCACCACACTCTAAAACAAAAGAAAGAAAGTCCTTTTGACTCCTTTCGGAGAGTCCTGACTACCACGTATGTGAGTCTCTCTAAAGAGGCACGTCAACTCTCTTTTGGGGGGTCACTGTACTCTCTTCTTCTGAGAGTCGCGTGACCTACAAGAGAGTTAACGTGCCTCTTTAGAGAGAGTCGTATGCGTGGCTAGTCAGGACTCTCCGAAAGGAGTCAAAAGGACTTTCTTTCTTTTTTCTTTTTTTTTGAGTGAACCTGGGGTTCTCAGACGTGCACCTAAATCTAAGCACACGGGTATTCCTTTGCATTTCGCCCCCACATAGAAATGCGGCCGCCGTGAAGCTACACCACTGCGGGTGTTTATTAAGCATACAAAACATGAATCTCTTGCTCCCACCTCCCCCCCCCCCCCCAAAAAAAAAAAGGAAAAATAAAGAAAGAAAATGAATGCGGGAAGATTCCGGATGATGACTTCAGTTTCCTAGCTCGGCAAACAGCACGTAGTCGCAGGCTAGAAACACGCATTCCGGGGCGACCTCTCCTCCTATCTGTTCATTAAATATCATCTTCTTTCCCGCGAATTGTCACCTTAGCCATGTCTACACGGGCCTTCATTATTTCTCTTGTAGTAAAAGGAAAGTGCAGCATCGCATACGCAATGTGTCCCTTCAATAATTTTAACAGCAATCCGTCGTACAGTATATACCTGCAGCGTTCAAGCGCCAACCGGCTCGGCTTATCGCCACGCTTCCGCGTTATTTATTCTTTGCAGCCCTAGCAGCGCGCATTGCTTTCACGAGGTGGGCGTTCCGTATGCGTAGCTCATTGTCCACCTTCCCAGACGCGATCCGGCTGCGTGAGAATGACCCCCCAGGTTGGCCACCTCTCCTGGAGCGCGTGGCGCTCGGTCAACGCTCCTGACCCGCTGTGCGCCGTTGCTCGCGCACCGACTAGTCCCAGCATTCCGGGCAGGCGTTCAATGCGAGCGTGGGACACCAGACACAGTGCGCGGAGCAGCGCCTACGCATGCGCTTCTCGTCAAGGTTAATCACGCCGACAGCGAATTGCGCGCACTGTTACATCCGGACATGCACGCGCCGTCGAGAGGCCTGCGGTCCGTCCGTTCCGGTCTTATCCCGTCGTTCGTGCCGCGTCTGGCAGGCCGATCACTCCGTGTGATGTGCATACGGCGGATGTATACTTCTGTGCAGTGTAACGAGAGCGCTCGCCGTGGCCGATCGAATTGCAAGACGGTTGTTCTGGGCGTCACTGGGCGTTCACCACCTTCTTTGTCTTCTAAGCTGTCAACGTGCACTCTCTACTGTGCTGTTTAGAAATGGAAACAGGCCCTCTGTCGCTCTTGCATCACTGTGATGTTCAATGAATTTATCATCGGTTAATCAGTACAGTGAGTTTTTTCCTTGTTTAAAATAAATGTTTTTTTTTTCGCTGCCTAACAAATATGAAGCCTCATGAGCAACAAGGGCCTTAGTTAAATCAGAATCATTCGTAATCGTCACTCAAAAGATTACTTGAGTGAACTGTCCTTCAAGAGACGAATGAGGTTTAGGTGTGAGGTCTAAAATAGAACCGCCAATTAGGGTTGAACTTCGTAGAGAAAAAGAAGCTAATAGACCTGCTCGCGACTTTTTCTTTAGACAGTTCATGAGGTTTATGGAATCAATACGATATATAGAACAAGTTAGAATAATCTACTGGAAGTCTATGGACAATCCACTGCCTAACTCTAATATTTGAAGACAATGCCGTTCTGACGAAAAAATTGGGACGATCTCGAAGGCAATACAGTCTAACATATGTTTTTTATTTACATAGGCCTCGTCTTAATAGATCCCTTCTATGCCAGTTTGGTCGGGGAGCCTGCCGTGCGCGCGGTAGGCTCCCCGACGCGCAGTGCTCGGAGGCAGCTTTGCAGCCGCTGTACCAGTTGTCACGTGATCATAGAGGGCGGTGGCGAGCTTTGGGCTGGGCGGAGCCTACGCGCCGCGACGTCACTATAAGCGCCTCAGTATGTCGACGGCGCCTACCCCTGTTTACACGCATGGAATAGGGCCACACGGATGTCCGCTCCTCTGTGTTGGCTAAATGATGGTTAGTCTTCGCTATCCTATGGCTTGCGCTGGCTAAAGGTGACCAGATAATCCCCAATGTTTGCTATCATCTGTTATAACGCCAACACTGTATTGATTCAGTCTCAATCCAATGACTGAGTCGCCCTACTAATCTTTTTAATGGGTAGCGCGCCCAATGTTTCTCTAAAGGGAGTTATCGAGGCAGTTGACAGGGGAGAAAAGGAATGCCCGCCCGTTCCCGGCATGTTCGCCACATTTGCAGTCGTCACGCACTACCGGCTACGCCTGCCAGGCACGGGGTCTATAAAAAGCGCGGCGCCGTCGGCGAGCCGTAATCGAACGCCGTCGACGTACGGGCAGCCATGTTTGCTCCGGTACGCACGCCGGCACAAAACATCCGGTCCTTTACCGATCGGTCGTCGCGCCGGTGTCGGTACCGACTACAAGGTCATGGTCTCTTTCTTTCTTTCTTTTTTGAGCATCGCGGCAGGCAAGTTTAACGCACCGTTGCGCCTATTAGAAACGCATGGCTTGTTGCCGAAGCGAACGGTATGCTCGCGCTCGTATATTGATCCAGGGTTCCTTTTGATCTCGCCGTATTACCAGTCAGCGTACCTGCCCGCTAGAGCGGAGTGCGGCGAAGATGTTTGCAGCACGCTGCCCCTGCCGGGAGAAAGCGCGCACTTTTCATTCAAACGCGGCGAGCATGCAACACGCAAGCATTATGGAATCTAGCTGTGTCATCATGTGGAGCGGTATGAGGCGCTCAACTATAGTTGGGTTACGATCGTGCTTTCACGTCTGTCCCAGCATATGAAAGGCCAACAAGAGTGATACGAAAAAGAAAAAATAATGACAGCAAAATGAGCCCCGTTTCATTGAGTCAGGTCGTCGTCCATCGGTGTACATGTGTACATGCATGTGGTGCTTTCTTTCAGAAATTGTCTCATTAAAATGGCTAAGTGGGCGAGTTGGTGATTCATGATGCTTGAAATGAAAGCGCGTAACATAGACAGAGACTTAGTACGACAATGACAAGCGGATACTACCAATTGAAAGTTTATTCAGAAAGCTGTGACATATGTGTACTGTAAGACAAAAGTTCCGTAGGAATATATAAGAGAACACAACGAAAAATATAACAAGCAACCGACAAAAAAAAATATAACTGCCACACCTTGCCAGTGTATATATGTCACACTTTCCGAATAAACTTTCAGGTTGGTAGCAAGCGCTTGTCCTTATCGTAATAAGTCCTTGTCTATGTTACGCGCTCGTATTTCAAGTATCGTGTCTCATTAGCCTGCGATCAGTGATTTTTCGAATGGCTATTTTGCAGACACGAATAAAAGTGGTTCCATTCTTTTTGTTTAACTTTACGAAATCACAGTAGTTGTCAAACAGATTCAAGGTCATGCTTTACGTGGCGATAGAGAAAGAGAGAACAACAGATGAAAGGCATACTTCATTTCGTGTGTTTTGCAAAACCGCTTCAGATTGTGGCGTAGATGGAATCGATTTAAGAAAAGTTAGGGGAGATTAAACGCCCACACCGCTCTTTTGCTCTCTCTTGTAATTTCCCAATATCCGAAGTGCACTCAGCGTTATATCTACATACACAACCACCATGCACATCATTTCGCCCCGGTTTTCACTATTCCCATCACAGGCGCAGTCGACGCCTTTCTTGCTTGTTTTCTTCACTTCGGACTTTCAACAAACAGCAAACACCTGGCTACAAAGACGAGCTTGTTTCTTGACATTTCTAATCTTATTTGTCCACAGAATACTGTCTCTTTCTCCAGCGCGCGACCCGCGTTTTTCAAGCCGGAATCTGTTACCCGAACACCACTTGTCCATGACATTTTCGCAGACAAGCATCATAAAGCTGCCGTTGTATGGACTTACGACGTACTGGACGACGGCGCTACGTGACAGCATTGTGAACAAGAAAAGTGTACAGGCTATGAGGCGTCGAAATCGTTCTTTTGTACATGGTCAGTGACATTAATATTCGCTAAAGGAGTACTGAGACGAATTTGACAAATTTTCGTATTATTGCTCTAAATAAAAACACTGGTGTCGAGAGCCCTAAAAAAAAAATAATAATAATAAAAGAAACATCGTGGTGCCTCGGAACGAGTGGAATATCTTTTTAATACCGCTGCTTTAAAAAAAAACCACTTTCGGTTTCGATAGCGAGGGGGTCACTGTGTCACTGTGGACACGTCACTGTGTTTTTTCACAGTGACCGTGTCAACACAGTCTGACGTAGGTCTAAGGCACGTGGGGACTAAAACTCGTGACGTTCTAGTATCAGCCCTGTCATCTTCTGTGAGCTGCACGTGGTGCACGTAAATAACGATGCGTGGATTGGTCGTTCTGTGACACAGACAGCGATTTTCGGCCGCATGCAGGACGCAGAGTTCGCAAACCCTAGCGAACTGTGTTGACTCCTCATGATAATGTCCATTGCGGCGGGACTGGCTTGCAGCTGCTTGGCGACCAAAACTTTAAAAAACAAACTAAATTATCTCACACGAGTTTTCTGGCTCCGGTCTAAGGAGAGCGTTAACACTGCATGCCAACGAAACAAAAGGCATGTTCCCTTTTTTCGATGCCTTAAAATCGTGTCAGTCAGTACTCCTTTGAAGTGCAGCGTGGTATACTTGACCAGACGAGTTTTCGTCAAATGCTTTAGGCATGTTCCTTCGTAGAGCGTAGAAGTCCACGGCTTGGGCCTCGGATAGATCGAACAGAAATGTATGTGTTTAGCACTATGTATGTACTCAGCATTATGTTTAGCAGCTGCGCCTGTTCGAGTGTCTGTGCAGCCTGCGAAGTTATGTCCGCAGTTTGCGATGCGCGACCAAGTGCCGTGTCCTTTGCATTCTGTGCAGACGTTGCGTCCATTGCGTAAATCCTCCATTTTTCATTGCGACATTGCTGTGTGCGTCGATGCGTGCCAAGTTCTTCCGCTTGGTTTGCATCTTGTCGTGATCGAGGACGATGCCCCCCGTTTTCGTTTCGCAGTGTCCCTGCATCTCGAAAGTAGCGTTCGCTCTTGGTACACGTGTTTGGTGTACAGGACGCTGCTTTCCCCGAAAGTGACTAAGACAGTACTGTCTAGCGTACGCGTGCGCATATAGGTGTGCGCAAGGAGTGGGTTGGGGAGGAGGGGGAGTCACATAAAGTCACCTAAAGGAGGGGACCTGTTACGTCATTAATGACGCTACAGTTCCTACTTACTAAAACAATTGCTTAAAGATCAGAGCTATGGCCAAGCAGATTTTTCGACCCTAACGACGGCCGAAAGGCCCTTGTTGTTGCGTTCCAAGAACTTTTTACTTTCATCTTCGAAGTGGTCATAGCACGGTCACCCACCAAGTCGCTGTTTTCAACGTAAAATAGGAGTAGAGGGACTTTTGACCCTAAACACATATGAAAAATGGACTGTAAAATAATATTTCATTCCAAATGAGCCCTAGAAGTCGTCGGCTATATAAACCCGCCCACTGCCGGCTTCCGCCATTTTGCCATGGCGTGTGTGACGTCATGTTCTCCATGGAGTGGAGCCGTCGTCTTCTACCCAAGTTTCAGCCGCTGCAAATCGTTCATTTTGTAATGCCAAGCGGCAGAAAGCTAAAAATAGCACCATCTTACGCGTAGCTGACCACGAAACAAAGTCGCTGGGCGGAATACAGACGCTCGCAAAGCAAGCGGCTTGTCACATCGCGGCTCGCGAGTGCGCCAGTGTTGTCAGGCTCTCGGGCGCTGCTCGCGCGTTTATTAAAATGTTCACAATGAATTAAGTGCTCGACCAAATCTGCCGAAATATCGCCAGCTTGTTTGTGAACACCAAGGAATAAACCCACATAACACAGATTATGAGCGAAAATTGGGTGTCATGACACTTTTAATCTGGGAAAGCCACGAGGGACCAAAGGTATAGTCCATTGAGAAGCAGTCATAGCTTCGTTTTAATTTTTTTAATCCATTGCGAAACATGTTGCGCATAGACACTTCTTTCTTCTTTTTACATCTTTCTTTGCTCCTAAACTTTCTTTCTACTTTCATCTATATATTTTCTCGTTCGGCCCTCCGTCTTTCTTGGCAGTCATCGCTCTTTTTCAGCTTCGCACTGTCCATTGCAGCAACAGCCGCGGCAGGCGGCGCTTCAAATGTACCCCCGCTCGTACGTTTTTCATTCGTTTTCTTCTATAATTATCCGCACACGCGCCCACTGGGTTGCTTTCGCCGCCACGCATCCTGCAGGCAGCCGCCGCCAGTTGAAGGCAGCTCGCCAGAAAAGCATTTCGTGACGCGCGCGAGCTTTCTGGCCACACAAGCTGGAAGCGAGCGTAATGGCGCTGTTGGCAGTGTTGTCGACCTCCGTGAAAGAGTGTGCACCTCGCGTCATGTCTCTAAAGTACTCGTAACTTTAAGTAATAATTGGAAATTATTTTCATCTGTGTTCGTCGTGTTTCTATGAGGCATTGCACGCTCTATGTTACACATACGCCTTACAGGGGTAACCATTGAAAACAACTGACAATTACGCCAAGAAAGCCATTTGGGATATTATTTGTAGTTTTTCTAACTGTGGTGTACTGATTATGACCAAAAATTCAAAGGAATTTAATTGCACGAAAAATCGCCCTCTCCGTTGGCGGGATCAGAACCCATAACCTTCGAATTACGCGCATGTTGGTTCGTCTGTTGCTTTACTGGTTGTGTCAAGCAAAAAAAAAAAAAAAGCGAGCCCCTTGAACAATTCCCCTTGTTTCTTGCCTGACTGAAGTAGTCACTACGAAACTGTTAGGTGCGAAGCACCTCAGCGGCTAGGCTTGACGGCATCTCCTGTCATCACGGTGTGTCGTGTCGTCACGGTCCATCCATAAAAACGACTATGCGCCACAATGGGTAAATCCCGCTACTTGCTACCGGTCCACTAAAAGTGAAGAAGGCAACAGTTAGCCCAACAAATAGCCGACGACGTTAATGGAGCAGAAACACCCTTCCTTACATGCCGTAGGGAACTGAAACCAGGCACGTAGGGGGGGAGGGGGGGAGAGAAGAATATCTATCTATCTATCTATCTATCTATCTATCTATCTATCTATCTATCTATCTATCTATCTATCTATCTATCTATCTATCTATCTATCTATCTATCTATCTATCTATCTATCTATCTATTTTCGCGGGCACAATTCGACATCGACATATAGATATACAATATGATCAACTTTCTCTGTTTTTGCTACGCGCACACGTTAGCAGAGAACTTGTATAATCGGACAGTATGCCTCTCTAACGTAATAGTCCTTTGAATCCTCAACTAGTTTTTCGTCTAGACGGTGCTGTTAACGTTTCCAGACCTAGGGACAAGTACCTAGGTCTGGCATCACTGGCTGCCGGCTGTGGTCGAAGGCAACTCGCCAGCTTTCTCCGCTCGTGCGAGACCTCTCCGCCCAGCTTCTGTACAGCAGCGGCGGTGGCCAGAGGGAAGAAAAGGGGTGAGAGGGATCATCTCGCTTCGTCCGCGCCCCTTTGGCAGCGGCGGCCGGGCAACAAGCCGCGGGCCGACGGCAACGGGTGAGCGAGAAAGAAGCGCGAAAAAAGAGAGCCCTGGGATCCTGGCCGGCCCGAAGCCGACGCCGCCCGCGCCGGGTTTTACGTTTCATTTCGTGTCAAGAGTCGGGACCGGCCGGCTGGGCTGGGCTCGCGTTGCTCGCGGTGTTGTTGGGCGTCTCGCGCGGTTATACAGTGCACTTCCGTTGCTGCGGCTGCTCCACGGACGACGAGCGAAAACCCACATCAGTCACGCTTGGATTCAGTTGGCATCGAGTGTTTCCAATCGGCCCTGTTTGCGTCCGCTCCATTGTTTTGCTGCTCGTAAAGGTCGTGCTGAAGTAAACTAAATTTCGCTACTGTTCTCCCGTGTCTGGATTTCGAAGGAACAGCACAGCCACAACCTGCGCCGTCCTTACATTGGTCTACACTGTGTGAAGTGTTGAGGAACTCCATACGATACCCTGGTTGTGCCCAGTATCCACAACGGCGTTTAAATCTGAAGAAACATCGATACCGCTTAGTTGAAAACTAACGTGCTATACTGTTATACATTTAGAAGAACTCTCCCCCTTGGAATCGTACGAAGTATTCAAGAGCTGAGCCCTTCGTTTGTGCGCACGCATCTGTATACATTGTGAAGCCCGGACGAGCGGTGAACTTCAAAAATTTTCCCTCAAGTCTGGTAAACACCCGTGTTACTGATATAGACTTCCGCGGAACCAGAATCATACATTGGCTCTGCAGTACTGCTGGAAAGGAAAGCAACTGGCGTCTGATTGAAGGCCCTATATCGCCAGCAAGCGTGCCCTGCTCGTAGCGACTACGTGCAAGCGGAGTTAATGCATTCATTGCCGCCGTCCCTTCGATCGCAGCGGCTCGTGTCGGCGGCGTAGAGGAGAATCCTTCGAGACACGCGAGTGTTGTGGCCGGCCGCTAATGACCCCCAAAAGGCCATTAGTTCGTCTTCAAACGGTTTGGAATAACTAAAAGACAACGAGTTGCCTTCGGTGGAGTTCGAGAAGCCTCCCTCTCGCAAGTCAAGAAGCAGGCCTTTCGAAAGTGACTATTGCCTACGGACCTGGCAACCGGCGACACAAGTTCGAAGCATCTTTACTGCGTGTTCGCGTTTCTGCACTCCTGAATTGTGCCGGTTATAGTATTTTCATTCACTCGTCGATTGAAGCAACGCGCCGAGAGATCGTCCGAGTGCATCTGCGCGGCAAGGGAGTGCTGGAGAATCGCGCGCAAGCACGGGCAACATTGAAACAACGGTTTCTGTTCTACCTCATTGTGGGTTGATCACTCGGTGCCCGTAAGGTGGAAGCCGTGCGAAGGACGTGAGTATAACGCCGGCCGTTTTGGCCTCCTGGTTCCTAATTGCGCTTGTTTGGCTTCTTCGTATGTGTATTCTTTATAAAACTGCTATGACAGTCAGGCCCTTGTCGTCTTCGCAAACGAACACTGCGCCGAGGCGGACAAGCTTTGTCGCACCTAAAGTTACATTCAAATGAGTAATTAACAAAAGCGCATTAATTAACTTTTAAATTATTAACTTTGAGGCCGTTGCTTATATGGAAGAGTTGTAGGCTGTGAGAATTTGTGACATGCCATATTTTAAAAAATCGCAATAAAAGCACGTAATTTGAGATAATAATCACCGAAAATTAGGACCCCGATATAGACGAAACCGAAAGTGAGCGCACCGCGGGCGCGCAGGAAATTCGTCATCCCTGTTACATCAGACCGGAAGCTAGCACTTGAGAATTTTGGAAAAAACGGCGCGTAATACCCAAATGGAACCTCGTATTCGCGTTTGGTGTGTAGTGCTTATCTGTTTCTTTTGAGCTGTACCCAAGAAAACCGCACTTTCCACTTTTTCTTTCGCTCTACAGCTTAAAACTAGACGGCAGCCACTGCAGCGCTACTTCAGGCAGACGAGCGAACGAGTTCTTTGCACTTCTTTAGAGTTTAACAAAGATTGCTGCATACACCTTTACCCCTACACACCCCCCCCCCCCCCCACCCTCCTCGCCCCCTGTTTTGCAGGATGCACCCCCCCTACAAAAAAGTTCTGCGGACATCCTTGCGCGAGTGTGTTGTAAAAAGTGAATTGGTATCATTTGCAACGTTCAAACTGTTTCCGTTGTTTTCTTAAGCCGAGATTGCCAGTGCTGTGAGTCACGACTATATAGGGTTACGTACACACTCCGACCGTATACGACACCGTTTTTCCCTGTAAGAACACCTCTGCGTCAACGAGTCAGCGGCGTATACGAGGAATTCATGTCCACATAACAGCAACTCTCCTTTGACCGGAAAGGCTTTTATGTATATATCTTTGCTTTCACGCCTCAGCTTTGTAACTGGGCTTTTAGCTTGGCGTGCCGGTACGCCGTCTATTTAGCTTGACTCGTGCTTCCCGGAACTTCGCTTCTCGTTTCACCGGAGGCTTATCACGACCGGAGTGACAGCCCGCGGACGTTTGTAAACTCTCGCGTCCCTCTGTTTGGCGAGGTCGCATAGGATTTCGGCTCAGCGCCACGTTTCGTGTGTCGCGTATATGTAGGGCGTCGCAGCTAGCCCCTATCGCAGCTGCATATGTGAGCGCTATTTTTAAACGCTGAATGGTCCATTCGAGCCGTCGTGGTCGGTCTTTTGAACACTTCACACGCCTTGCACTCATGAAGCCATGCGGTATGAATACAATTGCGGATACGCACAGCTCGCGCTTGTTGAATAACGTCTCAGATGGAAGCCTGGTGAAACTTCGGTGCCATGGTTACAAGATAAGTGCACCGTTAAAGTCGTAATTGGCATGCGTTACATGCGATTGGCCTTGGCATTCACGGTTGGCATTGTTGTCCATCAGTTGGCATTGTTCGGCATCAGCGTTAAACCCTGATGAAGAGCAGGTGAGGCGTATTGAGGTGTGTTCGTGAATCGAAACCGATGTTTGCTCACCACAATGTTCCGCATTTGTTCACTTCAAAAAGCGTATTCCGTTATTGCAACCATCTGATTCATCGCGCAGTTCTTTTCCATGTGATATCCTCATATATGTAAGCTATTCGGATAACTTAGCCCGTTACGGACAAGGAAGACATTTATTCGTGCTTAAAGAGACACTAAAGAGAAAAAAAATTCCCGTATTAGTAAATTATCGTTTCATGAACTATAACCAAAGCCGGACACTTCCAGCGAAGATACGCTTGCAATAGGGTACGCATTTGGGCTGGTTCGTTCATGATTTCCAGCTTGAAACATGCAGTGATTGTTTGTAAATGAATTTTAAAGATTGTCTGCAAACGCCCACCCGGCTTCCCACAATTATTGGCAACATTGCGTGTGTGACGTGTTGGTTTGCCGGTCGACGGAAGTGACGCAGCCGATGGGTTCGCCAACTTTGGCCGCTACAGCGTATATTGTGCTGGACACAAGCTGACGGTGTTTGGCCGGCGCTTCGCTGGTTTGTTGTGCGATTTTCTGTTCTCTGTGGAGGAGCGTGTGATATTCCGCGCCGGCGGGACCAGCAAGCCTTGCGCGACTTCCGGTTCGTAACAAACTACTACGTCATACTTGGGCAGTACACTCGGTTGGGTTTCCGGTTTCGGTATTGCGCCTTTTTGCTTATTAAAAATTATTTTCGAATTTTCTGAGCATTTCAGCTATCGGGCGCGTGGCAAGAGTGTCTCAGGAACATAAAAAGCACCATTATCCTGACACGGTCAAAAAATCGCCGGAGTTGGCCTTTAAAGAGACACTAAAGAGAGAAAAAACATTCCCGTATTAGTAAAATATCGTTGCACGAGCAATAGCAAAGCCCAACGCTGTTTTCTACTGGAAAGATACGCTTGATAAGTCAGAAAATGCCGGTAAAAAATCGTGCGCGGGTGGCGACGCCAGTTTGAAGTTCCCGCACAAACTCGCTGTGACGGTGCATATTTTGACGGCGTCTGTTTGGTAGGGTCGAAGGTCGCGGGTTCGTATCCCGGCAGCGGCGGCCGCATTTCGGTGGAGACGAAATCCTAGAGGCTCGTGTACTAAGCGATTTCAGTGCACGCTAAAGGATCGCACGTGCTCGAAATTATCCGCAGTTCTCAGCTGCGGCATGGCTCATAATCATGTCCTGGTTTTGCCAAGTAGAAACCCAGCAATTATAAAACCTTCAAGGAAGCTTGCTTTCTAGAACAACGAGCGTTCTAGTTTCTGAACTATCGCTCTTTATTTCTTTTTCCAGATAAGACATGCCGGCTTCGTCGCAATGATTTTCTTTTCTTTGAAAAAAAAATTGCCAGGCCTGCGCGCAACGCGCAGCACATTCACAGCGAAAGCTGGAAGAGCGGCCTTTTTACAGCGAAAGCTGTTATGAGATCGCCACAAGGGTGCCGTAGTTGTCCGCCGCCGCCGCCGCCGGTGTCCGTAACCGCTATCGCACGAAATAAGAAAAAAGCTTTAAGAAAAAATGTTCAGGATGGAACGGGGTTCGAAGCTGGGTCCGCTCCGTGCCAGCCCAGTGTTCTACCGCTGAGCCACGCCTGTGCTCGAAAACCCGGCGCACAAAAACCCTATACAAGCACTATGTCGGGAAGGAACCGCGTTAAGATGCGCAATATAACGTGGCAGAAGAGTGAAACGACAACCAGGCGTCACAGAATACCATTTGTGTAACCACGCGTCACACAATATGAATTGCATTACGAGGGGGGTCGTTGAATGCTTCCAACCCATTACAAAGGGCTCAGCCATAACTTCTTCGTCGTCATCAGCCACCGAATCAATTAATGGAGTAGTGGGTACCTTGCAAGCGTACTTGTATTAGTAGCCCCAAGATAGACTGCAACGGGTTTTAGAAACGGTGCTCTCCCAGCTTTCGCTGTGACTGTGCTGCGCGTTCCGCGCAGGCCTGGCGGTTTTTAGGGACCTTTTTTAAACACCCTTGGGGCAACTATTACAGCTACACTTGCATGGCACCCACTACGCCATAAATCAGCAAAATTTTTGTGAAGTAGGGAAGCACCCACTACGCCATTATTCATTCTTCGGAGAATAGTGGTACCCGCTAGACACCTGCAAGGCATTATGTGCCCTTTGTTGATGCTGTGACTGATGACGATGAAGAATTATGGATGAGCCTTTTGTAATGGGTTGGAAAGCATTCAACGACCAACTCGTTAAGAATTTCGCATTGTGTAAGGCTTGGTTGTTATTTTACTGTTCTAAAACACTCTGCGTTCATTCCAAGGCGCTTCCATAATGCACCAGCAGACACAGACATAAAGACTCAGTGCACACCTTGTGTAAGCACCACAGCGGGTTTGACACGCTCTAATGCTTCAGGAATTCCACTTATGCGAACGCCCAAAGTTTGTTTGTGTTAAGCGGGAGGCGGTGATCGCAGAGGTGGTCTGGGTTTCGTTGGCTGTAATAAATGGCCATGCGGCATTTCCCCCCCAGTCGACTCATCGCTGTGCTAGGCGCATTCCAGCTCGCGGGCGATCTTAGTTTTAGTTTTAGCGTTTTTCTCACAATTCTTTTTTTCCTCGCAGCTGGTGTCCGTGGATTACGCATGCTTTCACGATCGGCGGAAACGCGCGTGTGTTATTGCTCAAGCCAGACGTGAATTTTTTTTCTTTCTTTGAAGAAACAAAAAATCCGTTCAGCTCTTACTGCCCTGGAAACGCTACTCTGTCGTTTATTCAAAACGCTAGAACTCTGCTCATAGCTTGGCTCAAAGTATAAAGACAGGTAGCCTAGATTTTATAGTTACTATGCCCAATTTAGGAGCATTCGCCCTTGTATAGCTACGATTTCTTTCTCGGTCTCATCATTTCATTTTCTTTTATTCCTACTGTATTTACTGTAACTTATTGTATTTTTTTCACTGTATTTATGTATAGTACTTATACATTTATGCTTGAGATAGACATGCGTAAATAATAATAAATTGGGCTTTTACGTGCCAAAACCGCGATATGATTATGAGGGACACGCCGTAGTGGAGGGTTGCGGAAATTTGGACCATCTCGTGTTGTTTAACGTGCACTGACATCGCACACTACACGGGCCTCTAACATTTCGCCTCCACCGAAAATGTGACCGCGGCAGCCGGGATCGAACCTGCGACCTTCGGGTCAGCAGCCGAGTCCCGTAACCACCGCGGTGGACGCAGACGTGCTGATTGTTGTGCAGTATTGTGCTCTGAGCGGGGACTGGTGCATTGCCAGGCATTCAGTTGCCTTTGTGCCACCCCCTTCCCGTTGAACCACTAGGTAAGAGACGCATATTTGAAGTGATGATAAATAAAGCTTCAAGCCATTATAGAGGCAAAAGCCTTATATGTATCATGCATGCGAACGTGATCTTCAGCAAAAAGCAGGCGTCGACTCGAAATTGTACAAAAAGTCACATGAGCGCGCTCGTTGCTCGAGCGACATTATTATGGCGGATGCCGTAGCGGAGGGCTCCGGAAATTTAACGCGCATCTAAATCTAAGTACACGATCCTGAAGCACTTCGCCTCCACGGCAACCGCGGCCGGTATTCGATCCCGCTACCTTCGCGTCAGCAGTCGAGCATTATAACCACTAGATCACCGTGGCGGGTGACGCACCGTCGCAAGATAAACACTAAGATGACCCGTTTGCAGAGAAAGAAAACTGCGCAACACATGCCTCCAGCACACGCGCTTACTACTTTTGTTCATCAGGGTTTGTTTCTCGGCATGCCAGTTTGCTTCGTGTTACGAACCTATTATGTTCGCTTCGCTCCTTTGTTCCATCCCTTAACGCTAACTAAACAGCTAACTACTATCGCTTGCCAAAACTCCGGCATCGTTTCAGATGCACCTAGTGATAAAAACTTTTTTCTTTTCCTCGCTTGCTGTAGCATATTTGCTCGAGAGAAAGCGCTAACGGTCGTGTCAACGCTGTTTTCGCGTATGTCGAGGCGCAGCACTTTCTCATGCATTTCCATTAGAGCGGCGCCGAGCACTTTGTAACCCGCGGCACTCCATCCCAGCCATGGCCTTTACGCGTCGTGTGCTCTCACGTGGGCGGTTCGCTCTGTCAACGCATTACGCGTTAATACGCCCGTCGCGCATTAATTATTCCGTTTCTTTTCCTTCGCCTTCTACTACCGCGAGCTCTGTTTGCGTTGCAGGCTCGGGGCAGCTGCTGCTTTCGTTGCCGCGTGCGCGCACGTTTCTCATCCGCCTCGAGCGCAAACGTAATCACGAAGATAATGAGGACGTGGCGCGGCACCCGCCGCTAGCAATGTTGTCACAGATCACAGAGATCTGGTACTAGATTTCTAGATCAATCAATATCATGAGAGAACTTAAAGGGGCCATGCCACCCAATTTTCACTAATAATTTGTGTTACGTGGGTTTTTACTGGGTGTTCACAAACAACTTGGCGAAATTCCAGCGCATTTCGTCGAGCACTTAACTTATAAAGAGCATTTTTATAAACACGCGAGCGGCCCGAGAGTCGGACAACCCTGGCGCACTCGCGAGTCGTGACGTAATAAGCCGTTTGCTTTGCGCGCTTCTGTATTCCGGCCAACGATTGTGTTTCGTGCTCAGCTGCGCGTACAATGGAGCTATTTCAGCTTTCTTCAGCTCGGCATTGAAACTTGAACGATTTGCAGCGGCTGAAACTTAGGTAGAAGACGACGGCTCCACTCTATGAAGCACATGACGTCACACACGCCATGGCAAAATGGCGGTCTCCGGCGGTGGGCGGCGTTTATAGCCGGCGACTTCTAGGGCTCATTTTGCAATAAAATATTCTTTTTGAAATCTATGTTTCATATGTGTACAGGGACAATAGACCCTGTACTTGTATTTTTCGATGAAAACCGCAATTTGGTGGGTAACCATGTCATGGCCCGTTTAAGCTTGTGAACACTGCCGAATTCTGCGATGTTGAATTCAACCGAATGACTCCAACGGGAAATTGCGCCAGTGAAAGCATAAGGGACGTTAATTGTTGTCGTTAACTGTAGCGCAGTAATCGAGAAGTAGATTGAAATCAAGTGGAAGAAAAATCACACCTTTCGTCGGGTGGGATCGGAACCCATAGTAAACCTTCGAGTTACGCGTCCGGTACTCTCGATTTGTTGTGGTTTCGGATTACGCCGGCGTAAAGGGTGATTTTTCGTGCACTTCAATGTATTTAAATTTACGTCACAATTACGACAACAATTAAAGCACCGTATGATTCATTTGGTTGTGTTCAACAAGATAACGAGCCCCACGAAAAAACTGCCTATATGATGCGCTGTTCAGTGCTAGTAGTATGCAAGTAACTACGTAAGTTCAAGTCACGTGACAGTGACTTTAGGAAGTAGTCCCGTTGTGGTTCTGGCAGTAGTGACGCTGGTAGAATGGTGAGAACCGCGTAGCGGCAAGGCGTAGATTAGACTCCACACCCCTAGTCACACGGTCCTACTATTGACGCTGGAGATATAGCAATACTTGCCGCAACCGCACTACCATGCTAGTGTGATTGTGTGGTGTGTTCTGGCGTCCCCACCGGAACCTGTTGAGGTGTGTTCTGGTGTCCCCACCTGAGCACACCACGCCATGCTGGTATCCACACTAGAACACACCGGGGCGGTCTGGTGTCAACACCAACACACATCAGATCATGCCACACCCACTCTGGTGGATTTTTTCAACTGCGTCATTCGTGACGTTTTTTCACAGGTAACGTGAACCAAGGTTGTTGAGGTGCAAACAAGACTCTCGGTAATTGTCGTGCCCAGTTACAGAGTGCGGGCGGAAACGCGTTACTAGGACACTTGTCTTGAAATTGAACGTCCGATCGCTCTGCAATGTTTCGTAATTCCGAAATTCTGGTATGATCCAGCCTGCAGCGCGTACCATTTGGTGAAACCAGCTTGCTCAGAATGGCCGATTGGGTGGGTCGATTATTTGTGATAGTTGAAGTACGAGCGCGCAACTACAGAGGGACACAAGAAGACAGCGACCTGTTTTCTTGCGTCCACGTGTAGTTATGCGCTCGTATTTCAAGTACAAGCTTGCAGTTGTATTCGTTCCTATTTAAGCGACCCTTTTTTTTTCTTTGTTCTTGCGGTTACATCGCTCCGAGCCGGTTCAGTGGCGAGTGTATACCTGAGATAAGAAGTGCGCAGTCGCCGATGAAATGCCCCGCGTTTCTCAGAAGTTGTTCACCCCGGGAGAGGTTCGTCTCGATCGCGTCGCAGTTTACTGACACACGCGGTCGCTCGTAATTAAGCGAAGCCGCGCTCGCTTATCTACGCAGTCGTCTCGTATTCCCGGTTGTCGTAAACCGCCTCGCCTTGTAGGGCCTTTCCTCGGGAAATGCACTCACCGGGTGCATACCTTACGGAAATATTTCGCCACACTAGCTGCCATGGCTCGGTGACATATATGTCGGCGCTGCTAAGCAGGAGGACGCGGGTGCGATACCCAGTCACGATGGCGCATTTTGATGGAGCACTCTAAGGTAAAAGAAGAGTCCATCGACTCTCTTTTTCTTTCTTTCCTTTTTTTTTTTTTTTTGCGAGTTCTGACTTGCCAAGGATATGACTCTCTTTAAAGAAACACCTGAACTATATTTGGAGGAAGGAATGCTCTCGTCGGAGTGGTTGGACCCAAATGAGAGCTAACGAAAATTTTCAATTTTACATGTGTGCATGTGTATTTATACACGCACACATACAAACGCATGTGCGAACGTACATAAAGTATGGTTACCTTCCCCCCCGACTTCCCCGACTACGCTCCAGGTAGGTAACGCACGCACGCACGCACGCACGCACACACACACACACGCACGCACGCGCGCGCACACACACACGCACGCTCACACACACACACACAAACACACACACACACACACACATACACACACACACACACACACACGCACGCACGCACACACACACACACACGCACGCTCACACACACACACACACACACATACACACACACACACACACACACAAACACACACACACACACACACACACACACACACACACACACACACCTCTATGCATGCGCGAGTACGCGTGCGCAGACTTCGCCTGTTTTTTCTACTTTGCCTCGTTCATATGTATACACTTCCTGGTAGTGGTAGCAGTGCCTCGTCGACGCGTTGAATATGCGCGTCGGCAAGGACGTTGCCCAGGTGAGCTTCCGGTCCCTTCTCGCGCGGTTCCGCTCTGGCGAGAGAAGGGCAGCCAGCGGCCGGAAGTGGAGCATGCACGTATGACCCGCTATACACATTCTCTGGCCGAGCAGAGCCGCATAGAGAACCAGTGTGGTGGCTATATGCCCGTATTTATATACCAGCGACCACTGGGCTGTGCCGTGGCTCGCGGAAGCACTCAATAGCGCACGAAAACGTGCGTCAATGGAAGCAATGGCTTTGCACTTAGCGTTTAAACGAAGGCTGGTGAATTTAGATGTATTGCACAGAGGACGATACCGGGTGCACTCACTGCGCAAGCTCACAAGACTTGTATTGTAAGTTAGTGTGGGCAGTTGCGTTATTTACTTAGAAACTGCATGACAACGACACCGCCCTTAACCTCAATTCGCGGTCACACACAACCTTTCGCCTTCCGATAAACAAAATGAATGAGTTTTCTGAGCTGACGTTTCTATCCATAATGCATTAATACAGTAAAAAAAATAATAAAAACGTTAAAGGAGTTTTGGTTGGCAACATCCAGAGGTCACTTCTGTCTGAGAGCATACACGTTTAGGCTGAAGCTCCTTCATGCTTCAGTCAGGGCTCCGAATGAAGCAGATAAGTTCGAAGTGCCGTAAAGGTGTCCGCGATTAGAAGGCAGCATCCGTAGCCAACAGAAGCTTATTGAAACTCAGCCGATCATTTAGGCTGGAATATCCTGAAAATGCGGCCAGATTGAATTAAGCTTGTGTAATGCGGCAAAGCTGGTGTACTGCGGTAGCAGTTGGTGTACTGCGGTAGCGGTAACTGCCTTATAGCAGTTGTCGCAGGGTTGTGCGATGTAAACACATGCGAGAATTCGGCTCGCCGCATTTTTCCGACAACGCATCAGTGACCTCCTTCGCAGGCTTCGCAGCATACCCGACGCTGTACGGAAATTAACGAAGACAGGGGCACCGTGCCCATTCACTAGTAAGAGCGCGAAGGAACGGCCGACGACGCTCGAAAGAGACCTCGAAAGAAAGCGCTCGCTCAAAGATGATTCCACGGACAATCGTTAGCGGTAGTTGTTGCGAGTGAAACCACCGAAGACCATCCGCTCACACGCAAGAAAACGAGCGAGGGAGTGCCGCAACTGTGCTGCGCTGTTGGCGTTCTCGCAAACGACACGAACTGCACTGCAATTGTTCGGCGCAGTTCAGAAGCGAAAGAAGGCGTGCCTCTTACATCGCATCAGCGTCTCTCCCACCTCTTACTTTCGCTAAAGCTTCGGCCTTCAGCTTGTCCTCTTCGCGTCTGCATTGTCCATCTCTCAACGTATTTACGTGCGGGATCGTTCGCTAAGCGACTCCGTCCAAGCCGGCAGTGTTGCCTACCTTGAGTTCCTGTTGTTCGCCTTCTATAGCTGTTTCTTCGATGCTTTTTTCTTTAACGAGTAGCTACGTAACGAGTAGCTATGTAGGTGGTCTCGTAGTAGCACGAGCTCGCCGTTCACTTTCTGGCTACGCGAACGAAACAGATGAACGCGGACTTGCGTTTAACACTGTTTGATAAAGCAGACCACAAACGGTTCTCGCGTGGTTGACACGGCCGCGTTAGCCGTATCGATCGTTCTTTCTCAACTAATACCGTGCAGTGCGTTGAGCGGTAAACGAAAAACGCCGGCTAATCTGCGATGAAGTATCACAAGGCTATACAAGCTCGTGTATATACTGCATGCGTAACGCTCCGCAACTGCATACTGTGTATTGGTGTACCGAATAGTTACGAACCGCCATGAAATGCAGGAAGTAGCTTCGGCGTGTTTGTGCTGCCTCACGTAGGTGTTCACGTGATCCTCACGTAATTTCCTTATACGGTCGCGCGTGCGGATGTCATTCATTTCGTTTCCAAATGAGTATGAATTTGCAGACGTTGCTCTCTAGAACACTTTTTCTGTTCGTGTCTGTATGCCTTTTCTTCGTTCATGACGAACATGCAGAGATGACACGAAATGACAAACAAGGAAGATAATGATAGTGGCATTATCCAGAGCGGGGGGGGGGGGGGGCGCCCACGACAAGTGAGTTCGTCCAGGGAAGGCAGAAAGGCGGGTACGGGTGACTCATGCATTCTCTTTTGACTATGTTTGCTCTTGAAGGGGGGGGGGGGGGGCATAGGGGGGGCACGGGAAGATTCCGGGGAGAAGCTCCAGCCCCCCCGTACCCAACCGCTAGCGCCGCCCCGTGACATTATGGCATCATCGTAATTCCAGCCCATATTTGGCCAACTTGTGGCCATTGCCTCGTGTCGCGCTGTGTCACAAGTTAGCGCTATGCCGCGTTCATCAAACCTAAAAAGAAGCAGCAGCGCCGCGTAAGCTGCTTAATAATATTACAGAAAAACGCATAAAAAGCGGCTTGTATTTTTTTTTTTGCGGGTTTTTTACAGCTCGATTTTCAAGTGGCCCGACTCACCACCTTGATACACGCAGAAGTATACACACGACTGTCATTCGGATCACGTGACTGGTGAAAGCGCACGCGCTGCAGTTTCCTTCGTGCACGTCGGCGTCGTCCCGTCTTTATTTTCGCAACGCCGCCGTCCTCCGTGCGGCCATTAGAAACGGCTTTGACCCCATCGCTGGTCGTCGGCGGCGATCGTTTGAGCGAGGCGGCCCGCATCGTCGCTGGCTGGACGGCGACGGCATCTCGGCAGGGGTCAGTCGGCCTCACGCTGCGCGGCCGAGACGTCTCACGCGGAGCGGACGTCCGCCCGCACATTTGGCGAGCCGAAAAAGCGTGACGACTGGAACGTGCCGCGCGTTCCGACGGCGGCGTTGCTTCGCTGTGCAGTCAGCGTCAAAAGATTACGGATCGCTAAGTATTTTGAGGACAATAATGCTTCACTGGACCTGTTCCGTCCACTTTCCGTAATGGTGTATGATGGCCGTAACGGCGATTTCTGGCCGAAACGAAAATAAAACAACAAACGAAGTTAAGTTGAAAATTATAGCTGTAAGATTAAAGGGACCGACAGCTGACCAGAACGTGTGATTATATACAGTGAATATGAAAAGAACGCGAGATATAGTGGCAGATAGAGTGGCGATCACTTTTTCTTACATATCTAGCTCGAAAAAATGCTGCTTGTGTTGCTGGTCGATATGATCCAAATAAATCCATGCCTACTTCCTATAAAACGGTCCGCCACGGTGGATCAGTGCTTACGGTGCTCGGCTGCTGACCCGAAGATCGCGGGTTCGATCCCGGCCGCGCGGTCGCATTTCGGTGGTGGCGAAACGGTATAGAGGCCCATGTACTGTGCGATGCCAGTACACAATAAAGAACACCAGATGGTCAAAATTTCCGGACCCCTTCACGACGGCGTCCCTCATTATCGTATCGCGTGTCTGGGAACGTAAAACCCCAGATATTATTATTATTATTATTATTATTATTATTATTATTATTATTATTATTACAAAACACTTATCATTAAGATATCTGTAAGTTCCCGCAGCCACCATCGTCATTGTCAGCCAGAGCATAAGCTGTCCAGCTACGTAGATGCGCATATTGCATGAAAACTCGTAATGGGCAGTTCGCTAAAGTCTGCACACCTTTGAAAAATACATAAAAATACAAAAGTGTTCGAATGAGGCCTTCAAAGGGTCGGTTTAATGCAAAGCATATGTTTCGTTTCGGTTCATTCGTTTCGCGCGAGTGCAGCCGCGCTTTCGCTTCCTGTGTTCCAGGAGTGTAACACCTGCCGAATTTTTCGCGTAGCTTTCCCAACGCTCTGCCGAACCGAACAAAGAGATGTGTTTTGCTGGCTAAGTTCATGAAACTGATAAATCCCACGGCCCGCAATCTTTAGACGCTCTATATTGGCTGAAATCATGCTGTTCGAGCGTAAAAGCTCCGAAGCGCGACTTTTCCTTGAGGTACGTGCACACACACACACACACACACACACACACACACACACACACACACACACACACACACACACACACACACACATATATATATATATATATATATATATATATATATATATATATATATATATATATATATATATATATAGTTAGATGGCGAAATGGTCTAGTTGAAAATTCTGAACTAACTCAACCGAAACCATAGGCAAATTTATGCACCACGTACCCATAATTGCCGCAACTTAACGTTTGTAGAGCCTTATTTGCATATAGTGGCCTAAAAACCGAACTTCACGGGCAGCGCGCTTTTCGTCGCAGTGTTGGCTGCTCACTCGAACACGAAGGAAAGAGAGAAAGGACCGTTCAGCTGCGCATGCGTCGTACGTAGCAGGTGGCTGCGCTCGGGGCAACGCACGACCGCTACGCCAAACGCTTCGCAAAGCGAACATTTAAACGAGGAAAAATAATTCACAAAGTTATTTCTATCTTCTCTTTAGTCGTTGTCAGCCCAAACAACAGCTGCCGTGACCTAACTCCCCGTTCTCTTTGAATGTCGTCTGAAAAGTGTCTTAATTGCTGAGACCGCTTGGCTTTCCATTTTTGCCATGCACTGAATTATTTGCGTTGAATAACAGCAGACAAAGAATGACGATATTGAAGAAGGAAGCGCGACAGACATTTATCAGGCAGCGTTAGCTGGTCACAATAAAGAGAGTATCAACTTGAGCTTGTTGGCATGGCTTCATCATAGGAAACAGCGCTGGCAAACGGAACTAGAAAGACAGACAGGACTTCGCGCTGGCTAACAACATGAGCGTTTATTTCGTGTGAACAAATATAATACGCTTCCATAAAAAGGAAATAGATGCGCCCTGTAAAACAATAGACCGATGATGCGACTGTCTTCCTGTTGTCTTCTCCGAACTTTGCTGCTACAACATCAATATAATTGTCGCACTATATATAATACTCTGCTTGATCATGCGATCAGGATGGATGTTGAAACGATTCCATTCAATCACCTATTCCCTCTGAAGCTCTATGTGTGAATGCCACCATGTATGAAAGCCAACATGAAGGAACGGCATGAAGGCTTACTGAAGCCTTCATGCCGTCTCTGTACGAATGTCTAGTTACGTGCTTGCTTTATTTGTTTTTACGCAGTTTGTGTTTTCACCGATGAAACCAACTCCATTTCACAGCACCTGGATCAATATCGTGCAACAATTACCGGTGTTGCTACACTCCATTCTGTGTGCAGAGTGAATCGGTCCCAATGAGGTGTGAGCGACGGGCTCAGGGCGGTTCTCAAGTCGCAGAAAGTAGTTTTAATTTTTTAGGGGCGAAGCTCCTTAGGGTGTGGGTCTGTCCCTCCTCTGTAGTAGTAGTAGTGGTAGTAGTAGTAGTAGTAGTAGTAGTAGTAGTAGTAGTAGTAGTAGTAGTAGTAGTAGTAGTAGGTAGCCACGTATAGTGGGATGTACCCACTCCAAGTGATAAAGATGACGATGACGCCTGATGACCATGAAGAATAAGCGCGTTCCAGACCACACATTCTCTTTCTGCCATGGATGAAAACGATCGTGAACGCGCTCTCGCCCTCGAAAGGCAAAACAGCAACGCTGACAACAAACGTTCCCCTGAGCTTAACGTCATATATGAGGAAAACAAAATCAGGGGAACCCCCTCCTTGTGGTCCGTAGAGCTCTTGAACAAAATCATCATCTACCCCATATGTAAATAATGAAACATTGTGTATATACTGTATGCATAATCACACCACACCCCCGCGTTTGTGTCTCAGGTCTTTGTATGATGATCGAGTGGGCAAAATTTACGGGGATTGACGGTTTACCAGATTACCTCCGGAGCTTCGCCCACTCATCATCATTCACTTCGTGGATATGGCGTGATTTTTTTCTTTTGTCTGGCGGGGATTTGAAACTGCCCACCACGAAGTGAAACGTATTTGGAGCGGAATGCTCAAACACCTTCAGCCTTGAGTGCTCATCTCCATCGGTCAGTCAAAATTAGTTAAGGTACACCCAGGACTGAAATGTTGTTTGCGAATAACTATATAGCGTAGGAAGTTCTTGTGATCATGGGCTCTTTCCTGTGCGTAACGCGACATGTCGCGCGAGACACTAATGCAATGAACGAGAACTAATGCGAGTCAAGGTGAAAGGTAAGAAGAAATGAGGCATCACAAGATAGAGATGGCACAAGATGGTTATGCGGTAGATGGCCTGTAGACCACAAGGTAACGTCTAGGGGAGCTTAATAAAACTGTATTACACACGTCTCACTAGCATTCATACACTCAATGTGCCGAACGTATCCACAACCGAATGCGTGGCACTTAACAACAACGGCAACTCTATATTAGTTTGAACCTCAAGACCTTCGCTTCGTAAGCCACCATTGGTGCTGAAAGGATGAGAGAACGCACGGACCGGCGGACAGGAAAGCAAAGCGAAGGGGATGGACGCCATCTATCCAAAATCCCCTCCTCTCCCTCCTCTTTCCCACTACCGTGTGTGTGTGTGCTCTGAGGCGTGAGCTCTTTCACTTTCCTCGCGATGGGTCGCAGCGATTCCACTGAGCGCGGTGGACGACGGCCCAACGTTGTCGTTATTGTTATATCTTCCGTGGCCCCGCGGCCCCCTCCTCTCCACTCGTCACGACCGGTTGGCCCGCCACAACCTGATGCAGGAGGCCTCTCCCATCCACGGAGCAGTGCCACGCGATGCTGTTTTCCGGACGAGCCGCACTACTGCCTGGATAGCTGCTCGCGCGTGCGTCTATCTACGAGGCGTTGTGGCCCCTCGCTCTTTTCCTGCGTAGAGCATTCCCCGAGGCACTGCGAACCATCCCGTAACGCTACGTCGAACGTGCGCCGTGGGTCTTCGCGAAGCCCCGTGGATATGGTGTTCGCATAGAGCTGATATAAAATAGGCGCGCATATCTTCCTCAGTATCGTGGAGCGTGTAGTACATAGCGTTACGAGTCCAAACACGTATCGCGAAAACGATTGTGCAACTCCGAAGCCCCGAAGCGACGACGACGACGCATCGACGGTGACTGCGATATCGAATCCACGCTTCTACGTGCGTTCCACTTCTTCGACTCATCGGTGAATACTCTCCTCTAGAGCAGCACTCGAAAATTCGGCCGCCTGTGTGTTTGAGTGTGATGCCGAAGCTTCGTAAACCGTTCGAAGTTTTGTGATGTGTGGCTGCGGCTTGTAGTGCGGAGTATACGGTAGTTCATTCTTGATGTGCGCTAGTTAGAGGTATCCCGTCCGCCCGCTCGTGCCCTCCACTCGACTGTTCCTTTGTCGCCCGGAGTGAAGTGACAAGTGTGTCATCGTTGACGAGCTTTTTTTGTACTCCAGTGTTGGGAAGTTGATGGAAGAGGATCCTTGTTACAGTTTGCATACCTCAAGTAACGACTACGCTGTCGCGATTTTTAGCAGAAGACGAGGCACTTGACTTCGAAAAAACAAAGAAAACGACTAACGTAATTTCTAGACTTCCCGGCATACTTTTTTAAATTGTTATTTCTTTTTCGACAGTCTGCGCTGCTGACCAAAAAGTGACAAGTTGATTCAGACAGCACTCTCGAAAATCAGCCAACTTTCCTGCGAGCGAGTCCTGCGGGCAAGTAGTCCACTCTTGTGTGACCTCCGTCGGAGAGTACAACGCTTAATAAGTGCGTGTTGATACAACAGACGCCGCCTAGGATCACTGAACGATCGGATACCCTCCATCACGTATTGCCTTCACTCAGGAATTCGTTTCTCTATCAGCGAACAAGTTCGTAACCGTTCCGGAAAAAGTGGTCTCGTGCCTGTGACCTCCGGTGTATCTGTGCGTGTATAGTGTCATACTAGGAAGGAAAATACCCGCAAGCAAAGAAGATGGAAATGTGTCAAAGTGAAAGTGGAATGCAGAAACGTGAGTATACGCTGTAGTTATGAGATCTATGCGTCTCCGCATTATTATTTGCCGAGTTATTACTTATTCTTACGCCGAGGTGAATGGCATGCAGAGACCGCAATAGCTGTCAGGCAGGACTTCATTAATAGGCTTTAGTTGCAATTGTAAGAAACAAAAAAATATTGTTACAAGCCGTGACGATCAAGAAAGAATGCTCCATCGAGGCGATGAAGAGGACGATTGGAATAGCGCTCGCGTTGTTGTTGTTGCTGTTCCGCCATCTTGGCTGAAGGAATCCTTGTGTACATTCTGTAAATACATTTCTTTCTTTCTTTTTTTTTCTTTCTTTCTCTTTCTTATATTCTCACTCCCGTGACATCATGAACCTTCAATATATGATATCATCTACTGTCAACTACTGGCTTCCTAGTCTGCTCATTGAATGGACTGCATGTTAGCACGTTAGTTCTGACTTTGGTTCGTCTAGCAGTTCGCAGCTAAACTCACGTTTTGTTTTGTTTTTATTTTTATTTTTTTTACAGATAATGACTAAATATGCGCCAGTAAATTAGTCGTTGAACTACTAGACTTCCGTTCTGTAGGACTGTTTAATTACTGCATTTTTTTTTCATTACTGTAACGACAAACTGCACTCAAATGAACAAAAATCTGGACTGTCATGAATAATAAATTTTGTAATTCGACGGAATCCGCTATGTTAAACGTCGTTTTTGCTGGCGAAGTCGGGTGGGACTGATCGACCGATGTGCATTCTTTACGTTCACCAACACATCGCTCCCGAAGTTAGCTATTAGCTACGTGTGCGCTTGATGTAACCCTCGTAACCTTATTGATTTCTGTCTCTCTGTGTGAACGCCTCCTCCTGCGTTCATTGTGATTCTTCGTGACTACGCTAACATAGATAGCGAATGATACAGATCCGAGCATTCGGTGAAGCATATTGGACCGGCTAATCGCAACGCTGTGTTCACAATATTCGTTCAGGCGCAGACACAGAGGTACGTAAGACGTCCTGTGTACCGCATAACGTCATCTAGTTGGGCTCGTAAAATGCGGAAGAGTTTGTTCAAGCGAAAGCCTTAGATGCGTAATGAAACGTTAAAATTGACCAATGATATGACGTCACAATATGACGTCACATGATGACTTCTCGCTTGCTCAAAAGTGGGCCGATCAGGGAGGCATGCTCAAAACCAGATGAGGTGCAGAAAGCTTGCAGTGCCTCTGATCACAGAGACAGTGCAAAGCTGCGTTAGGTGCAGAACACTTTCAGCGGGGGGGCGCATCAATGCATTAACTGAATAAAAAGAAAAAGAAGAAGGCTTTCGCCTTCGAGTCGTCTTAGGCGAATGCATGAGGGACCCTGCGAGTTTTTCGTCGTCGATCTCAGCGGGATAAAAGGTCCAACTGAAGCTCGGCAGGCGGTGCACTTAGTGGTTGCCGAGACTTCCACAGGATGTACGACCTTCGAACGACCGTCCTTCGGGTTTGATTAATGGCGGCCACATGCTCTGACTTCGGAACGGTGCTTACATTGCTGGGGAAGCCCTCCATTATCGAAAGGAGCGCAGTTCCTTCGTCTATGCATTAATCTAGTATGATATGCTCTAATAGAAATTGTATTCGTGTGCACTCTGTGCGGGAATACAGAGCCGCTTTGGTGAACTGGCCGTCCAAGATTACGATTATTAATGCACACGAAGTGCAGCTAGAACACACTCGGAAACGCAGATCTCATAGCTTCGGCTGTCTAGAAGACATGGGCTTTGTAAACAACCATGAATGTCGTTCCACTGCAGCTTCTTTGAACGTACTGCAGTGATCCCCGAAGTAAGCAGCTCTCAAAACATTCCCGTTCGCACTGTTCTTGCCAATACTCCGTGCAAGGCTCCGCAGCCTTCCCTTCAGCGCTGCCTTCGTCTTTAGCTTCATCTTTGGCAAAAAATTGGGACCTGCCTGAATTTAACGGTGCTGGAACATATAGAACATACACGTTTCTTCATTAACTTTAGCTTCAGGACTTCACGGCCGTAAATTTTTCTTCTTTCTTTTGTTTAGCCTTAGAAAAATATAGGCTTATGCTGTATTTGCGCCAGGACCCGTTGGCAGGCTACTTGGTTGGTATTCATGCTACAAAGCAATGTGCGCGTGCGTGCGCGTGTGTTTTCGTCCTCATTCGGTCGCGCTTCCATTTTGTGTCTCCACGTCTTTTCCCAGACGCACTAGACTCGGACCACACGTTATCGCTAAACCTGCAATGGCTCCTTCGCGTATGGGCCTTGGAAGAAATATCTTTTTCGCTGCTTCTTCGAGGTAACGGGAAAACCGTGCCATCATTTGCATGAAACAAGCCAGCCTCCGTTCCTTCACGCTGTAGCGGAGTTTGCGTGTGGCCTCCGTCTGATGTGGTCAAGAAAGAAAGAAAGAAACGATGTGAAAAAAAAAAAACAATCAAAATCAAAAAGGAAAAACGGGCTGCATTGCAGGCCACCCAAGCAGCCAGTCCTTTACATGCCATATTTTACAGGCAATTTGCATTCTTGCAAGCAGCGTCGCGGAACGCGAGGAAAAACGCGAAAAACCAGTATGCATATGTGCGAAGAAAAACGCTGTTTTGTTTCATTTACACATCGGACCAGCCGCGTCTTCTTAGTCAACGCGTGCCATGTGTAGGGTCATTGCCGTGTAGGCGTGGTAGGTAACTCAAAACAAAAGCACGGCTCTTTTGACGTGTCTTATAGAACTTTTCTTTTGTCTTATAGAACTTTCTAATCAAATCAGTCCTGCGGAACCCCGCAGACCACCGGAGAGAGGTTTATGAAAGATCAAAAAAAAGAAAAATTCACTCGTCCGGTTTGTAGTGCGAAGCCATACGGATCGCTCGGAAAGGTTTTTTTTTTTTTTTTTTTTTTTTTTTTTTTTTTTTTTTTTTTATTTGGACGCTGCGATTTCCTAGCTTCCAGGTTAGCTCTGACGGAAGTGCAAGCCCCGCTCGTAGAAATGCATTGGTCCCGGGTTCGATTCCCGCGCCAGCACAGATCTATCTTCAAATAGGGAGAGCTTTCTTTCTGAGACATCCATACTTTTTTTCTCGTCTTTTTTTTTTTTTTTTTTTTTTTTGCATTTGTAACATCTTAAAACAAAACAGATAGGCTTCTTTCTAGTGTGGTTTTACCGAAGCTTTTGCGCAGTGGCATGATTGTCCGGATTGTCCGGTGTGAAGGTGAAGTGAAGGTGCGAGAAGATGAATGATGAGTTATACAATTGCGCGCTTTGTGTAAACGTCAAAGGAAACCTTAGCCGTTGATCGCTGATGTAGCTGTACATCATGCGATTATTCGGAAATGGAATAAAATCTTTTTCTCTTCTTTTTTTCCTTAGGAGGGAGGGCGAGGGGGGTTCAGAGAAAATTCGACGAAAGATTTTAGAAAACCGAAGAAAATCCCCGAAACAGTGATTCCACCGACTGTCCATCTTCAGTCGCCTTGCGCTCCGTCTTTCTTACGCGCATCTTATGTATGCTGCAGCCGCTTATGGAAAGCGGTACGGAAGAGTAAGCGACTTGCCGTCACGGAAGCGTCCCTCAGTTTTGGTCTGTCGTGAGAACCCTTGACGCGACCTCGGCAACCTTCATTTCCATTTGCGCGCAGCACAGACGAGCGACGAAAGAATGAGGCCCCAAACAGACAGCGCCTAAAGAAGAATCATCCGTCAACCTCGCAGGACCCCAGAATGTCCATGCTTTCACCCCGCAGCTTGCTTCCGTAATATCCTGAGCTCTCTTTTATATGTTCGTTATCCGATGCTTTATCTTTTCATCCTTCCTTTGCGTTGTAACTTAAAGACAACTGTAGCTGGTTGCAACCCAAGAAAAAGAGAGACGTTTGTCGTGTAAACCTTACTAAACAGTGAAGCTGGTTGATCTTAGGGGCCTTAACGGGGCCTTCTTGGCTGATGCTAGGTCTTTCCTTGGCGCAGACAGAGTAGACTCGAACCACAGCCTGTCACAGATCGTGCAAGAATGTCCAAACTCCAGCGCCAGAGCTAACGTGCAAAGCTGACGGTGTCACCCCCCGGTAGCAGCCACGTAGAAGCGCAGGCCTTTCGTCGCTCGTACTCGGCTCGCGCCACGCCGGGAAACTCGGCGCGGCGCCCGCGCGGACTGTCTCCGTCCGTGGGCGCGGCTGATAATCAACGGCGCGTGATAAGCAACGGCGCGGAGGGTTTTTTGCGGACACCCGCGTTTTACCTCGAGCTTTAAGAGCTTCGCTCTTAAAAATGCAGGCTCCGCGCAAAGGACCGCAACGCGCCTGCCCTCTAGTTGTCTTCCACTCGAATCCGCGAGCACTTATTCTCGGCTAACGTGAATACTACGCGTATCAAAAGCTAAACGTTCGTCGTCGTTACCTAAAAGATGGCGGAGCTTGGCACTAAGTCGCGCAAGGCTTGAAACGCGAAACTGGACGATTCTGAAGTCTAATCTTGGTTGCTTCTAAGGTTTTTGCTAGGCCTTTAGCTAGGTGACGCTAGGTCGTTTCTACGTTGTTTCTCAGCGCAGAGAGGTTCGAGTTAAACCACAGCAGTCACAGACACGACACGGATGTCCGAACTCCAGAGATCCGAAACTCGCGCTTAAACCGAGCGTCGTCATCCCTCGTAGATCCGCGGGCACGTCGTCGTTGGCGTAAGGGCCTTCCATCGCTTCGGGGTCTTCTCGCAACAACCGTTGTTTTTCCCATTCCCAAGTATTCTCTCGTTGTACGTACTCGGGGTCTTCGGCTCGCCGCCGTCGCTTCGCAGAGATTGTTGTTGTTGTTGTTTTTTATCTCCACACATGGCATTTCTTGGGCTAACTGTTGGCCTTCTGCATTTTTAGTGGACCGGTTGGTGAGCAGTGGGATTGCCCAATTTGTGTGGCACATACCCGTTCATGATGATGATAGTTTTTTGGTGACCATGGACATTTTACAGCCCGGCAGTAACATCTTCTCTTAAAACGTCAGGCCTGTGCGGAACACGAAGCACAGTAACAGCGAAAGCCGGAAGAGCGGCCTCTCTAGACGCGTTGTAAACTCTCTTAAGGTAACTACTGCAAGTACACTTGCAAGGTACCCACTTTGACGTAAATATTAATTTCCGCGAAGTAGGAGAAGCACCCACTGTGGCCATTATTCGTCGTTCTCCGGAGAAGGTGGTCGTGAACTCTTTATTGCGCACAAATAGAGGGGACCAGTCTGAAGAAGCGAATACCCGTTACACATCTGTGCACTTCGTTGATACCGCGGCTGATGATGATGAAGAATCATGGCTGAGCCCTTTGTAATGGGTGGGAAGCTTAAACCATCCACTCCTCACACACTCAGCATTGTATGACGAAATCATATATATCAAGACCGTAATATTGATCAATTTCAACAGAAAAAAACTACGTCCGCTGCTTATTGTTAACCTAAATGAAACCCCACCCCTTATGTAATACCCCTCCAAAAAGGAGGGGCCTTTAAGGAATAAACTGACCTGACCTGACGACTTTGACAACAGCTCTAGCTTTCATGGCGCCCTACGGACTCCTTCCTCTCTCTCTCTCTCTCTCTCTCTCTCTATATATATATATATATATATATATATATATATATATATATATATATATATATATATATATATATATATATATATATATAAAAGCAGGAGCTTAAGTGCTCCTATGCAGGCTGCACTCCGCTGTCGCGTGAGACGTGATTCATGCCCGATGTCTTTAGTTAGTGCCTTAGTTAAACGGTGAAAACATTTATTTATTTATTTATTTATTTATTTATTTATTTATTTATTTATTTATTCATTTATTTATTGTATGAGCTAACTTATTAGATGAAGGAAATGCATAAAGCAGGCTTTTCCCTGCAAGTATCCTCCTTGCAGTGAAGCCACCTTCGGCAAACGCCTTGACGAAGTGATTTTCTCGCACATAAGCGAATGAAAGAATCGCCTGCAAATACAACAGCAAATTCATAAGACAGCATTACTTCGGGTCGGCTCGCAGAAGTTCAGCTTAACTGGGCACAAATTCACAGAACAGTGTTGCTGCATTCGGTATACTATGAGTCGAGGCGGTCAGCCACTCGCAAACATTTTTCACGAAATGAGCGCCCACTAAAATCGGCGCGGGTTTCTTGTTGGGCCAGCGTACACCTTTGTTTTTTTGTTTTTAGTAAAACATGAGGAAGTTGTTGTCGACATTTCTTGGCGACGACTACCCCTTTCCACTAGGTTGTTAGGATGAAAATAACGTTTAAGAAAGAAAATAAATATAGCCTCGCATTTGGTCAACACGAAAGTCTCGATTTAACACCATCTCCGCTAAGGAGTACTGACACGAACTTTAAATATTTCCGGGTTGTTGCTCTAAATAAAAACACGGGTGTCGAGAACCCTAAAAAGAGTGTCGTTGTGCCTGGGAATGCCTTGAAGATATTTTTAATAACCACTACCTTAAAAACAACACTTTCGGTTTTGGTATCGAGGGGGCGGCTTCGCAGTGACGTGTCAACAGAGGTCCGACGTCACAGGAAGACTGCAACTCGCGACCTACTAGCAACAGCTGCCTGCTTGCTGTCAGTCCCACGTGGTTCATGTAAACAACGATGAGTGAATTATCGTCCAGAGACTCTGACAGCGCTTTCTGCGATTTAGGCTGCATGCAGGACGCAGATTTCGCAAACCCAGTGAAATGTGTTGACTTGTAGTGATAACGTCCATTGCGGTGGGGCTGGCTAGCAGATGCCGGGCGACGAAAACTTTAAAGTCAATGTAAAATATTTTGTACGTGTAGTCAGGCTCCGGTGTGTGGAAAGCGTTGATAGTGCACACCATGGAAACGAAAGATGTCCCTTTTGGGGTCCCTCAAAATCGTGTCAGTACTCCCCTAGAGGGACACTAAGGAGATGGATGGATGGATGCGAAACTTCAATGTACACTAAAGAGAAAAACGAATTTTCTCATATTGGTAAATTACTCTTATGCAATTCAAAAATCGCCACGCTTCCCGCGAGAAGACGCGCAAAGTAACAAAAAAAGCGAATGGCGACGTCACCCTAAAATTCTCCCACCAAACGCCGTGACGTCATACATTTCCGACGGCATCTACAAGGTCCTACGTAGTTCCTAACCAGTAAAAAATGAACTACATTGTCCTATGAGCGGGACATTGACTTAACCAGGCGTCGACTTAACATACCAAAGTTTCAGGAAAATTTCGTTGAGCCGAGGCCGCCAAAATGTGAAAAAAATACGCAGTGAAATCCGTGGCGTCACGTGCGGCGATTTCGGCGCGAAATTAAAAAAAAAACGAAACTTTGACCCCGGCTTATTCCTCAGGGCTTCTATAAAGCTCTGCCTGTCTGTCTGCTTGACTTCTATTTTCTCCTGTATTAATAAAACTGGTATAGTGGAATTAACGAACCTAGAGTTTTCAGAGTATAATTTCATCGGTCTAAACGAATTTACTGCTTCGCATTGGTAGATACAATGTTAGTGAGAACTAACAGAGCTCGTAATAAGATTACATGCTACGTGACGTGACGCCAACAGACATAAAAAGAGTGTTCCACACTCGCCGTCATGGCTACTAGCGGCGCTGACTGACACTTCCCAGGTTTAAATGCACATATATACCCCATAAAGTGGACGGGGGGGACGACCGCCGCTGTAGCTCAGTTGGTAGAGCATCGGACGCGTTATTCGAATGGTCGCAGGTTCGGTCCCTGCCAGCGGCAAGTTATCTTTTCGTCCACTTTTCTTTCTTCACACTTACATTACAATTAGTACTAATAACATCCCCTATATTTTCCTTGGCATCATTGTCTGTTAGTTCTCATCATTATTGTGTCTAACAAAGGAAACGAGCCCTTAAATTTCCACTTAATTCTTTCCTTGTTTCACACTGGTGTACCTTTAAATATCAATAATATATGTAATCCCTGTGTACTTATTGTCCCCTCTTTCGCAAACCACTGCAAAATGCAGTTCGCTCTCGATACGCTGTGCGGCTGCCGGTTTGTTTTAGTCCACATAACTTCCTCGTGTGCTTTTTTTGCAGCGATCCCCGTTTTCGCGTTGAGATCATGTCTGACGATTAAGGCCTACGTGTTCCTTTGGAACGGCCGCGTTCTTGACGCGCTTTCTTAGTTGCCGTTCCTATTCTTTCTCTCTCTCTCTCTGGTCTCGTACTTACTGCAGAATAATAGTGTGCGCAGTTCGCTTTCCGGCAATCGTCTTGTCTCGGCCAGGCACGTATTGTGCTGCTCGTTACCACGCCCGTCAATAAATCCCACGAAATCTGCGTCATACGTACGCCGCTACGTACCCTGTCTCCCTAAATGCGTGCAGTGTGGCAGAGCTTCAAGAGTTGGCGCGAGTGAGTAGGAGGATCAGTTTAGAAACCTTGCCGCACGTTAGGTTTGGCCAGGACAACAAGGGAACCGCGAGTCAATTGAAAACAACTCCTATCAGCCTGGTCGACCTAGCTGGTTCACTGCAGTCGGGTCTAACCTGTGCAAACTTTTTTGGGGGGCAGCGCTAAAAAACACACGGACAGAGACACATAGTAGACACCACGGGCGCTGGTGGTATCTGCAGGTGTACGTGTGTTCCTTAGCGCTACCCCCCAAAAAAGTTTGACCATGAACCGGCTCGCCCAAACCAAAGTTCTGCTAACCTGTGCAACTCCGCAAAGCTTGCAAGTTGAGAAGGTCACGTGCGTTCCGAAAGATTAACAGTGTAGTACGGAAAAGACAATTTTTTCCAAGTTTCGATAAGCAGATCCATACTTGTCCCTGAGCGCGAGTCGCGATCAAATGTGGTTCTGTGCTGCTTTTGTTTTTTGCATCAAGCCGACAGGTATCTAAACGGAATAGTGAACTAAACCGAACGCACACGAGAAGCTAAAGTAAAGCTGACAACCTTATTCCTCTTTAAGTTCTTGACAACGTATACACATGATCGAAGTCAGCTCACGTCCACACCACGTTCCCCATTATGACACGTTAAGGAAAACCAAAGTTTGATGGCAACCCGTCCGGTCGTGGACGGGTTGCCGTCAAACTGGGACGCTTCCGACAATGTACTCTCGCTGCTTACGTCACGTACAGGGGGGGGGGGGGGGGGTCAAAAGTTCGCAGGCCACTATCTCATGTATGTCTATGGAAGCGTGGCCTGCAAACTTTTGACCAGCCCTGTACTTAGGCGTACTGAAGTACGCTGTGCCATTCCTGAGGCTGTTATTGTGAACAAGGCTCCCGTATGGGGTGCCGAAACGTCAAGTAAACTCTGTGTTCTTCTTGGCCGGTGTAACTTTCTGCGTTTACACTATAACACGTTACCAAGTACACCTACTAACTATAACATTGCCACAAAAAGATTGGCAATCCAATCGCGACACCGAACGGGCCACCAATAGCTGTCAGAATCGCGTCAACCTGTCTCAGCTTTTACGTCACTGCACGTTTTTTTCACCACGCACCGAGTACAGTCCGGAGCCGACAGTATGAGGCTTCTCTTCTTCTTCGTGCTCGGATAATCCATCTGCCCGTGAGAACGTGAGAGCCAGCAGCGTAGTACAGGCGGCTGCGTAGAAGCGGGGAGCGGCCACTTCAACGTAACGACGTTTCCGCGTCAGTGATTTTCTTGGCTGCGCGCGGAAAACAGTTTCCGGACAACTCTATTGCTCTGCCGGCCCACGGGAATGTCGGTCGCGCACGCTCGTGCGCACCTCGCGCGCGTGCCCGGCTCCGCGCTCTGGTTGTGTCGTGAATTGCGTGCTATGGCTGTCAGGACTTTGTTTTGTTGCCATAGCAATTATACAGAGGCGCCAGAACCCCGCCGACGCCGCCATTCCTTCGCTGTTCCGCCCATAAGCGGATGCGCTACTCGCGCGTGGTGTGCTAGAGCACAAAGCTTTGTATCACAATAATAATAATAATAATAATAATAATAATAATAATAATAATAATAATAATAATAATAATAATAATAATAATAATAATTGGGGTGTGTTTTACGTCCCAAAACCACGATATTACTCTGAGGGACGCCATAGTGGAGGGCTCCAAATATTTTGACCATCTGGTGTTCTATAACATGCACTGACATCGCACAGTACAGGGGCCTCTAGCATTTCGCTTCCAACGAAATGCGACCGACGCGGTCGGAATCGAACCCCGCGACCTTCGGGGGAGCTGCCGAGCACCGTAACCACTACACCAACGCGGCGGACAGCTTTGTATCACCCCGTTACCAACGGTTATGCGTGGCCTCCGTGATCGTCCGCCAGCATCAGCGGATACTCGAGGAGGCGACAGGTTAGAGCGTCTCCACAGATTCGGACAGTATTTGGAAAAGCCAAGCTAAGTCGACGCACGGCCAATGCTATCTCAATCGTGTAAAGCTTAGGCTGGCGTTCTGATCTTAAGCTGCTGGTGTACCAGTATTGCGCACAGGCCACTATAAGTGCACAAGCGTTCCTGCAGGGCTGGTGCGTATGTGCTGCTTTGAGCTGAATGACAGAACAAGTCAACCTGACATTATCTACGAATCAAGGAAGGGAATTTTCGAGGGCTCGTTTGTTTGGAGCAACCTTAATGAAAACCAGAGAGATAATGAAATCAGGGAAGGTATAGGGAACGTTAATTGTACTGTTCTAAGTGTATTGTAATTATTGTGATATTGATGGGAACAAAATAAAAGGGGACCAAAAGAAAACTTGCCGCTGGCCGGGACTTCATTATCTGCTGGCTTTTTATTGACATTAGTATCTACAGTATTTTACGGTATGCTGAACTAACACCAAGCGGTCGCTCGTCGGTCGCGTCTTGTCCATCATCGAGGTACGAAGCCTCCGGCGCCACTGTGACGCTTTAAAGGCGAGTTTGCTGTGCCCTTCTCGTATGTCTCGCAGTTTTCTTTTTCTTGAAAAAATGAAACACAATACAATTGTTACATTACGGACTTTTAAGTACCTTTCTTCTACTGTTACAGTCCTAGGGATGTATGATCATATGGGAAAGTGTTTCTAAACGTCTTTGTTAAATTAACATCCGAAAGAAACTGAGGCTATCACGCAAAGCGAGAGCGGTTTTGTTACAGTGGCCAGAGAACACTGTTCATGTTCCTGTTTGCCGGATGCCTACGTGGTAGTCGTCACGTAGATTATTATTACGTAGGGGTTTTACGATAGTACGCAGCAGGTAGATTTTATGGCCCCATAACAGTGTATGCTGTTGGAGCCAGTGCTTTTTTCGAGACCAAGAAATTAAGGTTAGGGAAAGCCCACTTACGTAAACTGTAAGACCGCCAGGACCAGAGGCACAGCTTTGCATGTTATTGCCTGGGGGAGAAATGGAGAAGGAGTGGGGGGGGGGGGGGGGGGGGCAAGAACTCACGTTGTTTGGAAATTTATTTATAAATATCGCTCACCCATTATTAGGGGTGTGCGAATAGTGAATTTTTGGACGTAATCGAATACGAATGGAATAGCGATGACGCCGAATCAATACCAATACGAATCGAATGCCATTCGAAAAGTTTTCGAATAAGGCAATAATAATAATAATAATATCTGGGGTTTTACGTCCCAAAACCACGATATGATTATGAGAGACGCCGTAGTGGAGGGCTCCGGAAATTTTGACCATCTGGTGTTCTTTAACGTGCACTGACATCGCACAATACATGGGCCTCTGCCATTTCGCCTCCATCGAAATGCGACCGCCGCGGCCGGGATCGAACCCGCGACCTTCGGGTCAGCAGCCGAGCACCGTAGCCACTGTACCACCAAGGCGGCGAATAAGGCAACGATTTTCAAGACAGCCCTAGAATGGTGGTTTAACCATTTTTTGAAACAGCTGAACAATTACACGACATTTTATTTGAAACAAATATTCACAATCTATATCAAAAGTACATTACGATAACTTTTAGCCGACAAAGTACCACAATTATGTAAACCGACGCAAGCAAGTATAAAGCATCATTTAGAGCCTTGGAAGAAATACATTGTAACTGCAGGTTTAAATCAGAAGTGACTGCTGTAGTTAACGTGACGTTTAGTCAACAAATTTTAAATAAAACTCAGAGAAATATTAAACAATATTCATGAGTCAAGATGATCATGAATGTCATGATGGAGATAGTAGACTAATGACTCTGTCGATTCGGAACTGGCGTTTCAAGCAAAAGCGCCTCCATATTGTAGTCACTATGGCGTCGATGGTTCAGTAAAACCCCTGGCTGCATGCATCTTGTTGATTAGATTATTAAAACAAGAAACGGTACCCCTCTTTGTTCCAAGGCTTCGTTCCATGGAGTTTTTTTCGTTAGTGCTTATTATTCGATAAATATTCGAAAACGTATTCGGTACTTCTAATGTGCATTATTCGATTCGAGTACCGAATCGAATAGAACGCTATTTGATTCGTTATTCAAAACTTTCGAATATTCGTAAGCCGCTACCCATTATGCTTGATCATTCCAGCTGTATGCATGTCAAGAGCATAAAGCAGCCGGTGATGGGAGCAGCTTTAGGATTCTGGCCGGCAATATGCACGTAGGGGCGAGGTCACACCTCCTGAACGCCCCCCTACCCCTGTAATTGACGCCTCTGGGACAGGAGGTGCACTTCGTAAGAACTGGCTGCGTTCGAACACGTTAGACGCAGAAAGGGCGGAACGCAGCCTATAGGGTACCACTATAGAGTCAGAACACATAGTCGAACTTTCTCGTCTCGGCGCCCGCAGGAAACACTTGAGCACTTGTGTTTGCTCGGGACGTAGCTATATTTGCGTTCACTCAGGCTTCCCAGTTTCGAAAGTCCAACCAACACGTTTGACTAAGCCTAACGGTTCGAGCAAACTACGACGGTATCCACAGCAAACGTGCTGCGCTTCGCCTACTTTTATTTTACTGCCAAGGTGTGTCGCAAAACTTGTCACTGAGAAGAATTTAGCTCGATGGTGGCTCCGAACTAAGCGGTCGGGAGGTCTTTAATTTTGGTCACGTACGCACTAGAGTGCTCACAAACAGACACGACAAGGTGGGCGCGCTGCAGCCGCCACCTGGGAGAGTATGACACAAAGTATAAATAACTGTTTCATTCTCGTGACGGCATCACTGAGCTCGGGACGCCAACCGAGGATTTCACTTCCGTTTTCTTTTTCCCCTTGTCATCCTGGCACGTCGCGAGGCAACGAGTCAGGAGACCAAACGCTTTGGAAGTGAAACCCATAATTAGCTGCTAAGCGGGCCCGGACGAGCCACGGCAGCCTATGTCCTACGGCGATGGTTGCGTCGTCCTGAAATACTGCCATTACGCACACGTCGTGCGCTGGCAGTAGTTATAGACCCTTAGCCCTTGAAGCGTCGTCGAAATATCTACGTCCTTCCTGACGTCTGTAGTCACGTGGAGCTCTTCAATAAATCGCAAAGTGCGTACGAAGCCAACCGCTACGTCTGTGGATGCTTGCTGAAAGCAGCTGATCAAAACTCCGAGGCGAAGCCATCAACAGAGAGAGAGAGAGAGAATGAGCAATAACTTTTACGTTCGAGGAGCCAGGTGAGGAATGTCCATTATTCAGGTGCAGACGCCGCATTGCCTTTATGACTAATTCGACGCGGATGAATATCTCGGATATGCTCTTGCTTTTCAGTCTGTTGGGACCTTTGCCTCATCCTCAACAGCCTATTCTCAGATTTCTCAAAAAATTGTGCAAGAAAACGATCTGGATAAGATACTTGGGAGACTCTTTGCCCATTCAATTTTTTTTTCCTCGCCATCTTCATCCTCATAACCAACACCATCTCTCCCCCTCTCTCTTTACAACTCTTGCCCTTCGAGAACGCTGAGCAGCAGGTCAATATTCAGGCCGACCCTTTCAGCATCTCTTCCATAATGAATCTCTCTCTCTCCTTCTCTATCAGTTTATCGGGAAACTAAACTTCAGTTAGTCAGGAGAAATGGCCGAGAAAGCAATACCGGAAAAGGTAATAAACAAAACAAAAACTCAAGACAAAACACGCCTATGTATTTTCAGGCCGAGTACATCTTGTGGAACCCCTCAAGGCCTTGTGCTTTGTAAGTCTACCACTAACCTGTGCAGCAGCACAACTGTATTCCAGAATGTAATTAACAGGCTTTTAAAGCTGGAATGCACCGTCAGTTTCTTGATGTTGCTTTCCATTCCAGCCTAAGTTCTGGCATTAAAAATGACGAAATTTGTAAAGAATAGTGATTAACGGCTCCTAACATGCGTGTGGTTCAAATAGCAGGCAACAACGAAAAAAAACTTAAGTCTATATAAAACAGGAAAGCTACAGAAATCAAACCTATCTAAACTGCTTCCGCGATTGTTGCAGGGTCTATTGTATTCGTTCGTAACAGCTGAAGCCTAGGCGTGCGAGGTGGATGGAGGACTATTAAATCAAACAGCTGAAGCGAATTCATTCGAGACGTCTTCAGCTCTGTATCACGAACAGAACTGGCGCTAACCCAGAACAGGTCTGCGAGCACTGTTGTGACGCGAGCATCCCGTCTCGGAATCAGGGCGACCCGTAACTCGGAAGACGGCTACGAAACAGTTTGCGACGCCTACAGTTGCGCCATCGGACCCGCCTGGACGACCAATAAGTCCCACGAGTGCACGCGCACAAAGCGAGAAAATGTGCCACGAGAGGTCTGCTGAAGCCTTCGAGATTGGCGGGCGCACACACAGCGAGGAAGATTGCGCGTGGAAAAAAAACAAAAAAGAGTGCGGAGGGAGCGAGCTCTAATTTTATCTTAGCGGAGGATCCGGACGGCGGGAAGGTCCCGAGACTGCGGCTTACGGCACGCACCCCGCCTTCCTTCCACTTCACCTCCGAACGGCCCGGTTGTGTAGCATGCTAGGGGGCCTCTTCCTCTGACAGAGCGGCGGGTCTTCTTGGCAACGATTGCCTCCTGGGCTCTGTTCTCGTTCTTTCTTGTGTTAACCGGTAGGCAACGCGCTCTTTCGCTACTAGCCTCTTTCTTCCCCGGGTGTGCGGAAGAATTGAGCCTTTTGTCCGAAGCAGCCCTCGCTAACTGTTCGTTGTCGCTGTTCCGGCAGGGAACATCTTGAATGCCCGGCAGCTTCTTCTACGCGACGTTTATACCCTGAGGGTCGCGGCTAATTGGTCTCGATTCGTCTCAAGGCTAGAACTCAAGACGTATGGCATTCCCTGCCGTATTTTCGTCACTTGCGATCTGCGGTACAACGCTTTCTTTCTGATCCTTGTTCTTCATCCTTATTGTTTTAGTTTCTTGGATGCCTCTGCGTTTTATCATCCCCGACTTTCTTATATCTTCCGCGCATCTATCTTCCATATGCTGGCTCAGAACGGAAGCTCGTGGTGAACTGCAAGAACTTTGTAACATTGCTGCTGTAAACTGATGCCCAGCATGAATAACATATACGTACAGGTAGAGCATAAATACATATCGGTGATGCAATATCTCGCAGCCCAAGGTGACGATGGCCACGTAGAGTGATTTGATCGGCGGCCATCAGTCGCCGTATGCCCAAACTGCTGCGTGCTGTGATAGTCATCGTAGCAACTGAAAAGATAGCACCCTTTTGAACTTTGTCATTTCATTCATGTGGCGAAGATTTTATGTTTGAGTGTGTGCTAATCTGTTTCTTTCTTTTTTTTTCTGTATCGTTTCAGGTGACCATGTCAGACGTGGCCGATTCTGTGAGTAACCCACAGTCTCCGGTAAATGGCATCTTGCTGGGTGAACCCCTGACGCTTGACTTTGACCCAATGAGTTTCCAGCTGTCTTCCCCGACAGAGACAAAACCCCCCTGTCGACCTTGTCGACTCGTCCCCCGAAGACCCTCCCTTTGCTAACGAACCCTCTGAAATCGCTAACGATACTAACTACAAATACAACCCAAAGTCCTACCTCCTGGACTTAGAATCACTGCAGGAGCTCCAGGCCAACATACAATCGACGTCGTCCGCGACGCAAGACGACGACGACGCGATGGCGGAGGAGGAACGAGGCCAGACGACGTTGAACGACACAGCCGCGCGAGACGACGCCGACCAGAGGCCGGACCTTCTTGTGGGAGTGAGGGTGACGACGTCTCCCGGAGGACACCAGGCCTTTATACTCGAGGAGGACGAGGACGAACTCGACCTCACCGACCCAAAGTCGGAAGACGACTCTCGTGAGGTCGACCTCTCCGTAGACGCGTCCGACTCTTCGTCCAGTCTCAACCCGGAGAGCTCGAGCCCGCTGAATGGAGGGCCACCAGGCAGTAGCCCTACTGCACAGCAGGAAGACGTGGTCGGTTCTCCATTGGCTAACCTTCCCGAGGACGGAGTTGACGAGGAAGAGACGCCCACGCCACCTGTGAGAGGAGAGAGCCGCCGTGGCGGGAGTTCTGTGCAAATCGTCGACCTCTTGACTTCACCTTTGGAAGAAGGCCTAGGAAGTCCTGGAGCGCGGGTTAACGGCACAGCAGCAGGACAGTCGATAGCAGAGTGCATCTCATACCAGGTGACCACGCCAGATGAAGCTGAATCCCGACCGGAAGCAATACCGGAGGAGGAAGAGGAAATAAGTGACGACGGACTTGGCGGAGTCAGCAGCGCCGTTCAGGAGCTGGCCAGCTTCGTTGGAGAAAGCGCCGACGCTCCGCAGGATGATCAGTTTGTAGATTACGTGGTCAGCACGCCTGAAGACGAAGATGACTCGGCCTGCAACGTCGAAGACAACTTCACCAGCCCCGTACCCGATATGAGCAGGGAGACGTCGTCGGCCATGAGTTCAGACATGGACACGTCCTCTAGGACGACCAGCGTGGAGACGGTGGCGTGTGCCAGTCCGCTGAATCCTCAGCAAGACACGAACGTCTTGAGAAGTCCTCAGGGAGGGGAAGGCGCCCCTCTGTCTCCCGATCGGCGCGACGAATCACTCGACCCTACGCGTAGTCCTAACAACCTTTGCACGACCCCCGTGTTGGCTTGCTCACCCACTGACACGGCAGAAGCGGCTGACTCGCCAGAGCTTGAGAGCAGTGAAGATGAGTTTGAGTATACGCCTGTAAGTCCACTCATGCTTGCTCGATGCCCGCTTAATCGGCGCAGCTTGCTCACGCCTAATGTGCGTTACCCCGCTTGTGCATGTGCGCCGCTGTTAAGTCTGTGAGACAGTGTGGATTCTTGATATCAAGTACTGCAATTGTGCATACTCTTGTGGTCTGCAGTGCAACTGAGACCAGCATCTACCATGGTGAGAGAAATTTCGGGTAGCCTGACGCGCACACTGAAATGCGTCATAAGAAGGGCAAATCTAAACCATAACCTCTTTTCCAAAACACAAAGATATGCTACTACACAAGAAGGCATACAAGAATTATTCTGTAGAACAGGGGTCTCAAATTCACCTCAGCCAGCGGGCCGCAGTCACGCAGTTTAGTTTTGCAAGGGGGGCCGGGGCAGTGAAGAAGGTAAGAGCGTATGAGGAGGGGGGGGTTCTGAACAATTTGTTAGCAAACGTTGCCATTTGAAAGAAAGCTGTCCCATGTCTCATATGCAGGTCATTACTGAAGGAGATTCGGTGCTAGGTTTCCAAAATTATGTCGATACCGATCTCCAACGTGACTCAGATCTGGGCGCCGATTCTGAAATACAATTTTTGTTTCACGATTACGTTTCAAAACAAGGTGAACACATATGATGCCTCATGAACACAATGCCTCAAACCAGCCATGCCCGTGTAGCTCACGAATATATTTAATAAGAAAATAAAAACAATGTGCAGCGAAACGGTAGTCAGGTGCGGGCCGCGGGCCGCAACCGAGAGCCTGGCGGGCCGCATGCGGCCCGCGGGCCGCGTGCTTGAGACCCCTGCTGTAGAAGAAGGAGGAACAATGAGATACCGTAAATATAGTAAATCAGTTCTTGCGGAATTGCGCAAGGTGCAGGAAAGGCTATGAAAATGAAAATTAGCATCCATCCGTGAGTAGCACGAAGCTAGAAGGAAATTCATACAGATTTCTCGGAAAAAACAGTTTCCTAGTTGACGAAAAGTTCGTCGTGGTAGTCGGAATTATATTCGGAAGGCGACGTTCTCTGAAACTCCCGCAACAGCAAGCCGTGACGTCACAAATATAGCTAACTGTTTATGGAAATACTACATCGAATTCTAAAAGAAAAAAAGCCAGATATTCAGTTTAGAAATCTTACGATAACTTGTTATCAATCAAAAGTGCCTAAGTCCCGTAAAAAATGGTCTGAAATCCACGATTGCACTATGCAGCTCAGGTGTTGGCGAAAAATTCAAACAGTTTGCCACCACCGGTAATAATAATATTATTCTTGGCACTCCTGCCCTGCATTTCGTCTGCAGTTCAGAGTAGTCGCACGTTAACTTAACGCTAGTAAAGTAACAGTGTACGACTTACTCTCTTAGTGTCACACCTGCTGTTAGGCTGTTCAGCGCGTGTTTAAGAATCAATCAATTATTTACTTAATGAGCCCAGAAACTACCGAATTTTTTTCGTGCTGGCGTACGACAGAAAAGTAGTAATAAAAAACAATACAATACAGACAGCCTAGAGCGAAAATACAAACATAACATAGCAGATGCGTAAAAGCAATAACAACAATAATAATAATAATAATAATAATAATAATAATAATAATAATAATAATAATAATAATAATAATAATAATAAACTTAAAGTTCCAAACCAACGTAAAGGATACACAGACCAGGTCACCGTCCCGCCTATGTGCGCCCTTTCTGTGCTTGAGTTTTTGGCGCTAACTGTAATTATTAGTGCTTTCGTCTGGGCAAGTTGGTGCGACATTTGCGAAAATAAAACAGCACGAAAGACGGGACGAAAGACGGGACGAAAGACACAGTACGACAGGACCAGTGCTGAAACATTAGTGTTAAAATCTAGGGTGACCTGCCCCGAAGTTATTAGTGATCTGCCGCGAATTTATTAGTGTTGAAATCTAGGGTGACCTGCCGCGATGGTGTAGGGGTTATGGGGCTTGATTGCTGATCCGAAGGTCGCGGTATCGAATACCGGCCTCAGCGTCCGCGTTTCGATGGAGGCAATATGCTAGAGGTCCCATGTGCTTAGATTTAAGTGCACGTTAAAGAACCCCAGGTGGTCGAAATTTTCCGGAGCCCTCCACTACGACGTCCCTCATAATCACATCATGGTTCTGGGACTAAAAATTCAGCATTTATTATTGTGGAGTACGGGCTGTCACGTCGGTTCTCGCTTGAAGCGCTCGAGATGAATTTCAATAAACTAGCCCTTCTGGCCGCATGAGATCATAATCAATGGAAACGAGAAGCAGCGCAAACCACAGGACAAAGACCGAGACGGACCAAGCGCTATTGCATCGACAAAAAAGATTATAAGTGCGTGAGTGAGCCTTCAATAGCGCTCCTCACCAAGGAACTTGCGTATCTTTCACGTGTATGATGGCGCTTTCTTTTTTTCAGAATTGTCAACAGTTACCGTGTCATGTTTGTCCTCTCCCCCGCATCCTTTCATGACCCATGTGCGTATATATACTCCCTTCGTACGGAATAATGTTTTGGTTGTAAGTCAGCGCTTGGTCCCTCTCTGCCTTAGTCCTGTGGTTAGCGCTGACTCTCGTTTCCTTGAACATGTACCAACCGGCCCAAATCAGCACTCTAGTGCGGATCATAATTGTTTCAGCTGTGCTCCTCGTGTGGTTGATGTCTCACAGCGACCATCCGTCGCTATGCACTGCGCCGCAGGCGGGCGTTACAAAGTCCTCGGTCACCAAGAGCAAGCGAGTGGTGGCCAGCGCCCGGACGAGCAGCAAGGAAGGCATCACGTTGCAGCAGTCCAGCATCACCTCGACGAGCAGAGTGGACTCTCACACCGAGGTGGTCACTGGCAAGGGTGGTGGTGCCTACGATGGTCTGAACGGCGTCACCGAAAAGACCGAGGTAAGGTTTACGTAGAACTGGCATCCTGAGCTGACTTGTACTTTGGTAATAACACAGTAAAACCACTTTACACCCTTTAAGGGGGGTTCTACTGTATGTGTAACTCGCACCCTTACATCCTAGGAGAAATGTGTTTTCAGGAATCGAAAACACCCATCATAATATGTGGGGGTATCTATCTTCTAAACACCCTTATTTCCGAAAAACGGAAAAATAAACGCTATCCAGTCAAGGAAAATCCAATTCCATAAGCACCAAACGATGAAATACCATATATACATAGTCAACCGTATACGCAAAGATATATCACATAAGTACCAAATGGGCAGAGCGCTCGGGCTACCCAACCATGCACCGACCATGTTGTGTATATAGGCATAGTACCTTGAACCGCCGTTCAGTGCCGGTGGGGATATTTCCTGTTTTGCGTAATTAAACAATAAACATTCACAGAATATGGCTAAATTTATGGGGGGGCTCGTAGATAGCGCTGAAACAGACAGATATGTTATTCTAAACCCACGTAATATTCCGCGCATTTAAGATTCGCCAGTTCCTGATTATCAGCTGGTACTCCTGCCGTACGGGCCGCATGTGTTTTGGTAAAGCATAACAACATTACCTCCTAAAGGGTGTCTTAGAAAAGCATTAACCCTCACGCAAACGAAAAATGCTATTTGGGTAAGCAAAACACCCTTTGCACCCCATTTTTGCAAAGTTCTGAAAAAGGCAAAAGTGTGTTTTCGGTTGCTTGAAATCGCTTTTAAGGGTGCAAAGTGGTTTACAGTGTGCGTTGCTACAGGCGGGATTAGCCTGACAGACCTGTTCGGCAGTTGGTCCGCCCGAGCATCTCTTTCCACGGAGTTCACCATCTGTCACTATATCCAGTCTCTCGAAGAAAAATCAAAAGAGCGAGATACAATCTCTTGCTCACCATCCGCGGTTCCTTCTGGAAAGACCAACGGTTTCACTAAGTCGTGCAGAATACCTCTATCCTTCATGCTGCCTTTCAACTGTCCTTTCTTCATGTACGAAGACTGCCCAACTCCTCTTGCTATCCGGTCATGTTAAATCCTTATGCGTTACCTGAAACATCGCTTTCAGGTCACGCGACACAGGGTACGTAACGAGCTCCGATCGTTTGATAATAAGGGAAAAAATAGTACCGACAATATAACTGTCTTCAGACCTTCTGCTAGAACCACGCGTAGTGGCGTGGTGGCCTCGTTTAGGCCTAGATACACACCGTGATTCGTGGGCGAGAATCGAAGTCGTCTTACACGTCGTCATCACCGCAACGCGCGACTTGAAAACGTCACTTATTCGATCACTGAACGCGCCGTCGGGCGTCAACACGACGGCGATTCAACAGCGCGCAATGGATGGTATGTATATGACCGAGCTCACAGAGAACTACAGCTGTCGGATAGGTACAAAGGCGATCCGCGTTTTTGCTGACAGCATGCCACGCCTTGACACCACGTGCAATATCCCGTCCCGATATTGCGGTATAGGCGCAATGCGGAGCTTGTGAATACGTTGCCTTGGTTTCTTTTATTTCTGTTCCACAGCGAGTCTTGACTTGAAAAGGGGCACAGGCAGACCCGAGCGCGTACTTCCAACAGAAAACCCAGCTTCGCGAAGAACGAAATTGCTGCTTTGCTACCATTAACGTTTGACAGCGCGAAAAGACGCTGTACGAAATGAATAAAAACGGGGTAGCGAAGGCTGCGTCCGTTCGGCGTGATGGTCTGACAGGAGCTGTCACATTCGACGCCTCGTGCGAAAACGCCAATTTCCCGCGCTCACGCGCGGTCCGTCGAAATTCTCAGCGATCTTCGGAACGCCGAAGTGACGGCAAACGGGCGCTGCAGTGGTGCATTTACTCGGGCAATGTGCGAAAGTCTAGCGAGCGCGGCGTGCTTCTTTGCGAGCCGATCACTGAAAGCGCGCAGTCTTGCGAAAGATTGCACAACTGGCTGTACGCATAATATTCGCATTAATAGTAGAAAAAAAAATATTACACTTGCCTCGTGCGGCCGCCAGGAGAATCACGAGTATCTAAGCGAACTTATGCGCGATATTGCCGTGGATTTGTCGAGAAACCACGTTACAACCTTCCAATTATTTTACGTGGTTTAAACTGCGCTTGTAAACAGTTAAAAATTCCTAACTCGACGAGGTAAACGCCGTACTTAAAGTTGAACCTACAGGACTCGCATCGCTCAAACATTTTCTGTAAAATTTTGTAATATATGTTCTAATATCAAATTACCTTTCACAACCCACTATGACAACAGAAATGCTCACCGCTGAATATTCCCACCACAAGTATTGACCACAAAAACATTGTCCCTTATCGCGAAACGACGAAAAAATGTGCATGCGTCAGTTTCAGATGGTCAGTTTCAGATGGTCAGTCTGCAGAGTTCGCAATGAACTGCCTTTCTTCTACTTTTTTTTTCTCCGCAGATCCCATTGGTCCGCCTAGTTTCGGTCAAGGTTGTGCATGCCCATATTCAAGAAAAATAGTTAGCCAGTTCGTAGTGGGTACACTTTTCTGATGTAAAGCATCCGTTTTCTCTTCCGTTAAAAGCTGACGCAATACTACATGAATTTGCAAATTCCGATGCAAATATGATCCCGTCGCCAATAACTACGTCTATTATCCCTTTCTTAACTATATAGTTTTCTATTTACACGCATAACTTGTACCGTGTGGTATTCCGGCTGCTATACGTCAAGAGACATATCGATGCTGCGTTCGCCGAGGAGAAACAGCGCACATGCAGACATCGCTACACTTGGCGACAACTTATCTTGACATTGGATCGAAGGCTGCGGAGGCGGGGCTTCGGCACATTCGTGTTGCTCCGCAAGTAGTACGGCAGTTTGCGGCTGATTTCGGTTGTGCTAGCTGGAATCGTTAACGGGTTTAGAGAGAGAGTGAGAATTTATTAGAAGGCAGAGAGGTCGGCCTGAGCTTATGCGCTCTAGCCTGCTACTCTACACCGGGGATAAGGGAAGGGGGAAAAAAAAAGAGGGATGAAGGGTGATGATGGGGACAGAAAGAGGTGGTGAGTATGTACAGTAGCCACATATCTCAGTACCCTACAGCTTGGTATCCAGTCCAGTACTTTTGAGAAAGTCTAGAACCGCTTTAGTAGCAGTTTTCGACAGTGTTTGGTCGCACATTGCTGACAAAATACAACTCTCACTAAGTGGTTTATACGCGAAAATGTGAATGGGAGAAACATTTCGATTGTTCAATGTGCATTTTAATGTCACATTACGAGTCTGTTTTTCTTGGAGAACTAGACAGCACGTTTGCGGCCGCACACTGACCCAATACGTCACGGACGCCATGTTTACTTTGGAAAACGGATGTTCTGAAAAAGGTGGTGCCGTCTAAGAAATGGAAAGAAAAGGGCGGCATTCTTGCAAAGTGAACAATAACTGTATTTTACCTACGACTGCCCGCAACTGTTTGAGTCTCATAATAAATAAAGCAGCATCTATTTCAGCAAGTCAAATGAGAAAATTACCAGCAAACTTAAGTACTAATTTTTGGAGCGGTAGCGGGCATGCGTTTCGGCTCTGTAGCTTCCACATTAGTGTCGAGAAAAGTTGTCGCCGAGTATAGTACGCGATATTTCCCGCGTCTCCTTCGGGCGATTCTGCACCGTTTTAGCGGAACCTCGCAGACGCGAGCAGCAGAGCGCCTCAAGGCGCGCGCAACAGAGCGACGTCATCGGCCGTCGGCGCGCGTTTTGTTGCCGCCCAGCCAGTGCTCGCCTTTGTTCGACGCGTAACTTGATCGATCACCGTTGTCGGCCGACGTTTTGGAGCCAGTGAGCCGAGGCGCCAAGCCATAGCCAAGCCGAAATCGAGCGTAGAAAGGCAAGGAGACGAGAAACAACTCGACGAGCGTTTTGCGAGTCGTGCTTGGCTCCGTAATCGAGTGCCACTATGCTACACCCTCCCTCTTCACTCACTGTCATCCTTCTTTCGGTGCCCGCATTTCGGCGCCACATGCGAAACCGATTAGCTTTTGATATAGTACGCTTGCTTCTTTAAATGTCCTCGCGATCAGTGTGTTAAGCTGTGCTGTGAGCGCGCTTTTTCGTAATGGGCGTCAGGCCAGGTGTATGGACGTTATTACGCGGCGTAAGTGACTGCCTGTTCATATGCCTGCTTGACAGTTTTTTTTTCTTACTCTCCTATTGTAGCATGAGATTGTGTGTGTACTGTGTGCGCATGGTGGTGTTCCAACATAACTTCGCAATCACTTCGTTTCTGTTGCGGCGTGTGGGAGCGGCACATGTTGGAATCGCCTTTGGCGTTTTGCTCCAACGTGCTTTGCTGCACAGCAAAGCGCGAAAGGCGATCGAGATGTTGAGAGTGTGCTGTGCAGCATCTGATACAAGTTGAGACGTTACTATGCAACATTATGCGGCACAGCAACGTCTCAACGTTTGCATATGTGATCAGAACATCACAAGATGAGCAGCTGCATGCTGGTTTGCTACCCTGCACATTCGCATGCGTGATGTCTGTTTGCTGAGATGAAAAATAAATCCCTGAACAGGGAACAGTTCTGTTGTTGTGCGTGTCATTTGCACTATACGATAAGTACAGATCTGTCCACGCTACAGGTAGGTCTGATGCCTACCTACCCTGTTATAATGCACGTGAAAGGCAGAAATGTGTGTTACAGTCAATCAGGGCTTCATCTCAATAGTGCTTCCGGAGTATTAAAAAATGAGAATTTAATTCTGGCGGGTGCTGCTTCGAGAATCTTTCTTTTCAGTTGGGCTGCACGAATTGATTTCAATATTGGCTCTAAATTGAAAAAAAAAAGTATTACTTGAATCTCTAGGTTTACAGCTGTGTAACTTCCCAAGGAAAACAGCTACATCACTAATACGACAAGCGCATTATAAAAGAAACTTTCAGCAAGCGATATCAACGCGTTATGGCTGTTTATAAATAAGATAACGATAATTTCACTGTGTATAATCTTAACTCACGTATACACAGCCGCAATGTTACTCTATATAGGTGAAAGACATTGCACCTCATCTGCCTTAGTACGTGAACATCTCATAATTGCTACATAAATTTGTGTTTTGAAACTATGCAGTTATAAACGTCGAGCTCATTTCTTACTCCACTTTTTTTGTTCTTTTCTTTTTGTTCGTAATAGTGATTATTATTATTATTTTTATTACTTTTTTTTTTTTGCAGTTCTAGTGACATTCGCGCGACCCTAACATTCACACACGGCTCATTTTATCGCCCTCATTTAACAAATAAATTGCGCATATCACTTCAATTGCTTAAGCTAACGTCTTCCGGGAACATTTCTGCGCCTGAAGTGCTTCTGAATAAAGAAATTCTTGGTGTCCCAGTGCGCAAATGTTGTTCTTAACGTAACCCTACAAAAAGAGAAAAAAAAGTTCAGGAATTAAAAAAAGAAACACATGGCAACGCTTTGTTCTGGTGAACTGTTCGTACAGTCATCGAGAACTGAAATCGTTTAGTTATGAGTCATTCTCGATAACAAAGAAAGAAATTGCACTGACGCATGCTCACCGTTTGACCTTTGTGTTCTAACAGCTCACTAACGGCACAGACGACGACTATTACCGGCCAGAAATAGAATGCCCTGTGTCGGTATCGAAGCTGGTAAGCACGTTATTTGATTTCCCTTTTTTATTATTTTGCGATGAGAAATTGATGAGCAGGAATTGTCGCTGGTGGCGACGTTTCGGCAAGCTGAAATACAAAAATGACGCGTAACCATCGAGGAAGGACTCGACACAGAACAGAAAAGGGCGTAATTTCAGTGAGTGTACTATCGGCGTCAAATGAAACGCGAACAGCGGCAATCATTAGAAATGGTATAGTGCACGCCGTCCAATCATCGCCATGGACATGCGCAGCGCTACCACAACGGAGCGCTGCGCGCCTGTCAATGGTGATGACTGGATGGCGCGCACTATACTATTTCCAAGACTTGCCGCTGTTCGCGTTTCATTTGACGCCTACAGCACCAACCAGCCCAAGTTTTAAGAAGTCGACAAGTTGACTTGTCTTCGTCCAGGCAACCAAAACTTGTCGAAACGTTATTTCAGCGACGTTGCCTGTTCAAAGATTTCTCATCGCTTCAAGCTTCCATGTTCCCCTGAACGTCTTTATTTTGTGCATGCTCATTTACGCCTTTTAAGTTCATCCCATGACGGTGTCCTGTAAACCTCGCTAACCCAACTATTTTTTCTTGTAGTGTTGTGCAAATTGTTTTTAGTATCAGAGCGTGATTTAAAGGCATGGACGTCCTGCAGTTCTTTTTAAAAACCTCGTCAATTTACTGATTCTTTTAGCACTTAATATTTTGGCATTGCAGTACCGAAAACATTAACGGCACTTATCGAAGTTCTATCATATTTTCTGTAATCACTCGGTGGTGTAAACGCTTTGTATGCATGGTACTTTCCAGTGGCGTAGCCAAGGGGGGGGGAGGGTTGGAGGGGTTCAAACCCCCCCCCCCCCCCGAAATTTTTCAGTTTTGCTCGCGTATATAGGCACGCACACATACAAACGCACGCACAAACATACATAATGTATGGTTGAACCCCCCCCCCCCCCCCCCCCGAAAAAATATTTCTGGCTACGCTACTGGTACTTTCCCCAAAAAATATGACTGCGCAGTGCGGATTCTCTCGTTAACTTTACTTTTCTTGTTACATCATAATAAAGGCATGCGGTGTCACAGGGACCGTGTGCTAACCAAATAATTGTTAAACACATCCGTTCCACTATTCTGTGATTACTGTAGTATAAGAAAAGAGGCGCACGCGGAGAAATGGTGGTCGGCGTCACTTATAGAGGAAATTATTTTGCTCTCACCGAACGGCGTGTTGCGTACCTGACGCTGAGCGTTCTTTTCTTCCTGCGATCGGATATGTGCGCCTTCAAATGCGGTACCCGGATGCAGAAGGACGTTTACATATCGTCCGGAAAGGACACGGTGGACGCGGAAGCCTTCAGAGAGATCGCTGTCACCGGAATCGACATCAAGTCTCTGGTACGACCCCGCCTTGGCTCAATCGTGCGCCATGCGGTAACATTCTAAAATCGCGAAGCTCCTCTATGCTTTTACCGTCAAGAGCCAGAAAACATCGATCACTTTTTACTTACTTTCCGTCGTTTCACTGGCCATAGGAAAAAAAAAACATTTTGGAAATTTTATTCAGAAATATAACTTAGAAGAGCGGACTGTTGGGCGAGTTGGTAATTCATTACAGGGAAACTGCGCGAAAAAAAACGTGGACAAAGGAAGAGACAACAGCACAGGCGCTGTTGTCTCTTCCTTTGTCCACGTTTTTTTCGCGCAGTTTCCCTGTAATTATTCAGAAAATTAAGAATTACTCTTATTTCTCAAAATATTCTTTCGGTTGGGGCTTCTTCTCTTGCCCACAGCAACAGGAACGTCAGCATTGCCGTCTGCGAATTTCTTAGAGATAAAGGAAGAATTATTTGTTAAATTATTCCCAGTCGAAATTTCGTACTTCGGACTTCTTCTCAATAATTGACTGTATTCCATATTATAGTTATATTCTTATTTTATTGGTACGTAAAGTTATCATTGTTCAATTTTTCTATATTCCCTAGACGACCAGTTAATTAATTTTCCTTCGTTTAAGATTAAAAACTTTCCCTTATATTAACCGCCGGTTTAATGGTCAATCCCCCCGTAGTGGGTATGAGCCAGAAGTAGAGGATCGAGCAAGCAAGCTTCCACGCAGTACTATGCTAATAGCAGTCAAGGACTTCTTTCGCTTTCGTGGTATCAAGGATCTTCGTGATGTCCAATGACGTTGAAGTTAGTTCAGAAATATTAGTAACAGCTTCTCGAGTTTTCGCTGCCGCAGTGTGAAAAGATGTCCTCGCGCTGTGGAGCTGAAATCCTTGAGGCGTAACGCAAGTGCAAATCGTCATATATCAGTTCGGTATCCACTGTGCCGGTACGTCGCAAGACGTTGTTAATGACAGAAATTCGTAACTTGACCACGCGCTATAAATACGTCCGCAATGGTCTTCGTAAGGTGCTTACATAATATTGATTTACTTTATTTTCTCTGCGCATGAGGAAAATGGACGAGGATTACCTGACTGCTTGCTCTGTCCGAGATGACAGTTGTGCATGTTGCACCCTCTTAAAAATAGTTGCGCCTCTTGGGGTGTATCTTTGTCAGACGATAACGATATCACGTTTCTTGCGTGCAATTCCTTGGTTTGGCGTCGCGTGCCGGGTACATTAAAACCAGAAACCGCGCGCGCACTATCAGCGTGACACAGCATTCTTGATTGGAAAGCAGCGAGCGCAATGCCTTCAAAAAAAGAAAAAGAAACGCGAGCAAACCAGATGACGATTATTGTTCCGACGAAAAGTACGCCCCAACGGATGCAAGTGGAATGTGTGTAGTGCCCACTGGTCCCTAATCGCCCGTTTTCACCAATTCCCCTGCATCCCCGAATGCACCGCATGAACGGCTTCCAAAGTTAAAAAAAAAAAAAAAGAGAGAGAAAAAAGTCAGCAACGGTGGCTTATTCGACAGAAGGAAGTTAAAGGTGCTCATTGCCGGAATTCTTTCATGAATATGCCGTTGTAGCACTAGCATGGAACAGAGGTCGGTGGTGATCGTGCCTGCAAGGTTTCACATGCCTGCTCAACGCGAAAAAGACGATAGTTTAAAAAAGCAGGCCGCACTCTCTCTCTCTCTCTCTCTCTAAATAAGTCCATTGAGAAAGAGCGCGCCTACGTAACAGGCGCTCCTTGAAACGTCACTGTCCGCGGATCGTGAATTTCGTTCTTCATTCAATGCAGAACATGCAACGCTCCGGCCGCGAAGCAAAGTACGATTATGAAACAAAAAATATATGAGGCGGGGCTTGTCACGTGAACATGATGGCACGTTCCTATATCCAAACTAGCACATTAACGGACCTTCAGGTCGCGCATTTCAGGGTGTGATCAAAATTTGCGAAGGGGCCTTTAGAGGAGTCTGTTAAGACTTACTGCAACCTGGGTCAAGTTGTAACATTCAGGATCAAGATGCATTGCCTTAGCTGTCAGCGAAACATACAAGGTTCGTCAAAAGTCCCGAGGCCATGTTGCCATAGAATCATATACACGGGATAGAGGCCTGGGAACTTTCGAGGGACACTGTATTTACGTCAGACATTGTTGTTCTTCGATCATTGAATACACTACATGTTATTGCACAATCCAGTGGGCCTGTCATATCTAATTGTGCCAGGAACCAAGAAATTACAGATTGTGGTCAGTGTCCTTGTGCAAAGTAACACAGTACCTTTTTGTGACGACAGAAATTTATGCGATGGAAGCTTTGCCTGCGTACATCTGCACTTTCGCATGAAGCGATTGTACCTTGCTGCTCTTACCTTGTTTTGCATTTGGTTCACCCTCCCTTGTGTGTTTTTATTCATTGTTTTTGTTCTTGTTTTGGCATGAAACGTGTGTGTGTTTTCTGTGGCATGCGGACCGTCCCATAGAAATGTCAGTACGAACGGACAATCAAGGAGAATGGCATACTGTCGCCTACACGTGAGGTCATTAGCACTGGCATCGACTTCGAGTCTTTGGTAAGTACCGCATGCATACTTTAACGCCCCACGTTTGTCTTCTCTCCAGCTTTGGACCATGCCTTCCCACCCACCTTAAAGGGACCCTGCAACACTTTTTGAGCACGGCCAGAAAACGCTGCCGATCGGTAGTCGGGGCTTCTGAGAACACGCGAGCCAAACAATATAACCCAGCACGCGACCTACAATTTACAATTAATTCTCAAAGTCAGCTAGAAATCGCTCCCTCTTCTCTCTACAAATGATGCCATATACACAACGTCCACGGCCGTTAACTTACGTGAGCATCGTGAGCTGCGTAGTTACCGCGGCCGCCGCGGGATGCCGCCAGGTGCCAGCGCGCGCTCTCGCGATCACACTGAAAGTAAGCAGCGCGCTCGATGAAAAAAAGAAATGAAAGTGCTCAATGTCATAACGCGCGCTGACGAAGGGACGCATCTTCTTGCCCCATTGTTATCGTTCTCCCTGCGTAGCTTTCAGCGTGCTGGCTCGTACGAAAGGAGCGAGAAAGTTCTTGAAGTGTGCGAAAAACCCCTGTAACTTCGCTCGTACTTGACGGATTTTAAAAATTTCTGCGCCGATCGATTCGTGAGGCCATAAGCTCTTTTATGAAGCCATTCGGAAGTTACTTGGAAAAGTGTTGCAGGGCCTTTTTAAAGTCACACTAAAAAGAAAAACAAACGCTATAAGTAAACTGTCCTTTAACGATACCGAAAGCACCAATCTTGCCGCGAGAAGACGCTTGGTAAGGTGGAACAAATTTGCCAAATCAGATTTTCAGAGGCTTGCTGTGTAAGGTCTCTGACTCGCTTATTACACGATATAATTATGTTTTGATGATAAGGGCTTGTACGGGCATATACCAGAAGCCGTCAAAATCTGCGACGTCTTCTCGACTTATTGGTGCCGGAATCTGAAGTCGGCATCGTCAACTGCGTTTTCTGCTTGGCGTTTTATCGCCTACCAAGTGTCTTTTCGCGGAAAAAATTGATAATAATAATACCTCGTGTTTTACGATTCAAAACCAAGATACGAGGATCAGGGACGGCGTAGTGGTGGGCTCCGGAAATTGCGGCCACCTGGTGTTCTTTACCGTGCACTGAGATCGCACAGTACACGAGCCTTTAGCATTTCGCGCGGAAAAAGTTGCTCTGTTTTCGCACTGTTAGAGGGCACTTTACTCACAAGGAAGCAATCACGTTTCTCTTTAGTGTTTCTTTTAACATTCCGAAAGTTTTCAGCGAACTGTCTTGGGCAGACAAATGTATCCCTGTGCAGGTATACGTAAGGTCGTCTTTTTGCGAATTTTGCATGTCCGCATGTGCACTTATTCTTAATTGATTGCCTTTTGGTTGTTACTTTGTTATTTTTACAAGCCTGCTCTTCTTTTGCTATGCATCTTTTTTGATTACCTAGACACTACTAGCAGCCCATCCCCACTCTGTGTGTTGTGTATGCAAACGTGCAGTAAACATATGCGGCTCGGAGTTTCATCACCCGTGATAGCACAACTAGCAAGCAGCAGCTTCAAGGTCTAGAAATGAGTGTTAAACGGTTAAAGTAGTTCCATTACCTGATTACATTTGTATTGCCAGTTTTGTATTTCACTACACCTGGCTTACACAGAGGCGTTCACTACTCACGCAGGTCTCCTGATACAAGGGAGACATGTTCGCAACACAGTGCGAACATGGCAATATTCTTAATATTTGCACATTAATTTTTTGTTAGCTCAGCGGAAGTTGCACACTACATTAGTTGGACAATATTCGAGCGATTGCCACAGTTTTTGTGATTATATGTATTTTTTTTTATTTTACGCAAACTTACCTGCGTTAATTGTGGCATCCGCATATTGCTTTTGGCCCTATACTTGGGGCCATAGTATATAAAATTGCATTTTTTTTTCCACATTTCCAGACTCATGAAATTGTTATTTACGGGAGCAGCTCTGGAGCTAACCCGTTCGTACAGGCAGCATGCGTCCTGCCCTTCTTGTATAGGGTATAATAGTTAACGTACGTTTAATTTCGTAAACTTTAACCTTAACAAGCGAAACCACCTTGCAGTTCACAATCGCCCTTTGTTACCATCTCGTCGCTTTAAGCAACGTCAGCCAGACTGCATTTTTTTTTTCTCTCGAGGAAAGGCTTGAAGGCTTTTCCCCGTGCAAATAAATTGGTAAATCTGCTTACGGTGTTTACACTTCACAACAAGGGGGCTTTGGGTTTAAGCTAGTCCCATAAGCAACACGTTATACAGATCTGAAAAACTTGCAGCATTTCGGAAGCTAATGCTGACGACAGCCACTCATGCTAACTGAAAGCATCTTTCGTTAACTAAGTTAGTCAGTTTACTTTCCGATTTTGTTTGGTTTAATTTGAGGAAAATGTCATCGTTCCATTGGTCTTATTTCATCTCTTATTAACTAATATGAATTTACTTGAAAATGGCGGTAAATATTTTGCTGACGGCTTCTTGATTGTTCGGCGAGTTAAGAATTCAAAATCGGTGCTACTTTGAGCTAAATTTCAAAAACAATAAAGACCCGTTATTGAAAGAAAAAGCGGTATTTCTATCGCGGCTCATCGTGTACCAGTCATTCGATACCGATTAGATAACGCGACTGATTTGAACGCACTATAGTTGCTCCGTGCTTGCAAAATAAACTGTAGCGTTCTGCGCACTAGACAAACTCACGAGCATCAACCTAATCTTTCTCGACTATCTTTAACGACCAGCGCACTTTGTTCGGCCAGCCGAGAGCTGTTTTAATATTTTCTTGTTATTTGTTACTAGTCGACACAGCCGCTACGCTTCAGCAGTTTTCTCGAACCACGGTTTTCTCTCGAAAACGAAAAAAAAAAAACAAGGCTACCTCGTTTTACCAGTTAGTCACCGCTCCTAATCTTTCTCACGCCTCATTAAGTAGTCGCTGCCTCGGGTAATGTCTCGGCACGTATTATGTGGGACAGCGTACGCCACGAACTATAGCCCCGCTTTCCCCTTGCTTTGTTCACGTTCCTCGTCGGCCCCTGATGGCGCTATCTCTTCCTTGTTTTTATTTGCACTTGATAAGCCTGATTCGTATCTGCTCGTACCCCGGCTCTGTACTCGACGCACTCGCATTGGCTGCCATTCCCTCGCTTATTTTGACTGTTGTGTTCCCGGCGCCTGTTTTCTTGCTTCCCCCTTTTTGTTTTCTCCCCGCTAGAAGCACAGCTACATCTCCCCCCCTGAATAACAAAAACCAAGTGCTCCACCACCGCTTTGCCGAAGACATCGTGCCGATTGACATAAAGTCTCTAGTAAGTTGGCTTCCTTCACCCATATCCCAAGTAACACACGATCGAGTATTTGCTTGTGACATGTCGTAAGAACCACTTTGACTCACTCTGTCTGATATGTGGTACTGACTCACCTACATGCTGCTTTCATGCTCACTCACTTCAATAACGCCATCGATCATTGAAGGTATTGAAAAAAAAAAAATGTAAGCCACTTCCAGCCCAAGTTAAAGCTGTACGAACTGCGGAGCCTTGATTCACCTGTGTTTTCCTTTTTGTTCATTTGTTCTTTTCTGTTCTTTTCGTGTGATTATGTGATATTTTCTACCGTTCTTTTCTTACGATTATTTGATTCTTTTTTTTTTTTTTGCGATTATCTATCTTCTGTTCCTGTGGTCTCCTTTCAAGCTGTTTTTCTGCTGTATGCAGCTCCTACCGCGTTGCGTGTAACTCCCGGCGCTCAAGTTTCGCTGGCGTTTCGCCGTTTCAGACAGACGAATTAAGGTCCTGACCACACGTACGCGTTGCAGCGCGTCAGCGCGTGGCGTGTAGACTCGTGCCGCGCCCTCTCCCTGTGAAGGGAGAGGGCGAGCGACTACACGAAGCTGCGCGCCCTCTCTCTCTTTTCGTCGGGGATTCTGACACCGCTGCTAAGCCAAACATAATAATCATGGTGTAGCGCTACACCATGATTATTAGCAACTTCAGAAGAGTGGCTTGTTGGGCGAGTTGGTTCAGCATCATTGTAGAATTTAGCGCAAAAAACGGGCAAAAAAAGGGCTGTGTTGGTGTGGTTTTTTATTGGTGAGGGTGGCGATGCGGGCTTGTTGGTCCCTGTCATTTTGCGCTAAATTCTACAATGATTATTAGCAAGCACCAACTAGCCCAAGGAACAAGTCGTTCTGCCAAACAATGTTTAGGCAGTAACGACGAACCTTTAACTCACAATATGCATAATATGGACTGGTGGCGAGCAGTGGGATTTACCATATTTTTGTGGCACATACCCGTTTATGATGGACCGTGACGACTACATGACATGCCGACAAGCCGAGACCCTAAGGTGCTTCGCCCCTAAAACGCGGACTACGGCGCCAGCCGTCGTCCCGTCCGCTTCCTATATCTGTGTGTTGTATACAGACATATCCCTGGACGTGTTAGCCGGCGCCATTGAGACGGCCGTGGCGGAGCCCTTCGGCTCTTCCTGGTGTTTGTATTGCGTTGAATGCAACGGGCACGGTTTCATAGCAGCGACTGCGTCACTAGCTTAATAAGAGATTGCACTAGGGGAATTACGTGACTCGCTATGTGAGTGACAGTGACAGATTGAGAATGCGGGGACAGCAGGCAAGTGGCTAACAGCTGCTCGAGAGAACACGGCTTCCCGGCGCTCGTCCTGCGCGCGTATACGGCACCGACCAGCTGCGGCTTCTGTACATCGCGGTGTTTTTCGAATGCTCGGCTGCATTTTGTTAGCAGCGTCGAAGTCGGCCGGTTGTTTTGAACATTCGGGTTAACCGGTGTTGTCGTCTGTCCTTTTCCTTTCCCGCAGAAGTCCAGCTTCACCAGTGTCCAGGAACAGGAGAGTCATAACAACGAGAGCGGCGTCATCGAGGAGGTGAAAATAGACAAGCAGAGGCTGCAGAACAAGTTCAACAAGGTGGGTGCTTTGGAAAGCCCTTCGTGCAGCATGTATAGATGGCTTGCACTGGCGTCACTCATACAGCCTCGTTGGGAGCACAAACATGGCGAAACGCGAACGCGAACTTTGTGATGCCGCGCCCCCCTAGTCACCTAAGAGGGGGGGGGGGGGTCAAAGTCTGCCCCATACACTTGACTTAATTGAGGAGGAGGGGCGCTGCAGTGATCATTTGCCCCCCCCCCCCTGAAGCGGAACCATGCGCGCGCCTATGGCCCTGGCGTCATCTAAGCCGCCATTTTGGAGCTGTGTTGTGCGTCCATGACGTGACGTGGAAGCTATCAATTCATACCGCGTGATTCTCTAGTCACTATTGACAGCTTCCACTGCGCGCTTTAAGCGATAAACAGATTGACATAACGCGCAGCTTGTCACTGTGCTGGCTATCGAAGAAAATGGCAGCCTCGATGACATCAGCGATACATCCTGTTCCCGTTGAATGTTGGCTCAGTGCTCAACCTCAACCGTCACATGTGAAGGGCAATCTGCGCGTCAGAGCAACTTGATATCACGACAAGTGCGTCATGCGCACGTGCTCATCCACTAACGGCCAGCGCGCGTAACAGACAACATTGTACAGCGCTCGGAGAGAGAAACACGACACTCGGAGCGCGTGCCAGCTGGCGGTGAGGGTGAGAGCGTTCGTGACACGTGGTGACTGCATTTCATATTCATTTTATTGTTTTTCAGCATGTTACATGTTACATGTCAGGGACGGTACGGCTAAAGGCAGATTAACTTAGAATAACAGAGAGCTGAGCTAGTTGGTACCTATTCATCCTTAAAAGACAGGGCGTGCAAACACGGACACAAGAAGGAAGTCAAGACACCAGAAACTCTTACTAACATCTGAAGATGCGCACAACGGCGGAAAAGAAAGAAGGCACGAAAACCTTATCTGCGCATGCCCACGCAATATGCGAACCTATCAATCCGGCACGGTGGGGGTCACCGTGAAAGATAACTGTTAAGGCATTTGATTTCATCTTTATGCAAGTTAATCGACGGCTGCAGGGTCGTAGCCAGAAATATTTTTCGGGGAGGGGGGGGAGGGGGGGTTTCAACCATACTTTATGTATGTTCGTGCGTGCGTTTGTAGGTGTGCGTGTATATATACGCAAGAAAACTTCAAAAATTTCGGGTGAAGGGCTTGAACACCCCCCCCCCCTCCCCCTCTGGCTACGCCACTGGACGGATGGCTCACGCATGCGCTACCATTGTTATCGATATGCCATGCCTCAATCATAGACGCGTATCTTAATTCCTATGCCGGTGCAACACTTTGAATTTTGGCGTGCACTTACACTCCCGACAATGTAAAGAAAGATTAGAAGGTGAGCCTCCCGTTAGCGATCCTTCTTTCTTTTCCGCCGTTGGGCGCATCTTCAGTTGTTAGTCGGCGTCTTTGTGGTGTCTGACTTCCTTCTTGTGTCCATGTTTGCACGCCCTGTCGTTTTTTAGAATGCAGATTAACCGCCTGACAACGGCCCTACCGCCCAAGCATACCGGTAGACAACCCGTTCAGTATGTGGTTCTTGGTGGCGCCGGCGCAGCGCTCGGCTCGCCATAGGCTTCTGCTCGTTTATGGAATCTGCATAGGTCACGAGACTCTCTCGCATGTGACGGCGACCGGAAGTTCCTCTACTGCGCTCTTTACAATATGAAAACACGCGTCGCTGACATGTGTCTCAACATGACAACGCAAGGTCGCACTTTGCTTGCGTTATTGCCAACTGACTCGGCGTTGTACAAATTTACGTCGCGTCGCGAGCACATAAATTGTGGTGGAAGAGGAAGTAAGCAAAAAGCCCGATCGGCCATGGCTCTGGCGTTCTCGTGCATAGCGTAAACAAAAGCGGAGCGCGTCTGATGACGCTTGCTGTGTATCATTGGGATTGCGCATCCTCTACGCAATTACGATAACGTGCTGCGTTCGAGCTGGAGCTCTGGTTTATAGTGCGCACACAGCAGAGTGGCCAGATGCTACCGAGCTAACAAGCAAATAATCATCACATCTAATTATAGTAAAAAGAATGTCACTCAGATACGAAGGGGGAGTTGAAAACATCATTTTGATTACACTGTACAGCGAAAATATGCGCAACATGAACGAAAGCACACATTCACTTTTTAACATTGTCTGCCTCCAGAGTAGACTCCATTCGATTGAATGCACGCTTGCCAGGGCAAGATTAAGGTTACTTGTTGATTCCCCCCAACGTATGTTTGACTTCAACACTAAACTACACAAACTCATCGACAAACGCGCTATTGGTGAACGTGATGATCAGTAAAATAACTATAACTGCTAGAAAAACGCAAATAAGTCCAAGGAAAAAAATGTGACAAGAAACTGGAAAATTCTACAAGCGACTCAGAGAAAAAAGAAGCCCAAAATCCGCTTATTATAAGCGGAACTGGACATTCTGGCACACAGGGCACAAGGTCTTCGATAAGGAACGACACCCTTATCGACGCCTTGTCGATAATGGAATGACACCCTGGGTGTATACGTAAATGCATCCCACTTCACAAAGTAAATATTTTCGTGTATAAGCCGTTCGTGTGTCCACTCCAAATGAGTCATCGAAACACTCTTAAATTGGTACTGACACCATTTTTAGAAGGCCACGCAAATACTCAGCCACACAAATATCCTGTATACAGAAACGGCTCTGAGCAAATGTGAAGCTCAGAAAATAGTGATAAGATATTTTATTTTGCTATTAAAGACGATTTTCCCATGGCACACCTAACGACATCGACCGTAGCTTGACGTCAGGCTACAGTGCTAATTCTGGTGACTTCACGCAGCAGTCTGGCTAGTTATGATGACGTCAGGTGCCAAAACTTCCAAAATGGCCACTCGTGCATCGCCAATACATTCGAAATGGCCGCCTGTGCGTCACCAACGGAGCCACGGTGCGGAGAGGCCGTGGAAACGTCACGATAACTTGCGCGAGCACGCGACGAGTAGCTCATACCGTGCTGTGACGTCAGGGTACAGCACGAACGAAACTAGAATTTCAAAGCATACTGCAATTACTTTTTCAAGGGGCACTCACGCTTAGCATTAAATTCCCTAGGCTCTTGAGGCTTGGCCTTTCATTCGACGCAGAAAAAAAAAAAACTTATAGTTTTCGTGTCGGTACCCCTTTAAGATAAAAATGGTGCCTGCTGTATTACGTCATTGGTTCTGCCTGTCACTTGGTCAGTTCGGCCCGACAGAAGGGAGTCGAATAACTCATGAAAGGGGCGGGACGGGCGATACGCGAAGTTAGTCTCGCAACAAAACGTTATTCTCTGGTCAAATCACATCTTTCAGACGTTCACAGATTACCTTTCGAGACGGACTGCACTGATTAGCGATTTATAGCGATCGTGGACTGTCATCTGACTCGTCCTTTTTAACACTGTTATCGTCGGGTCCTTTGAACGTTCTCAACTAACATCCGTGAATGGGAACCTCGGGCCATAAATAAATAAAATTTGGTTCCGAAGGAAAAATCTCAGTCCCAACTAAATTTACACTACTCACATGATCGCGATCGATAGACAATTGATGACTGCACGTTGGTATTCTTTCTCGGACGAACGCAGCGCGACTTAGACGAAGACAGGAGACAGATAAACACAGACGAGCGCCGACTTACGACTGAGTTTATTTGCACTTCAACAGGACCTTTTTGTGCACCATGCGTAGCCAGTATGCGTAGCCAGGCGGCGGCACACCTGGCCCGCGCACCCCCCCCCCCCCCCCCCCCAATTTTTTCCCCATGACATACATAGCGCAAAATGACCATTTACCCGCCTGGCCCCCACTTCAGATAAAGCAGGTGCGGCCCTTCCCCTCCCTACCCCCCAAAAAAAAAATATTTCTGCCTACACCCCTGTGCCTGGCTATATCACACGAAGCATTCGTAATAAGGCGAAAGCCTTAGATGACTCATCAAACGCAAAATTTGACTGTCGGTGTCCCGCGTCGGCGGCGTCAGCGTCCCGTGGCGTTCGGGGACGAGTGGTGCAAAAAATCATGACGTGATGACGTCACCACATGACGTCACGATGACGTCACAAATCGCCGAATCTTGTGACGTCATTATGACGTCATCGCCATGCCATATCGTAGTTTGCTCAAATGTGGTCCGATCACAGAGGCAATGCAAATCCAGCTGAGGTGCCTCCGATTTTGGAGGCAGTGCAAAAACACCTTAGGTGCAGAAAGCTTTTGAAGGCTGGCGGGGCAGGACCAATACACCGACTGAGAAGAAAATGAAGATGGCTTTCGCCTTCGAGTCGTCTTAAGTGAAGGCATAAGGGACTCTGCGAGTTTCTATAGACAACTAATGAAACCAACCAACAGGAAGCCCAGGCTAACACTCCCACGTATTAAGCACACATAAATACCGTACAGAGAAGTGGACGAGGGAATGCCCTCTGTTGTAGTTCAAATGGTAAAGCAGCTTAATTCGAAGGTTGTGGGTTAGGATCCTACCGACGGAAAGGATGATTTTTCGTTCACTTTAAATGCCTTTCAGTTTAAGTGAGAATCATTACATTACAGTTAAGAAACCACAAATAATGTCCCCTATGCGCTGCTTGGCTTTATTGTCGGTCAGTTTCATTAGTTGTGTTTCATTAGTCACATGATCCTGCATTTGATCGCAGCGCTCAATCCTTTGCCCGATCACTTTCACACACCTTCGCACTCAATCTCTGCGAATTTTCACGACACTCGCGAATACAAGACGACCCTCCGGCCAAAGCTCGTGCGCGAAAGGCGTTGTCTCGTCACAAATGGCCGGATACACACGTCGTATGGCTCGTCTTGTCAAGAGCAAAGCCCGGGCATCCGGAAACACGTAGCACAAACCTTTCGCCGCAGAAAGAGCGCACACGTCTTTCTTTTTTCGACCGCTAAACGCGCGTCGCGCACGCCTAGGAAGCAAGGGGTGAATGTAAACCGGCGCACGGCCCAAAACAAGCTCGCTGCACCGTCGGCGACCGCAACGACACAACGGCGACCGAGCTCGAAAAGCGAGAGCCGCCGTGTAGCTGCTGCTGCAAGCCCTCGCACGGCATGCCCCCCAGGCACGTCTGGTTTCCGTCGCGTGCTGCAGGGCTTGCGTTACCGTGTCACTTTCGCCCGCAAGGAAGGGCTCGCTTCCGCAGAGCCTATAGCTATACAACGGCTGCCGTCGTGACTGGGTTCGTACATCGGCTGTCTTGCCGGCCGATCGCGCCTGGCTCCACGAGTCTGTTCGCCTTGTCCCTTTCGCGCTTTCCGGACTGGGCCGTCCTCGCCGAAACTGGACCGACACATCGACTGCCGTGTTCGAGCAGGAGAACTCGTTCGAGTAGGCCGGCGGGTCGTCGTTCTTTCACACGCGGGAAGTCTTTGAGGATCGAAGAGGAGATTGTACGACGCTGTATACGGAACGGCGTTGGGACGCGCTGGAATCGTCGTGCCAGCTTTTGACGGGATCGTCGTGTTCAACCTGGACGTGTCGTAGAGTCAGCGATCGAAACGAAGAATGTGCTATGTGCCGGTGACGGTGAGCTGCACCTCTTCGACTTGACTGTCGTCCTTCGTCTCCTGTGCTTGTTGGCTGCGAACGGCCAAGTAGCCAGCCGTCACATACGAGGCCTGCTTCACGTCATTCAGTTCTGACTTCACCGTTTGAAGGAAAAAGAAACGAACGCAATCGTCGCTGAGTAAATTCCAGCGTCGGCTGATTTCACTTGTACTTGCCATTCACAACTGGCCTCATCGGGGACGTCCTTTGGAGGCTGCTGCTGTAGAGTGGTTTTTTAAGAAATCGACGTCGAGTGTCTTGGAACTGGACCACCAGTATTTGGAAGATGTCATCCGTGGATGTGATGAAGGAGGCGGTAGACATGGACGACGTGTGGGTGATGGCCATTTCCTTGGCGATCGGGTGCATAGTGTTGGTGTGGCTTCTTCTATACGTTCGGCTCGGCAAGTCCGTCGTTCAAAGTGGCGGTGGGAAGAGCTTCGTAAACGAACGGCGTCCACCGCGCGCCAGGAGTGGAACGTGCGCACCTCCGTCAACCAACGGCAACCATCGCGCTCAGGCAAGTGAGTGTACTGTATGCCAACCGTAACTCGCTCTGGTATCGCCACTTTTTCAATCGTGATTGACAAGTTTTCGAATAAGAAGTATTGCTGGGGACCAACATTGCTGTGTTCGTTATTCGATGACTCCTCTCCCTCACTCCATCTTCATCAGAAACTTCAGTCTAGTTTGGATTCCAACTCCAAACTAATTAGACCGCGTACCCGTTTAAGATAGGATACACACGAGCACGTCTTTTTTTTTTTTTGTAATAATTCCTAACTCATTGCTGACCGCCTGTGATGGAACTTCTATAACATCCCATCAACAATTTTTTCTCGTTTTCCCGGCTTACTTGAAATACAATGATAGGGCTGTGCCGTTAAAATCGAAGTGGCAGTAGGTCTGGCTCAGTAGCGTAGCCAGAAATTTTTTTCGGGGGGGGGGGGGGGGGGGGTTCAACCATACTTTATGTATGTTCGTGCGTGCGTTTGTATGTGTGCGTGCATATACGCAAGCAAAACTGAAAAATTCCGGGAGGGGGGGGGGTTTGAACCCCCCCCCCCCCCCCCTTGGCTCTGGTCTGGTTTCCTGGTATTTTCGGAGTAATGTAGCTGCTCATAAGTATAGTGACACAATCACAAAAGTAACGAGCGAGAAAAAGTAATGTTTTTAAATGCGAAGCATTTATTTGTGAACCAAAGGCACCTTGACCCTTTCTATCTATCTATCTAGCCGCCTACGCCCGCGCTCTCTCGTGGTCGTCTCCTTAGCTTGACATATACCAAACTTGGCATAGGAGGATACGAGTACATGACGGACACTGTTCGCAGGTCACGAAATGAATATCGTGAATTGCCGGCCGCGTACGTCATGAAACTCTTTCCACCGGTAATGTCTAGCACATACCCGAATCCAGAGCAGTGGTTAGCGGTTATGCGCCACAGGTGACTTCACAGTCTATACCAGGGACGTAAAGAATTGACTTTGGAAATCTAACGCGATAGCGTTAACGAGCCCGAGTGGCACAAGATCCTGTACCGGCGTCGATGGTGTTGTCGATGAGCGAGAAATCCCAATGTAAGCAAAGAATAAAATCCACGGCTCGAGCCGGAATCGAACCCCGACATTCTGCATGGCAGTCAGGTGCTCTGCCACAGAGCCACGCCAGTGGTTTAAAGGAGCACAGACATAAAAATTTTACGACTTGTCTTTTTTTTTCTTTTTTTTTTCTGTTGCAATAAGTAGCTGACGACCCAGTTATCACGGCTGGTAAGCTAGTTTGCTCGGGTGCGCGACGGTTATTTGGAAATGGTTTTATACCGCCCAGTCGCAGTTTCGGTTTCAGAGAGCGCCGAGTGAGACAGTGAGACAGGAGCCAGAGTGGTTTTCGTGTAAACATAGCTGGCTACGTGAGCACACAAAACCGCGTCCACATGGGCACCGTGCTGACTACTCTTTTCAGCAAGGCTCCCTCCGAGACGTTGTAAATATGCGTGACCTCCCAAAACTACACTGCCGAGGCAAGGACATCAGCCTTTGCACTCCCGTGCAAGCCTGCCCCGTCTTTCCGTTGAAAAGGTCTGCAATGAGAGAGCGTTCGCAAGGATCGTGGCAGCCAACACACACTAGTGACGCAGGTGGCGGTTGGCTGTTAATAAGAAAACCAAAGGTGCGTTTCGCATGCAGGTGCCGCGACACACACTCAGAAATTGATTTTAAATATGTTTTAGGCTATATTATCCCTTGATATTTCGTAGATGATGCATGTGTCTCCACACAAATCTATCCCACAAGTTATCTCGCCTTCAAAATCTTGTGTCAGTACTCCTTTAAACTGCTTTGCCAGAAGACCCTACAGGAGGGTTGCACGGGGGCGGGGCCCCCGAGATGGCGCCAGCGTCGGAACGGCAGCGCGTCCATCTTGGTGGTTTCCGCGTAGGCTCAACCGCATTCTACCCGTACACACTGCAGCGTCATGCACACTGTCACGCACACGGGCTCTCATCACCGCTCGCCGTTTCGACAGAACCGATGAAGCGCGCCACCAGAGAACATCTGCGCCACCACGGACCACCGAGATGGCGGCGGACGCCGCTAGCGCCCCAAGCGGGATGACGTCACTTGCAAACCTCCTATAGAAGCGTCACGCCGGGGCAACGCCAGTCGAGGTTACAGTATTGGCTATCCACTTTTGTAAGAATGTGATAACTACTACATATGGGCCTCTGTGGCTCAGCAAGAGATATCAAGCGTTGCTCGAATACGAAAATCAACGCACCGCAAGGTGCACTTCGTTGCGACGAAAGTAACGCCTGTGCTATAACGTGAGTGACGATGTTCGGCGGTCCATCAGCTACCCTTTGCACTCCAGCGTAGTCGACATGCCTGGCAATCGCAATATATACACTCAACTACAATCACATTATGGAACGACGTCAATCCACATCGTAACGCTTGGGAGAACGCAAAAAATGCGGCATAGGCCGTTACTCGCTCACTGCTTCGCATGAAATTGATTCCCACAATGCGTGGAATCTGCGTAATTTTTTACACTTCCCTTATTTTGCCAGATGGGCTGTTTCACCACGAGAAAACTTAGAATTTTCTATTACACTTGAACGGTGTGTTGAAGAGACCACCACCTGCCACGGTGGTCAGTGGTTATGGTGCTCGACTCTGAACCGCAGGTCGCGGGATCGAATCCCGGCCGCGGCGGCCGCATTTCCGATGGAGGCGAGAATGCTCGAGGCCCGTGTGCTTAGATTTAAATGCACGTTAAAGGACCCCCAGGTGGTCGAAATTTCCGCAGCCCTCTCCACTACGGCGTCTCTCATAATCATATCGTGGTTTTGGGACGTTAAACTCCATCAATTACTATAAGAGAACACCAAACTTTTTTTTTTTTTAGATTGCGAACGACACGTCTCAAAAGCAAAACAGAAAGAAGGGTTGCAGGGCTGTATGTCTTTGCCGAAGATGTGTCCACTTGTTTTTATCTCGCTTAAGCACGTGAATTATGAGCCGACGAAGTTGTTATCTCGCAGTGTCTGCTCGCGAGGCTTACCATTTCGCACGCATGCCACTCTTGTATCGCAAGCTGGTTTGCCAGTTTGCGAATGCACTACATCCTCTACCCTCGCGGCGAACATCCACTTTGCATCGAATTTCGTTTCGCAAGAATCGTCCCTGACATGGCCGTTCAACACTGATCTCTTTCACGCGTCGAGTGCCCTTGAACCGTCCTGCCCTCGGCGAGTGCGTTGCTAACGGAGCATACACGGTCCTCGATAAAGAGGCTGATGTCAAACAGCAGAGTCGCTAACCAAAGCACGGTTGACTCTGGGGCAGACTTGCCTGTCCCGCTTATAGTAAGCGGGAACAGAAAGCTGGTCTAGTTTGTAAGAATGCATGTTAGAGCAGGTAGCGCAAAAAAAAAAAAAGACACACAAGCGAGGAACACGTACACGAGACGAGCGCTAACATCAAACTAAATTTTATTCTCAGAATCTACGCCTATTATCAAAAATCAGAACACCACATCGTCACCAAAGAAAGAACAACTCATACAACAATGAATAGCATGACGCCACAACATCTTGATCGGCCCTTACAACGAAAATGATACACGCAAAAGGCAACGCAGTCAAAACACGCTAAAACTGAAAACATGCAAATCACGGCACGCATGCTTCGACTCTAGACTTTTTTTACACTGATATTTTTGGGGGTTTTTTCTTTCTTTTTCTTTTTTTCTTGCGCTACCTGCTCTAACATGCATAACAAGCGGATTTGGCCTTCTTTTTTTCGCTTGTAGAATTTTAAAGTCGCTTGTCGCGTTTTTTGGGGCTTATTTGCATTCTTCCAGCAAATATAGTTATTTTAGTGATCATCACGTTCACCGATAGCGCGTTTCTCGTTCACTAATAGCGCGTTTGTCGATGACTTAGTTGAGTGCTGAAGTCAAACATTTATGTTGGGGGAACCAACCAGTAACGTTAATCATGCAATGGAAAACGTGCATTCAACCGAAATGGAGACTACCCTGGAGACAATGTTAAAAAATAAATACATGTTTTCGTTCATAATTGCGCACATTTTCGCTGTACAAATTAATTAAAGTGACCTTTTTCGATTCCCCTTCGTAGTTGAGTGACCTTTTTTTTTTTCATTATAGATACAAATACTTTTCAGGAATGGGAAAATTCAATGAATTTCCGCTTCTTTTGGGCTTCTTTAGTGATGACTATTTGCTTTTTAAGCTCGATAGCATTTGGCAACTCTGCGAGTCTGGGGACATAGGGCATCGCTTAGTCCTCCGATCTGCTTCTTCTGCAGCGGTGGCATCGTCTTTCAAAGTGTGCGGCTGCTCGACCTAATTCCTTGCCAGAGTTATCTCTGGAAAAGAGAGCCCCCAATATGACTCCGCGAGAGACAGTGCAGGAGGCGGTGTCTCGACAGCGGTCGGCGGCACGCTTGCTCGCTGGTCCGAGACGCGCTCCGAGGCTGGGGTTTAAAAGCTGCTGTGTCGCCTTTGGCGACACCTCTGACGGAGAGGAGAGTGACACCGTTCGCTTTGGACCACGGGTTTTCTTTGTTGGCCCTCGTCCAGACATTGAGTTCTGACTCCTGGCGACCGTGCTTCAGTTTATGCTGCTGTACTCTTGCAACATGTCCGCTCTTATATAGCGGCTCTTCAATTACGCTGTCGCTTCTGCTGGCTTCCTTTCAGCCGCGTTTCGTGTTGATGTCTAGCCTTTCGTAAATAAAAATATATGAGGGGACAGTGTGACGCACGCGTTGTTGTTGTGGGCGCTTTGATGGTAAAAACGCAAAGTGAGAAATTCTGACTATACTTGCGTGAAATACATTGATGGGTTTAGTTCAATACGACTGAGCGTACTGTGAAACAGTTGTGGCAGCTTAGCGGCTAAGGTGCCGTACTGCAAAGCTCGAAGACGCGGGTTCGGCTCTCCCGACAACGGCGGCCGCATTTAGATGGGGGGCGAGATGCAGAAACACTCGTACTTGCAGTCAGGTGCGCGTTAAAGAACACCATGCGGTCGGTAATAATCCGGAGTCTCCACTACGGCGTGCCTCATAATCATATCGTGGCTTTGCCACGTAAAACCTATGATATTGAGATTATTATTATTATGAAGAGCGAAGCACTTAAAGCTCGAGGTAAAACGTTCAGCGTCCGCAAAAAACCCTCCGCGCCGTTGCCTAGCAATAACCAAGCCACAGCTGCGCACCACGTGGGTTTAACCTCGCCTAGCCGTGAATACTGCATACGCCGAGAAGCAGACGCCGCCAAGCTACGCCCACCGACGGAGACAGCCCGCGCAGCCGCCGCGCCGAGTTTGCCCGGCGTGGCGCGAGCCGAGTACGAGCGACGAAAGGCCTGCGCTTTTATCGGGTGTGCCACAGCCAGCTTTGTACGTGATTTTCCTGGCGCTGGAGTTTGGACATTCTTGCATCGTCTGTGACCGCCTGAGGTTCGACTCCACTCCGTCGATGCCCACGACAGACCTATATTAGCCAAGAAGGTTCTCGTTAAGCCGCTAAGATCAAGCAGCTTCGCTGTTTCTGAAGCTTTACACAACTAGTGCAAGCTTCTTCATTGTTGTTATTATTATTATTATTATTATTATTATTATTATTAGTAGTAGTAGTAGTAGTAGTAGTAGTAGTAGTAGTAGTAGTAGTAGTAGTAGCACTAGTAGCAGCAGCAGCAGTATTCAGGGTCCTGTAACGCAAGCTCATTCAACCTCAGTCGAAATGGTACAGTTGTCTGTCAATATTCTTGCTAGGAATTGCTGGCGCCCATTAACCCTTCGTCCTCCTCCTCCGTGCAGATCAAGATCGACGAGAGCAAGTGCTTCTGCCGCAAGTGCGGCACCCACGTGTATCCCGTGGAGCGCATCATCGCCGAGAAGAACTTCTACCACAAGAACTGCTTCAGATGCAAGGAATGCAACAAGCTGCTCTCGTGAGTTGCTCACTTTAACTATACTTTCGTTTCATTTGCTTTTACTCTACGCGCTTAAGTATTGCCAAGAGAAGCGAGAGATGTACATGAACACAAAAGAACAGCCATTAAAAGTTACGGATAAAGGAAATAACGTTATATATGACCCCTTCCGGCGCTAATTATGATGGAACTGTCTCCAAATGCGCAAATTCGCATGGCATGATTTTAATTAGGGCGCTCAGTATTACATTCCAAGAAATGAAATTAGAGAATGTGTTCTTTAAGTGAGTTTTATTATTAATGCATACCTGCCAACTTCGCAACTTGGAAATTCGGGAGACCGCCGCGGGGGGAAGGGGGGGGGGGAGAATGGGAATTTACTGAGACAGACATTTGCGACCCGCTTTCGTTGCTTCCGTTATGGTGTACTAGAATGGGATAGTGGGCCGTCTTCAGAGCAAACCAATGGGACAGTGGTGGTCGCTTTTGCGATGACGCCACCAGTAGGGCGCTGCGATCGAACGGTGTGCTCATGGCGCGAATTTTGAATTTGTAATGCGGGGCCTAGTGCTGGTTAAGGCAGATAGACATAATCTTTTCGCACAGTTTTGTTTGTTTCTAGGTTTCATACCATTAGGTGACTCACCGCCGACAAATATGAAAAGTCTTAAACGTGCCCCCTACACAGAGTGCGATTGTGGAAGAGAACAAGTACACTTACTTGACATGAAGGCCACATTTTGTCGCTTCGTACGTGAAAGAAGAGCTCAAAATTCGGGGTAACATAACGGCTTCAAAGTTCTTCACACGCTGAGTAACTTCAGGAAACGAAACAATCATAACGTACCTGCGCGGCACTACATTTCTAATCGTCTGCTTTAAATGCTTGTACTGAGCGTCGTCTGCACATAATGCAGACGGTAAAAAAAAATTCGTTTTTTGCTCATGTAAGCCTTGTGTTTGCATAATGCGATAAAAGGAAACATTTACTAGCTGAAATTAATAAATGAACTCTGCAGATGGTAAGAGCGAAAAACCATTGCTGAAAGATGCGGGTGTTTTTCGATCGTCTGCTAATGTGTATCTGATGTCCGCAAGATTCTCAACAGTGCTCCCCCTGGCTACCGCTTCTTTCTGTCGCATAGTCTCGAAGATTCACCACTGCCAACAACACAAGAGAACGCCGCAGAAACGAAGTGTCAGCGAAGATAGGCGAATCACTCGTGCACCAATTCGTGTAAGTTTAAACAAGGCCTCCGTGAAAGCCGAGCCCATCTCGGAGGCCGTATATTATCCACTGTCGTACAATGGCTCCAAGCTCCAGCGAGTGGTGGCGCCACCATAGAACGGTGTGCTCTGTTGACGAGGCCGTCATCGCAAAAAGAGCCACGTCTCAGGCGCCAGACGGCCCACTACCCCATTCCAGTACACCATACTTCCGTCCACTACGATTGCGAAAGCACGACGTTTCAAGGCCTTCACCATTGTGTTTTCGGCATCTGCCGCCATATCCCCGACGATGGCAGTTGTTTCCGTATGTCCGCACCCGTACCGCTTCCGCACTTCGGGAACAATTTCCGAGACAACGGTCCTGCGTGATCACTAACGCTTAGCGGCAAGTTGTGTTCCACAAGAAATACCGTGAATAGACATTTTGTGCGGATCGCACTGTCTTCGCAGCTCTTTCAGAAGAAACTTCCGATGTTGCCCTGCTCTTCCGTAGCACGAATCTAGTTCTGATGCTTCTGTGAAGCGATGCGCATCTTTATGTCGGCGTTGCCGCTGTGCGACACGCTTACATCACAGGCGTACGTGGTACAGAATTCGTACTTGTCACCTTTCCGGGAAGCCACAAAGCGCGGGAACTCAGCGGTGTACGAGTCCACAAACACTTGCAAGAACATCTTTCCTTTGGCACCACCATCGACCTTCCAACTGAACTCAGGGAAACACGCAACCCCCCCCAACCGCGTAACAAACGCAACTGATGCCGAGGCAGGCGGCGTAGGCCTGGCGTACAAAATTCGAGGGCCAGTACAGACAGACGCAAAAGTTGTGGTAACTTTTCCCACGCCTTCTTTAGGTACGGTGGCGAGAGCGTCTCGCGGCCGCCGGCCTTCGCCCAGATGCGCGGTACTATAGTGCCTAGAATATACTTAACGGTACTCTACGGTATGGTTACAATGAACCAGAGGTGTAGTGGCGAGCCCTGTTCCGCAGCACCGCAATTGTCGTAGCAGGAAAGGCTGACGTGCGCGCGTGGTTTAAGAAAAAAGCGCCTCTGCTGTGGCGGCCACTTTTCGGGAGATTCGAGATGGCATTCGTACAATCGGGAGATTAGGTCCAAATTCGGGAGTCTCCCGGACAATTCGGGAGAGTTGGCAGGTATGTTAATGTTAAATTAGCGTACAATTAGATATCTCATTATTCTGCAATGAGTCAGCTCCAATTCTTGCATAGAAAGAATCAAATATTAGGGCTCAAAATGCATGCCCAGTTTGTTTTTGCTTGTATTTGTTTCGAAGAAAGAAAAATGATACTCTTGACGTTGGTCCTGGAACGTGGCACGTCGAACGTTCGTCGAACATGGTAGTGTCTCCAGCAGATATGCTTCAAGAAGTGGTGTTTCGAAATAGACGACCTTACCGTAGAGATGCACGTTTGTGTATCTGGTTTTAGATAAGACACTTGAGCGCCTTGGTAAATTTCGTCGGGGATTCTGACACCGCTGCTAAACCAAACATAAGGTTTCAGGCAGTAACGACGAACCTTTAAGTCATAATATGCATAGTACAGACCGGTGGCGAGTAGTGGGATCATAGGCGTGCGCACGAGGGGGGGCAGAGGGGGCGGCCGCCCCCCCCTAGTCACCTAAGAACCTAGGAGGGGGGGGGGGGCGCAAAGTCTGCCCCATAGATTGACCTAATAGGGAAGGGGGGCGCTGAAACTTCGCCCCCCCCCCCCTGAACGGTAACCCTGCGCACGCCTATGAGTGGGATTAACCCGACTTTTGTGGCGCATACCCGTTTATGATGGACCGTGACGACGCCATGACACGCCGACAAGCCGAGACCCTAAGGTGCTTCGCCCCTTAAAAAACAGACACAGCAATACAAAAGCGACATGAAAAATTGTTCTGTGTATAATGCGAACAACAGGAATAATAAACCGTAAAAAAGAAACTACATACCAATAATAGATTATGTTTTGTGAAAACTGCAAGAAGAAGAATTACAACATATAAATACAAAGCAACTGTATTCCAGTAATTGTGATATAAATGTGAAGAAAGTAAAGTGGACGAACAGACAACTCGCCGCCGGCAGGGACCGAACCTGCAACCTTCGGATAACGCGCCCGATGCTCTACCAATTGAACTAGAACAGCGGTCTTCCACCCGTCCACTTTATCGCGTATTTCTGTGCATATGAATCTTGAAAGTGTTAGTCAGCGCCGCTAGCAGCCATGACGGCGAGCGCAGGAACACTCTTTTTAGAACACATTATATGAGTCGTAGCACACGTGAACTCCAAATCAGCATAGCGCTTGGTTCAATTTTTAGATTTTAGCTTTTGGTTTTAATTGCAAATCAGAGGAATTCAATTACACGGTCTACAATTGTCTAACCGAAATAATGTCTGCATTTTTGAAAAAGTATTTGAACCAAATATACGAGTATGCATCGTATCAATGCTTCCACGTAACGTACACTTTTCCGTAGAGCATTTACACCATGCCGTGAAGTCCGCCGCTCAGGGGCACGAGGCTTGTTTTTTCAGAGCGCCACTAGATGGCGAAGCTGTTTCTGTTCTGCTGCTGCGGAGACGTTCAAGTGAAGACATCCGCTATTTCCATTTGCCTGTGTTGTGCAATAAAAACAATTTTAAAAAATACATGATTTAATATATGATGAAGCTAAAATAAATAATAAATAAAGGACACAATTAAGCAATGGAAAGTTCACTGATGAAAGCTCAGTCTTCTTTGAAAGGTTCACGCAAGCCTTTATGTTTTGTGCATTTGACTGTAAATCGGACGGAATGGCCACGCAAGCCCGCGCGTCATTCCAAATGCGTCGAATTTGCATTGAAGCTCTATTTATAAGTGATAAAAAATGTCTCGTTCCGGTCTGTACTAATCAAGGAGCGAATTCTCAGAGCTTTTTCTTTATTTTTTTTTTTCCGTGCGTAAGTGCCTAATCACTTAGAAGAGGTAGTTGGGTTTCCATCATCGCCATCGATCAGCCGGCTTCACTAAACATATGCGCAGCAACAGTATTGGCTGAAAATCTCTCTTACAAAAAATGTTCCAGCGTAAGACGTTCTTGTGAATACGGGTCCTGTTGAATCAAGGTAACTGAAATAAATTTGATTATACAACGCGATCTGCTAATCATGTATTTTCGTATAAGGCTGCCTACTAATTCAACCATTGCCAATTCAGCTCGAATCAATTTGTTTCAACGTACATAGTCTCCATCGGAATATATATATATACACGTGTGTGTGTGAACACATACTGCATACGTGAGGCACATGAAGGAGGTTAAAATGAATCTAAAGAAAATGGACGAAACAAAGAAAGATGCAAAAAGTACAACATTGCAGCTACAGTTGTCACAAAGGCAAGCGATTCCAGCCATCAATAGTGTTCTAATTAAATGAATACTTAACTATGTTTGGATGAAGCAGAGCGTGAATGTATTTCGGCGTTTTGAACGAGTACATCTCGTCTTTGGTTCACTTGCGTATATTGTGGAGTCAAACATGCCACTTCGTTATTGAGTAATTGCAATATAAATGCGAACTGCAATTGTTTTCTACGCACGTGATCGATACGAAGGAATAATATTAAATTTCATTAATTCAGTTGGAGGGCTCATTAATGTTACTTCAATCAATCAATGAGTTAGAGAGCGCAACGTTGAAAGTTTATTGTACACGAGTCTAATCAACTTACCTTTGGATTCATTGAAGGCTGTTTATATTTGTGCTTTTGTATAAAGCAACAGCATGTAAGGTTTATATAAACTGATATTTACATCGAGCCCTTTCCCTGTGCAGTGTGGACGGATACATGTCTCATGAGGCTGAGATCTACTGCAAGATCCACTTCAAGCAGCTGTTCCAGCCAAAGGCTCGCTTCGACAACGACGGCGGACCACGTGAGCACACTTAGATTGTCATCCCGCTCTTAGTAGCACGGAATGCGCAACCAACCAATAACCGTGTTGCTGTACGACTTAATAACGTTGCATGAAACGTGCTAACGTGCACGCCGCAAAAACACAGTAACTATCTGACTGTGCGTTCCACTTGTATTTACCGTACTAGTATGAATTTATGTAACGTCTTTTTAAAACTTTTTGAGCCTTCTACCTTGGTCGGCGTTTTTGTTTTATTTCACTATACCAGTTGTTATACTAAAAAAAAAAAGTTGATGTCGCGTTTCAATCCGTGAGCACTGTACATTGACAAAATTAAACACCGTTTCCTTAAAAAGGTTGTCAGTTAAACAACTTGAAATATGTACAGTGGAACTTGGAACAGCGCGTGATTCGTGACTAAATGGTGTTTTCTAACCATTAAAACCATCCTCAGAAGCGCACGTCGTGTGCCGCCTTTAGAACAGGTCCGACACATAGGTTAGATTTATAACTTACGCACTCGGGAAGCTGACCTTAGAAGAATGTGCGCCTAAATATTGGGGTAATGCTGTTTTCACTAGAGTAAGAGCGAAATTATTGTTAAACTGTGGCTAAGCAGGCTCTGAAAGCTCCTCATACTTTGACAAAACGACAAAATGCCAAGCTTCTCTCTTACGTCTCCTGCTGTTCGACGGCTTTGGAGACGCCATACTTCGAACGCTCACTACAGATACGACACGACATTTTAGTTTTGCTCTCGTCTCTGCGTTTAGTATATCCTGTCGACCTACAACACCACTTGCTTAGTAGAGCAGTCACGTTGAACTTCACGCTGCCATTTAAGCTGCGGTCTCCGCACTGGAACTGATATTCCGAGCCCGTGACAATATTTTTCAAAGCACTAGCCAGCCTCGTTTACTTTGTGCTATGTTTCAGCGGCAGAATAAATACGAATAGGCATAGGCGTGCGCAGGGTCCCCCCTTCAGGGGGGGAGGGGGGGGCGGTTCGTCGGATCGCCTTCTCCCTATTATGTCAATGTATGGGGCTGACATTGCACCCTCCTCTTTGGTGACTAAAGACGGCGCCCCCCCCCCCCCCCCCCCCGTGCGCCCGCCAATACGAATAGGGATGAAAAACTGACGAAAAATTACAGGGTTTTAGACTCACGAGAGCTTGCGCAAGTTGTGGTCACTTTAACGTCTAAAAACCGTCTAGCCTGCACTATATGTTAGCATAGACTACGTGGATGCATGGTTTTTGTATTGACGTATTACATGGAAAACCCACCCTGTTCGTTGGATGTGCCATATGTTAATACCTCTTGAACGGCCTGGTGATTCTGCGTGCTTACTTGTTGTTGCCTTTTCCGGGAATCACGAACGTCAAGACGTTAAAAGGAGGGCCCTTCACCAGTCTCTGGAAATACAAAAAAACAAGCGGATTATTCTCCCCTGGCGTTTCTCGTCTTTCTAGCGCACTTCGTCACGCAAGAACAGTGATTCACTTGATGTCTATAGTGTAGTACATACTCTCGATTGGTCCATATACGCGAAATATCAGATGTGAATTGTCTCCTACACTGCTTTGCCATGCAGCCGCCCACCCGTTCTTCCTCGTCTCGCATGACTATCGTGCGCGATCAACTGATTGCACTTCATATTATGTGTTTCCTACTGCGCAAGCGGAGATAACAGCGTGTAGCCGACAAGCGCCAAATCTTGATCAGCTGAACGCTTAGTTCTGACAATTTATACATGCTTTTAAGAAATAAGTGGCGAGGAGGAGATATCGCCTGTAGGAACGGTATACCGAAGGCGAGGAGGAAACCACTCACTCGTTTTTGAACGCGCGGTAATACCCCCGTCACACGGCACGTGTAATGTCATTCGCAGCGAATTACATTCATAACGAATGAAGGAAGGAATTGTAAACTTAAGGGTCGTTTGCTTTGTTAAACACAGTATTAATGAGAACTAACAGACAAAGATGCCAAGGAAAGTATAGGGGAAGCTATTAGAAGTAACTGTAATGTAAATGTGAAGAAAGGAAAGTGGACGAAAAGATAACTTCACGCTGCCATTTAAGCTGCGGTCTCCGCACTGGAACTGATATTCCGGATCCTGCCGGTGGCAAGTTATCTTTTCGTCCACTTTCCTTTCTTCACATTTACATTACAGTTACTTCTAATAGCTTCCCCTATACTTTCCTTGGCATCTTTGTCTGTTAGTTCTCATTAATACTGTGTTTAACAAAGCAAACGAGCCCTTAAGTTTACAATTCCTTCCTTCATTCATAACGAGGGTCTCGTTCTGGCAGACTTGATGCCTTCAGGTGGTATGCGAGGGATTACTAGTCAGCTGCCCTCTCGTAATAAGATCACGTACTACGTGACGCCTATAGGCAAAAAAAGAGTGTTCCACACTCGCCGTAATGGCAACAGGCGGCGCTGACTGACGCTCCCACGTTTAAGTACACATATATACCCTATAAAGTGGACGGGGAGATGACCGCCACCGTAGCTCAGTGGTAGAGCATCAGACGCGTTATTCGAAGGTCGCAGGTTCGGATTCCTGCCGGTGGCAAGTTATCTTTTCGTCCACTTTCCTTTCTTCACATTTACATTACAGTTACTTCTAATAGCTTCCCCTATACTTTCCTTGGCATCTTTGTCTGTTAGTTCTCATTAATTCATAACGAATGTCATTGCAGTCTTGCATTCCGGGTCTACACGGCTATATGATACCGCAAAGTTACAAATCGCGCATTTAATTAATATATTTTCTCTTCATTGTTAGTAACGCAACGGTAAACATTGTCCGGCTGATTCAAAATATACTGCGACGCGATGCAACAGCATCAGTAGAAAAAAAATCCTCGTACATATCCAAAGCAAGACTAGCTTAAAGCCGCTCACAACTTGCCGTCGGCAATGTTTGGGACCGTGACAGCGTTCATGAATTTGTGACGGCGATGAATGATAATCAGTGCAAACAAACGTTAATTACTCTTCAGCTGCTACGAATGAAGCCTCATAACCGACTGAAGCGGCTCAAGCTTACGATTGAAAAAAGATCACAGACGACGAGGGATTTGGAGCTGCGCCTACACGCCAATACTTTTACGTTGGTTGCTCTTTGGGCTTCGACTTCGTGGGCGATTAACAGAGAACTGTGGTGCTTCCCAAGAAAGGAAAATTGGTTTGAAAACACTCTCCCTAACCTGGTGTCCAACACGTGCGTGTGTATTCTGTTACTATAGCGAGTGCTACCGCGGCGGCGCTTCATCAAAGCAACAGCGAGCGTTTGTAAACATGGCTGACAGGAGGCACGAGCGTCAAGTCGGAGTCTGGGAAAGAAAATATAGCTGCACAAGTTGCTTCCACTATCGCGTTGTGCGTTAAAAAGTTGCCAAAAAGTTAACAACAACCTTTAATAAACATCTGAACATCGTTTACACTTGCTTTAGGGATATCAATTTTGTGATCTCTTGTTAAGCGCCTGTTGACGAGATTACACATGTCGCGCTTGCATGAGTTCGGTGAACACATTCAACGGGCGGATGTCATTAGGTATGAATGTAATTCGCTATGCCCGTGTAGCAGCAACAAAAATGACATTAACACCGAATGTCATTCGCAGCGAATGACATTACAGGTGCCGTGTGACGGGGTATAAGACGGCAGAAAAAAATGTGCCCGTGGAATATCCGCGCAAGATGTGATACAGATTCAAATATAGGAATGCGCGAGATGTTGTACAACATTCTACACGTGATTAACTTGCGCTGCGGTACAAAGTGAAAGAAAGTAATGGATGCAAACACGGACACAAGGGGAGAGAACGACGCAGGCAACACAGTCTCCCGGACAAAGCGCTTGAAAACTACTGTGAGGCTCCCCGCGCGGTCACTATGAGTTAAAGGATCACCGTAGAACGGAAGCTCCTTATTTCAGAATCGGCGTCCAGATGTTAGTCATTGTGGAAATCAGTATCGATGTGTTTTTCGAAGCCTAATGTCAAAATCCCCGTCAGAAATGACCCGTATGTGTGATAGGGTTCTTTCAAACGACAACGTTAGGTGACATTTTGTTCAAACTCTTGTATATCTGTTCAAACATAATAGCTGTGCAGATGCATAAAAACAAGCACTTCGTTAAAAAAAAATATATACCGCTGTGGTAGTTCGTGCGCTCTGCGCAATACTTTTCTATTCATTTCATTTTCATTCCATTTATTTGGGAATTTCACAAAATGCCCTCGAGGGGGGGCAAAATGAGAGTGTCTATCCCGCTTGGCCCACTCTTCGTGAGGCACTTCAGGCAGGTACAGCGAGTCAATACATAGTATTATGCAATAATATATACAAACAATAAATAAACGAGGAATACTGCAGCAATAGGAAAAATATAATACAAAGATGCAAGCAGAGCTGTTCCTCCCCAAGAAGTGCAAAATGCACTGTGATCAGCGCCATTTATTATACATTCAAATACATGGAAATTGAAATGCAATATGGAAAGCAATGAATACATTCAGCACATGCGAGATAAAATTACATTCAATTTATTACATTCATAATTCGTTTCCTAAATTCTGTAGTGCTTGTAGTCTCCCTAGCGTATTCAATTATTTCAGTTCTTCTAGTTCAGTATTCTATCGTTTATCAATGTTGCCCTTTGTAGATGCTGACCTATAAGGTGTCATACGATTCACTGCACGGAAAGCGGAAGGTCGCGTAAAATAATTTACTTGAAGGAGCGTTCCCGTCTGGCCTTGTATATACTTCCTTTGCGCGCATTCTCATCTGCCACGTCGTCCACTACGGAGATCATACACCTAGAAGAAGGCAGCAGGCCAGCTTGACATCCTATACCGCGTGGCCTTGCAACACTATCAACGTTTCAATAGATTCGCTTTGCGTGTAGCATTTCGCATATTCGGCACATGGCTAACGCTTAAAGTGTCACAACACCATCGCATAGGCAGGAATATAAACCGTTTCTATGGCGACGGTGGTGTACTTTTGCTATGCCTAACGGCGCCAGACAGACAACTCCTCTCGGAAGCAGTAACTTAGTAAATCGTTCCCAGGTATAGTTGTGGAATTAAGGCGATATCTTAGAACGGAAGATATCTATTGTTTGTTTCTCAAACCCCAACGGAAACAGTGGAGTGCGATGCGCAACACAAATGCGCTGTTGGTGTTTTTGAGGACCACTCGACTTCACGAAGCTTTATGAATGATTATTTTATGTATACATGCGTGTTTGTGAGTGCACGTATTATTTGTGTGCTTATGTGATCATTGTGTATATCACTCCTTACACGACACCTGGAGTAACAAGCCAGTTGATAAAGCAGGCTAACATCGGCGAGAATATCATTAAAAGTTGTCATCTCTTTCTCCTTCAACTCAATTATTTTACGCGACCTATTGCATTCGGTACAGTGAACAGTGGTATGGCACCTGATAGGTCAGCATCTACATATTGTCTCCTGGTCTCTGCCCGTACATTGCCATTTCAATATGAACCTTTCATTCCTTATTTGCTTTGCTGTCAAGTTCTACACATCTATTTCTTCCACGCACCACCCACCCCTTTTTTTTCTGATAACGGGGTATGTAATCATCGCCATTCGCCTCATGGAATCCGAAATGAACCTTCGATTAAGGAGCACGTTAATAAACCCCAGGTGCTCAAACGTAATCTGAAGTTCCCTTACTACGACGGTTGTCATAACGTTGTAGTCGTTTTGATTCGTAAAACCCTAGTCTTTTTTCTTTCTTTTTTTATCACTTGGCTCTAGCGAGCGCTTGTCTTGCCATTGGCCATGCACTAATTACAAATTCGTGTCCTTGAAGCGGTGACCACTCCGGAAGCGGACGACTCGCAAGAAGGTAGGAGGCCCCTGTTATGCATGTCTGCTTATTGGCTGGCCGCTCGCGATTAGCATGTGTGTGTGTGTGTGTGTGTGTGTGTGTGTACTTTTCTTCTGCATGCGCATCGTTTTTAGACAAGAGTAGTGCCTTTGTGTTTCTTAACGTGAACGACACATGTATGAGTGTACAACTTACGATCATTAAGTGACTACAAAAAAAATAAAAAACAAAAAAAAAAACACACACACATGTAGAATTCTAATCCAATGTTTCACGTAACAAAGTTAATGGCATGCAAGCAGCGAAAGCTGTAAATGTAAAGCATGGAACCTCGATCGTCATGTTGTTATCGTGAAGACTTGTTTCCACATGTACTGTCGGCGTCAAATTAAACGCGAACAGCGGCAAGCATTAGCAGTGGTATAGTGCGCGGCGTCCAGTCATCACCATGGGCATGCGCAGTTCTGCCAAACCGGTGTGCTGGAGTGCTGCGCGCCTGTCAATGGTCATGACTGGACGGTGCGCACTATACAATTTTTAATGCTTGCCGCTGTTCGCAGTACCATCGGCTTTTCGTTTGACGCCGATAGCACTGCGTGCTGATGTTCACTGCGAGAACATTGCTTGATTTGTATTTTTATATGTTGTATGCCCCACCCAATTCCACCCATTCAAGAGCTAAGGAGTAGCCGGCGCCTTAATTGTGCGCCAGCATCTCTGTATACCATATTTGCAATAATACAAAAAGAAGTATCGATGCAATCAATCTGATTTATTGTTCGTGTTCAGTGCTAGCCAGTAAGTTGAATACGTTTGCGACTGGGGTTTTCGACACTTTAATGGAACCAATGCCACTGACTGCTAAACAAAGCTGTAATGTTACTTATGACCGGACGTTCGATTAAGCCCATGACTCAATTAGGATTTAGGGATAACAGTTTGAACTGTATAGCATACAAATAGCTGACAATGACCGACGTAGGCGCACTTGAAACGTTCAGTATTCTTACCTACGTCACGTGCAGAATTAAGTGGCGCCAGCGTATGCATAGTCAACTCTGGGGTGCTGATTCGAAAACCCATTGAACTTAATCCTGCCATCTTCTGGTACTAACGGTCTTACAATTTGTCTCTCACCATGAAGCCACCTTAATGCTAACATTCGTTTACCTGACTACTGCTGCATTCGACTGTTACTGGAAAGCTATCGATGTTGTACATGTTGCACATTATCGATGTTTTACGATATGTACGTGCTCAACAGCAAATGAACACAAGCGCCAAAATAAGATGCACTCACGAGTGACTACGCAAATATTGTCGGAGTTTAGCGTCACACGAGCGTAATGCGATTATGTAATGCGGTTATGTAATGCGATTGATTCAATTGCCAAAACGTAAAAACACTTTACAGCGAGAACTTCAAAGCCAACACGCAATAGCCTGTCGTGACGGGAGAATAACAGGTTAAAAAAAATCAAAATTAAAAATTAACGTGTACCTAACAAAATGCCGAAAAAGGCGTTGGGCGTAAGGGGGGCTTCACACAATGTGACAAGGTTTATACTAGCCTACAGTTATGTAAGTAACAATACAGCGCGAACATTGTAACTGTTGTATAAATAGTAATACGAAGAGAACATTGTCAATAATGAGGAAACAAGCGTAAGGAAGATCAAAAAACGCAAGGTAATCGAGTGCTATATAAAGAAAAAAAAAATGATACAAAAGAGCAAGTATCAGCTATAAACAGCATACAGTTATACAAATAATAAATAACTAGGAACATTGTTAAACATTATTATTTTTATTTTTTTTATTTTTTTGAAAATGGGGTGTATGCTAGTATTCACATGCAATAGAATCACTGCATGAAAAATGAAACAATAAAGCAAAAACGCTGAAAGTTCTATTTAATACGAGCAGTCTTCGAATCATCAGACGTGAAAACGTAAGAAACGTCGCGTCAGTCGTGCACTGACGAACATCGGCACCAGACGTAGTTGACGATGATACGATGGCTAGCCACGTAGACCAGCCTCAAACGCATCAGTCTTCACCATGGGCATGAGCAAGACTTTGTCTTGAGGGGTGCTGCAGACCCGCGTGTAGCATCGCGCGGCCAATAGGGGGGTGGCGAGCGCCCCTTTTTCACCCCCCTGCCAACACCCACGGTCTTCACACTGACCTTTAGACGATAGAGCCGTCTGCAAAAAATGCCATATAACACGTTTCCTTATCCTGTAAGTTTTCTCGTCGTCCTCGCAGCTATCATGGAGGACGTCGTTAAAGCTTTGAGATAATGATATCGAATTGCCAGCTCTGGCGTAAATAAGCGATTTATGGCGACTTCCATCTCGCCCGTCTGCGTCGTGACATCGTTCTCTGGTATTTTTCTTTGTTTTTGTGTTTTTCTACAGGTCGCCAGCGTCGTCACGAAATGATAATCCGCGAGAACATACCCGAGGAGCTTCCACCGGACGTCGTCAGATGTGAGTGTGCACGCCTTTTCGATATTACGACCTCCCTCGCACGTGTGCGCGCAACATCCGGCTTTGTTTTGTGTAGTTTTCTGTTGTTCTTTTCCTTCCACCAACTCGGCCGAGGTTGTCGTCGAAAACTTCACCTCCGTCGCGGCCCTGGCGGCTATACGACGCGTGGCTTATGAGATAGACTATATCGACAAATGCCAAGTATAAACGATATAATGACCGCGTTTGTACGTGTTTTACAGCGAAAGCTGTTGTGAGATCACAACAACAGCCGATTTTGGCGCCGTAGTTATACGCCGCAGCTGCTGCCGCCGGTGTCCGTAACCGCTATCGCGCGAAATGAGAATCCGATGATATTTGAACCAAAGCTCTCTGAGTGCCAGTCGAGTATTCAATTACCACATAGCCACGCCGATGCTTGAAATTCTATCGCAAGAAGACCCTATGCAGGCGTCAAGTCGGGCAGAAAATCACGTTAACAAATGTAATATAGCGTGGCACAAGCATAAAATTAAAATAACAATTATGCCTCGTACAATGCGATTTGCTTAACAATTAAGTGGGTGGTTTAAAGCTTTCCACCCACTACAAATGGCTCAGCCATATTTCTTCATCGTCTTCAGCCACAGCATCAACAAAGTGCACGTAATGCCTTACAAATGTGCAGCGGGCATCTCTATATTCCGCAGCATGATGAATAATGGCATACTGGGTATTTCCCTGCCTCCCAAAATTGATTATTTATGGGTACCTTGCAGGTGCTGTTGTAGTAGTACCGCTAAATCACTCCGTAATTACTAAATACGCAAGTACTACATAAGTGTCATTGAATCACTAAGTACTAAAGTTCAACACTATGTGTTCCACGAAACTTGAATTCAGAGTACATTAGTTAAATGGCCTCACCGTTAGGTGCTCCATTATATCATGCCTCGGCGGTTCGGGAAATACTTAGTGCCACCTGTGTGTAAGAACAGGATGTCGTAATATTGTGCTCTGCGAATGCATCAGTTTCCAGCATTTTCTTTTTTATTGTTATGCGTCAATTTCATTGTGTTGTCTGCGCTTTTCGAAAGAGCTTCGAGAGGGCCCGGGTCATACCGGAACAGGAAGATTACGAACTACAAGTGATCGAATGCAATAGCAAAAACAAAACAACAGAGCACAGACAACACGAACCAACTAAAGAGAAAAATAATTTCTCTCTTATCGGCCAACAATCCTTTCACAGTACCAAAAGCGTCGTAGTCTTGCCTCTAGAAGACGCTTGGTGAGCCAGAAAACTCTCAAGCTGGGAACTACGAGTGGCGACGATTCCTTAGGGTACCGGCCCTAACCAGTCATGACGTCACATATTTTGACAATGTCTACTAGGGCCTATGTAATTATTTATTGGTAAAAATGCATTAAATCACATTCTATATAAAACAGACCTTAACGTAGCAAGTTTCTGAATACATTACGGAACCAAAGTAGACAAAATACGAAATAAGTACCTTGATATTCGTGGCACCGCAACGACACTCAGGACTTACATGTCCTTTAGCAACTTGACGCCTTAACTACGGAATGTCATTTATTGTGTCCTTGTGGCACGGCTATTAATCATACGCCTAAACTCCTTGACTTAATAGTCCATTTAGTGTTCCATTTCAACTCTTGCATTCTTGCTCGCCTTGGACTTTTGGTTGAACTGTTGGTTTGGTGTTTTCTATTACAAGCTGCTCACGAGGAAAACCTTCCAGAAGGTAAGCTTTGTTTGACTCCTGCTGGGTTCTTTACTGTGCCTTGTCGCACGAACTTTGCTGCAGTTAATTCTACGTACGCGCAACGTCACCTGTTCGGTGTTGTCGAGAGACACCACATCAGACATCCCGAGGTGACGGGCAGAGACTATTCAACGGCAGCATGTGGAATGGCGCGCTGAATCAGCAGGCCTTTAGGGCCTGACCAACCGCGAGCCCTCTCTCTCTCTCTCTCCATAGAGAGAGGGCGCGGCGCCGCGTCAGAAAGCCACGCGCTGACGCGCTGCAACGCGTGCGTGTGGTCAGGCCTCAACGTGGGCACGGAGCTAGAAATCCTCCGTGAACGTGGGCAATGGTTTCATCAGCACGCAACTGGTTATACGTCAAGCGTGCTCTGACGTCATATATTGGATGCAGCTACGGCGGTTACGGCGAAATCGGACCGCGTATATTTGCGCAGCGTTTTATATCCTTTATGAGCGATCTCGAGAGTCCTCCTATCATTTGGCAAGGATTCCAAGAAGGTTTCGAAACTATAGTCAGTGAATTATGAATCAGGGTGTACTATACTGCGACATTATAATGGCTGTCGACGCGCGGGAAACCGATTTTATTGTTCCGCTCGTTCTGCATACAGCTACAAAGGGCTGAGTGCGAGTACCGAACTATAAAGCGAATAGCTATGCCTCGGGTGATGACTTCTCGGTCGAACTGATGTCTCATGGTTCGTCAACGTAGATTCCTCCGGTCATGTCCTGCTGAAAACGCCATTTTCTTAAGATCACTAGAACTAAAGAACATCGTGCAAATTGTGTGCGAGAGGTTGACCTCCAGGGAATTCAGGACGCTACTAGTTGAATTTTTCGCGTGTGCTCCTGAACCAAAGCATTCGCATTGTTTGGGCTGGAGATCTATTACGTCCTATCACATTTGTGGTACTACTGTAGCGTCAGTGTGGCTCTCGGGGCACGTCTGTAGTAACACGGTGCCGAATTTACGTATAGTAACTGTATGATCTACCATAACGTGATGCGTTTTCACGAAGGAATAAACGTGTACAACAGCCAGTGCCTAGTCTGCCGCATGCTGTTCCATCGCTGCCCTCTTTGTTCTGCTGAAGGTATTCGACGATCACTGACCATGGCTAGCACATACAAAGAGGCTCTCCAGTGCGGCAGCCGATCCATAGAAGGGACGTGGCGTGACCATTACTCTAGCTGTGGTTGTAGCAGCAGAAGCGTCTATGTCATATCAAACAGCACTCCTGATAGGCACCGTGTACTGACCAAAGGGCGCTACATATCTCTCATTTATCGTCACAGTGTCGCCGATATGGAGCGCTGAGGGAAAGTAGAAAATAGGACGACAATAAAATTGACGTGCAAATACGCCTCCGCAATCATTGTTCACGGCATCCAGCGCATGCGTACTTTGATACGTTCAGATACGGACACTTGTCTGGGGACTTAAAAAAAAAAAATACAGGAAAGCGGCGCAACGCTGGACAAAAGGCGTAGACGAGGGAACAAGTACAAGCGCACCCTACCAACTCGTTTATTTTCGACGGAACGCTCAATATATATAGCAGTAGGCGTATGCGCAGAGGGCCAAAATCAAAATCGATCTTGCAAAAACACAAGTTCACTGCTGTGCAAAACGATCGATGGTACGCTAACGCACCTACAGCCGGACACTTGATGAAGTGCTACTTTGATGAAGTAAGCCTCAGCCCATGCTCTTGCAACTGCGTCACGACTTCGCCTTCGTCTGTTGTTCTTTCACCGTCCCGTGTCCAGCGCTGTTTGTTCCCGTCTGAAGTTTTATTAGAGTTTAAAAAAAATGCAGGTATCACCGCGTATGTCTATCACGTCCCCCCCCAAATTTTGCTTCTGCTTCTCGCTATATGCTATGCGTTCTGGCATAGGCTTCCGCAAAACGGGAAGATGCGGGAAGGCTGCGGCAAGTAATCAACAAGAGTGTCCAAGCCTTTACTCAGTCTGCCCTATCCCATTGTGGCTTAATGTGCAGGCTTATGACAATGCAGGTTTTTGACGATAATGGCGGCCGAGGACACCTGGTGTCCCATTTCAAGAACTGTTTACTTCCCACTTTTACTCCATGAAAGCTGTGGACAGGCAGTCCGTTGTGAGAAGCGAATCATCGCTTTATTTTCATTGATGCATCCATTCCAAATCTTTTCCTGATTTCTTTCAAACTCGACCACTGGGAGGGGGGGTGGGGGGGCTGCGGTGAAACTTCGCTCCTCTTGGATCATGCGCACTCCTGTGCGTCCTGTCTCATGCGGGGAGCTCCGGCGCAAGGTGAATATATACGAAATGTTAGCTGGGTGTGTATTGCCACTGCGCAGTAGCGTAGCCGAATGTTTTTTCTCGGGTACTGAAAACTGAAATATTGATTTTGAGAGGGGGGGGGGGGGGGTTGAAGCCACCCCATCCCCCTCCGTGGCTATACTGTTAAAGAGATCGTCGTAATCTTACGGTAAAACAACAGGTTAACTCTTGATGCCAGGATCTTCCCCGTTGCGGCGTAGGACACTACTGAAGCCGTAGTTACTTACAAACATTATCGATGCCGTAGCTCAACGCCGAACAGAGAAGTGCGTTCGAAGTTTTAATGCTGCCACAGCGAAATCGCTGTGGTATGGGCGCTTGTAAATAGTAGAATATAACCGCATTAACCAAAGACCAGTCACATGAAGTAAACGTTGCTACTTATCATGCCCTCTAACAAAATTTTGTTTCGAGATGGGTTGGGAACCGTTGAGGCGCGCTACAGGATGCGGTAGTTATGGCGTTTGTGCGGCTTCGGTCCCGTAGGCAGCTCCTGTAAATGTACTGTTTTTCCTAACAGCGCACACCACTGCCACTACGCAAAACGTAGGTTCGAAGGCCGAGACAACACCCGTAACCGGAAGCACGAACGGAAGGGACCGGGGCAGCTGTCTTTCTTCATTCGTTTCCTTTTCCCGCCACCGATGCTCCATCTCAAGTGTGTTGCCTATAGTTCTAGAGGCAAGAGGATCCATGTATCTGTTTCTTGGGGATCGGAAAACAAAAAAGAAAACGGGGTCGCGAACCGGCAGCGGGCGACGCCCCTTCGACTTCCTCCGCGTGGCCGCAACGGACGTCCCGTTGGGCGACGACGCTAGGAGCGATAGCCCAGCCTCGAGGCCGAGTTTTATTTTGTAAGGCATCCGAATCCGCCTGGGCGCAGCAGCGCGCTGTCTATCTCGCTCGACCCGCATCCGAAACGACTGCGGGCAATAGACACGAATCGCCGTCTACTTGAGATTCGGGAGATCAGGGAGCACGCCGAGGTATACGTGAGTGCCCTGCTCGGAATTAGTGCGTCAGGGTATACGGTATTTTCTCAAAAAAAGCAACGAATCCGCTCCCTGCGATTTCCGCAGCGCGCTCGGCACACTGCAGCTTAGAGTCTTGGGCTTTGTATACCTGGTGGTTACGATTGCACGACCGACATCCAAGAGACACGGCAAAATGCGGTGACTTCAGCATTTCCGTTATCGGTTCTCGTGCTTCTATTGCGTGTCGCATTGTCAAAAACTGAGCATCATATTGAAGGTTGAGTAGCGCTCACATAACGATGAAGGTCAATAATATAATAATCGTTGGGATCTTACGTCGCATAAGCACGATGTGATTATGAGGGACGCCATATAGTGGAGGGCTCCGGAAACTTTGACCATCTGGTGTTCTTTAACGTGCACCTAAATATAAATGCACGGGTCTCTAGCATTTCGCCTCCATCGAAATGCGGCCACCGCGGCCGGGATACGAACCCTCGACCTGCGGGTCGGCATTCGAGCACCATAACCACTAGACCACCTCGGCGGATATGACGACGGGCAAAAAGTACACAAGACATGCGCTGAATCTCGACTGATGACTCTTTCTTATTTAAGAAAACTCAAAAGAAGGCATCTAAGACAGTTATCGGACCACGTGACGCATCCTCGAAACGATATGGAGCTTTCTGGCCCTTGCCCTTTCAATAGGCTTGCGCACAAAAAATTCTATATCAGATATTGCCGCACGTGCTGACTATGTGTGTACACACCTTGTCCCAAAGCCTCGACAATTCATCGGCCTAGCTGCTTTTTATGCCGAGAAAGCACCATCGTGTTCATGAGATATGTGGAGTGCACACGCGTTCTCGACAATTATCAGCTAGGTGTGAAGGCTTTTCTTCAGTTAAAGAGCGCTTATGAATATGAACCTTCATTACGAATGTGCGCCATCTAGCACGGTTTTCTATCCTAAAGCGATTGTACATCACCTTACCCAATATTCCATCCTCCTCAGTGTTCTATAAACTCTGGTACGTTGATACATTTATGAAAAACACTGTTCCTTGGTTCGGCGAAGGACTCGACACGGATGAGGACTCACACTGTAACGCTGGACTGTTTCGTAATCGGTTGTGAATTATGACTACGAAGCGCAGATGACTCAACATCCATTCTATCTTTCATCATGTCGGGGTGCCTAGTGGATTTTCACAGACATTCTCAAAGGCATCGCGGTGGTTATCTATGGTGTATCGGCTTCCCCGCAACAAACAAATTGTCAGCCAAGTATAGAGGAAGCTTGACCTAAAAGTGTTGCTTCGCAGCTCAAAAAAAAAAAAAAAAAAAAAAAAAAAAAAAAAAAAAAAAAAAAAAAGAGAGAGGAAAAAAAAAAAATCGTCAATACAGGGGAGAAGCGACAGACTTTTTAACTAAACGTTTCATAATCTTTCAAGCGCTTGTATTTTTCGTTTTTCACTTGTCCTGACTCCTGTTTTCACGCTAGAATGTTCCATCTCGCAATGCCAACTAGCCCGATCTCTAACTTCGTTTAGCTAAAAATAATAGGGAAAAAATACGTCTTCCCCCCGCTTCGCCCAAAGAAGCCGGACTTGAAATAAAGTTTATTCATTCATTCAGGCAATCAACTAGATGAACACGCGTTACACTGTATAACCGGTAAGACAAAATAAACTATAACAAGCCGCATGTATGTACCTCACGCTCGTGAGCAATTCCTGGGTTATGGCCCTCTTAAAGCCTGTCCAGGGTAACGAGTCACCTGACCTAGCTGCCTCTGACGGATCGACAGCCGGTCTGTCCTGCTCGAGCCATTTTTCATGCTTAACGAGTGGCTGTCTGATAAACTATGACGAATAAGGGCGCAGCTTCGCCGTTTGGTCATCGTAATTAGCAAAATTAAGATAAAGGAGTAACACGCACACCTCTAATAGCTCCTAAATGCTTAAGTACAGCCACAGGAGGCGTTGCTAGCAGCGATCAGGAAAAACGGCCAGATATCTGGATGTCAGAAATAAACGCCCTCTCCCGCGTTCTCCCGCGCTCGCACGATTATTGCGGTGATCTCGGGAGTTATTTCGTCTTATTTTGCTAAGGAGCAGCGCAAGCGACATATCCCTGTCACATGATACGTGACACGATTTTGGACTAGCCCGACTCGTCCAACGGAAACCCGCCACACGATGGTCTAGTGGTTACAGTGCCTATCCGCCGCGGTGGTGTAGCGGTTACGGTGCACGGCTGCTGACCCAAAGGTCGCACGTTCGATCCCGGCCGCGACGGTCGCATTTCGGTGGAGGCGAAACGGTAGAGGCCCGTGTACTGTGCGATGCGAGTGCGCGTTAAAGAACACCAGATGGTCGAAATTTCCACAGCCCTCCACTACGGCGTCCCTCATAATCAAATGGTGGTTTTGGGACGTAAAACGCCAGAAATTATTATTAACTCGCCCAACAAAACAATTGTTGTGTCGTGCAAGAAGGGGCTTTTCTGGAGCAGCCATGCGTAAGAAGCGTGGTGACGTTGCTGCTCTCTGCAAGGAACCCGTATGTGCTACGTGCCTGTCTAAAATGGAGCAACACTACGGCAACACGTCCGTTGTCGAGCGAAGAACGCCATCTTCGGAGGAGGGATCCTGGCAACAATTTCCGAGGAACCAAAAAAAGAAATAAACGAAAAACAAAAGGATCAGGAAGAAAAAGAGCCAAACACGACTCGCAACAGGAATGTCTGAAGAACGAAAAAAAAAAATCAAGGTAGGGACGGAATGGGCCGAAAGCGGGGAACGAGCCTGTGTTCGAGAGCGAGAAAGAAAGAATTACGTGCGGCTGCTGGGACGTGTGAAAGACGTGCCGCCGACAGGGAACTAGGAGAGACGAACTTGACCCTGATTTATTTTGTCTTTCTTTTTCTCTTGTCTTCTCATTCTCTCTCTCTCTCTCTCCGTCCTTCCTTTTCTTTTCTTTCTTTTCTTTTTCATTTCTCGTATCCTTCACGCTGTTACTCACGTAGGCCGCGTGAAAAACGGTGCAACGTTGCTGAAGGTGTTAGGCCTACAGAATCATCCGCGGTGGTATACGGTGGTTATGGTTCTCCACTGCTGACCCGAAGGTCGCCGGATCGAATCCCGGCCGCGGCGGCCGCATTTCGGTGCAGGAGAAATGGTGGAGGCACGTGCACTTAGATTTAGGTGCACGTCAAAGAAGCCCCAGGTGGTCGAAATTTTCGGAGCCCTCCACTATGGCGTCCCTCACAATCATGTCGTGGCTTTCGGACGCGAGACACCAAGAATTATATTGTACTGTTAGGCCTACAGAGGGTCCGGTGTGTGGACAGCTTTAACACTGCATACCAAGGAAACGTGATGATGATGATGGATGATGATGATGACCAAGGAAACGAAAAATGTTGCAGCAATTCCATCGTCTGCTTATGCGTTCTCGACAGAAGCTTCCTTTTGCGATGTCTCAAAATCTTTTCAATACTCCTTCAAGCGCTTTCTATCTCCTTTAGTATCAGCGAGAGCGATGAAAGCTTTGCAGTAGGGGGGGGGGGGTGAGAAGTTATACGTCCGTTCATCAACGCGCGTCGTGACCTTCAGCACTTTCTTTTCTTTTTTCTCTGAATGCGTGGCTTCCGTTGAGTGCGGTACAGCGAGCAACCTCGCGGCACGTCGCGGCATTCCGCGGCGGCCGTGGTAACTATGCAGCCACGATGCTCAAATCAGCCAATGGCCGTGGACCTTGGGTTTGTGGCATCATCTGTGGATGGAAGAGCGAGCGATATCTAGCTGACTGAGAATTAATCTGAGAGTAATTTCCAGATTACGTGCTGTTCCGCTCGCGTGTTTTCAGGAGACTCGACTACCGATCGGCAGTGTTTTCTGACCATGCTGAACAAGCTTTGCAAGGCCCCTTTAACGCGGTCGTGGCAATACCTTGTGTACAATGGATATATCGCAGATAAAGGATTTCGCATGCACCTTACTGGCAAGTTAGTTGTGGCACGCAATGACGGGTGTGTGATTCAATTCCAGCAATTCCATTGCCTGCTTATGCGTTCTCGAAAGAAGCCTACTAATTGGCATACATATCAACTGAGACCTGAAAACTCCTGCCTTGCCATAGCGCCGCCTTTTCTTTTTCTTTCTTTCTTTTCTAATTCCGATAGCTTGTGTTCTAGCCTGAATCACCTTTGCTGTTTCGTCGATTTCGATGTCGGATACACAAAAAAAATTGCGCATACCTACCAGGGGAATCGGCCGAACGACTAAAAATGGAATGAACCTAGAAACTATGCCAAATATGGCAAAATAAAGAGCCACAATCATCCCGAAAATATCTTTTTTTGTTCCCCTCAACCGTGAAATTGCACGCCGTTCGCATGACCAACAGTGAAGATGTGCTCTGACGGGTTCTGAAGCCTCATTCCTCGCTTTCGAAATGCGAGTAGTTTACATTTTTCTTTTTTTTTTTAAGCTCGTCATTATAGTCCCGTCTGCGCATCCCCTTCTGTCTGCGTGTACTAATTTAAGTTCCTTGCTGCATTTCGCAAATGTTTTGCCATACACGCAATGCGACGTCTGAACAGTGCTTCTTGTTTGCTTTTGGAGCAGATGATATCTCTATTATTTTTCGCCTATACTCATACGGTTATTCTTTATTGCTATCATATTTGCTTCACTACACTTTTTTTCTTCTTTGTGACTTGTTAACATGCGCGTTCTCTTCTTATAAAGTGCGGACACGTGCGAACGTCCTCATTGGCTACTCTATTGTTCAGATCTTTCTTTCTTCTGTCTCTCTTTCTTTCTTTCTATCTCCGTGTCCGTAATAACGGACGAAGTGGTGATTGCAGGCTCCGCTTTTTAGCTAGTAGTTACCGGAACTATGATCATCTCCCTTGTTACTTTTTTATTTTTCCCAGATTGCCACGTTGCTCTTCTGGCGGTTCTTCTTTTCGCGCTTCGTTCTGGTTGCCTGTCTGACTTAATCCCACGTTAACTGTTCTGGCACACGAACTGAGAACTGTCCGGTAAAAAGAAGCGGCCCGATTCACTGAACCGATTCTTCTCTCGTTCCCAAGGCGCGTCCGCAATAATCAGTTCTAGAACGCAATATGTGTCAGCGTTAATTACTTTTCCGGGCCGCTAGAACACCGGCCGTATTGTGTCTGGCCCTAATTTGAAACGACTTTAATCGTACCGACGGTTGCAGATTGAATTAGGCTTCCAATCGTTGACTTGTTCGAGATGTCGCTCCAGAAACTCATGTTCGGAAACGCAAGTTCATTGGGAACAAACGTGTTTTTATACGGCAACCTTTCGATCTCGTTGGATTGTATACTTTAGGAACTATAGTCCTTACGGAGTTTGTAACTGTGTGGGACTATCTCACATTCCAGTTGGTTTCAGATCTGTGCCCTATTTCGGCCGCCCCGGTGTTAGCGAATCGCGCCCAGTTCTTGCTATATTCTCCGCTTTTGCTTTATCTCCATCGCCCTGTTATTTCTTGCTTTCTTTATCGAGTGGACTGTCAATGTTCTTGTGGCCTATAGAGGAGCAGTAGAATTGTGGGGCTTTATTCAGCAGGTCTCGAACGCGTGCACCTTAAAGGGACACCAAAGAGAGAAACGATTTTTCTCCCATTAGTAAATTACAATTTCCGAAAACCGAAAACACCAATCTTGCCGCGAGTACACGCTTCAGAAAGAAAATTCTGGTGGCGACACCACCTTGACACCCCCGCACCAACTCGCTGTGGCGTCGCATGTCGTGTACTAGGCCTTACATAGTTCTCAATCTGTAAAAATGAAGTAAGTTGTCTTCGGAGGGGGTCAGAAGGCCTGGAGATACCAATTTTCGGATAATTTTATTAGCCCAATGTGGCCAGATTATGAGCACAACGCTTCCAAATTCGTGACGTCACGCTGATATTCACGTGCTGAGACTTCAGCGCGAAATTAAAAAAAAAAATGAAAACTTCACCTTCGTTCTTTCATCAACTATAAACGAACCTATAATAGTGAAATCAAAGACAATCGTGCTTTCAAAGAATAATTTATCCGCTTGAATTCCATTTACTATGAGACGATCGAAGATGGGCACGCGACGCGGATGCAGGACGGTGCAGAAATAAGAGCGCCTGCGTTTCCCCACCTGATGTGCGTGTACTGTATACGATGCACAACATCCGCTAAAAAGTGAACGTTAGCTACCGGTCCGGCGAGGCACGGGCGTTGACTTTGCGATTTCAGCCCATTCCTCCCTGTCCCTTTTCGCGAAGTGGTTACCTTGGGCGTGAGCGCCATCGCGTGCGTGAGTCATGCGTCGAGATCCGCTGCCTCTTGCACTGCGTATACGGTGTCTCGTCTCACCGCACCCCTTCCTCCGTAACCCGCGTGTCGCGACCTCGGCCAAGATGGCGTCGGCGACCCTGACAGGACCTTCTCTCCCTCTCTCTCTCTCGCCCGCACGCATAACGACAGCGACACGCGACCTCCTTTAGGCGTGACTGACCCCGTAAAGAAAGAGAACCGCCGAATCTCGGCACCTCGCCCTTTCCGTTGACGGCCTTGCTCGGTCGGGACTGGTGGCGAAGAAGGCTGCGCACCAGACTACGTCGCTCCCTCCTCGTGTACCCTGTAGTAGTACTCGCTGTCGGGCTAATTGGTGCGTGTTAAACATGAATAGTAAGCTTGGCGACAAGTACACCACCACGCAGGAACACAAGGAACATATCAGCGATGTAGCCAGCAATATTTTTCAGGGGGCGGGGGGGGGGGGGGGGGTGCCCCCCTCGAACTTTCTCCCTGGCTAAGCCAGTGAAGCACATGCGTTTGCGAAAAGCGGATTTATCTGCTTGCATTCTTCAAAAAAATAAATAAATAATGGCGAAGCTTGCACTAAGCCGCGCAAACCCTGAAACAGTGAAACTGGGGGAGGATTATGAAGACTAATCTGGGTTGCTTCTAGGTCTTTTCTAGGCCTTAGCTATAGTGGTGCAGGTTGTCCCTGGGTTGCTTCTGGGTCGTTGCTATGCTTTAGCTAGGTGATGCTAGGTTCTTTCTACGTTGATTTTCTGTGCAGAGATGTTCGCGTTAAACCACATGCAGTCAGAGACACTACACGGGCACGTCGTCGTTAGCGTAGGCTTTCCATCGCGTCGGGGTCTTCTCGCAGCCAGCATTCTCTCGTTGTACGTACTCGAGGTCTTCGGCTCGCCGCCGTCGCTTCGCAGCGATATGTTGGGCTAACTGTTGTCCTTCTTCCTTTTTAGTGCAAGTTGTGTGTAGTGGGGTTTACCCCATTTCTGTGGCACATACCCGTTTATGATGATGATAGAGATAGGTTTTTTGGTACGGGGCGAACAAGGAACGGTTTGCTAAACAGCTTCGCTGTGAAAACTCACAGGGTGGGTCCCTTACTCATTGCCTTAGACGACTCGAAAGCAAAAGGCCGTTTCTTCGTCTTCTTCTTCTTCTGATTCGATGTATTGATCCTCCCCTGCAACCCCTCCGAAAGCTTTCTTCACCTGACGTGGTCTTGCGCTCCCACCGGGATCGGAGGCATCGCAAGCTCTCTGCACATCACCTATTTTTACAACGCCTCCGTGATCGGTCCACCTTTGACCAAGCGACGGTGTCATGTGATGACGTCATCGCGTGACGTCGCGTGATGTGACGTCATGATGATATCACATATACTGACAATCTGTGACGTCATGATGACGTCATATGGCGAACGTTCATCATACGATGATGACTTTTTTGCATCACTCGTGTTTGCACCGACGCCGGCGGGACGCAGACGGTGGATTCCTGCGTTGGATGAGACATCTAACTCTTTGACCTCCAATAAATAGTCTCAAGTGAGCGCCCGTCCTGTACCATGTGTTCCGTCTGTTCCTGCGTGATCGTGTATCCGGCGCCAAGGTTACTATTTGTCGTGAACGCGTATCATCCTTTACGATGTCACTGTTCACCCTACACGCCACTTATAATCAAGGTGTAACCCTTTGACACGCTATGTACACAATTGCGTGCACCACTTGTCTTTGCCATCTGTAACGACAAGGGGCTAAGAAAGAGCAAGGTACATTGAGCTTTACATGGAATGAACCTCCTGCATAATAAATTTGTCTTCAATTAACTCTATTTTGCAGTGTAGTATACGATCAGTTTGAGGAAGGCACTACACTGTTCGACGAGGCGTTTGGCGTGCCCCGGCCTTCCCAGGAGCCACGTCAAAAGTACAATTTATCCTTTGTTCCAAATGGACATACCCGAAAACAAATTTGCACCATATTTTTGGCGCAAGATTTCATTCTATTCTTTCAAAAATGGAGCATGAATGACTTCACAATAAACACATATTTAATTCCAAATGAATTAAAATTACTATAAAACACAGAAAGTAAGACGTTATGACAATAATGTCTTAATAAACCCCAGATAATATTATTATATTATTCTTGCGCGTGCGCTGTAGACGTCCAAGGGGTTTTCGTGCCTTAATAAAATTCAGCTGCAAATTGAACGTCTTTCTTGACAGTATCTGTGTTTCTTCCGTCGGCGTAAATATTGCTGGACAATTCTCCGCTCTTCATGCATGCTACAAAAAAAAAAAAAAGGTAAACCCGCCGCGGTGGAGCAGTGGTTATGGTGCTTGGCTGCTGACCCGAAGGATCGCGGGTTCAATCCCCGGCCGCAGCGGTTCGCATTTTGATGGAGGTGAAATGGTAGAGGCCCGTGTCCAGTGCGATGTCAGTGCACTTTAAAGAACACCAGACGGTCAAAATTTCCACAGCCCTCCACTACCTGCGTCTCTCATAATCATATCGTGGTTTTTGGACGTAAAACCCCACCGGATATTATTAGTTGAATGACAGTTAAATGGGGTAGCTTATCAGTTGACAGATAAAGCTTGGACGCAGATACGCACATACAAAACCACGAATGAACAGACTCGCATTCATACATAGATGCACGAGCTGCGTGCGCGTGGAAAGGCGAAAGAGAGCACGCAGTAGTTGCTGCAACAACCCAGCCGGCTTTCACTTGAATTCTTTCTCCTTCGCAAGCCATTCGGGCACGCCAGAAAGCGTTCGGGTCGGCCCATTTGTTCGCCGTAACAGTACAATTGGCTCGCGATACACGCGGGCGCCTTCAATGGCTTTCCGCCGCGCCTAATGGATGGTGCGGTACAGCGCCCATAGGTGAAAGCCCCTCTCCTACGAAGGTAGATGGGCTTTACCCATGGGCGCGTGGCGTGAGGTGTAAAGCGTACGTCTGTATATCTAGCGAAGCATCGGCCGGCTGGAGAACGGTACGCAACACGCAAGGCGACTGCTGGGCACGTTTGAAGGGTACTGCGTTCCACCTTGACGTGTTTTAACGCCTGCAGTTTGCCAGGTCGCAGATCTAGAAGCGCTGCGTAGATTGAAGTATTGGCACGTAGCTTGGAAAACTCGGATAATAGAATGATGCAAGCGAGGAAAGTTCTGTAAACGAAACTTACGCACGGAAGTGGGGGCGAACACTTATCTCATGCAATCAGTGTTCATTGTTAAGCGGAGGAACTATAGCGGCATTCGCTTGCTTGGGTAAAGCAATTAAATGTTTCTTCTGGCTTTAGAACCAGAGGTGCCTCCCATATACATATGTATCTTGCATTGAAACCATTTCCACTGCCATAAGGGAAGGGGGTGGGGGGCTCAGGCGAATGTGTTGATTTTGTATCCGTGTATACACGCCTACACACAAGCATACGCAGGAACACATACACATAAAGCGGGTCGGGACCCTCCTCGAAAAACAATTTCTAGCTACGCCTGTGATTGAAACCAAACGTGTACGAGTTTTCAAACCGCATGAGATGTTTTATACGCGTGCAGTTGACACCAATATGAAACGGGGTTCTAGCCAATACGGTATTCATGATTCTCGTTTCCTTGGATGCCATTCGTAAGGTTCATTCCCACCTATACGTGCACTGGTCGTGTGAGAGTTTGCTGACGGCCAAAAAGTGACTCAAAGCGGCCGGTGTTCACACATGCGTGCGACCTACACACGTCGCCGCATAGAATTCACGCCTGCTCGTGTATAGCTCGCATTGCATTTCCCCGTAAAATAAGCTGACGTCCTCCTCCTGCGCGCGTGATTGGCTCGGAGCGTGGCGACTGTGTCACGCGGCTGAAAAATCGAGCAGCGAGCGACTGATCCAAAACGGCCATTTGCGGCCAGTCGCTAATCGCCAGTCTGAACGAGCCTGTATAACTGTGCGTCAGCACGGTAGCGAGAGAAATTACGCGCTGCAAACGCAGATCTTTCATTCCGTTTCTTGTTTATATGCGCACGCCGCCAGTGCGAACGACGCCCGCGAAAGCCCAGTCGTGCAGCATTGCGCAACAACACGTAGTGCGCGAGCCACCAAGCGACACAGCGATTTGTTTATTTAAGAAGAGTGGTGACCCGTTTCGGGCAGCCGACGCAACGCAGAGCCCCCCCCGTAGGCGCCGGCGAAGCTGGTGGACAAAAAAGGAAGGCTTGCCGACCAGCCCTTCGCGTGACGTCACCGGACGCAACGCGTGATTAAAGCCATGCAGATCCAATTCCGCGACCGAAACGCGACTCCGCGTCGGCCACTACGAGCGGCGGTGCAACATCCGACGGGGCGCATGGATGGAGGCAAAAATCCGACGCTTTGTCTGGCGCCCAGCTTCGTCGTCCCGACCTCTCTGGGACACACGCGTACACACTGACTGACGCATCTCCGTCGGAATGCTCTCCCCTCCCGCTCGTGTTGCTTCAACGACGCGACACGAGCCTTCGCATGGCGCCTGCACGGCGCGTGCGGTCAACCCTTGCAGCTCGTTTTGCACAGCGCTCTTTAAAAAGGCTGTTACCAGTCACGTGACCGTTGCCGGAGTCAACGAGCCAGCAGGAAAGCCGAAATCGTTCATCATGTTTTCTTTTGCGGTCGTGTTTTAGGCAGTTGCGTGGCCCTCCTCGCCGCGCTGCGCAGCCGGTTTGCTTTCTCGAGGTGCTGCTCCGTCTTCTTCGCTTGTCGCCGTCTGCACGCGTTGTCCCAGTAAAGAACCGTGCAACGTCGCGCATGGCATGCAGTTCGAGTCAGGCGGAACTGGAATGCAAACGCACGCGAAAGCACAGTATTTGTCCGCATCATGATGCGATTTCGCGGGTGCGGCGGAACGTCAGATCAGCCCATGTTTTGAGCGCGACATTGAGGTGTTAGTAGGCGTCGAATCTATTAACGAACTACTAACTTTTTTTCTTGCTACTATCTACTACCGTAGTCCTTCCATATTTTCACTACAAGCTTTCTCGGTGCATACGCAGTTTACGCGAGCGCGTGGAACCGCAGTAACGAACGCTGACGGTCTAGTCTAAATTCACATAAAACTTTCTTCGTCAGCTAGTGCCTCTTCGTCATTGGTCATCCGCCGTCGCTAATGACGAGGGAGTAAAAGCTGTTGCACGAAGACATTGCTTAGACCGTTTTGCTCGTTTCACTGTAATTTACTGAATGAGGCTGCGTAACAATACTTCAGTCTTACACAAATAGAACGGAGAATATGAAAGCAATGGTGGTCGCCCAAACACTAGCAAGACCACTGCTAGCTTCAGCACGACCATTGAGCTTCTAATGTGGTGCACGTTACTAAGCGACTCATAGTGCACTCTATTTGCAAATTCCTTTTCTGATTTTCTTCTTCTTTTTTTTTTTTTTTTCAGGTAGGCACACGGGTGTATGCTTCGTCAGCTCTCCTCCTGGCCTCTAAAGGGGCTCGTTTTGTTTTGCTATTGTACGGCAACCTCGCGTCGTGAGCGGGGCACGTATTGGGACACAAAAGGTCTCAAAGCAACGACGAATAGGGCGGCCGCGTATACCTTCGGTCTCGCGCCTGGGAGCACGCCAAAAAAAGTCACGTCACAAGGCGGATGGCAGCGGTGCAGTAGAGCACTGTACAGGCTCCGTCGCACTGCGGTCTTGAATCTTCTTAGATGACCCAGAAAGATCGGCAAGCGTGCGACGCGACGACGGCTGTGATTTCCCCTATATGTGTGTTATAAGAGTATACAGAAGCGGCATAGCAAATTCTCGTCGCCAACTGCCCCTTCTGCCAGTCGAAACGAGTGTATTGAAGACAGCGTCTTCTTTCGATTCTTACACCCGAATTCTGGGAACGGGGTACGATGCCCGATTTCAACATGGACCGATCTCGAAGAGCGCCTTTGGATTCCTATCTGCATGATGACCTTATATCATAACCTACCTACGTTTCACCTGAATACTGTAAAAGCTCGTAATTCGGATTTCCCGGGACCAGATAAAAACTGTCCGAATTATTTGAATGCAGGATTACCGTAAGTATAAAAAAAACAATAAATAAATTTCTATTATATCAATGCACTTTATTTATTATCTTTTTATAAATACGTAAATCCAGTAATTATTTTGCACAAGAGCAGTGCAAAAGCAGCAACTTTCGTCATTCGCGACTTCGTTCACAATGTGAACACATGCAGCTCAAGATCCTCCGTGTCCTTAGTCCGAAACGTGCTCTCAACCCTATACCTTACTGCGTACCAACAACGCGATTGTGGATGGCGACCACGCCTTTCTGAAAGCCCGTGAGCCCTTTCGACTGTTCGCGAACGCCGCTTTGGTTCCTTTGCGCCGCACACCGGCGGCGCTTCGCACTCCGCGCGCTCCGAGGAATCGTCCGAATTAAGGCGGGTTGTGGCCAAACATGACTGAATTAACGACAGGGTTTGATGCCATTGAACAATCTATATGCTGGCCGGGACCACAGAACGTGACGGAATTAACCGATTTTCCGAATTAACGAAGGTCGAATTAACGGGCTTTTAATTACTTATTCCTCGACTGGCACTAATATAGTCCTCGTCTCACAGGTGTACACTCTAATCTTTACCAGACGTGCGTTGACGGCGCAGTTGCAAGCGCTTACCACACGCAGGACGCGTGAAACTGTCTCCTTGGCATTCCTGAGCTAAACAGCAATTTGTCGCACTCAAATCGCTGGCGTGCCTTAATGGCGGTGACAGTTCACGCTATTCCGTAATGAACAAGAAAAATGCACAGCCAGCGGCATTTCTTTCGCCCCAATAATGGTGTCACAAGACAGCACAACTAGTAAAAGCTGGTTTGAGTGCGTCGTCGAAAGATAGCGGCCCCAGGAATGTGCCTTTCATATATAAATGGTGTTCTAAAAGATAGCGACTGCGACTTGTTTCGGGCCCCAGGGATAGCTTTCGGTGCTTTGCAGGGTAGAAAAGCATGACCTTCCAGATCTGAATTATTCCCAATGAGCCGTCGCCTGGGGTGAGGTTTGGAATCAACCTATTGCATCTCGATATCACCTTAACGCAGGAACGGTGTAATGTCGCTAGCTTTAGTGAAGCGAGAATCATGTAGGATGGCGCACAGAGGTACTCAATCCCAGGAGATATCGTGAACTAATGGCTGTAAATACTGAATTTCCCTCGGTCATCGCAAAAGCATTCAAGAACTGCCACCACGCTGAACAGCACTCAGTTTTTCATAATTTGTCGCTGTTCCTATAGTCAGTTGCTTTGCATGCTGCATAGCGCCATGATGCACCCGTGAATAATAACATCACCTGAATGAGTTTAAGAACAATGCTGATAATCTTCGAAGAGTTAAATCTTGTACGAGTTATCAAGGGTCCATTTTAAATGAAAACTGATAACCTTATTGTCGTGAAACGGAAAAAGAGTCGCTCACCCGTTCGTATCGAAAAGCTACAGGGAAATCTGCACTGATCTCTTAGAAAGAAGGCTTCACGGTCCTAGGTCTCGGAGTTCGAACCCGAAAACCAGAGTTCTTCCCGTGGCGGTCGTTCTACCGTCTCAGCTATCCAGAAAGCTAGCGGCTTGCAGCGCGAAGGCTTATTAATCGGGAGCAAAATTCGCTAGGCTACTGCGTTTAAAATTACACATCCGCCGTCTACACTGAAGACGAGCGAACCGCTACTTGTACTGAAGCTGCGCAAGAAAAAAAAACAGCTTCTTTGCAGCGCCAAAAGTTCCCACAATGTCGCATCCTCTTTCATCCTACCTTACCTACCGTGTCCTACCGAAAGGAAGCATCAGAAAAAGAAAAATAACTTACGCTCTAGAAAGAAAAGGACTGGTTGTGCGTACGGGGTGCGACTCCGGTCCTCCAATTCTATTTTAAGGGAGTCGGGTTAACTCGTTTCTCGTGCTCGTCTCTCTCTCTCTGTTCTTCGTCGCGCCCACAAATCGGGCAACCGCAATACTTAGAGCAAGAAGGCAGGCGCGACCGACTAGCTTACCGTCTCCGTACGATTCTGCAGAGAAGAGTACACGCGCGTTCGTATGGCGTGATAAGTGGTTCGAGAAAAGAAAAGAAAGAAAAACATGCAACGGCGCAGACCTCACAGAAAAAAGGGGAGCGACCGGCAGGGCTGCATTCTCGAGGCGCGCAGCACTGCGACTTGTCTCGCGACAAAATGGCATGCGCCTCCTAGATTTGGAAGAGACGTGCCGGGAGATGGGGGATTAGCCGTTTGATCGTGCCACGTCGTTGTTTATAAAACGTGGTGTACTGCGCGGGACCTCTATGCTTTTTGCCTTTCGTTCGTCGAACGGTTCGAGATGTTTTCTTGTCGCCAGTGTGTTGATGCACCTCTTTCCTTCATCTTCGTTGAGCTCGGGCCGACCAGTGCGTCTGCGTGACTAGATAGGAGGCGACTGTTTTGTGTGTTTTTGTTTTTTTTGTTTAGTTTTTTTTTTTTCTGATTGCTGAAGCGGAATACGAAGCCGAGCATTTTGGGAACGCGAGCGCCCTTTCGCGTTCCCCTCTTCTTTTTGTAGGTCGAACGAGCTTTGCACGTGTTCGCCTAATCGGTCCCGGGGTTTTCCTTTGACGAAGGGAACGGATCTGTGTAACCTTGTGAAACTGCGACCTTAAAGACCATCCCATTGTGTGCGGCGCCGAACGTTTCTTTGTGTCATTTTCTCACCGAAAGAGGTCGTTTCTGAATCTGTAACGCTTGCGCGGCAGTGTTCCAGATTCACTCAGTGAACAGGCCGATATGTCGGTCTCTTCTTCTTCGTTTGCGCAGCAGTTAAGTCGCGGGCCAATCTTTAAGTGATTCGTGCCTGCAGCTGTCTTGACTGCCTGAGTAACTTCTTCTTCTTCTTCTTTTGAGATACGTGTTACTGGAGGCCCGTCCAGACAATGTAGAGTTCTTACGTCTTACGTTGATTAGAACTGCCTTCGAATTAGCTGCCTTATCACTTGACACGGGCTCAAAACTCTTGACTATCCTTATAACACAGAAAGCGTGTCACTGCTGCTGTAAACAAACTAGTTTGCAGCTTACCGTCTTTTTTTTCTTTTTCGCTTTCCTACTAGTTAGAGAGGCCCTAGTTACGCATGAGAGAGGTCACTGATGAAATGCCGCAGTAGGTCACTACACACTGACCTAGATGCGCATAACTTGCGAGAATTTTTTCATCGCTGTTACGTAGGCCGTCGGACGAGATTTCAGTAAAAGCCAGATTAACCGAGATTTAAAATAAGAAGCCCTAATCGGCTGGCTGGAGCCGTCTTACAGGCGAGTGTCCATATCACGCGGTATCGCTGGGTAACTGAAAAGTACGAGTGATCCGTGTAATTACTTTGCTATTGTTTCGATTTCGTTACAGATATTTGCTTGTTTTGTGATTTCATTGCCCTTATGTTATTTTCTTCCTAAATTTTGTTAGTGTCTATCGACGATACAGCAGCGGTGCCTCAGAAGACTGCACGAGATTTATTTCTTGCGCATTTGGAAAAATGAAGTTAATTAAACAATGCCGCAAGAACTTATGGAGCCACGCACACGAAACGAAGACAAATCTATACGCTACCCATTAATCTCATGGCAACTACACTATCGCAGTGCCATTGTTCTGTACCGTAAAGAATATTTTCTTACCCTTTCTGGAAACTAAGTGGCTATAATCATCGCCATTTCTCGTTCTTCATCCACTTCTTCCTTTTTCTAATCAGTTTTTTGTCCACTGAGTTTACCGAGTTGTTGCTGCAATTCATGTACTGTTCCGGATCTCGGTGACCAATTGCATCCTGGTCGTTCAGCTCCCTCTGGATGAACCAAACGCCCTCCATGTTCTCCACATTCCTCTTCAAAGACTGATCGCCTTTCCCACCGCTTAGGGTAGCAAACCGGACACGATACTTCCTTCTCTCTCCTGTACCGACGTTCACTCGCTGCCCTCCAGACAGTCCTGGACATACAGGGTCACGGTCAGTCGATTAAACTCTAGCGCACGCCCTTGTAACGCAGCCGTAATGTACGGTACAGCCTTTGGAAGGGACCCAGGCCGCCGAGCGTAACCAGCGGTCGTCGCTCGCTGTATGTTCCGTGCAGATTGATCTTCTGACGTGCAGGGCCAACGAGCGATTCGGCGGCGGAGGGCGCACTGTTGGAGAACGGCGAGCGTCCGTTCGGCCGCTGTCCGCTAGGCTAAAGCCGGGCCCCCCATTAGTCACGCTACCCTTCGCCGGAACGTAAGACCTATATAACTCCTCGTGCGCTCTTGACCGGCTCGAAACGGCGGCGGCCTGGTCCCTAGCTCCACCGCACGATGCGTCACCGCCAGTACTGTGCACTGCGCCGAAAGCCACTGTTGTCGTTAGCTGATCGTGAATGCCACTCGCCAGTAATGCGTCCCAACGTCAAGAGTCGATCAGAGCCTCTCGACTTTGCTGTTCCGGAAGCCGAGAAATCCAGCGCCATTGCCAAATTCGGTCATATCTGGTTTGGTTTGCTCATTTTGTTCTCCTTTTGCATCGTGAGCCATCTCGCCCAGCAACAAGTTAGGCCGTAGCCGCCCCTGCAAGTCAACGAGGTGACAGATGTGACAACGTAAAAAAATACTTTATCTGATTTGAATAGCACAAATCATGCAGCTGTTCAATCGCGAACCTACGGCCTTCATTCCATTTCTAAAAACAGTCGTATTATTGTGCAGCTTTCCCATATATAGGATGTCCCCTCACATATGGCCGGACCGTTTCGTCGCCAGTGCCAGCGATGTACACAGTGTTGTTGATATTTCTTAATCCAGTTGACACCCCGTTCTCGCCTTTGTTTTCAACTCTGCGTGGTGTGCCTTTGCGCTTCGAATATGACTGTGACTGGGCAATGCGATCATTCACGCAACAAGTGCTCTTATGTTTGGGGACTACGACCAACCGACCTTTAATGTGGGCTGACGACAGCGTCTACTGAGGGAGTGGCTTTCATCTGGTACAGCTACACAGCAGCTATATGTAAGAGGGCGTGGTCGACTTTCCGAGCATTCCTTTCAATCCTTGGGCGAATCTTCGTCACGCAAATGTGCCCTTCTTTACGGCCGTCCGAATGCGTCGCGATCGCACTGCAGACTGGAATCGAACCCGCTACTTTGCGATTTGCTTCGGAAAGTCAATGTCCTCGAAGTATAGATCGCTCGAAAAATTACGAAAGAAAACTGGCGTTATAACGGGAGATGCGCGCGCATACTGCGGTTCAGAGAGCATGGCAACGATATGTAGTGCGTGGATAATAGGTAGTGAATAACCAGAGCTTGCAAAGGGCCTAGTTAGCGTAGTTTGGCAGGCATTGTTGAGCACGAAGTTCGGATTCAGCTACCTCACAGAGGGACGACGAGAACTTATGGATGCTGCACGGATTTCAACGACACAAGAACGCTGTACAGACAGAGAGGAGGTGTTGGAAGGACAGGACCGATGGCGTACACGCTCCATTCAGACTCGTCGCCGACGGCCATCGCGCCAAGGGAGGGACGTCCACAATCGTGCGACGAGGCGCCGAAGGGTCGTTGTCGAAAACCGATCATTACGGCGCGCCGAAGGGCGACGGTGTGGAGAGACGAAGTGGCACTGTGCTGTAGGGAGGCAGGGTCTTGTCGCCCGCCCGATGCATCCATTCGGAACAACGGCACGGGCGACGCGTGCGTGTATATATACCGTTCCAAGTCTGTCTCTTCTTCTTCCTGGTATCTTCTGTAAAGAGGGGTGAGGGGATAGGAGTTACGTTACACTGTTGAGCCGCGGCAGCAGCGTTGTCGGGTGTTGCCGTTTCTTCTTGCTGATGCTCCTTGTCTGATGGACGCGACCGTCGTTCACAGGGAGGCGTTTTCGAACAGCCTGCGTGGGCCGACGCAGATGACTGGGTCTTCGAAACGCCGGGTTCAGAGCTGCCTGTCGCCGTCCACAAAGGTCAGGCTGCGGTGCAGACACGCAGAATGCGGGCCTACTCGACTCGACCCCTGCCGTTTTCCAATCCGTTCCAAAATTTCGATACGCCTTTGCAGTGCCACGCCATACTTCGTTCTGTGCTCATGAAGTGTCGTTCGTACATGAGCACTTCGTAACGACAGCCAGCTTATGCTAGGCTGACCGAGGACCACATTGCGGGTCCCAAAATATGTATCTACCTGCTTGGAAAGCAATCATCGTATCGATACATTAAATCAAACGTATGAAGTGAGACAGGGAGTACAATATATTAGGAGGTCGACCGAAGATTCTCTCCAGCTCGCTCCTCTGGTCATAAACAAGGGACGAACACGCGAGAAAGATGTCTGCGAAGAGTGTTTACGAGGGTGGCGCGTATGTAAGCTAGTGTATAAACGTTCCTGTCTGAAGTCCCCAACTTCAGCCTTGAGCCTATAGCCTTGAATCTCAGCCTTGAGCACTTGACACAGGCATATATGCATGTGTAAGTGAGAGCTGATGCTCAAACACGTTGCCTTCTGGATAACACAGTGTGGGCACAGCCTCGTCCACCTGAACACAAAGGTCACGGGTTCGATTCGAAGTTGCCTCGCACATGCCGTTAAAATCGTGGCGGCACTCCGACGCCGTGGAACACAAGTGTCGAGGGAGCGCAATCTGGAGTTGCCAGAACGCGACTATTCTAATAATATCTTGGTGAAACATGTTGCTGGGCTCTTTCGTACATAATATAACTAATATAGTTTATAAAAGCGCACAAGCACTGTAGCCTTGCGCTCTCTTCACACTCCAGTTCTAAGTAGGGCGCTTCGTAACTCTGCAACCATGATCTAATAAAAACTCACATGGTTCCATATGCATTAGCGACGACTCGAAGGCTAAAGCCATATTCTTCTTCTTTTACTTTCCAGCCGGTGTATTGATCGGCAACGCCATTGATGGCGAAGCTGTGCACTATATCCCCACGTTGAGTGCGTGATGAGGAGTGAAGAGTATACGAGCGATTCATCCTAAACTCTGTGAGGGCCTTACAAAGGCAGAGGAACGCACACTCCTCCGCCTTTACAGCAAAACACTGCTGTGCCCAGAGTTTTAAAACACTTTGATCCTGCCTGTACAGGAAAGTGACCGCACTGTGCGGACACGTCTTCGGACCTTTTCCACGTGGTGTGGGCATGCCAATCAACCCCGAACTCTGTGTGTGTTCCTCTTCCCGTCCCGTCTTCTTCGCGCAGTTTAAACCTTTACGTTACAATGAACCGACTATAGCCCAACAACATGCCTTGCTACCGAACTACGCCCTAAAACCGAACCCCACCCGGGAAGACTGGGAGGAAGCCCTGCTCGGCTGTTCGGACCTGGCGATCCAGAAGGCCCCGGTCGACCGAGCCCGAGTCGCGGCGATCGCCAATGGGCTCCGTAATGAGGAGCCCACCTGGTGATTGTGATTGTGAGGGGTGGACCCCTCCGGGCCACCTCAAGTTTGCTCCCTGTTGCACCTGAAATAAAAGTTTTTCAAGCGAAGCAAGCAAGAGCGAAAAAGAAGACAGCGAGACAGGCCTCGCTGTTCTGCACAGACAGAGAAGCACGGGGTCGCCGCCGTGCTCTTGTTTCCACACCGGTGGAGACACGGAGCGGGGCCTGCGTTCTCTCAAACGGAGCATGTCGGCACGAGCGGGCACGCGCTCTTCTTACGCGCGGCACGCAGTGAAGGCGTGGAGAAAACTCACGAGCGTGAAGAAGAAGAAGATGACCCTTCTTCTCTCGGCGGAGGAAGAAAGGCTGTATGACTGACTGCTCGCCGTCTCGTTCGCCCGTCGACGAGACCTTGCGCGTTCACGCTTTTGCATCGTGGCCCGCTGCATCTGTTACGTCATGGTGCAGATTCACCGGGTCTTTCTTGCCTGCCTTTCCTTCTGACGTGCCTCACTCGCATCGGTGCGAGAAAGGTTTCGTGCGTTGGATGAAGGCGCGCGGGTAGGAAAAGTCTTGGCCCGCATTTCGTTTAAACGGGGATGTTTTCGCGAAACCGTTGAATGTTTGTGTACATTTCTCTGGTTCGTTTTCTGTTCTTGTTTCCATCTCTCTGTCTCTCTGTGCAGGTAAACATATATACGGGAGATGGCGACCGTGGGAAGGAGGAGAGGCGTAGCGCTGTTACGTATAAAAGGAAGAGAAACCTTTGGGCTCACTGTGAAGCCGTGCTTGTGTACGCTTATGTCTTAGTTTCACTCTCCACCGATTCCCTCTCCCTCATTCACAGCTTGCTCTCACGTTGTTTGGGCTTATTGGAGCCAAGTCCGCAGGAAGACTGTACGTGGTCTACGCGCTCGAATTATCCAATTTTAGCACCGAAAGCTCTTTTGAGTTGATATTGCTATCTTCGCCCATTTTATCAATTTGTTTTTTTGTTTGTTTGTTTGTTTGTTTGTTTCTTTGCTTTTTGACCCGCCACGGTGGTATAGTGGTTATTGGGCCTGACTGCTGACCTGCAGGTCGCGGGATCGAATCCTGGCCGCGGCGACCGTATTTCCGATGGAGGCGGAAACGCTTGAGGCCCGTGTACTTAGCTTTAGGTGCACGTTAAAGAACCCCACGTGGTCGAAATTTCCGGAGCCCTCCACTACGGTGTCTATCATAGCCATATCGTGTTTCTGGGACGTTAAATCCCAGCAATTATTATTGTTTGTGAGTTTTATCCTATTTGTATAGACGTGTTTTTACGAGAAGTGCACGGCACAACATTGACAACATGGCATTGTATACAGTTCTTGAAGGCGCTGAGAAAATTAGTGTAACGAATACATCGAAGAACATCGTGGCGAACTTAAATAGCAGTGGTAGACCCGTTTCATTGCAGTGCTAATGTTTTGGAGTAAGACGTCGTATTTTCGTAGGTCAATTTCGTTGAGGGACAGCCAAGTGTTTTAGCCAAATGAGCGTTCAATTTTGACGTCGTTGAGAACCTACACAGCAGTGGCACCAAAAATACTCACTGTGCCTGCGTTAATATAGGAACGTGTATGCAAGACGATCATCGAGGAATAGGATTGCTTCTAATAATATTGACTTCCTGTCGGCGCTTTCAAATTACTCTATATGTATTCTAGACTTACGGCTGTGAAAGAACAACCTAATGTAGCGGATAAGAGGACAACATAAGCGCCCGTGTGCAAAAGATAACAATGAGAACTAACCGGACAATGATGCCAAGGAAGGTATAGGGGACGTTATTAGTAGTAATTGTAGTGTAAATGTGAAGTGGACGAAAATATAACTTGCTACTGGCAGGGACCAAACCTGCTGCAGCAAGTTATATTTTCGTCCACTTTTCTCTCTTCAGATTTACACTATAATTACTACTAATAACGTCCCTTATACTTTCCTTGGCATCATTGTCCGTTAGTTCCCAATAATATATTGTGTCGAACAAAGAAAAACGAGCCCTTAAATTTTCACTTCTTTCCCTGTACAAACGAGACATTTCACAGAAATCTGTGATGTCCTGACGACGCCATCACGTGATGGTGATTTCTTGAATCACTCGTGTTGACGCCGCCGACGCGGGACGCCGACGGTCGATTTTCGCGTTTGATGTGCAAGGCTTTCGCCTTACCGTTAGTAATGGTCGCTGAGGCAGTGGCTTTCGCTGGAATCGTACAGCACACGCCCGCTCGCCTATTTCGTTTACAGACGTGCACGAAACTCACAAAAAAAAAAATAAATAAATAAATAAATAAATAAATAAAAAATAAAAACGAAAAAAGAAATAGTCGATGACGAAACTGGGAAATCAAGCTCGGCTGCAGGCCTTTCTGCATGCGTGATCCGACACTTCCTGTGCAGTCCTGGATCATTGAGGCATGCCGCGCGAATAACGTGTGTCGCCTTCGGGTGCGAACATACAAATGTCAGAGGAAACTGTGTTAAAGGAGTACTGACACGATTTTGAGGCACCCCAAAAGTGGACATCTTTCATTTCCATGGTGTGCGCTATCAATGCTCACCAAACAACGGAGCCAGACAACACGTACAAAATATTTTACTTTGATTTTAAAGTTCGTCGCCCAGCATCTGCAAGCCAGCCCCACCGCAATGGACATTATCACGACAAGTCAACATGGTTCACTAGGTTTGTTGAAATTTGCGTCCTGCTGTCAGAGTCTCTGGACGACAAATCACTCATAGTTGTTTACGCGACCCACGTGCGAATGACGGCAAACAGGCAGCTGTTGCTAGTATGTCGCGAGTTGCAGTCTTTTCGTGTCTTTTCGTGACGTCATATCTCTGTTGACACGTCACTGCGAATCCACCCTCTCGATACCGGTGACACCGAAATTGCTGTTTTTAAGGTAGCGGTATTAAAAATATATCCAACGCATTCCCAGGCACAACGACACTCTTTTTAGGGTTCTCGACACCCGTGTTTTCATTTGGAGCAACAACCCGAAAATATTTAAAATTCGTGTCAGCACTCCTTTAAGGTCTACGGCCGCTGCCGTAATTTGCTGACTGAATACTCATTGTTCTGAATGCGAACCCACTGATATTTATTTCTATCTTGCGACGCGGAGTATTCGATAATTTGACATTCTGTCGAGTACACTATCATATCTTCTCGGAGTATACGGGTTTACTGCGATTACGGCAGTACTGTTTGCCACGGACAAAAATTCTTCACGTGGCACGCGATCTTCGCCGTCGGCAAACAAGGAATTTAATTTCCTAAAAGCTTATCGCTAGATTAAAGCGTCAGCTATAAAAAGCAACGAAAAAAAAATTAAATTATGTCTTCCAGTATATGAGCTGAAGGACCAGGATATATAACAGGGGATTAAAAAAAAAGAAAAAGAAAGACAGAAAAAAAAAGCAAAGTGTTTTTTTTTTTTTAATTTCCGTACATTCTTTATCCTTTAAGTAATGATTCAGAATGGTGACAGTGTTAATGTTCCATCACTCATACTTTTAAAATAATATACTGAAGAAAAAAAAAACTATAGTGCTACTGTTTCATTTGGAAAACAATTTGAAAAGCAGACCCGTCACGGTGGTCCAGTGGTTACTGGTACTCGACTGCTGGCCCGCAGGTCGCGGGATCGAACCCCGGCTGCGGCAGCCGCACTTACGATGGAGGTGAAAATGCTTGAGGCCCATGTGCTTAGATTTGGGTGCACGTTAAAAAACCCCAGGAGGTCGAAATTTCCGGAGTTTCCACTACGGCGTCCCTCATAATCATATCGTGGTTTTGGGACGTTAAATCCCATCAATTATTATTGTTGTTGGATAATTGAAAAGCAAGATATTCAACTAGCTGCTGTAAAGTATTTAAATAATCACATTTAGCTAGCGCGTCTCAACCTTTTACTATTTATATGGCATCTGTTCCGCTAAGAGTATATTGGCCTTCGTACATCGACAATCGGTCGCCGGAACCATATTCTGCGAGTGTGCGTCAACTCTCGAGAGATACGGGCAACTTCTGGCACCCTTTTTAATCAGAAGCACTCCACAGGTTTGATTAGAGCCTCTTCCGATGCCGTCCACCCGTGTTGATACTGTGACGCATTGCCTCTCGCTCGCAAGCGATTGCCGTCGACACACTCGGCAACCTCTGCCAGCTGTGCTGCGAGCTGCATCGTGGCATACATGCGCGCCGTTTCCCAGCGTGGAATCTTCCAGCCTTGCTTGTCAACATTCGAACAAACAGCTGCTGTCACCTTTCGGGCGTCTTTGTGTCCCAGAAAAATAATCATGTCTTGCGTGTCCTTCCTTCTTTAACGCCGCACGCCCGGAACCAGGGTTGCCGGTTGGTGGCTACTGTGCGCCAAATTAGCTACTTATGGACCCCGTTGACGACGAAAATTTCCAGTTGGCGCCATGGCTCTTTTTTAAACTTGTGGTTTTACTTATTCAAAATGGTTTTATTTATTCATCAATAGTAAAGACTCTGTTGATAATACCGCTTCTGTTCTATTTGGCTTGATATTCGGCGATAATATCAAATGACATGGCTACTTTGGCTACTTTTGGCGTGAGTTCTGGCGCCTTTTCATGTCCACCCAACGGAAACCCTGCCCGGAACCTTAAAGGAGTACTGACACGATTTTGATACATAGGGTTGTTTTTCGTTGCCTCGGTATGCAGTGTTAACGCTGTCCACAGACCGGAGTCAGACAACATGTATAGAATATTTTACTTCGATTTTAAACTTTTCATCGCTGAGCATCAGCGAGTCAGCCCCAGCGCAATGGGCATCATCCGGACGAGTCAACACAGTTCCAGTGAGTTTGCGAACCCTGCGTCCCACATGTAGCCTAAATCGCAGAAAGCACTGTCGGGGTCACTGGACGACAATTTGCTCACCGTTGTTTACGTGCGCCACGAGCAAGTGACAGATCTGCCGCTAGTACTTCACGAGTTACTGTCCCTCCGTGACGTCACACTGCCATAACACGTCACTAAGAAGCCACCTTCTCGACATCGAAACCGAAAGGGTTTTAAAGGTAGCGGTATTAAAAAAAAACATATTAGATGCATTCCCAGGCACTATGGCACTGCTTTTAGGGTTCTCGACACCAGTGTTCTAACTTGAGCGGCAATTAGAAAATGTTTAAAATTCGTGTACTCCATGGTCGTAAACCATCGCGCTAATACCGTTACAAAGCATCGTTGACAGGCGAGTGCACAGTTTTCAAGAAAGAAAACGCAAGCAAACCAGAATACTGTTATTGTTGTGGGATTAAATGAACTCCCGAACGGGTGCAACTGTTTTCACAGTGAAGGGTCATCGGTCATCCATCGACGCTTATAGCACTCTAAAGAAAAAAATCGAAAACTTTGGGAGTATCTTTGCCACACAACTACAACTGCCATTTGACTTGCTAGCGTTTCCTTTCTTGAAAACACGGGTCACGCCACTTTCCTACCAAGAATGCTACGTTATGATGATAGTGCGTACGCCGTTCGTGACCGGAAAGTGCCGTGTCCGCGGTGATAACGCAAGGAAAGTACGCGAAGTAGCTGGCGAAACACCCCCCCCCCCCCCCCGAAATTTGGGTGGAGGGGGTGTTTTACCGAGGAATAAATGATGAAAATAAGGGTTTTTCAAGGCCTTCAACAAGTGGGCACCCCCCCGAAAAAAGTTCCTGGCTACGGGCCTGAGTGGAGGGCTCCGGAAATTTCGACCATCTGGTGTTCTCTGGCGTGCAATGACATCGCATAGTACGCGGGCATCTAGCATTTCGCCCACATCAAAATGCGACCGCCACGGCCGGGGTCGAACCCTAGACCTTCGGCTCAGCAACCGGGCACCGTAACTGCCACAACACCACGGCAGACAAGCCTTCTTTAACGTTTCCCGTTTAAGTTGGAGCTTGTAACGTGGATCCAGGGTTCGTTTTACGGCCTGTCGTTACTTTTAAAGCGGACGCGAATCGCGCTACAGCCGATTAAAAAAAAAAAAAACTGATAGAGATTCAACAGTACACATATATGTCGAGGCAGCGTGGCTTGCACCGTGTAATGATGCTTATCGTTTTCCATTTATCTCTCGTCCTACATCCTGCTCAGACAAAGTCGAACCGTCGCTATCGCCGTGATCTGCAACCTTGTTGAAACAGATAAGACATCAATTAAATGGCAAGAAAAAAGTCATGATAGTACGCGAGCATTGTTATTGTAGGTTTCGAACACGTGGTCGTTGCCAAAGGAAGGGAAACGCGCAATCAAAGGGAATTCAAGAGTACATATGGCGAGATAATATTCGCGCGATTCAGTTGTGTGGAGTTTCACGTAGAACTTACGTGATGGGGGCATTCACTTGACTTCTGCCCTGAATCGCACCAATTGATGATGAGAATGACACATTTTGTCCAATGTCGAAGCCACTCGCACATTGCATGTGTCATTGGGTTTTCAACTAACAGCTGAACGTATGGAAACGCCCGTCATATAAATTGATTTGACGTGCCTTCCACTACGCGAACGCACGTTTTTCAGCAAGAAACAACGAAACAGCGCAACCGATCCCTCTCTCATCTTGACTGTCTGGCAAGTGGAAAACCGCAATCGCCAGCCTAGCTTGAGGGAGAGGAGGAAGGCTTCATTCCGGTTTTGTCGATATGCGCGCCCCGTGAGCTACTAGCCAGACAGCGCCCCCCGACGCAAATAAAGATCCAAGTCTGAGCACTGGTGTACACCCAGCGGTCGCATGGGGCTGGCTCCACACGGGATGACACAATAAGCGGAAGAAGCCTCGCCTCGCCTCCGCTTTGTGGAACAGGCGTCGTCTCGACGCGCGTTTTACGCCGACGCTCCGCGGTGACTGCAGCATGGAAATGCGCGCCGGAGAGCACGCATGCGAGAAAGAGCGCGGTTTTCTCTTTCCATTACTGCAACCTCTCACCTTCTCAGCCCTGGTTACGTGAAAGGAAACGAAAGAATAAAATTTTGAGAGAAGAAAGTCGGCGGGTTCTTGTGTGTCTCTCGAGCGGCGCACGCGCAGGTTCCTTATCACAAACCGCGTGCCCTTTTCTGCGCCGCTTTTCTATGCTTATGAAACCCCGCTCGCGCCCACCGCTGCTTCTCGTTTTATCGCTCGCGGCCTCGGCTTTATTTATTATAGTAGCGTGTTTCATGCGTCTCTTGCCCGCCTATCACCCTTTCCCTCGTTACGCCGCGAAAGCCTGTAGCAGAGAGCTGTAGCACGAGCGGCAGCAGCCGGTGGAAACAGCGCGAGATTCTCCTCCTCTCCCGTCTTTCTCACCACGTGCTCTCTCTCCCTCTCGTCTACGCTCTCGCTCCCTCTTATTGTGTCCTTCTCTCCCACTACCCTCCGCAACCCGCCTCCCCTTATATGGTCAAATGCGAACGTCCCGAAACTTCCTGTCTAGCTCAAGAAACTGCCGCCGGCTGCTCTCTCACGACGCTCTCTCATCTGGGCAGTACACAAGCGGCGGCATCAGCGCGGCTGTTTTTTCCAAAAGCCAGACGCGGCGCTGGCCCTGCGCTCGCGTGAGTGTGTGTGTGTGCGCGCGCGGGGGTCTGTGGTGCATTTTTCGGCAGGCCTGCCGCTGTCACACAGTGCCTCGCAATTGATCCCCGCCTTCGAGAAAACCCCTTCAGTACCGGATCGTTTGCCTCAGTCGGTCGCTGGGCTAGGCACTGCCGTGTTCGTATCATCTTCGCGGCTGACAGCGGCTCAACGGTCACCGGCTCATTACGCTCCCTCGTGCCTCCCGATCCGTCACCGTCCACTTGTCGCGATAGGCCCCTCCTCATCCGGTCAATCCGCCGCACTCGAAACATTCGGCAATGGAAGAACCCCCCGTTGCGGGCTCCGAGATGTCCTTCTCGGACTCTAAACCCGTCGAGGCGAGTGAGGCGATAGTGAAGCCAGTGCGAAGGCGAGGACGCCTCTGCGAACCTGAGTGCGGCCCTCGACGTCGTGGACAAAGCGTGGACGGCGATAGAAAACGGTCACGCCGCAGAACCGGCGACGACTCTACTGGACGGAAAGCAGGCCGAAGAGGCTGTTGCTTCCAGCGACGCGGACCGTTCGCTGAGCTTCACGAACGGAGAATGCTGCGAGCGGCTGGAAATCGTCGAAACGTCGTCGTCGCCGGAGGAAAGCCAGCAGCGTGCGATGGAATCCGAGTGCTGTCCGGCGGAAGCTCAAGATGCGGTCGCGCCTAATGACAACGGAATGACGGCTGCTGCTGCGTCGGACTCTGCGGCTGGCGAGGGTACGCCGGTTGAGTGCGGTTCTCCGTGTCTGGATAACGGCACTACCGACGGTGACTCGGCCGTGCCATCGGATATTATTTCGCACGCCGTAGAGGACGCCGGCTCGCCTTGCACGAACGACGGAGATCCGGCGGAGCTCGCCGAAGAGGAGGTTGACGTCCGCGGAATGCCGCTTTCCGAGAACGACGCCGCCGAGTCGTCGGCAACGGGCGAATGTGAGTGGACTCGACGGGTTTTATATTTCTGGCTCTTTGTTTTATTTTTCTGAGCGGGTGTTCATCTCTCGCGGAGGGTGGCCACAGCGTGTCGTGTCCGTGCAGCCTGCCAGAAATAGCATCCTCTCTTGGCGCGGTAAGCGCTTTCTTCGAATGAGCTGTTCTCCCTCCCTTATCGCCTGAGCGAGCCGCTCTGCGTGGAGTGGCAAATTAATTCCGAGACGTTCCGACGAGTACGTGTTCGTTGCGCGGCCACGCCCCTTTTTGTTCAGGTGCGCCGCCGGAGACGCGATCGACGCGGGAGAAACATGAAAACGTGGTTCGGCGCTCGACGGAAAATGAGGTCATTAGACTTTCGTGCGCGAATTGCATTGGAAGGTTGTGACAGGATGCGCGGAGCAACACACCTAGAACCATGCACGCGCACTGACGTGCGGGTTATTCGCGGCAAATTACGGGACTCGCATAACACTGGTTGAGTGACGCGCACCACAGTGCATTGATTTTGATAGCTGCACTAATCTTAAGTGGTATGTTGGCCACTTATTAATCGCAAGGCGGATGGATGGATATGCTGACAGCTGAAGATACCAGCTGCAGGACGTTCGTTATGTTAAGCTCTTGATAGCCTTAACGTGTCGTCACAGACACATGTCCTTAATGCACTGATACTACTAGACGGTGTCTACGATAACGCCAACGCGGCATAAGCACTGTTTCCGGTAACCTGCTTTGACATCTTAAAGACGGGGCCAGAATAACGACAGAACCCGCGTGCTACGTACGCATAACCTTCATATGACGTCACGAACCCAGATACCCACTGTGCCGGTACTACATGGCAGCTTCGATGACGTCAGAACGACACTACGACTGATAACACTCTACATTTTGAATATTCCCTACTGCCACGGTGTGACCACTGCAGCAAGATCGGAACTAATGGTACATTCGTCTGGTCGTTTGAGAGCGCTCTCACTGTGTTTGAAAGTGTTGAATTCAACAGCTTTAAAACTCTTCAACAAAAACAAGCTGTTATGCAAGTCATGTTTCTCGTTTCTGATCATGTTTTGACCTGATACTGTTAGTAACAATGGTTAATTGCTATTTTACGTAATTTTTTCAGCGCCTGCGGAGCGCTCGAAAACGACCAGTCGAATGTACCATAAGTCACTAATTCGCAGGCTCCTTTAGTCTAAGCCCCTAGGGTTGTCTGCCTGTTCGGATGCACAGTGGGGCATCTAACCGAGCAAAAGAGGCCAAATGTAACAAGCGAGGCCTTGTTGCCTAAGATGGCTTTACTCAACGTTACTAGATTAGCTCATCTAGTAACGTTGGTTTCATTTTGCCCGAGTATCAGGGTTGTTCCGAATAAAGACACCACTGATCACGTCTGCTGGGCTATTTAGAACGCGCTGCACTGTGTTACGAACCCTTTCGCCCACGAACAGTGTCCCTTTCACAAAAGGAGTTACAATGTTAGAAGTAGGCAATATGAAATACATTGATAGACCGGAAATCCGCACATACCTTTCAATCAACAGAGTGGCGCCAGGAACGGCAACACGCCGCTTTGTCGGAGCGTTTTCGGGCAGCACATGCTCATATTGGCGACAGTTTGGAGCGTGCCAACATGGCTTCACGGAGAATCGCTCGTTACTCAAGCTAATGACACCTTTTTAACAGAATGGACGGCAATTTTCATCCGCATTTAGAAGTCACTTCGTCACATATTCCAGAGTATACGTTCTTCTTTCGGCGTTTTTGTGAGCTAAGTTCCTGTATGGCATAGTTTCCTGCAATATTTACTAGAGGGAACTCTGGTGCTGCGATCGTTCAGCCACCATGGGAATAATAAGTTTGCCTAATCTTTGTGCTTGCGGCTTCGAACGCACTTGTGGCTTTGTTCGTGACCCGATTTGAGTTGGTTGAGTCTAAAAAGGTCGAGGTGGTGTAGCGTAACCAACAAATGCTTGCTGAATCTCGAATTGCGACAAAGCGGCTGCGGGCCACACGGAGTCGAAAGGACGAAGCTTAGACAAATCCAGCGTGTATTATACCCATCATTCCCATGCTGGCTGAAGCGCCGTGCGTTGCAGCTCTCATAGACCCTAGCGCCAGAGTTCCCTCCAGTGTATTAATAAAAAACTCAATGCTGTCCGGGCTCCGAAGCGTCAACTTCGTCGTTTGCTAGCCAGTGACAAAATCTATGCCTACGCGTCAGCACAGTTACTGACCATTTTCTTCTCTCCTTCCTTTTCTCTCTCTCATCTTTATGCTCCCCTTTCCCATTCCCCCAGCGTAGGGTAGCCAACCGGGCATGTGCCTGGTTAACCTCCCTGCCTTCTCTCTTGTTTTTCTCCTCCTCCTCCTCCTATAACTGCAATGCACTGCAAGAAGCAAAGCGCAATACTTCCCATTTTTCTCGTCGCTGCAGTATCAAAACACTGGAAAAATTGGAACGACGGAGAGCCGAGCTGGTTGGCAAGGAGTGCCGTGCACACACGGCCACAACAGAACAGGACAGCACGAACGTCCTGCTCTCTTTTGCCCGCGTTCGAATGCCTTATGTTCCTATGCTGGAAAGCTTTTTTAAGTGAGACAATTCTGGCCCGAAGGTCGCGGGATCGAATCCCGGCCGTGGCGGCCGCATTTCAAAGAAGGAGAAATGCTAGAGGCCGGTGTACTGAGCGATGTCAGTGCATCAGATGGTCGAAATTTCCGGAGCCCTTCGCTACAGTGTCCCTCATAAACATATCGTGGTTTTGGGACGTTAAACCCTAGACTATTTCTATAGCGTCGAGTTTTGCGACATTCCGATGAATCTGCGCCCGGATGTGCTAGACATTCCAAATCTCTTTAGTCATCTCTATGGCCGCTTCCTTTAGCACGCAGCTGCGCGGTTCACTGGTACGCGCCGCAGTGCGCTATAAACGCACCAATTCCTGTTCCAAGGCTTGCACTGTTTTTTTTTTAATTCTTTTTCCAGATGTGATTGAACGCGCGGAAACAAACGATCACTGCACTCATTCTAGCGTGTCGCCTACCATTAATTGGTTTGCCCGAACGTCGGCTGCGAGCTCGGTAGTGAGGCCAGCCATCCGACTTACTATTAATGTGGTCATTCGGCCATGCCGCTAATCCTTAAGTTTTTTGTGTTTTTTTTCTCACATTTCCCGTGTATTCTACTCCTGTCTGCACAGCGAGGCTCTATTTAGTCCGTCTATTTTTTTTTTTTCGCACCAGTAGATTGGGTGCTGTGCAGCGTCCTTGCTTGCTTCCAGCCGGAGTAGCTCACATTATCCCGTTTCTACATTCTCTCCTTCTTTTGGTCAGCATTTGATTCAACGTTGTATTTGCTTTGCATGTTAGGTGCGAAGCACCTTAGGCGCTAGACTTGTCGGTGTCTGCTGTCGTCACGGTGTGTCATGTAGCGACGATGTCCATCATAAAAATGGTCATGTACCACACTGGGTAAATCCCACTACCCGCTACCGGTCCGCTAAAGATGAAGGCAACAGCTAGACGAATAAATAGCCGACGGTCAGGGGCGTAGCCAGAAATTTTTTTCGGGAGCGCACCTCCTTGATTTAGGGGAGGGCACCTCATTGAAATGGTCATTTTTCGCTCTGTATGCCATGGCGAAAAAAATTTCGGGGGGGGGGGGGGGGGGGGCATGTGCCCGGTGTGCCACCCCCTGGCTACGCCACTGCCGACGACGTTAGTGGAGCAGAAACACCCTTCCCTGTATGCCCGGTTTTACGCTTGGCACCACTAGTGCCTCATCAAAGACATCTCTCTCAAAACACTGCGTGCTTCGCCCCTCCCTAGGCTTCACGTTAGTGGAGCTGGAACACCCTTCCCTACGAACTTCGCCCCTCCCCAATTTTTCTTGACAGTTCTGTGGACACAACACAGCTGGATGAGCTCCAGGTAAAATTTTTATACCAGGTTGCATGTAGAGGACTGAACGTTCATGTACGTTTCTTTTGTCATGGACGCTTCCGCTAGCACATTGTGTTCGTTTCACAATAAATCCCGTCGCAAGAATGATCTCTAGCGAGATGGCCCCGTTTACAGACGGTGATCGCTATATTGTTTGGCGGTGCACAGGTGCACCTAGAACATGCAAGACAAAATGCGCACTGTATGCTGAGCTTGCTTAGGTATTTTAAGGCGCTCAGAAGTACATATAAAAACGTCGTGTACTGCAGCCTAAATCACGCTTGTCGAGAGCGGCCTGTAGGCCGGTTCAGCCGCAGTTTCTTGAAAATAATATGCGGAAACCGACGCTGTGATGATACCAAACATAGCCATGCCGTATGCAGTCCCTATATTATAACTCAAGCGTGGACGGAAGCTTGAGGCTAACGCTAAGTTGCAGCAGCGGATGGCACCCTCGTCCAGAGCCACCCGCTCGATCGCTGCAGACAAGTGTGATTCAGACTATACTACGCCGTATACGACGTAGTACAGTCCTATAGTACATCCTAAAGGATGTCCCGTAGGATTGTAGTAAGGATGTCGTTAGGACAATCCCATAGGACATCCTTTTAAATGGGACGTCTTATAGAACATCCTAAAGTAGCACACGTGCACGGAAGCTTGCAATCACTTCGCGCTTTCCGCTAATCAACATTTAACTGCCGCGTGTACATTGCCACTCAAAGAGCTCTCAGCTCTTCGTTGAAGCGGTCCCAAACCCGCACGGCGAAACGGGGAATTCGTCAAGTTGGTCAGAATACAAGCTATCGGAACAGTTTTCAATAATTTCATTATGTCCGCGCGCTTCGCTATCGATTGCACATTTCCGAGGCAGCAATAAATGCTGTCATTTTACGCGGTCAACGACGTTGCAACCTCGTCACGAAATCACGTATTGGGCCAGCGCACCAGGACGCCCCAGCGCCTCAACTCGCCTGTATAGCCCGGTTCGCGCTAAGATTCCGTCGGTCGATTTTACTGCACAGTGCGTCACCGTCTTGTAAATACGGAAGACGTCGAAACTGGTCGCGATTACGATCGGCCTCGTTCTTCCTTTGGCTTTTTCACAAAATCGTCGACGCCTTACATGCGATTCGACCCAACTTCAAACCTGACTGTTGTCTGCGAGAATGTAGGTATACGAGATCGTCGGCTGGCGATAGTAACCGGTATAGTGGTTGGCAGCGAGACTGCTTCTGCGGTAAACGTTTCGCGATTATAAACCAGTGTTTTAGGTGAAGCTACGTGAAGCACCGTTGGAGTAGTGCAATGACTCGTTTTTCGAACCCTGCGCTGTTGATGTTTAATAGTTATATAATAATAATTATAATTGTTGGGGCTTAACGCCCCAATATCACCATATGATTATGAGAGACGCCGTCGTGCTGGGCTCCAGAAATTTCGACCTTCTGGAGTTCTTTAACGTGCACCTAAATCTAAGGGCACGGGTCCTAAGCGCCCCCCCCCCCCTCTCGAAAATGCGGCCGCGATTCGATATTACCGCTACCTGCGGGTCAGCAGTCGAGCACCTTAATCCCTTAACCACTTGACCACCGCGGCGGGTATGTTTAATAGTTGCACAAACATAGGAAGGTAGGCATCATCAGAGCCGAGTACCCCCAACAGTTACTTTCGACTGCACATTTTTCCGTAAACACGTAGTCGCGTTACACCAAAGCATGAACATTCAACGGAAAAGGTAATCAAGAAAACAAAAGTCACGACTATGAACTCGTTAAACTTAATGCAAAATATACCGTGTGAGTAAGGCGTGGATTCGCCTTCCCCCCCCCCCCCCCCCTGCCTCCGCCGTGCGCATGCCTCCGCCGTGCGCATGCACGATATCTCGATGAGGGTGGCAATTTGGGCTTGTTGGTATTGTTGCATGATAATGGATGGAGCGCAGGCTAAAGACAAGGACAAAAGGGTCGAATGTGTTTGTGTCGAATGTGTCTCTCTTTTGTCCTTGTCTTTAGCCTGCCCTCCATCCATTATCATGCACGATATCTCTTCAAGTTCCCCTTCCTATCTCTCGTGGTCTCTGGCGCAGCCTCCGGCAGTTTGTTTACAAGAGCTGTTCTCAATAGCAGCGGATCTGCCCAGAAATTGAAACATCATTTTCTTAGCGATTTAGCGCGTGTAACACCCTATACCTGCCCCTATAGCACACGAGCCGCTGATAACTGGAAAATCCCTGACACACATATTAACTATGGTCGTCAAATGATTTTTATTTGTACATACTGCAGCCCTGATGGGCGGCAGATGATGCAAGTTAGGAGCTACTAAATGATCTACTAACTGCCAGTAACATTAAACAGATTTTTACAACAATTTACACTGTTCCTTTCTAGTGCGTGTCAGAATGCAAATCGATATGATCCTCAGACATGTTTGGATATGTATGACTCATTTTATGCTGCTGTTGCTATGTGTGAAATGGGGCAAAAGCCTTCGTCAAGCCTTCAGATTTTCGCCTTTCACCCCTACAGCATCATTGTTGTGACTATATTATTTCCTTTGGTGTCGATTTTGAATTTGTAAATACTTCTGGAAGGATGAATTGCCAGGCTCGATTTGATACGTCTTTCCATTTCGCGTCCTTTCAATCGTAAAAATAGAAAACGGACGTCCTAAACTTCTACCCGATGCTGTGGCTTGGATTTTTAGGGGCGAAGCACCTTAGGGTATCGGCTTGTCGGGGTGTCATGTCTTCGTCACGGTCCATCATAAACGGGTATGCGTCCACAAAAATTGCGTGAATCCCACTACTCGCTACCGGTCCATACTATATGCATATTATGAGTTAAATCTTCGCCGTTACTGCCTAAAACATCGTTTGGCGTAGCAGCAGTGTCGGAATCCCCGACGAAATTTACCAAGGCGCTCAAGTTTCTTATCTAAATCCACACACAAACGTGAATCTTACAGTGAAGTCATCTATTTGAAACACCACTTCTTGAAACATATCTGCAAAGTGATGGTGCGTTAATGCACCGGTGGCGAGTAAAGTAAGAAGGCATCAGAACGGCTAATTGGGCGAGTTGGTGTGCTTCCATCTTGAACTCAGCGCAGTAGTTTGTCGTTCCTCTTCTCGTCCTCGTTTTCTGTCGCAGCTTTTTTCGTTGTAGAAAGTCAAGAGGACCGGCGCACACTGTATGCTTCGCCCTTGCCCCAGGTTTCACCTTAGTGGAGCTGAAACACCCCTTTCTGCGGTTTGCGTAGACCTGATGGCTGGCGATAACTTTCTCCTCCAAGCTCCGTGTTCCTCGCAGCCGGGTATTAAAGTCGGTTTAAGCGGGGCGACGCGTCGTCCTTTGTGATCCGACCTTACTTCACCTTGCCGGATCTGCGCTCCGCCCTTATCAAGGTCGTCCAAGTAACGGACACTTGTTGGAAGCGATGCAGATACGGAAGGAAAACGAGACGAGAAAAAAAGAAAAAAGAAAAAAAGAAACTGCCTCCGGGGAGGCCTGGCTTCGGTGGCGGCCCGTTGACGACGCCACGCCGTGCAGCTGCCGCTGCGTGAAGTCCTTGGCCTGGCTGCTGTATGGCGTCTCGCTCGCCGCCGACCGACGAGCTCGAAAGCGCCTCGGCAGCTGCGCTTGTGCATACTCACGCGAAGCGCCTTTTCGGAACGCTGTAATTTTATTCTATTATTTTTCTATATTTGAATTTCGCGTGCGCACGGCCCGGCCCGTCTGCGGCAACGGTCATTTGGGAGTCTCGTCACGCACGCATAAGATGATCCATTCGGCCGAACGTTCCTATACGTTGTCGCTGGTGGTATGAAGAACGAAAGGGATGTAAATGCTAAAGGATACACCGGCCAAAAAGAACACGGTTTACAGACGTTTCTATGGCTTATGTGAACTTGTGGCTTTTATTGTGAACAAGGCCCCCCGTGTGGGATGCCTAAACGTCAAGTGAACTTTGTGTGTGTGTGTGTGTGTGTGTGTGTGTGTGTGTGTGTGTGTGTGTGTGTGTGTGTGTGTGTGGGGGGGGGGGGGGGGGGTGTATCCTCTCGCGTTTACATTGTGCATTTCCCCAGCCAGACGGGTTGCCGTAAAACTTTGGATTTCATGAACGAGAGGGATGACGCAAATGGGTTAACTTGTACTCCGTCTCATACATTATAGGCACATACAATTTAACTCCAATAGCGCACAGAAGGTACAATACAGCGGTACGATGCGGACACAGCGCTAACTTCCAACAAATGATTTATTTTACGAAGCAGTGCAAGTACAAATATAGGAATGTAGCTACGTTGCCACCTGTTTTCTATATTTCTACACTCTCTCAGCAATCACGTGATGGCACAGCGGCAGCGCCCGACCGTCCGTCCGTCCGTACCCCCCTCAACGCCGGCAAGACGTGCCGAAGCTTGTTGTTGCTACGAAGGCCACAGGCTTTCGCCGAACACACTATGGAATTTACGGTGTCCTTCGATTTTTAGGGGCGAAGCTCCTTAGGGTGTGGGTCTGTCCCTCCTCTGTAGTCGTAGTAGTAGTAGTGGTAGGTAGGTAGGTAGGTAGGTAGGTAGGTAGCCACGTGTAGTGGAATGTACCCACTCCACGTGATAAAGATGACGATGACGCAGTATAGTGGAATGTACCCACTACACGTGATAACGATGACGCTGATGACCATGAAGTATAAGCGCGTTCCAGACCACACATTCTCTTTCTGCCATGGATGAAAACGATCGAGCTTCGCCCACTCATCATCATTCACTTCGTGGATATGGCGTGATCTTTTCTGTACGTTAGGTATACTTGTAGTTTACCCAACCACTTACCGCTGATCATGATTCCTTGCAACACTTTAATCACGGCGCGGTTTTTTTTTCGTTTTTTTTTTTGTCCCTAATCACGTGACGGTCGCTCTTTTACAGCGCTTCAGAGTTTCAAGCTGACGGAGCCTAATTATACGGCCCGTTTCAGGAAGCCATGACATCCTTCCCGCATCACGTTTTTTTTTCTTTTTTTGTTTCCTCAGTAAACTCGCAGCGTCGTAAATGACTTCTAGCGCATTTATCCGCGTATCTTCATGATTGTGCGCAATGACGACTCAGAGGTTTCCGGGTGTGCTTATCTCTCTTTTTTTTTTTCCTTTGCCAGATCGTCTTACTTCAAAACCGGTATATTTCTCGGCTGTTACTGGTATTTCTTCCTTTTTTCTTTTTTTTTTTTCTTTTACGCGCTTCGACTCTGTGCACTGTCGTACGAACCTCTCCCCGTGCTTGGTAGCCTACTCAGTCGCGTTGCAAACAGCGACAGGTGGACTTTACTGCATATTGGCTTAACAGTGCTAAGAATAGTTAATTATAGCCTTACATTCTTGTCATCGTGGTTTCGAGATGTCATTTCGAAAACAGCTATATTATACTATTCTATACTAAAAGTATAGTATACTTTTGTAAGCCTGCCTGACGGCCGCTTATGACAGAGGTTCAAGGTGAAAGATGCAAGATATATACAATACGTGCGTGTGTCTGTCTGAAGCTGTCGAGCAATGTTTCATGGATTCTCGAATAATCGGATCGCACTCTCGTTAAGCACCCCTTACTTTCAGTGCGCAGAACGCGTTTTCAGAACACCGCCTCATCGTTCTTGATGACGTTCTGCTTGTATTTTGTTACTGCGCATGCACATGTATATTACGTCAAGTGTTCCTACTCCTAGATTTGATCTGTGATTAGACCTGTCTTGTGAATGATGGACCATGCGGTTAGACTGGACTAATCGCAGCCTGTCACGCCCCGGTTGTTATCTCCGTTAAGATTCCTTTGTTTTACCAGATGTCGCGTCCGTATACCGCGTTGGATTATAGTGATACAGTCTGCAACGTTTGCAAGGATTGTGCGTCCTCTTGCAATCCTCTTCCACTATGCGCGATCAGTGGGTTTCTGCCATTCTAGGGCTACTACCACCCGTGCGTCCACCTGCATACTACGCGTTATGCTTTATATTAAAAAAAAAAAGCTCGGGAGGGGCGAGGCATGTAGGGGTGTTTCAGCGCCACTAACGGGGCACCTGGGGAGGCGTGAAGCATGCAGTGTTCCTTTGATTCCTTTGATGAGGCACTAATGACTAGTTATGCCAAGCCTGGAACCGGTCATGTAGGTAAGGGTGTTTCCGCTCCACTAACGTCGTGGAAAACGGCATCGGAATGCAGCTTACCCTGAGGTTCTTCGTCTTCCCTACATGCCCAGTTTCAGTTCTCTGCTGCATAAAGGGAAGGGTGTTTCAGCTCCACTAACGTCATCGGCTATTTGTTGAGCTAACTGTTGCCTTCTTCGTTTTTATTGGATCGGTGGCGAGCAGTGGGATTTACAATTTTTGTGGCGCATACCCGTTTTTATGATGGACCGTGACGACAGGAGACGCCGACAAGCCGAGCCCCTTAGGTGCTTCGCGCCTAGAAGGGGGGGGGGGCTCTAGAGCTTCGCCTTCAAGAGTATAACGCCATGGAGTAATCTGATCCCGTTTGCGTACATAGCTTTTTCAATTGCTAGTGATGCCGCAGTTTGTGTGTGTGTTTCTGCTTCCCTCCCTCTCTCATTCCTCTCTTCCTTACTTTTCTGTCTCCCCTTACCCCTTCCCCAGTGCAGGATAGCCAACCAGATATTTGATTTCCGGTTAACCTCCCTGCCTTTCCGCATCCCATCTCTCTCTCTCTCTCAATTGCTAGCCTGCCTTCGCTTCTCGGTGGACACCTCGGCCGTGCCGCAAGGAAAGGAGCGCCTCTGCGCGTAACGTGGCCTTTTTCAAACTATCCTAGAATGCCTACTGCAAGTACTGTTCCGAATTGCCCACTACGCCACTATTCTTCCTTTTGCGGATCAGCGAAGTACACACTACGCGTCGTTACGGCAACACGCGAACCGGTGCATATGCCTACTTTGTTGATGATGCTGCTGATGATGATTAAATATGCCTGAGCGTTTTGTCGTGGGTAGCCCTTTAAACCACACACTCGTTGCGCAACTCATATTTTGACGCCTGGTGAAATTGTACGCTTCTGTCACGCAATACTGCGTGTTATGACACACCTTGCACTACTTCATATAGTTCTTTTTTTGTTTTCCTCGAAGCGATTACAAGCAGGTGTGGCCCTGTGGTAGAACACCTGCTTGCCAAGCAGAAGGCCTGGGTTCGATTCCCACCCGGGCCGAAAATGTTTTCATTATTTATTTGCATCTATTCTAATTTTTCGCTCACGGTCAACTAATGAGTTGCCGATACCGGAATTTCAGCGAAACTGGCTATTTCACTACACTCAGGGTCTCTTGTGCGTTTAGCTAAAACTACTCGGAAGAGCAAAACCGTCCTGTATGGCGGTTTCACAAGGCACTTTATTCCCACGCAAACGCCGCTTTTGTCACCTGAACTGTGTAAATTAACGCGCAGCTGCGTGAGATCACGGGACTTTTTGTACGGTTTCGAGTCGAGGCCGGCTTTTCGTTCCGAGGTCAGGTTCGCATGAGGCACACAAAGGTTTTCGCCTTAATAACCTGTACTGATCCTGGAGCTACTGCAAGGTTGTGCACGGTGACAGGTGTGTCCCACATTTCCTCGCATACTACGTACACTAGTTTGATTACTAACTTGACGTCGGCTAGGCCCGCCGCGGTGGTGTAGCGGTTACGTTGCTCGGCTTCTGACGCGAAAGGGCGCGGGATCGATCCCGGTCGCATTTCGATGGAGGCGAAATGCCAGAGGCCCGGGTACTGTGCGATGTCAGTGAACATTAAAGAGCACCAGAAGGTTGAAATTACCGGAGCACTCCACTACGGCGTCTCTCATTATCATATCGTGGTTTCGGGACTTATAACCCCAGATATTATTATTATTATTATTATTATTATTATTATTATTATTATTATTATTATTATTATTATTATTGACGTCGGCTAGTCTCCCTACAGTGTGGCCGTATGCTGGTTACGTGATGTAATTAAAAATAACGCTTACGCACTCTGACCATTCGCCTGTAGGGAGTTTCTGCCAATCATTCCTATTTTTTTTTGCATATATCCTATTCTGCTTCGAACGCCCGTCTACCACCGCCTCGCCCAAGGGCGTCCTGTCGCGACGCCAGCCCTCGTAATCTATACTCACTCAACCAGCGCTTTTGTTTGCCACTTGTGTGTCGTATAAACCCATTGTTCCTGTCGCTGCTTCCCAGGTAATAGGCTCGCGCCGAAATAGATCGCCAACATCGACAATATACGCCGGCGAGGTTATACAATCCCGGACATTTACAGCTGCTCTAGGCCATCGCCGGCGGCACTGGAAGCAGGATCCGTGCAATCTTTTTTTCTTCATTCGCTTAATAATCGCCATTTGGTCCAGTTGAAACGCGCGCTTATATAAAACCAGCTGGCCCAGCGAGCAACACGGCATTGCGTAATCAATCAGGTGTGTAGCAATTAGTGATTGTCGGCCGGCCTTGGCGCGGAGCAATTGCAGTACAATAATTAATACGGACTTGCGAGTCTTGGGTGTCGGGTAGTAGGACTTCTCCAGCAACGTGGAAATCGGTTGGGCCGATCTGCGGCTTGCTCTCGTTTCGTATATCTGGAAAAGAGAAAACTTGGCGCCACCGCTGCGCGCGAGGGACACATTCCTTTTCGCCGTGCCGTCGCGTTTGTCTTGTCTTGTTTTGTATCGTGTTTCTCAACATCGGGATTTACGCGCGCGGGTTAATGCTGAAATGGGACAAGCGAGTCTTTAGCTGCCCTATCGAGTGGAATGGCCGGCTCCAGGTATATGCGAGTGAAAAAAAAAATTATCGTGGCCTGTATTTTTTGAGTGAGACTTGGCTCTTTAGAACGTATACGTGGGCACGCTGGCGTCCTGTACGATGTTGCATCCATACGTACAACGTTGCGGAATTTCGAATTTGATAAAGCTTGCTGGCGGTCGTTCCGCATGCTGGCGTATCCCTGGAATTGTCTTGTATATTTCTCTTAACAAAATGGCCTTTCTCCTTGTTTTTGTACGGCGCTTTTGACAATCTCAGTGAAGCGAGAACGCCTGGTTGCGCGTTGATGTGATGTATATCGATCCGCTATTAAGAAGCGAGAATCGAGGCCCGTGTTCTTGGCATGTGTCGTGTCGAGGTGGGCGCAGTTCATTCGCTAAGCGATTGTATGTACTCTGGCGCCTTGCTGCAACGCTGCTCAGATGCCGCCACCCCGAGAGCGCTCGCATTTCGATGGAGGCGGAAATGTATAGAGGCCCGCGTACTGTGCGATGTCGGTGCACGTTAGAGAACACCAGGTGGTCCAAATTTCCGGAGCCCTCCACTGCGGCGTCTCGAAATCACATCGTGGGTTTGGACGTTAAACCCCAGATGTTATACCCCGAGAGCGCGTGAAGCCGATACTTCGCCGCGCTAGTGGTGCACCGACGCTGCGAAACGTAACTAATAGACGGGAGAAAGGCCCTGCTCTTGTACAGTGCGTAACATCGCGGCTTTTTCCGTCTGGGCTGTTTCAGACAGCGTGACGCGCAGCGCACCGGAGCTACTGTGCTTTCTATATACAGTATCTGAAAAAAAAAAATTCTCTACCGGTGCATTTTAGCTGCCGTATTTTTATGTGTGCGTGATTGTGCCCTCTGTGCGCTGCTTCATCAAATATCGTGGCTTACCAACTAGCCCATCAGTACATAAATACTTGAAAAATATTGGTATGCAACTCAATCCCTGGATTGGGTAAAGACATGGTTGGTGTTGCAAAAGGGGATAACCCACGCTATCCAACTTTATGCATAATTTGGCAAACATCAGGGAACATTCGGCACTGCTACTGAGCACCGATGGTATGCATGTAAATACGGCATAGTTGAGGTCACGTGACATAAGCGGCCCATCTTCTCTATTTGACTGCACCGCCTTCGGGATCGGTTCCTATTTTCTTTATGAATCGGACATCGAATCCCTTCACAAAACGCATGTGTAAGACGCCAAAGAGGGTATAACATGCATATATGCGAACCTGTGATCGAGCCGACATATAAACGTCACTTACAATAGACACTGCTTCACAGCACGAGGGGAAAGTGCGGTCACTTTTTTGCAGCGCCCTGGGTATTGCATATGCTGACGTGCTTTCCAGATACCGTGGCGCATGATCGTTTGACGCCGTTATTTGAACAGTATTCCCGATAAGGCAGGCTATCAAGTGTACCGCTCCTGACGTTGTTGGGTGCAATAAAGAGTTTTCCGCGTAGCGAATTTCACTCTCCAACTTAGTTTCCGCCGTGCAGTTCCCGCTTCAGATGGCGTGGAGAGCCGTTTTTCGAAGCATTATGGGCTTGAAAAGTCAGACCCTCATGCCTTACCGTCCGATATGCATTCTTGAGGGTCTAATTCTATCTTATCTGTCTCCTGGCCGACGTAACGTTAACGCAGCCCCGACCATTTGGAGGTGACACGTCGAGAGGGCACTCATGGTCGTATTATTGGAAGGTCTCGCTATATAGCGCGATCCTGAAGGGTATCTAAGGCACGTATCCTTTAATCAACCTTATCAATATCGCGCGTTTTCCTTGTCTGTTCTGTGCCTTTAGTGCGTGTGATAGGCAAGGTAGGCCGGTATTCAGATACCGAGCTTGTAGATATCTTTTACCCTGTTAACGTTTTTGTGCCCGTGCATCCCACGTACTGTACAGAAACTCGCACGTAGTATAAGAAACATGACATCAGGATAAGGTTGGTTTATGAACACGGACCTAAGCTCCCTTCTTTCTCGTCTCGCAAAATTTGTTCAAGTACATATATGCTAGATACAGTTTACAAGCACTAGTAGGCTAGTAGTATGTTTAGAAAAACAGACCTATTGAAAAGCTTTACGCCGCACTTGAGACCCCTGCACTCACTCATCGTCACCTCACATACTTTATTTAATAATAATTGTTGGAGTTAGCACGTCCCAAAACCACGATATCATTGTGAGGGACATAGTGGATGTCGCCGAAAATTTTGACCACCTGAGGTTGTTTAACGCGCACCTAAATCTACGTACACGGGCCTATCTCGCCTCCACCCGCTAAGGTGGTGTAGTGGTTACGGTGCTCGACTGCTTACCCGAAGGTCGCGGGTTCGAATCTCTGCCGCGGCGGCCGCATTCTCGACGGAGGCGAAAATGCTCGAGGCCCGTGTACTTAGATTTAGGTGCACGTTAAAGAACCCCAAATGGTCGAAATTTCCAGAGCTCTCCACTACGGCGTCTCTCATGATCATGTCGTGGTTTTGGGACGTTAAACGCGAATTATTATTAGCATTTCGGCCTCCATCGGAATGCAGCCGCCGCGGCCGGGATTCGGTTCCGCGACCTCCGGGTAAAGCAGTCGAGCACCATAACCACACAACCTTGGCGGGTTACAGACTTTATTTCTTCAACGTAAACATTTTAAAAAATCAGGCGACATAGGATGTTTCAGGAAACTTTATTAAGCTACAGCTAGTGGCCGAAGTATTAAGAAAAAAATTGAAATCCGCAACTAAGGTGCTGAGGCTCCGGCGTGCAATTAAAAATAAAAAGCCGATCTTCATTTTCTCTACCAACAATGCACCTGCAATGGCCAAATTAACTACAATAACATTATGAAAAAAATCGTCGGTGTAAACGAATTTACCGATTTACTTTAGCGTCTCTTCCTTTTGGCTGGCCCAGCATGGCCAGTATGCCAATAAACCAGATTTAACGAACTCTCCAATAACCAGATGGCCCCGTGCTCCGCCCTGCACCGACGTCTCTATCATCTGCTCCAAGGGTTAACCTAGACCCGCAAAGCGGACATAACGCCGCTCGCGAGCATTCCTGGCCCTCTGGCTTCGACCGTGTTCTACTACTTGTAAAATAAGGGCGCGGCCTTGTTACCCACACTTTTACGCCGTTCCGGCGTCGTCTTTTTTTTCTTATTTTGTCGGTTCCTGTCGGGACCGCGCCTCGGCTGATTCACGGGCGCGCCGCTACTGCTGCCTCGAGGCGGATACAGTTTTGCTCTCGCGCAACTGGCTAGTACCGTGCAGTACGCCCGAAGCTACCGACAGCCCGTCGCAGTAACGCTTGCCGACGCCCCAGCGCAGCATTGTTCCTCCGCGTCAGGGAGTTCGCCGTAGTGTCTGCACACAACTTTTTGTGAATAACCCATATGAAACTGCGGCCAATAAACCACGTACCCGCTTAAATACTTTTTAACTTTCCTCAACCCTCCTGTACTTGTAGCTCGCACAATCCCAATTTTTTGCCACTTAAATCTAGAACTGATTTGTTCAAATGAAGCTACTTCACCTCAACACTTGAATGTTAGAATGCATTGCCCGGAGTTGTTCGTGTTCTGCCAATAGCAGATTTTCTGTCTGCAGTTGACATGTGATATTATCGCAATACAAGCGCTACTCAACTGTTCATTGCACGGAAAGGTTCTATTGGCATCCTGGTCGCGCTTGTAACAGGATAGGGCACGTGCGCATCATAGGTGGCTGCGCAAAAAGTCACTGTCGGGTAATGCGACCGACTGTACGCTGAAGTACCGATTGTACAGTTGTATTCCTGTTAAACAATTGTGAATGGTGGCACTCTTGTCGCCGTCGCTTAGGTCGGTTGTTCTTTGTAGAGCAGATGTATAGCGCTTCGATAATGCAGAAGTAACTAGCCCCCCCCCATCAATTAATTCTCCCAGAGTCTGCAGAACTCAAAGCTGCCTATTTCTTATTTTGGAGCGTCTAGACCAGGGGTCGGCAAACTCTTGAGGCGAAGGGTCGTGTTGCATCAAGTCAACACTGCATGGGGGGGGGGGGGGGGGAATTATCAACAAAAGAGAAAAAATTCTGCGAATTGACAATTAAGTACAAAACTAGAATAGAAATTATGATCCTATTTTCAGCACGCATGTCACAAGGCTGCAATTTTCAAACATAGGTTGCAAGCACAAATCCCATTTGAATTTGAGGTCAAAACTGCCACCTCGGCCTTCAGATAAGAAGCGACAAAGGCAGGGGAAGGGGGGGGGGGGGGGGGCTTCTGACGTCGGGCCCGGGGCCGCATAGCACTGCTCTGCGGGCAGCATGCGGCCCGCGTTTGTCGACCTCTGGTACAGACCCTGTACTGTGACACTGGCTATCGTGTCCACCGCGGCGGTCGCATTGTGATGGAGGCGATGTGCTGGAGACCCGTGCACCGTGTACTTTGGCACAATCTTAACGAAAACCAACAGAAAAAGTAGGTAAGGGAGGTATAAGGGACGTTAATTATGCGGTTTTAAGTGTATTGTAATAATTTTGATATAAATGTGAAGAAAATAAATTGGACGAAAAGACAACTTGCCGCTTGCAGGGATTTCGTCAAGCCGCTGCTGGTTTTCGTTAATACCCGCGTAGACTGTGCGATGTGGGTGCACGTTAAAGAACACCAGAAGGCCGAAATTTCCGTAGCCCTCCACTGCGGCGTGCCTCATAATCATATTCGTGGTTTTGGCTCTAGAAACCACATATATTATTATTAGTCTAGCTATGGTGTTCTGCTGTTGGGCACGTGCGTTCATTTCCTGGCCTTCGTGGTTGCAAGTCTTTGGGCGCGACTTGAGGGGAAAAAAAAACAAAGAAAAAAAATCATTCTTTCCTGGGCAGCGCTAACGAGAGCCTATGCCCTCACCACACACAAAATTACTTTGACGTGATCAGTCGACGGCAATGTCCCCCCTCTCCCCACCTTCTCGAAGCTGTCTGCGCCACGATGTCATGTGATGACATCATGTGACGTACTTTTCTACCGTTCATGTTGCCATCACCGGACGTCACATTTTTCGACTCTGGGACATACAAGGCTTTCTACATAATAAATAAATAAATAAATAAATAAATAAATAAATAAATAAATAAAAAATCCCCGTACTTATATTCACGGGTACATTTAGGATCTCAAGGTGGTTCAGCTTATAGAGAAGTTTTTTAAGCCTTGGGCTTGTCTGTATTTTTCTAATTACAGTAACTAATAATTTTGCCGACGCCGTAATTTACCGGCCTGCTGGCCAGCTGGGGCGCTACTCCATGCAGTGCAGTAGCGACAACCTGGCCTTTGCTGGCTTCCAAAATAGTGCACAGTATTGCCGCCTACCGTAGTGCGCCCTCCCACCGCGCCTTCCCAGAACGGTGCTTCCAGCGCTCATTACTGCAATCTGTTGGCCTATATTACGCTCGATGAATGCCTTCGAGAATGTGGAGCGCGTGCGTGGTACGTTTCTTGCGTTCACACGTGGGACGTTGCATATTGCCACGTGCGTTTATGAACTTTGTTTTCGTGTGTGCATGATGCTTCAGCCCCAAAGACTGTTAGCAATGCTGGGCGCAGACCGCGCCGCAATCTTTGCGAAGCTCCGCGATTGTTCCAAGACCATTCTGTTAAGATTACGCGCAGGGCGTGAATAGTCAAATTTATTCGATAAGCTCGCGCGAGCACCAACGATAAGGTTCGAATGTTCCATGCCGCAATGTATGCCGACGCAACTCACCACAGAACAGATTATCGACGGCCGGACGCTCTGTTCACCGCTATCAGCCTGAAAGCGTGTATTGCATGTAGCGTGACTTTTCGTTTTCCGGGCACAGGTTCGCCTAAATAAAGTCTTTAACACGTCCGACTGCAGCCTTGGTCAACGTCACGACCACGTGACAATAACGTGGGAGAGGGGGGGGCGCGCAAAGTCTGCCCCATACATTGACTTAATAGAGAGAGGGGGCGCTGCTATGAACCTTCGCACCCCCCCCTCCCCACCACGTAAGGGCCTGCGCACGCCTACGATTACGAGCACATTCTTCGGAGATTCAACGTTCCCACCTTCGCTGCTTGTCAAGTAACCCTGACGACGTGTTTTTAAGACTGTACAAACTTCACACTGACATCTTAGGCCGTTGTTTTTTGTTTTTTTTTCTGCACCGCGAGCAACCTTGTGTAATCCCAGTGAGCTTCGTATTCACGATTGCATTTAACTTGAATCCCATACCTCCATTATCATAAGTTATGCACATATCGTTGTCTAATGGCTCGATTCCTGGAAAAAAATCACGATGTTTGATTTCCACCCTATGTTCAGGTTTTGTCATGTATGACTGGTTATTATGTGTGTACGCGCGTGATCGGCGCTTTTTCGGGCTTTCCATTGCCTTTACGCCGATTCCATTGTCTTTACGCCGAACTATGTATAATGGTTGTCCGAAATGGGAAACGAATATTATACCAGCATAACCGTCGAGGTACTTACAACGCAGAAAAAAAAAAAAAGAAACGCGGACAGAAGAGAAGCCACGACAGACGAAGTGCTAACTGAAATTTATTGAAGGAAACAGAATTATATAAAGGGTTACGTGACAAAGAATTCTAACATAACAAAAATAGTTGTCCTATATGATATGCGACTGTAATACGCGATACTAGAACAAAAGTTCTCTAAGTCAAAGGAACGAGTGTCACACTTACAGCATAACAGTGTATGTTCAGATGCCCGCCACGGTGGTCTAGCGGTTATGGCGCTCCACTGCTGGAGATGTTGTTAGATTTCGGTGCACGTTAAAGAACCCCAGGTGGCCGAAATTTACGGAGCCCTCCACTACGGCGTCTCGTATATAATCATATCGTGGTTTTGGAACGTTAAACCCCAAAAATTATTGTTATTAATGTAAGTTCAGATGTTTTCTTCGCACGTGCGTTCATGGGAAAATTTATAATTGTCACATTGAAAATATTTTGCGGTTTCTTTTGTATTAAAACATTTCACAAGCGCGCTAATTGGAGCTACTTGGTCATTCACGATCGTCTGAATACAGCGTTAACAAATTACAAACACGAGACATACAACCGCTCGTACATCTGATTTTATGTGTTCGTAAACTGTCGCGCGTAAAAGACTTAGACAAGAACACAGTGTCACAGACGGAGCGCAAACTATCAAGTTTTACTAGCAGAACGATGCGACCTTATATATATAATCTGGTTACCGACCCACACTGCGCATGACGGCAAGTACATATCAACAAGAACCACTCAATAAACACGTGTCTTCCCACTCAGATGCGCGATTTCCTTGTCGGATAGCGAGATAGACGCTTGACTTACGTTTATGCCTTGAGAAAAATAGTCGAAAAAAACACCATTTTTAGTCTTCTTATAGAGTTGAGTTTAAGAAAAATATTCGTGAAATCTCATTAGAGGCATAACTTGATTAGGTTTTAACTAAAACAATTTCAATGATTAAATGTGTAAACTCAGCGTAACATCATTATAAAATGTTAAATATGCGATAATTGGTTTTCCATGAAGCTTTGACAGGTTTATTACCTTTTCTGATGCATTAAATTCAACGTATCAAATATGATACAGTGGGCATTTCAGGGTTTTAAACCTGAGATCTTGTGAGTCACTGTGTTCTTGTCTACGTCTTTTACGCGTAACAGTTTACGAGCCATGGCAAACAAACGAGCCCAAGTTGACACCCTTCTAAAGTTATACTTGTTCGTTCGTTGTACCGTATACTGTCGATTACGTATTGTGTATAATGCTATCTGGTCTCCCTTCAGTCTTTCTTTCAATTGTCTGGCGCCTGCCGCCTGTTCATTGAGCGACTGCGCACGCGCCTCGCCTGGTCTCTGTTGTGCGCCTCGCGCAAAAACACCGAGCTGGGCTTTTGAGACGACAGCTTCGAGACTCCCTCCGCAGCTGAACAGGCGGGGGCCCTTCGTGACAGCCGCACGCGGAAAGCGCGCACGTGTTTGTTCAATGCCCCGCAGCGGTGGCTGAGTCATGACTGCGGAATGCGAGCTGCTTTGCGTCATAGCAGCCGTGCTAGCGAGCGTGTGTGTGTTTGAGGAGGGAGGGAGGGTGGATGTGCGTCTGTGGTTCCTTCTGAACGCTCTCGACGAGAAATTAAACAAAAAAAAAAGTGAATAACCCTATAAATCTCTCTGGAATCTTGATGTAAACTGTTCCGTTTTTTTATGACTGAAAGCTGACAGTCGCTTGCAAAGGCAGTGAGACGGGAAGTTGGGGAGAGATGCGTGTTTGTAAACGACAGCAACAACCTTTCTTTGTGAAGCTGTTCTATTTCAAACGAACTGAGACCAGAGGGAGGGGGAGAAAACTTTACTGGCTGAAAATCGAAATGTTCGGCCTGTCTGCGACTTCCTCTGGCATGTAACTCCACGCTGGGGAACGAAGGGGCTTGGAAAGCAACATAGATATGTAAAGGGAAACGTGGGATGAAGTTGATGAAAGTGAAGTGATGAAAGTGTGTGTGTGGGGAGGGGGGGGGGGGGGGGGTTGGAGGATGTGTACGTTAGGGGCGTAGCCAAGGGAGGCTTCAAACGCCCCGAAATGATTCAATTTCGCTTGCGTATATATACAGGCACACATACAAACGCACGCACGAGCATACATAAAGTATATATATGGTTGACCCCCCCCCGAAGAAAACTTCTGGCTACGCCCCTGGTGTACGTACCGCGCACGCTTCGCGGACTTACTATGCGGGTGTGTAGCCACGAGAGTCCATTGCGCGCATTATTTTTCCATCAGTCCACGCCGCTGGAATACTTAAACAAGAAAAATATTACTTGCGGGGCCGCAACGCGACCTTGACCGCAGTGTCCGGTACGAATGTCATCGGGCACTGTCGCATTTTCAATATTCCGAGGTTCGTGTCCGGGCGGTAATCCGTGTACGCCCTACTCGGGAACGGGATAGCGCACGACAGACACCTAACGTCAACTGAAAGGCTTTCTTCCTCGCCTTTCGGCACTGTATGCTGTACTGTATGCCATACTGTCAGTCGCGCAACAAGTGAGGAATTTCCTTATCTAAATCGCTTTCCACTCGTCAACGGACTCTGCCCTCTGGGTCGTCTGGCGTACACACTTGAAGGCTTTCTCGAATGTCTTAGTGTGTCTGCGGACTAGCTTCGTGAAACCAGCAATGCTTTTAACCAGAGTCTCCTGTCCTTTTTCTTTTCTTTTCTTCAGGCGACACCAAAACTGACGATGGACTGCACAATATCAACCTGGATCTCGGTAACATCAGACAGCGCTTCGAGTCGCCACAGGAGTCGGTGCCATCCGTTGCCGACAGGTCTGCCTTGGGACGTTCCGAGAGTCTTCTCCAGAGGCTAGAGAAGTACGCATAAGCGATCGGCACATTGCATTCCTCTAACTTGTTCGGGAAGCTTTATGAACCAAACGTTCTTGATCTTTGTCGTCTTATTTAAAGACTTTCTAAATGTTCCTTTACGCAACCTTAAGGAGAGCACTGGCTAAAGTATGTGATCTCGCGGAAAAGCTAATTAAATTTGAACGTCTGGGTGAACTGCATTGTCACCATCCTGCTCTTCCGAAGCTTTGTGCACTCGACGTGGTGCGTTGCGCGTAACCTCCAGGGTCAGCCCACGTTTTGACCAAGTGAAGACGTGATGAGATGACGTCATGTGACGTAATTTTGGTATCGTTCCGTGTGGCATACTTGGAAAATCAGTGCGAACACGACGGAGACAGAAGACGAGAAGGACACGGCACGAGCGCTGTCTGACTAACAGAAGTTGATTGGAACAAAAGCGCACGCACGAAAAAACCAACACCATACGTGCGCAGGAATTTTAGGTCGCGTGAGATTGCTAAGCTTGCGTATACCTCGCAGTCTAGCAGAGAAACAGAACAGTGGCGTAGCCAAAAAAAAGGGGGGGGGGGGGTTAGGGGGTTCAACCCCCCCCCCCCGAATTTTTTCAGTTTTGCTTGCGTATATATGCACGCACACATACAAACGCACGCACAAACATACATAAAGTATGGTTGAACCCCCCCCCCCCCCCCCCCCGAAAAAAATTTCTGGCTACGCTACTGAAACAGAAGGTTTCAGATTTGCAATAATCACCCGTTATTTTATGGAGAATGCTTCCGCGAGTTCACGAACTGTTTTCTTCGTGCTTCAACAGAACGACTCTGTTGTTGAAAAAAGGGGTTCCAACCACATGACCTGCAATGAGCTTACAGATGTGAGGTCAGCGTTCCCTTTAAGGTATTTTAGTGCGGGCCAAGTTGTTCATGATGGATTATGGTTGTGCTTCTTTGGATGCGCAGCTCATGAGTAAAAACTAGCGCATGTTGAAGTCAAGCTATTTTCTTTTGTTCACGATGTAAGGATTGCGAACGTTTCACACAAGACTGGAAATGTCTTGGCCTATTTAATTTCCGAAATGACCACGTTTTCTCTTTCGGCTTCGCCCAGATACCAGTCAGTCGCGGCTGGAGAAAGGAACGGGGATGCCCACTCTCCCACAGAGAGCGAAGACGAAGATTCGTCGGTTGTCAGGGAGACCAAGACTAAAGAGAAGGTAGCCACCTTTTCCTTTTTCCGCCTTGTTTATTCGTTGACGTCGTATGGTCGTAGCTTCATATGGTCAATAGGAACCACAGAACGCCACCGTGCATTCTGTCGGCGAACGTTTACACGGGAAAGGTAAGCGCGGCTCCAGTGTATTGGTGCCGGACTGGTTTGGCGTGGTAGTTATAGGGGCCCTGCCACACTTTTTTACCTAACCGTAGTATGACTTCATTAAATGGGTTAAGTGCCTCGCGAATGGAACCGCCGCAATTTTTTTTAGAATCCGTCAAGTACAAGCGGAGTTAGATATGTCGCACGCTGTAATTGCTTTCTCTCGTCCCGACGAGCGCGCTGAAAGCTAAACAGGAAGGGATGGCGCGGGGGGAAGAAGTTCCGTCACGCGCGCGTCATGATGACTATGATGACGCCTCTACCATGGCTCATACCCACTCAGGGGGGATTGGCCAAGAATTGATTCTCTGAATTCTTTTTTTTTTTGACATTTCAAGTATTAAATATTGATAACAAAAGGGAAGAAAAAAGACGTACATAAAAACCACGTCATGACCTTGAGCACTTTGTTTTTTTTTCTTCGAACGCGCGGCTTACCTTCAATGTGATCGCGGGCACGTGGCGGCCTCCCTAAGGCGGTGCTTCTACTTCTTCCATACATGCCCGGTTTCAATTCCCTACAGCATGGATGGGAAGGGCGTTTCCGCTCCACTAACGTCGTCGGCTATTTGTTGGGCTAACTGTTGCCTTCTTAATTTTTAGTGGACCGTTGGCGAGTAGTGGAATTTACCCTATTTTCGCGGCGCATACCCGTTTATGGTGGACTGTGGCTACATGACACACCGTGACATTAGACGCCGAGGTACAAGCCGAGACCCTAAGGTGCTTCCCATCTAAGAAAGAAAACAACTTACTGAACATGTATGTTTAGGCGTCATTTCTTCGTTAAGATAACTTCGTCCTCTGAGACGTCATTAAAGGGGTACTGACACAAAATGTCGCGGCCGAGACAGCCTGCGGGTTCGATTCCCGTGAACATGTGTACATCATCTGCAAAATATCAACAGCGAATATAGTTTAGAAGGTATTTTAAATTCATTTTGAAGTTTGCGTGAGCGATCGACTCCCTCGCGGTAGCTCCCTCGCGGTAACACCATCAGAGGTGACCCTCGGTGACCTCCCTACTTCTTCCCTCACGTGACCACGCTGCAACAAGTTATGATGACGTCATAGCGGCCATTTTCTTTTGCCGCGTTTGTTCCAGCAGTCTACTTCGGCGGCTGGTCGCGAGTCCGTGGCCTGCGGCGCACGCGTTGAAAGTTTTGTGTTTGGCGACACTGCTGTCCCGTTTCCTATTCGAAAGGACTTCTTGATGCAGACCGTGCGGAAGTGCGTCACAGTTCTGTGTGCTGACGTGATCGAGAGCTCCGCACGCTAGGTGGTGATAGTTGCACCCGGCGGCTTGTCGTTTTTCGAGCTCTCTGAAACCGAAACTGAAACTGGTCGGTAATGAGGAGCCTGTAATTAAATATCTGTCGCGCGCTGTAGCAAACGAGGTGCCGTGTTATCACTAACAGGCCCCTAGCAACACATTGCAGCAAAAAAACGCGAGACCAAAGTTTTTGTGTCAGTACCCCTTTAAGCTGCAGTGTGCAAGCGTTTTTTAACGCGAGAGCGTTAAAGAGCTCGTTTCGCAGAAATTCCGGCGTCGGTGTCGGCGTCGTTGGTTGTGAGCGAAAAAGATCATCATCTTGTCCGTGACGGAAAAATCGAAAGATGCAAATAAAATAGATAGTAAAAAAAAAATTCCGGGTTCCGAGTGAGGATCGAACACAAGCCGTGTGGCAAGCAAGGTGTTCTGCCACACAGCCACGCCTCTGCTTGGAAATACAGTGAAAATAACTTCCTCTGCTTGGAAATGCCGGGAAAAACACTTTCATGCTTCACAAACACACGCGTCCTGTGTACATACGTCACAATACAACATGTAATATCGCAGTAATATTGTGTGGTACAAGCATACATTGGCATCGGGCGTCACAACACGTGAATATCATAACGACTTCGTGGTTTAAAGCAGGCCGCCCACTACAAAAGGCACACACGATACTGCGCGTATTCCCTTCACACCACGTAGTGGATGCATAGCAAGTATGCACTAAGTGGTTGAAGTACGCACTAGAGACAAGGGTCCCCCAATTTTGTTTTTTGTTTTTTTTTCCCACGTTCTCATAGGTCGTCTACGAAGGGCTGTCATCGCTGAAGAGCCAGTGGGAGAGTGGTGCAGTGAGCAGCCACCAGGAGCGCACCGAGGAGACCAAAGAGGAGCTGGCGAAGCTGCGCAAGAAAATGTGCTTGGGCCGCTCCGAGTCCATGCGACAGGTCAGATTCAGAACGTCGGTCCCCGTTTCAGCAAAGCTTAGTGCCACCCAAATGTGAAACGCGCAATCTGTCTGACTACTAATGCTCCAAATCACAAGCACATGCGAAACGGAAGATTCGTACGATTGACATAGGCTCCTAATAATACATTACAGGGAAGTCTGGCGCTAGTGTGTATAGGAGCTGCAACGCATGGCACTTCAGCGAGCATGGGAATGATGGGCAGTACATGGATTTGTCTAAGCTTCGCACTTTTGGCTCCGTGTGGCCTGCAGCCGCTTTGTCGCAAGACGAAGTTCAACAAGCGTTCACCAGTTCCGCTTCATAACCTTGACCTTTTTCGGCTCACCAACTCAAATCTGGTGACGAAGTTCACAACGGTGAATTCTTTTACCCGAAGCAAAAACACAATAAAGCCACAAGTGCGCTCGAAGCCGCAAGCACACCGATTAGGCAGATCCATGTACTACCCATCGTTACTGTTGAGGCTAAGCGATCGCAGTGCCAGATTTCCAACTAGTATTGTAGGAAACTCTATGGTCGCCTTCACACGTGGCAGTCACGTGACGTGAGCAGGAACTTAAGGTATGACGTCATACCACCGCCAAAATTTGAGTGACCAGGAACGCTAGCTTCTACCTGGCGATGGACAAGTATCACTGTTATGTCCGGTCTCGGTGCCACTATCACTGGAGGGCCTGAAACGCACGCCGTGCCGCTTCGCGGTTTTCAGCCATTTTGCCAGAATCAGTCGACAGCGACATGCCGCTCTACCAAAGTGATGTTGGTTACACTGTATCTGTTGAACCTATCGGCAAGGAAATCGCCTTGGATCAACAGTATACGCGTGTGTGCTCTCGTCCAATGGCAGGTGTACCAGAAGGCCGTGGAGGATGCCAACCGTATCCAGGCCGGGCGGGCCGAACAAATCAGCGTGGAGGGCCAGGAGGCTCGTGCCACCTCCATCAAGGAAAAGTTTGAGGCCGGTGTGGTGACCCAAGAGACCGAGGCCGAAAAGATTGAGCGCCTCCAGCGAGAAAAAGGAGGAGGAGCTCAGTGTTTTCAACGAGACTGGTGAGTCCGAGTACGAACTTGTTTTTGCAGCGAGAGCTGCTACGAGCTCACAACAGCCGATTTTGGCGCCATAGTTGTTCCCCGCCGCCGGGGTCCATAACCACTGTCGCGCGAAATAAGAAAGAAATGAAATGAGAAACTTTCTAGGGTGGGATGGTTTTGAACCCGCGCCGTGGTAGTCGAGTATTCTACTAGTGCTACGCTGGTGGTTGAAACTCCTTCTCAAAAATACCATATGCAGGCGTCATGTCGCGCAATGAATCGCGTTAACATATTTTTATTTAGTATTTAGTACATACTGCAGTCCGTAGACCAAGCAGGAGGGGCGAAAAAAAGGGAACACAGTGGAAACAAAATGAACAGGTTTGTACAGCAAGTTTTCTAACTACCCTACGCGACAACTTAAAAAAAAGTACATGCTAAGTCGAGTGATTTAAATATACACTACTAGAGAAAAAAAGTGCACACATTGCTAGAAACAGTCTCAAGCACAAAAGTAACACAACTGAAATCATGAGATGACGTTATCTAGCATGGTAATAACAATGTTGTCTAAGCGAAAAGATGCATGTATTTTTCGAAATCGGGAATACCATGCTCAGGAAAAGCATATGTAGGCAATGTATTCCATTCGCTAATGGTTCGTGGGAAGAAGGAGTGTTTGAACAGGTTAGTACGCGCAAAGTATGTAACACACGATGCGAATTGCGCAACGAGTCGATCGTTGAATGCTTCCAACCCCGTTACAAAGGGCTCAGCGATAGTTCATCAGCCACAGCACAAAGTGCACATAATGCCTTACAGATGTGTAGCGGGTACCACGGTTCCCCGCAGAATGTCGAAAAATGGCATAATAGGTGCTTTTCCTATACTTCATTAAAAGTGTGGTGATTTATGGCGTAGTGGGTACCTTGCATGCGTACTTTTATTAGTTGCCCCAGGAGTCTACAACGGGATCTAGAAAGGCCGCTCTTCCAGCTTTCGCTGTGACCGTGCTGAGTGTTCCGCGCAGGCCTGGCAATTTTTTTAGAACGCAGCTCTAAGGCGCCCGTTCCTGGGTTGAGCGCCGTCGGTGACGTAACCGATAAACAAGCAAAAATAATAATTAAAAAAAAAAACCAGTATCGAATGAGATTTGCACCCGAGCCCTCTGCGTGGCAGTCGAATATTCTACTACAGAGCGACGCTGGTGCTTGAAACTCCTTCGCAGAAAGAATCCTATACAGGTGACTTGTCGGGCAAGGAATCGCGTTAACCTATGTAATATAGCATGGCAGAAGAGTAAAATAACAACCAGTCATCACGGAATGCTAATTGCGCAACGAGTGTGTGGTTTAATGCTTCCCACCCACTGAAAAGTGCTCGGCCATAATTCTTCGTCATCAGCCACATGCATCAACAAAGTGCACGTAATACCTTAGATCTGTAGCGGGTACCTCACTTATCCGCGGAAAGACTAATAATGGTGTGGTGGGTGCTATCCTACTTAACAAAAGTTATGATTTTATGGCGCAGTCGATACCTTGGGGAAAGCCAACACTTCACACACAATTGACCTTGCCCCAACACGAAGCTGCGCTCAGAATTCGCATTAGGCAGTATCGTTATCACGGGCGATTTTTTCGACCAATCAGCTTTACCACTGCACAAAGTGTATTTCGCCGGTCGTTCTCCGTTTACCACTATACTCGCTTATAACTAAATAAAATGCAAGCTCTGCCCATAAAATTCGGTGCGCCTGCCCTGCACCAGTCGTGCTAGCTGGTTCCCGCTCGAACTGTAAACACTTTTTCTCGGCTAATGTAAATACTAGGCATATTAGGAGTTAAAAGGTCCACCGTGACTTCCCTAAAACATTACGTTTGGCTGAGCAGCGGTGTCAGAATACCTGACGAAATTTCGTCAGGTATTCAAGTTCATGACCTAAAACCAGCGACACTAGCGGTTCTGTATGGGAAATTCTGCAATCTGAAACACTCGAGAAGTGCTTGACGTTACAAAATTGAGTGAGCGCTATTGAATGGAACATTTATGCAAAGTCTCTCTGTGGGAGGAACACCTGAGACTTTGGGTGGAGCTGACGTTCCTTCTTACGTTGTAACCGAGTATGGGATAGTCTTTTACAGTAACGCTGTCTACCCTGTGCAGTCGTAGTAGTAGTCGACATTTTCTAGTTCACTGTAGTTTTAGTATGTTCCAAGCACGTCGGGTAACCAGAGAGGGGAGTGAATAAAGAAATAAATCCAAATATGTCGACATGGGCGTCGGCAGGGGGGGGTGCAAAAGGGGCATTTGCCCCCCCTCAAGCCACGCCAGTACATGCCTCCCACCTAAGCTAAACCAACGCTGCGCCCCTCCCCCAGCAGCGATGGAAGATGGGTTTGCCCCCCCTCTAAAACAAAATCCTGCTGACGCCCATGTATGTCGATGACGTTGGAAATGATGATGCTCGAGATGTGTTAAGCGTGCGTATTTCAAATTTAGCGGCGGATTTTTGACACCACGTGATCTCGCTAGCCACTCGCGCGCTTGCAGCTTCGCTTGTATCACAGTTCTCACGGCGTGGAACTGGCGGAATTTTTTCCGTAGGTGGATCAGGAAAATTTGTGGCTCCGCTGCGGCGAATCCGTTTACCACTGGCATCTCAAACGGTTTCGCATTGGCCGTTCCAGGTCAACGCCATCGGGGTCCCTCGCGCTTGCTTTTCCGCCGAGAGTCGAATTCGCGCAGGAGCGAGATTAGACGCGCATGTTACTTTCGCTTCGTATTCGAAGAGAAACACGCACCCAGGACGCTTGCCATTGCGGGGTTCTGTTCGTGTGACACATGCGTAAACTCCGGCGCGATCTCCACGGAATGCCTTTGGCGCTTCGTTATCAGTTTGATGAAACCCGAGCACTAGCTGTAAGCTCGACCGATGTATCAGCCTCGCGCGCCTCCGCATCAGCTAGTCTCGTCTTCATCTCCTGCTCGCCTTTCGGCTACTCTGGACCACCTCTATCGAAGGCCTGTTAAAGTCATTATTTGTCAATTCAGCTGATTCGATGGAGGTGGACGCAGTAGGTCTAAAAAAGTAAGAGGGCAGTTGCGATGGCGGACTCTCCCACGCACTGCTGCGATTTCAGGCGCTGTGATAAGTCCTGTCCGTGATGTCGCCTTAATGGTATGCATAGCATCGCGTGCGACCTTTCCAATGAATCAAGCTTTCTATGTGTGTGCTTTGTTACAGTTCCCTGTGCGTGCACGCACAGCGAGATGATGAAGTGCGATGTCGTTGTGTTTACCTTCGTCCACCACTCCTTGCAGGGATCGCCCACGAGGCTAAGAACATTTTCAAACAACTTGACGCCGAGGTGGCCCGCCAGTCTGGTGCTCCTTCCGCGTCGCTGGCCCGCTCCCCTAGCAACCGCTGGAATGTTGCACGGCCTCAGCAGAACGCCGTCTCACCGGGCGACGTCGTCCGCTCCAGCGACCCCGTCCGCGACGTCGAGGTCGCCACCACCGAGGTGTCGGAGCGCTTCAAGTTCTTCGAGAACTTCAAGGACGACTCTAACAAGCAGCGCAAGCGCTTCGAGATGACGCCGCCCCGCGAGAGCGGCAAGGAGCCCTCTCCCGAGTTCCAACCTCCGCGCGACCCCAACGTCGTCCGGGCTGCCGACCCGGCCGAAGAGGTCATCGTCACGGACACCGCGCGACGCATGCGCGAGCGGTTCCGCGAGCTCGAGGTTAACGCGAGCCGCGAGGAGCCGCCCCAGGGTCCCAAAGCCGCTGAAGAGGATCACTCCTCCGCGCGAGTACACGCGAGACAACGCGCACGAGCCATCGCCCGAGGTCCAGCGCGACCCTGACATCGTTCAGTGTTCGTACCGCGTTGAGGACGACATCGTGGTCGAGGCTGACCGCGCCAAGAGCATGCGGGCGCGCTTCGAGAACTGGGACGCCGAGCGCGAGGCCCGCGAGAGCCGACGGAACGGCGAGAACGCCGACGAGGAGTGCCTGCCCATGGCCGACACGGCCAAGACCCTGAGGGCCAAATTCGAAGCGATCCGGGACGAGTCCGAGCGCCAGGAGGCGCACAGGCCCAAGCCCAAGGTCAACAGATTTGTGGTGAGTCTCCTTCACCACTTCGGGTGCTGCACTTGCTTATATGTTTGTTCTATTCAGTTCCATGCAAACGCAGTGGTCCATTGTTTGAGCTGTATCGCATGCATTTCTTGCGGGCTGTAGCAGATGTAACGGAGCTCACTAAGAGCCCAGAACCACACCTGAGGCTTGATGAGGAAACACATTCCGCACACGGAAGATGGAGCAGTGGGAAATTTCAGCCAGATTTTGCAGTTGTACATGGCATGTGGAGTTCACAAGTTGAGAGCATTGTTGGTCGCTTTCTAAACACCCTTTTCAAACACAAGTCTGTCGTAAGTTGACTGGTAGTGACGATCCCCTGACGGTGTTGGGCAGTTGGGATTCGTCATAGAGCTTCCATTGGCTGACACTTGACATGAAGTCGGCAGGCTGTTCGGGTCAGTACGATCCTTGCTACACTTACCTATCTTATCAGTTAAGCAAGCTGTCTATAGTAGTTGGACATCCATATCAAATCTTGAAAGATTTAGCACTTCCAAGAGAAACAGTCTGCTGGTCAGCTGCACCCTCCCAATGGGAATGAAACACTGGTGTCAGGGTACCAACCTGCTTCTTCAGAACGTAGGACTGTGAGGTGGAAATAGGGAAAGTAAACACTGCACTTGTATATCCACTCATACTATCTCTTTAAAAAAAATTCTGTGAATATCATTTCTGGGGGGGCACTCGCCCAAAAGCGTTATGCCTGACTTCAAAGATAGGTGGTACAGGGCCCTTTAATGGTCTATTTAATTGCAAAATCCACCCCATTAACATCGATACAGGTCCCAATTTGGTCTCTACAGCAAACCTGTATTTTAAAAGCCCCTCTATTTCTTTAACACCTTTTCCCTCCATTTCAGTTATGACCTTGTGAACTATGGCTGTCTGTCAGCATTTCCATTGATCATGCCCTGATCACAAAGGCAGAGCATGAATGAGCACGTGTCAGCATTATTTAGTTATCTGTGATATTTCAAGACCAGTGCTTAGTGCACTAACTAGCTTGGGACCTTAAAACAGCTGCTGATAGTCTCTTTTAGACTCAAGTATTAGTAAGACAGGTATCTTCTAGTGCAAGTAGTGTAGTATGAGTTAATGTAACTGCATAATAGCCTCAATTATCTGTAATCAAAGCAGCGTGACAGCAAATTTATTTTAGCTTTTGCTTTTTTTCCGACATTATGATCTGTGACGTTGTGCCTTTCTTTTCATAGTGTTCCTGTAGGTTAACCAACTTGAACGTTGCACCAATTCTGTATCTCTAGTCAATGAGTATGACAGTGAATCATATGCCTGTATTCTGACAACTACATCTGCAGTTGTCCATAAGCATGATACAACTATAGTTGCTTTTTTTAGTGTGTGTGTGAAATGCTGTGCATCTGAAAGCAAGATGTTGAGTGAGTCCATGTTGCTGCCTGTTCACTAACAAATTTCATGGCTAATGTGCAAAAGTGTTGCTGCCGATGGTAAACACTGGAAGCCTGTGGGTAATGAGCATTGCAATACAAACTGCATGCCATCGTTTTTCAGTGGTTTGCAGGCTTGGGAGCTGCTTGGTTTTCAGTAAGGGCTCATTGCAGTGTGCTTGTTCACAACCCAGCACCACTTAAGTTTTGTTGCAGAAGTGATCCTAAGCCGGTATGGCCATCCAGCCATGCTCCTTTTGTCCCGTTTTTTGACCAGCACATAGCTAAGACTGCACATAGAAGCAGTGCATCAAAATGAACGTTGTAGCGATAACTTGGCACTTAATTTTATGCTTGGTGTTAACTTCTTGTACTTAACCTACAGATCTTGTGTATTATTTCTCTCCACGCACATCACCTTTTCCAAATTTGGTCATAATCGCTTTTTTACTTGTGCAAAATTTTATTAGTTTCTTTCAATGGTGAGTGGTTGTGTGTAACAAAAGAATCCATATTTATATTTCAATTGTTTATCAGCGATATTGTCACTGCTATAAAGCTTACCTTAAGTGATTTAGTTGAGCAGTTCATTGATTTTCGCCACATGTGAATGCTGTTTTGGTGCTGTGGCTCTTTTATTTTTCTGCTTCGCGCCAGCAAATGCATTTGCCCCACTGCTTTGATGCATGGTTTGGAAGATGTGCAGTTGTGCACTAATGCCAGAATGGAAAAAAATATGAAACTGGTGAGTACTTTTCTCCCCACAAGCATGTGCACTAACCAGCATGCAGGTGCAGGGCTTTAACTATGTCAGGAACCAGCATCACAAAGGGAGTGTGCAGCCTTTCTTGAGTGCCACGGAGAACTGCATATCAGTACTAGCGTCTTTACATTGACAAACATGAGCATTCAAATGAAATATTTACAAGCAGGTCTGCAGTCGAGGGAACGCACATTAAAGTGGAAGTAAATTTTCCAGCGATAAGTCTACGAACATTCAGCCTTGTTGCAGTTAAGAGGTACCAAGTGGAGATACCATTCCTCCAATTTGAGCTATTTAATTTCTAGCATGTTCTTCACAATGTACTTATTGCTGCATCCTTGCCTTTCTAAGTCTGCAGCAAGGATCTTTTTTCAATTTTGGTCGTACATGCTCAGCTGCATCTCCTAGCTAGTATTCGACAGCCATAATCAATTCACTGAAAAAATTTTAATTCTGTTATGGTGCGACTTCCTTTGAAAAAGTCTGGTGCTGGTTCCTTTCATTAGCTGCATGAAGCATTTTGAAGACATTGTACATGTTGCAACTTGGTTGCTGCAATGAATGCAGATTTTTGAATCGGATTGTTTTCAATGAACTGCCAGTCAGATAATTTCCGTGCATGCCTGACTGATGACTACAGAGTTGAATACTTGATTAGCAGTAACTGAAATGCTAGGGGTGATAAACCTTCATGAAAAACATGCTCTGTTTACTGAACATAACATAGCAATTGGGGCAAGTGCATGCTGTTCCCTTCCAGAAGACAAATGCTGGCTTTTTTCAAAACTAATTGAAGGCATCTAATTGTTGTAATCCTATGTTTCTTTTGCGTTTTTGCAGTGAGTGACCTGAAAGAGTGTTCAAGGGCCTCCATGGACATCGACACAATGAATTGGAGGACACCGCCACCGGTTTGAATGAAGATGGATATTTTGCTATGTTTGAAGAACGCCCATGCAGGACTGCTGTCGCAGCGCTCTTGCTGCTTTGTACTTGTAATGCCATACGTCTCATGTACATAGTTTGTGGAGTGGCAAGAATTACCTCGCCCATGCTGGCTATCCTGCGATCCTCCGGTTTTTCCTTGTATAAAAATGTTTGTCACAGATAATTTGTCATTGACCTTGCAATTTTCAGATTTCGCTATTCTGCGTTCCAAGAGGCTAGTCCGTATTATTGGCTGGTACGTCCTGTCACTGTTTTAGCTTCGTGCATGTGCACTCACTGAGATATGCAAGCTATTAGATCCTCTCTTCACTGTGTTTAGTTGCTCGTTCATTTGCAGAGGAGCAGCACACAATATTTTTCACTGATAAGTGTCCGTCGGAACTTTTATCTGCCTTGTAAAGCACTTGAGACGCTACAGGACAGTGCAGTAGTTTAATTTGAATGTTTCAGGCTCTCTTTGGAGGCTTTGGAAGGCTTTGAACCATGTTTCTTCTGTGTATTCTAAAGGACCGCAAGTCTCATTTCGAGTCGTCTTTATTGTCTTTGTAATTTTTTTCTTATGTAATGAGGACTAACCCTGTTTGAATGTGCATTTGATGCTGTGTGTTTCTATCGAATGTTATTTTATGTACTCATACCTTCAGCAGTGGTTCACCTTGAGGCATCTTCAAGATCTCTTCGTGCCTTACAGCTGCCAGTTCTTGGCAGTTATTTTCTTTACTGACTGTTGTACTGTGTGGTTATGTTCTGATTTAGCAACAGATACGTTAACTATATTTCAGCCACCTGGTTTCCATAAAGTTCTATGAATCTCTTTTGTACTTGCTGCGAATATAAGTGCAATACGAGTATGTAGCTTGTTTTAGACGAAATAAAATTTATGCCTCCAATCTTGTCGTGCTTGTTTATTCCTGGCACTGCTCACAAATGCTGCAGCCTACTGACAATGGTGGTAGCTGCCTTGCGTTTCCACTTGCACTGCAATTCATTCCAAGCTTGTGGTGCTCTTGCTTGCAGGAGTTTCCAGGAACTCCAAACTCTGAGGCATGCGCTATTTGCAACAAAAAACTCTACCCCATGGAGCGAATGGAGGTGAGCGGACTGCGGATGCACAAGAACTGCTTTCGCTGCAGCCACTGCAGTTGTCATCTCAGGTGAGCTCCCATCTCTCAAGTTGTGCCTGCTTGCACATGACGAAACCTGTTCCATGCATACAGGTCAACTTAATCATAAGCCACAGCCATTTAACCTACTGAAACAAACAGACAATGAAGCCAAGGAAAGTATAGGGGACATTGTTTCTAGAAAGTCATTGCACTGGACGGAGAGATGTCGACGGTAGGGACAGAACCTATCTTCGGATCCGAATGTTCTAGGTTCCCTTCTACATGCTTTCAAACGAATGCGCGTGTCGGAAACTCGTTTTCCATCGGGTAGAATCGTGGAGTCTTCGAGCCACAGATTTTCGCACAGATTTTCGAGCCACAGATTTCAGCCACAATTTAGCCAAGGCCGGACTAACACACATAAACTCCATGCGCGAGCAACACGCTATCGCATTATCACTCAATCGCAGCAAACTGTAGTCGCGTGTTCTGCACTCATGTGCGTTTTTTTTGTCGATTACTACTGCCAACTTGAAAGCGAGTTTCACGGAAAACGTTACGAACCCTTAAATTTCAGTCTTAACGTGTCCAACAGTGGTCGACAGTGCTGCACTATGAGCCGTTAGAGGCAGCCCACCGAGGCAAACTAAAGTGAAGGTTTTCAGCTGGCTGTCAACTAGAAAATGTGATACCGAATGGTAGATAAGACTAGCATACACTAAAGCATAGCTCCTTATAAGTAAACGTCCTTGCCCGGAAAAGAATTAAAGGGGTACTGACACAAAATTTCGCGGCCGAGATAGCCTGCTGGATCGATTCCCGTGTACATGCGTGTACCATCTGCAAAATATCGACAGCGAATAAAGCTTGGAAGGTATTTTATATGAATTTTGAAGTTCGCGTGCGCGATCCAGCATTCTAGGCCGCACCTGGCGGCATTGACACCCTCGGAGGTGACCCGCGGTGACCCCCCTACTTCCCGGTACAACAGGTTATGATGACGTCGTAGCCGCCATTTCTGTTTTGGCGCGCTCGCCACTGCGCTGTTGGTGACTGCTCGGCGGCTGCTCGCGAGTGTGTGGCCGCGGCCAAGAGGAGGCGCTGCCGCGGCGCACGCGTTGAAAGTTTTGTGTTTGGCGACAGTACAGCTTTCCCGTTTCCTGCTCCCAAGGACTTCTTGATTTCCCTGTGCTGCCTGGGCTGCAGTGACAGGCCACAATGCCGAAATCCTTCTGCGCCGTTTCCTTCTGCACGTCGAAGTCGGGATCAGGCGTATCGCTGCATACGTTTCCCCGCGACGAACCTCGGCGGCAGAAGTGGATCGAGTTCGTGTGCGCTTGTGGACGTCAGGAGTATCAGGACTGGTCCCCCCGTGCAGAACAGTCGCGTTTGCGGGCTCCATTTCGAGGCGCATTGCTTTACCACACAGGCGCCGGACTTGGCGTACATGGGTCTTCCGACTCCACCCTGTGCATCGCTCACGTCTGGTGCTCTGGTGTTACCTAGCTTTCTTCGGCACCAACAAATTGAAGGGCATCACAATGTTATCAAGTGATTCAATCGAATATTGAACGTAGAAAAAGAGAACGTACTTTGGCTTAATGAATTGCCCTGCAGAACCTTTGTGCACGAATGTGTCGGGTCTTACCATAGTACATTGCCGACGCGAGGTTCATCGTGGTCGTCGTCGCTGGTATCGTTGCCGCTTCCCGACGAAGCACTCCTCGCCAGCGGGTCAAACCTGAAGTGATTCGCCCCGTCGTAAATTCCTTCCATCCCCGTCGCAAGAAAATTGTCGCCGTCAGACGACGATGAGCCCGACGACGACAGCGAGGACGATAACGGCGACGACATCACGCAGCATGGGTGACAAGCGAATGCAAGCAGACGATGCAGACCGCGCGGAAGTGCGTCACTGTTCGGTGTGCTCCGTGACCGAGCGTTTCACTCGCTAGGTGGCGATAGTTGCACCCGGCGGCTTGTCGTTTTTGGAGCTCTGTCAAACCGAAACTGAGGCTGTGTCGGTAATGAGGAGCTTGTAATTAATTATCTGTCGCGCGCTGCAGCAAACGATGTGCCGTGTTATGACTAACAGGCCCCCAGCAACACATTGCAGCAAAAAAACGCGGGGCGAAAATTTTTGTGTCAGGACTCCTTTAAGAGATAGTAGCCTTCAAGTTCATTTTATCCGTCATTCGCTTTAAATTTCATCTACATTTTCGGATTAGAAACGTTCCATGCCGTTGCAGAGTCTTTTCCACGGGCCGCATACCGTAGCCGTTCTTACAGGCGGCTGCATTTTATTCTAAACTGCCGAATTATGGTCACAACTACGGATTTATGTACCTGAATACACAGTTCTCCTTGACTCTCCTCCCGTACTAGCGGTCGAAGCCGGCTGAGTCGCAACCCCCCTCGCAAGTGGAAAACCTACGCCTCCACTTACAATAGCGACATGTATTGCTACGACTCCTTTTAACAGTCAAAAAAAAAAAGATTGCATGCTTGCCTGCAGTGATGGTGTGAAGAGGCAAGAGCGTGTGCGAATTATGCGCTGTTATATAACTTAGTAATTTCTGCAAGGTGATCGACTGCATTTTGTTGTGCTATTAGTGTTTCTGTACGTGTTCACTGCTTAAGTATACCGGTGGGTGCATTTCACGAATGCCCGCCACTGATAATTTCGTTCGCGGAGACATTTTCATCATTCATATCTCAATGCAAAGAAACGTATGGGGACCGTTTCGTCATTGCAACATATTGAATTCGAAATAACAGTCGGGAAAATAGAAAATGGAGCTGGGCCCTCAAGAGCCCAGAGTATCAACAGCAACTATGGGCTGTCCAGAGAGCCTGCGATGCGGCAGTTAGGCTAGGTCTAACTGTCCCCATGTGGGAGTGCCCCGCGGTGTTACCCAAACGGGTTCTAAAATAACTTCTAAGTACACTTGACGGTGGCGCAAAATACATTTCGTGTAAAAAAGCGGCGAAGAAAAGAGAAGTGAAGCGCCGACTACCAACTGTTTAATGACAGTCCGAGAAACCTACAGGAAAAGACACTTTCCGCGCGTGCGTGACGAGCCAACGTATGATGTGGAGCGACATGGTCAAGATAGCATGTGAACAAGAAAGACATTTCTGAGGAATACAAAGTTATAGACGTGTCGCTGACACAATCGGACCCTTCCTTTTTGATATGGAAAACTTCCAACTCTAGCAGTTCGCGCAAGTGCCGATTCTCGGCAAAAGCAGCAAACGAAGCATGGTGTGCAACCGCAGGCATTGAAATGCTCGGGAAGATGGGCATAATCTCTTCCCTATGCTATTAACATGCTCCCTCAGTCTGTCATTGATGCATTTGCGCCACAGTCGAGTGCACCTGGGCCCTAAGGGGTAGCACTTCTCAGAATGCTTTATTGAGAGTTCTTCGTACCGTAACAGTCGGGAAGCTAGAAACGTGTACTGCAGTATTGAACCTATCGCTCGATCTTTCACGTGTCACCTTGAGCAACTCTATTTAGACATCGATACTCTAACCTGCTTCGGTCTCCGTTCTCTGTGCAGGCTGGAAAGCTACACAATCAGTGGAGGAAAGCTCTACTGTGGACCTCACTTCAAGCAATTTTTCATAGCCAAAGGCAATTACGATGAGGGCTTTGGTCGTGAAAAATGGTCCAGGTCTGCATCGCCCGCTTCCCGAGAAAGCAACGAGGAGTACACGAATGGCGACAGGGATCACATGGGCATCCTCGACCAGCCAGTGATAGCGTAGTTGCCGCAACCTGTGCCCATAGCTTTTCAGCCACAACCCGTGCATCGTCGCTGTTGCCGCCACTTCATTCTGCCCTGGCTTTTTCCTAGCTCTGTATACTCAGCATGCTCAATGTAAGATACATTTCGTGTCCGGCATGTTCTGTCCTGGTACCTACTCATTCCCCCCCCAACTGTTTTATTTTTTTTTTCTTTTCTACCGCTGCCCAAGACTGTCATGAAGGCACTGTCATGTGTCCAAGTGTTTGTCGTACCCGACAGCCCTTTGACTCCATTAAGTCCTTGCTGGCGCACTAGCTGGCTGGAACGCTAGGGTCTGACAAGATGAGAAGTTCATGGCAGTAAGGGGTATGTGAAAGAGCATATGAACAAATTCAAAGCGGCCGTATCCAACCAGCGAGCACTGCGGCAGAGAAGCGACGTGCTGAGCTGTAGTCAGCGTGCTTGTCCCGGTATATCTAGATCGCCCTTTGTTAGTCGGCTTTTCCCAGTGATCATGTGACATACTAGTGCAACAGTGATACAGTAAGATGACTTATTTCCCCCGTCCTTATAGATGTGTTAATTTACACGTGATGCAGTTTCTCTATATGCCCTTTGAATCTGTTTTTATGCCCCAAGATTGCATGCAATAAAGTGGGCTGTCTTTTTAGCATTTTTAAGATGTCAAAACAAAACAAAATGCTGTGCATTCATTTGTCCTTATGGGGTGGATCTGCATTTTTTTTCTGCATCGAAGTTTAGCCGCTTTATGCTGTTATTCCTAGGTAATCTGCTTTTTTTTTCGTCTTTATTGAAGCAAGTACTGCTTTTAAAAGTTGGACCTGGGCTGGTAAACTACTATTCAGGTATGAGACTCTTTACTTGCTGTAATGTTCACATAGATTTCTTTTCTTGCTTTTGGATTACCCAGTGTATTCTTGAATGAACAAAGAATGCTTAGCAAGTATTTATGCGGTTGATTCAACTGTACCTACTTTAGTTTGACTACGTGATCTTGACTTGGCAACCACTTCTAGGTTGACCATATGGTTTTCTTATCAGGGCGTTTTCTTCTGTATTTCGTTGCTCTGAAAGATACTCTTGAATATAACTCAATTTTTGTTGTAATTTCAAATGCTGCAAAAGCATGACTTGTAAATAAAACCCAAATGTCGATGTCAAACGATCGTGGTATGTCATCCATATGCCTAATGCTTGCTGTAGAGAACTATTCAGCACAGAAATGCACAATTTCGAAGGTCTGAAAGTTTAAATCAACATCGAATGTTTTCTCGTCGGGGAAAAAAAAATAGGACAGCACGCACTAGTGGTGCGAAGACTGCAAACGGCGAAGCTGGTAGCCTCCTTTCCATCCGCCTCACCTTCACTTTCCTACTCCGTAGCTACGCTGTTTTACCGTCTCCTTTCTCTCCTCGCCCCTCACTTCCCTTTCCCACCTCTTGCTATACTATACATGGCTATGCTATGGTTTTCTATTTCTTCTTTTTCTCGTTATCTCGTCCCAGCAACGCAATCATACGGGTCCCATAAATGCTTGCTCTGCTAGCGTGCACCTGAACAGCGGAGTGGTTACGACGCCCGCCTTCGGGCCGTAGGTAACCATGGTTCGAATCGCGCCTCGGCAAGAAAGTATATTTTCTTTTATTTACTTATTCTCTCCTCCTTTACTTCCTCCAACGCGTTGCTAGGCGGCGCACTCGGCAAAGCCAGGCGCGGATGCGCCAATTGGTTGCTAGGCAACCAATTGGCGAACGATCTGCGAACGATCCAACGTCGAGCTTAGACATCTCCGCTGTTAAGTGCCTTGCGGAACATTGCTCAAAAAGATAAGGGCTCACAAACTATGCCTGGACCTGATATGCCCGGGCAAGCCCATAAATTGGAGGCCCATTTTGGCTCCAAAATTTGAAGTGCTAAGCAAGTGTGCATTAGTGTGCATACTGTCTCCAGGTAAATAACTTTCCCCGTTTACATGACACTGCCAGAGCTTCGTAACGTAACGAAAGCCCTACTGCGTCACCCGTCAGAAAGGAAGCCCTTGCAGTAGACACCCACGCAACAGACAAGCAAGTTTCCACAACCTAAAAAGCGCATTAGTGGAAGTTCCGGTCGCCATCGCAGGCATACGCGTGCGCAGGGTTCCCCTTTGGGGAGGGGGGGGCGACCATTATTTGTCATTCTGCGGAGAAGCGAGGTACCCGCTACACATTTTCAAGGCATTATGTGCACGTTGTTGATGCCGTGGCCGATGACGATGAAGAATGATGGCTGAGCCCTATGTAATGGGTTGGAAGCATTATATGACCCACTCGTTACGCAATTCGTATTGTGTGACGCCTTTGTTATTTTGTTAACATCGTTCCTTGCCCGACATGACGCCTGTATATATGGTAGAATGCTGCGCTGCCACGGAGAGGGCCCAGGTTCGACCCCCGTTCCATCCTGGATATTTTTTTTCTTATTTCGTGTCATAGCGGTTACGGAAACCGGTGGCGGCGGACAACTACAGGCAAAACGGCCCTTGTTGTAACATCTCGTAACAGCTTTCGCACAACATGCATCGTGAAATAGGTGACTTTTGTTTCTCCCTGGCAAAGAATGGTCAAAATAAACTACCATGCCGATTCGATCTCAACACCTTGTCAAGTTGGGCTGCTTGCTATGTTTGCTCTTCAAATGTGCACGCCTAGAAAAAGTCTGTTCGCGTGCATGTGTCGTAGAAAACTACAACAAAAGCTTTACAGTCCATCTCGTCAATCGGGGGGGGAAGCAAAAGTCAGCTCTGCCGCAACGCATAGCTATGCGGTGAAGCATACCAAATATTCGGAAAAGGCCGCTGTCGCAGGATATACTTGCCTCCAAACAAAATTTTTTTTTTCGAGGATGGGTCTAGCCCCCCCAACATCGCTTCGCGGACTCCACCGTGGTCCGCGAACCCTCAATTTGAGAACCACTGGTATAGGCAGAACACGAACACAGCGTTTAGGAGGAAAATATGCTTTGCAGACGCAAAGTGAGAAAAAATAAAGAAACATCCAAATTGCCATCAACCACCGCGCAGCAATGGCCATGTGATCAGAGCGTCCGCCTCCAATGCGGGAAGTACTGGATTTGGTGCCTCATGCCGCCAGACACCAACCAGTTATGGGGAGAGATACCTCGGTGTGGCGCTCTGTGTTGTGGGTCCTTAGAGTTACTGTATATGCTACCTTTAGGTAGCAGAGTTGCGCATAGGTCCGCCATCTTGCCCGCCGAGGCATCCATGTCATGCAGGAAAGCCACCCCTTTCGAATGTAGGAGCCGACGCGGCCCAGCGGCTCCGTGCGCTTTCTCGTTCGTTCATAACCCGTCGCTGGCGCAATGACTTTGGCTTCGAAGAAAAAAAGGGGAACTCGAACAAATAATGACTTCAGATGAAACTGGTGCTATAGCTTGTACGATGGGCGTCACCATCGGAAGTAATATTTTTGTTTTAAATAGCGAACAGGAAAACTTAATTTGTCGAGATTCTCGACAAATTAAGTTCAGCAAATCGCTCGTTTCACGTAGTTTTTGACGCAGCGCTTAGGTGGCTCGAGAAAACAATTGCTAGACCTATCACTCCGTGTTTTACAAATAACGCAAGGAAACGAGAATTTTCCGCATATCTACGTAGCTGTGGCATAAAGTAAACACTCAGTGAGGTTTCGAATGCAATGCCGCACATTACCCGGACTGAATTATACTGTTCTGACAGACCTGTAAGGTGCATGTTCACGCGTTCACTCGAGCACAATTTTATCGTTCCGTCCCGTTCGATTTATGTGAACGGCTAGCCAGCCGTTGACCAGTGGGCAGCACTGAGTCGCGGCGCAACGCCGCAAAGGCACTACTAACACTGACATTCACTAAAAACGGACAACGAAAGACACAACCACAACACCAACGAAAGACATTCCGCACTCAGCCGGATCGCCTCGCCGGAGTGCTTGGGCAGCGATGGCACCGGCGGTAGAGCTGAGCAGCGGTGGTGGCGCGGCGGTCGCCAGCACCCGCGCGGCCGTGAAGTTGGCTTTCCCTCAAAAGGATGCTTTTTGCGCACGTGAGCGCGCTTGGCGAATGGGGGCGCGAGCGGCGAGTTCTATCAGAGGCGCAACTCTGCTACCTAAAGGTAGCATATACAGTAACTCTATGGGTCCTCATTTCTGGAGCCTGTCCTTTCCGCTCTTCTCCCCTCCCCCCCTTCGACACTACGCCGTGCATCCTTCATAGTCTGCAGAAACAAGTGTCCTTTCTCTACCCAAACCCACAGGCGTGCGCGCAGGGGGAGGGGGGGCGTAGTCCGCCCCATAAATTGACTTAATAAGGGGGAGGGGGGCGCTGCAATGAACCTTCGCTCCCACCCCACCTGAAGGGGAAACCCTGCGCACGCCCATGCCCGAACCACTGCTACTACTGCCAAAAAGGTAGGTACTCAATGCGGTCAGCGCCGTGCTGTGAAGTAGAGATTGAAACCGGATCAACGAATGCACGTCATAAAGTACACCAGCGTTTTCCCAACAAGAACCACGCCAACAGAATTCGCTATAGCTATGTCGCGTCAGTGGCATAGTACAAGGCACCTATAAAATTTACCCATGAAATCTTTTTGTAGTCTTTATTTAAGAGAGCCATTTACGTATGGAGTAGACTGAGGAGGCCCCCCTGCACTCGCCAGATAACTGCTGAGCGCTTGTCACGCGTTCGTCTCTAGCGTGGTGGTCCTCTTTCAGTTATGTGTGTCTGCCAAATTTCTACACAACCTTGAGCAAGTCCTTGCGTTTCCTTGCAAACACCTGTTTATTTTGCTTACGTTCTAGGTAAGAGCACCCAGCTAATGAATTTTAAGCACAGCTAAACGCAAGTGTTCATCAAACGCACTTTACATTCAATCCACGAACGAGACACCGATCAGATCGCTCACTTAACGGGCGTTTTGGAACAATGTTGACAGTATACGTGGGGCACGTTCGGTCGTCGCATCGAAACAATGAAAATGATGGCATCGAGAAAATCTAAACGCGACGAATAAACCATACATGAATGCACCACACTATGCGATACAATATTCGTGCAATATCTAACCGTTACACAATATTCAAGGCATATACAGTACCCCGCAGAACAGTCTACACTGCTCTGGATACGCCTATGCGAATAGTCAACTGCGTTCGCCGTCCATTTCCGGCACACACGCATTTCGCCGTCCACTGGAAGAACTAGCCCGGCGATCAGGACGCGGAAGTAGCCGCCTTGGTGAAATTGATCTGCTTTTCGGGCGTAGCTCACAAATATCTGTTCCAGGGTTGGTGTCGCTGACGTAGAACTCCTTGAAGCGGTACTTCTTCTGGATGACCGCCATCTTGGAGAACATCTCGCTCCAGGTGGTGTACGTCGTGGTGATCCGGTACTCCAGCACGTCCTACGTACCGGTGCAGCCAATAACACGTGGAACATTACTGGACGGTCGAATTCGTTCATTGGACATTCGTCGGGCGTTACAAGCCCCGATAGTTTTACACCAGAGCTATTAGAGAGTAATAGCTGAGCGGCTCAGCGGGCCAGCGGGCCCAGCGAACGAGTGACGCCAACTGCGCATGCGCGATACGCTGGCACAGCCAGCGTTTTTACGGAGCGAGCCGCTCGCACGCTCATTTCGTCTCCTCAGCGAAGCGTTCGCAGCGGACGAGCGTGCGAGTTTTCCAAGCAAAGCCTCTGGTCGATTGACAGTAACTTCCGCCTTGTTCAACAGGTGGCGCAGCAATGCGCTCCGCTGAAACAAGGGGGGGCATCGCTCAGCTATTACTCTTGCTTTTGTCTTGCGCTCCGCTGCCCCCTCCGCTCCTCCGCTGGGTCCGCTGGCCCGCTGAGCCGCTCAGCTATTACTCACTATTAAGCTTTCCGTTATGCCCGTTCGCGTTACCACAAAACTACACCTAGCTATGACGTCACTGCGCGTCGCCTAGCAATCGGCTGCGCCCCGCTTCGCCAAGCTCCGCCGACACTCCGCGCAGCCGCGGTCGTCGAGAAGATCGTTCGCAGCGGCCCTGCGCCTCGCCTCCTTTCCCCCCAAGCCACGTAACGGCAAGTGTGGAGGCGGAGCTTGGCTGTGAAGTCAGCGGGGATATTGAGCTCGGTGTCGCCGCGTCGGCGGCAGAATCTCTGTTAAGAACCCCGAAGGCCTCCGCGTACCTTCCCACCAGACAGACGCCGTCGAAGAAGACTGACAGGGCTGACCTACGCTGCCCGATCACACAGGTCGCGAAGGGGACGTCGACCGACCGCCAACACAATGCCGAAGGGACCGATGGTTGCGCCCGCACCTTTTCCACAGCGTCCACGTGGGACCGTCTCTGATCTTCCTTCCTATTCTCCCTTTCAATTTCCTTTACGATTCTTCTGGTCATTGTTTAAAATAAACGAGTCTTGAAACGGATACCAACGAGTCGAGTCGCCTTCCTTTCGAGGCTCCTGCGCGCGTGGCCCAAGCCGCCCTTCTTAGCTAACGCGCAACGAGAAGTGAAGAGAGTCGTTTACCAGGCGATTGCCATTGTAGTCAGCTACGAAGTTAGGGCGCGATTAATCATCTACAATCTCGATGCCTCCACGTCAGTGTCGCCATGGGAAGACCAAAGAAAGTCCGGACACCGGAAGCAGCCGTATATAAGGAAGCGTGTCGTGCTGCCTATCGAAAAGTTATGCGCCGACGCCGAGCTAATCTCCCGAACGCCAAGAAGGGACTGGATAGGAGACCACCAGCTACGCTGTGATTCAGCCTTGCGCCACTTACTGCAAGCTGTGCACATTTCCTGCTGTAGCACCTTAAACCAATATGGACATTTGCGCACTTGACGGGAGGCATCGTTTCTGCACCGAACGCACCTGGTATGAGTGGTCAAGCTGGCAGCCGTGGAACTGCCCCTTCATATCGCTGGTGAGGTCTTCCTGGTAGTCGGAGTCATCGACGCTATCCTGTCGCAGCCGGATGGTGATGGTGTATCCGCGGCCGAACTTGCTCTTCAGCTCGTCCACCGTGCCGATGCACTCCAGCTGGCCCGCGAGCAAGATCGCGATGCGGTCGCACAGAACCTCGCACTGCTGCATGCTGAGCCAAGTTCATCGTTAGTGTTATACTGGGTTGTGTACTGTATACGCTCCATAGATCGAGACGAAAATTCGCCTTTTCGCTTCCGTAAAAAAAAAAAAAAAAGGATCCGAGAGAAAAAGTCACAGTTTCGCCACAAGGCGAAGCAATGAATGCGATAGCAACAAATTGGAATGTCAAGCGACGAATGGCAAGCAGGTCGAAACGTGCAGCGCGCTGCTCACGCACACATGACGCACGAAAACAACACGCACAGGACGAGTGAGAACTAACGTTCACAGCTCGACACTTAACGCGCTGCTCAAACAAAAACGACGCACGAAACGTATTCACATGTACAGACGAGCGTGAACTAACAAGTGTCACAGTTGTTACTTCGCTGTGTTTGGAAAGCGTGTTCTTTTCGCAAACGGGGGGGACTGCCGCGAGCGAAGTGACCTTCGTGCGCTCGGTGACTACAACGCAATCGTTCCGGCGAACGCCCAATTCCCCCCCCCCCCACCTCCCCCGAGAGATAAGCGCACGCAAGGGCGTCTACCCCCCCACGGGAGCAAAGTGCGCGAGACAGCGTGAGGGAGATGAGTGCTTGCGCGCGGGCGTCGCGACGAGCGGGGCGGGCACCGAGCTAAGTTCCGCCGAGCGCGGCCTTTGCGCCATCTCGCTGGTAATGCTGAAAACACGCTGAAAACTCGCTGTATATAAATAGCTCGACGTTTGAACGTTGAAGGACGTGCGCTTTCGTGGCACAGTGGTTATCGCCGCGCGCTGCAGAGCGAGAGGTCCCTCGTTCGATGCCGCCCGTCGGAAGCATTTTAGATGCGAAGCACCTTATGCTCGGGGCTATGTCCGACCCTCCTGCGTCCCCCGTCCCGCGTCCGGCCCCTTTCATGAAGTAGGGAAACACCCATTATGCAAACCAGAACACTGTAGTAATATGAAGGCCGTCAACCCTACCACAGTCATCAGAGTCATGGCCGAGAGCACAGAGAGGCTGCTTAGCAATGGCTAGGCAGGTGGTGTCTGTCGCCCAGGTCGATCCCATTCTCCTTGAGTCATGGCCGAGAGCAGAGAGAGGCTGCTTAGCAATGGCTTAGGCAGGTGGTGTCTGTCGCCGAGGTTGACCCCATTCCTTGATCTTGCTTGCATGTGTTTGGAGGGGGGCTTAGTCCGTCCCTCCTTCCCGCGTCCCACACCACCACAGCGCATGCGCGTTCCCTCCCCCCTCTCTCTCCTACGCTCACCCCTTTCTCTCCTCTAGGAACTCCTCTACTCTAAGGAAGCGGCCCCAGCGTGCCACACCCCCCCACAGCGCATGCGCCTCCCCTCCCCTATCCTCTCCTACGCTCACCCCCGTTTCTCTACTCTAGGAATCATCTACTCTATGGAGCAGCACCCGCGTCCCACATCCCCACAGCGCATACGCGTCCTCTCTCCTCTAGGAATCCTCTACTCTACGGAGCGGCTCCGGCGTCCCACATCCCCACAGCGCACGCGCGTCCTCTCCCCCTCTCTCTCCTCACCTACGGTCCCCCCCCGTCCTCTCCTCTAGGAATCCTCTACGGAGCGGCGCGCACGACAGGTGGTGTGACAGCTGCATACTCCGCTGGGGGGCGCCACGGTAGTTCCACGGTATGAAAATGACGGAGCGCGCGCGCCTCATTCTCTCTCCTGTGCAGCGCCGCAATGAGCGCCCGGACCGCTGCCGTGAAATGAGAGCCGGCGACATTCCTCCCGCTCAAGCTAATTATCTCCCCGCTGCTTCGCATCCACACATGGTTCCCTTTAGCGGGAGATGGGGAATTTTTTTCTGAATTTTCTTTGTGGCTTTTATATATATATATATATATATATATATATATATATATATATATATATATATATATATATATATATATATATATATATATATTGTAAGGGCTCAGACAAGAGACAACGCCCTTGCTACGGGCCGGCTGTTCTTTATATGGTCCTCGTCTTCCTCTACTTCCCCCTAGATCTCCGCGCGCCCAACCCCAGTGTCGTTCTTCGTCTTCACACTCGGCCATGACTGCGAGACGTGCGGAGCGGCCGACAATGCTTCTGGTGGGCGGCACTGGCTGAAGCGCGGTGGTCGGTCCCGGCCACGCTGTGCCTCTGCTTGAAGATCTGCCAGTGCATCTTCTGGCGGGCGGCATTGACTCTGTCGCTGTGGTCGAACTTGTCCATAGTGCGACGTCTTCTGAAAACCGCTTGACGACGGCTCTGGAGGGCGGCTCTGACTGTATCGGAATGGTCGCAGGTTTATCCCGAAACGCTCGCCTTTTCCGCGCCACATTTTGGAAAACCGGGCAGGAAATGGTAGATCCGCTGACACAAGTCGCTGCACCGAACGCTGCCGTCTGCGCATTTCGTAGAGGGTCGAGGAGCGTTTCGCTGTCCTATTCGACATCTGCTGCAACGTGGGGTCAAGTTCCCGCATTGACCTGCGACGTGGCTTGTGCTTTTGCAGCGTTGTCAGTCTGGGGCTCCCTGAAGTTTTCAAACGTGAAATTCTTGTAGCTGTGCTGGCTGCACCTGGGACGTCCTTGTCAGAAGCCGTTGCAAGAGCAGGTGACTCGTGCTGCGTGGGCAGGTCTTGAATGAGCATGATCGGAGACGTGTCAAAGAGCTTGGTGTCGTCTGGAGAGTCGTCTCCCAGCAAGTTCGAAACACTCTCATGTTCGGCCAGTGAATGCTTTGAAGCGCGCAGATCCGCCTCCGTCTGGTCAGGCAGGATCTTGGTGGAATCTTCGGACATGTGGGTTTCATTACGTGCTGGAAGGTCCAGTACGACGCTGGCCGGCGCCTCCAAGTGCTCAAGCTGTAGCGGGCGTGAAGGCAGCTTTTCTGTAAGGTGTGGAGCGCAACCGCTCTCGGCCATTGGCAGGGATGTTCTGCCACCGGTTGCCGAGGCAGGGACAACACAGCCTTTGTCCGGTGCTTGTACCAGACCCAGCTGCGCAGCTGTCTGACGGTGAGCTACAGCCTGCCGTTGCTGCCTTGAGGGGGAGCCCCTCCTGAGCTCCGTCCTCGTTGGAGGTCAAGTTGAACTCGCTGGAGGTACAGGGAACCCGTCCGAACGCGGCAATCAGGGCAGCACTCCATTCTGCCCAGGACTACTGCCTCACGCCTTCGTACCTATGCCACGCTGCGGCACCGTCCCGAAGGCGCTCTACGGCCAGGGGACCATTTCTGCAGCTCCGTCCAAGCCTCGAGAGCTCCTGTAGCGTTGATGGTCGCCACCCAATGTTCGGCGGGATCGGGAAAGCCGCGGAACTCCGGTATTTCGCAGGCGGCTCGCGATGGTGGGACGGCCGACGAAAATCGAGAGAGCGCCAACGCGAAGCAGCCCAGCTGGTGTGAGAGCTGCATGAGGGCACACCGGAGTTCTCTGCGTTGCTCAGGTGGGCTCGCCTCCAGATCGTATGAGGCGGCTACATCCAGCGTGGCGTTGGCGGCGCTCAATGCCGGCATGAAGGCAGGAAACAGCGCAGAGCTCGACGCTGTCAAACCGTTCCACCGTGACGCGGAGTCGCGCGATGGTACGCCGCAGCTGCGCGGCGCTATCCGATGATACGCATGCGGAGCCCGTGGACAATGTTGGTGAAGTAGGAGGTGGTGATTGGGCTCACTGCTGTGGGATCGTTGTCAGAGGGCGCCTGAACAGCACCCCTCAGCAGCTCAGGTGCCGATGGAGTCCGGAGTGAGAGGCAGTCGGCACGGGAAGTCGGATCAGTGGTGCCCGGCAACAGGAGGCCACGTGTTCTCTTCGCGGCGCCGGGGCACGCCAAGGAAGCGTGAACGGCGTCCCTTGGATGCTCACCCGTGAGAAGAGTGTCGGGCACGGGATCCGTGTAACGGGAAGCGTACTCGACGTTCCCGAATGGCAGGAGCCCGTGCGCCTTCTCAGACGAAGGTGATAGCAAGGTTCCTGTCATGTCGTGCCCTGGAACCACCGAAGAGGCATTGACGCCGTCCGCGGATGATTCGATGGGCAGGTGCAGCGGCGTTCGGGTCGTGGAGTTCCATGATCGAGGAAGCGTGGACGGCGTTCCTGGATGGAGAGACCCGCGCTGCCGACGACCCGCGAGGACACGTACAGGTGGCTTCAGCCGTATGGTTCAGATGTCGGACTGCGCCATTGTAAGGATTCAGACAAGAGACAACGCCCTTGCTACGGGCCGGCTGTTCTTTATCTGATCCTCGTCTTCCTCTACTTCCCCCCTAGATCTCCGCGCGCCCAACCCCAGTGTCGTTCTTTGTCTTCACAATATATATATATATATATATATATATATATATATATATATATATATATATATATATATACGGGGCATGACGGCAGCGGCGACGCCGACGGCGAAAACCAGCCGAGAGTGTTCATATAAGTGCTATCGCAATAAAAAGTTGTGAAAACAGATTGACCAGTTTATGCTACTTATTGTATGGCAAATCAAAAGTACCGACGTACTTCTTTCATTCAACCGTATATCACGTCATCCGCACAGTAGCACTGCCGACAGGTTTTGGTTGTGGTGGTGCTAAAACACCCTAAAGTCATTTTCGCCTGATGGCGCCAGCGCGCATCATAGCGTAATTAGCTTTGTCACCGCAGAGCGAGTGTTGTCGATGTGCTCGCGCGGTGGCGCCAGTGGCGCCGCCTCGATAAAGTCCCAAAAGACGCCTCGCGGGAGCGAGTTTACGCGGGCGCATGAGGAAAAAACACTCGTTCTCTTTTGGGGTTTGGCGGGGCCCTGGACTGTCGACACTCGTGGGAGGTCCGTGGGTACGATACCGCGGCTCGCTCCCGCGGACACCGGTGGTGAGTCGAACGTCGGCTACGCCGCATTCGCGGTACATTGCATGCGTTTTGTTGTTGGTGCGTTGTATTGGCATTGTAACGGTGTTTATTCGACAGAACTCTGCGACGATGCGCACAGGCGACAGTCAAGGCAGAGCGCGGACTCCCAGCAGGAGCGGCGTTCTTTCAGAAAAAGAACCGTAGATGACGACCCGCTAGAAGGCGCTGGAGAGGGAGACCCATTACAAAGATCCAAGACTACGACACAGTATTACTATATAAGGTTATTTGTCGTGTTGCTGCAGTTATTTCTAAGATTCGGCTGGCGGGCTCGCCGCTTTGTAAAAATGCTGTTAATAAATGTCCACGTGTTCGTTGTACAACGGCTTGCGCTGTGTATGTTTGTTCCATGAGCGCGGCTCTCTCTCGAGACCTCACATTGTGTACAGGTGGTAACATGGGTTGCTTCTGTTTGACCGTGTGTCCAGGTTGTTTAGTAAAACCGGCATTTCGTGAGGGCAAGTCACTTGAAGGTTTCCTCGAAAACTGGCTTTGTTTTGCAGAAGGTTAAGTTACTTCAATATCGCCAAAAAATCGATTAGTGCCACTTGAAAGGCATTGCTCTCACGGCATATCCGGGCCTCTGTCGAGCCTGACTTGCGGCCGGGCCGGACTTGGGTCCGGGTCTCGCAGTGAGTGACCGGACCGAGCTCGGGCTGGCAAGCTCGACAAGCGCCGGGCCCGGGCCAAGAATCTCGGCCTGTGCAGTGTGCACAACTACGTGAAGAAAAAAAAAAGCGACTGTCAAGTAGTCCAACCTGTTGGAGGTGAGCAGGATAGCGCAGTCGGTCATCTGGCGGATGATGCTCAGGCTGCGCCGGATCTGCGCCCGTGCAGCTACGTCGACGCCCGTACTCGGCTCGTCGAGCAGGATGACGCTCGGCAGTCCCGCCAGGGCGACAGCTATGCACAGCTTGCGCTTGTCGCCTGGACTGCGTCGACACGAAGGCGTTATCTCAATGGAAACGTTTCACTCTATTGACAGGCCGTTCAGCGATGCTTTGTGAGGGTGCACGCATTTATTTTACACCATTTTAGCTCATTAAGATGACGGTATAAGCTAACCTAAGGAATCCCTAGATGACTAAATTAGGAGTGGCGATAATTCATAAACCAGAAAGCACGCGATAACGGATGGCAAGTCGCAACGCCATAGCTGAAGTCCTAGCATCAGCACTGTTACGTCAAATCATGACAGTGTCTACTACAGGCCCGTAGCCAGAAATTTTTTCGGGGGGGGGGGGGGGGGGCACCTGTTGAAAACTTCGAAAACCACCTATTTTTATTATTTATTCGCGGTAAAACACCCCCCCTCCATCCGAATTTCGGGGGAAAGGGGCGGGCCCCTAGGGTCCCCCCCCCCCTGGCTACGGGCCTGGTCTACTAGACACTGGTTAAAGGCCTACTTGTAAAAAGAGGTTCAACTAACCGGAAGAAAGTGATGCCACGCAAACCGTGACGTCACAGCTACGTCGTCAGCGCCGCGGTTGGAGCGTGAATCTCAGTTGCGTTCGGCTCCTTTAGCATTATACAAACTTTTGTCGCCGACACTGACGTGCAGCGAGCATGGAAATGACGTCACGGGCACAGCTTTCTAACGTGCTGGTAGTAAAACATGGCGGTTAAGATGACGTCTTCAGCGCAGCACCATCACTGCAGCGGTTAACCTCCATCAACATGATAAAGACGTGGCCGAAACGTCATTAGTCAGACAGAAGGCGCGCCCGTGCGGTGTACTGTTAACATTCACGTGATGTCATGAACCTAGCATTTCACTGAGCTGGTACTACAACATGGTGACTTCGATGACGTCAGTGAAAGGGGAATATCATATAGTAGCACACAAGCAACTTACGAGTAATGCCTCGCGATCACGTTGGCCACTTTGGACAGTTCCATGATGTGCAGGAGGTTCTTCGTCATCGCCGCCGTATCATCCGGCAGGAAGCCACGCAGCACGCAAAGTAGCTCGATTATCTGCGAGTGGCACTGTTACCGCTGATTTCAAAAAAGTAAACAGGCTACACTACAAAGCGCTTTGCACCCTTAAAGCGATTTCAGGCAGGCAAAACATTCCTTTTGCTTAACCAGAATTTGCAAAAATGGGGGTGTAGGGTTGTTTTGCTCCCCCATTATCCTTTTGGTTTGCGTAAAGGTTAATGTTTTACCTAAAATACCCCTTAGGAGCTAAGGATCTTTGAGTTATCGAGGCACCTGAGGTCCCATACGACAGACTGCTAGATGATAATTTGGGACTCACTGATTACAAAAAGGTCGTTGGATATTAGGCGAGCTTTGATTAACAGAGCTGTCTCTTTTAGAGCTATCTCCAAGCACACCATAAATTTACGTGTATTCTCTGAATATTTATTGCTCAATTAGACGGAAACAGGAATGTACCTTACCGGCATTGAGCGGCGGCTCAAGATATCATGGCTATATCCAGGGTGCCCCAGCTATCTCTAGCCAAAGTTTAAAAATATGTCTACGCACTCTATGACAACACGACCAAATGCATTCAGTGTGCGAAGCTGTTCAGCAAATCGTTCCTCGTCCGACGAACCAAAGAGCTATCATCATCATAGGGTATGTGCCGCAGAAATTGGGTCACTGGTCTACTAAAAATGAAGAAGGCAGCCGTTAGTCCAACAAATGTGCCACAGAAATTGGGTGAATCCCACAACTCACCACTGGTTCACTAAAAATGAATAAGGTAACAGTTAGCCCAACAACAAATGGCTGCGAAGCGACGGCGGCGTGCCGAAGACCCCGAGTACGTAAAACGAGAGTACCAGGTAACGGGAAAGGCAACGGCGGCTGCGAGAAGACACCGAAGCGATGGAAGGCCTATGCCAACGACGACGTGCCCATGTCGTATATGTGTCTGCCTGTGGTGTAACGCGAAACCTCTCTGCGCTGAGAATCAACGTAGAAGCAACCTAGCATCATAATGGAACGGCAGCGCAACCACACACTGACAGTACGACCTACTGGCCCAAGTTTCAGTCTTGTTACAACCTAGCATCACCTATCTAAACGCCTAGCAATTGCCTAGAAGCAACCTAGAAACACCCTGCATCACCTATCTAAGGCCTAGAAACAAACTACAAGCAACCAGATTAGTCTCCAGAATCGCCCAGTTTCACTGTTTCAAGGCTTCCGCGGCTTAGCGCAAGCTTCGGCAATATTTTTAAGAGCGAAACTCTTAAAGCTTGTGGTAAAACGTGGTAAAGCTTGTGGTAAAACGTTCACCGTTGCCTAGCAATAACCAAGCCACAGCTGCGCACCACCTGGGTTTAACCTTGGCCTAGCCGCGCATGTGCCGAGGAGCAGCCGCCGCCAAACACACCCATCAACGGAGAAAGTCCGCGCAACCGCCGCGCCGAGTTTGCCCGACGTGGTGAGTATGAGCGACGAAAGGAACGCACATCTACTGGGTGTGCCACAGCCATGTTTGCAGGCGAGTTTCCTGGCCCTAGAGTTCGGACATTGTTGCAAGGTCTGTGACACTGTGGTTCGACTCTGCTGTGTCTACGCCAAGGAAAGACCTATAGCCACAGGCGTGCGCACGGGGAGAAGGGGGGGGGGCAGAGGAGGTGAGAGGGGGGGGGGTTTGTTGGCCCGTTGCCAGCCATGTGGCGCGCGTGACGGTGCAAGTTGTAGCGAGCTCACGTCAAGAAACCACCGTCAACTTATCGGCCTACCGCTGCAACGCAGCCGGCGAATCGCGGCAGCAGCCGATTTCGTTCGCTCAAACCCCGGCTGAGAGCAGCACGGTCGCGGCGCGCGAATGCGCTAGTCACGTGGCTTTGTTTGTATTTCGCGGGCTTTCTTTGGCAGCTTGGAAAGGAAAAAATGGTACACGTGAGACTTTCTTTATCGCAAATAATGCAATGGGGGTTTCTGAAGACGCTCTCGAACTTTGCAAGTCCCATTTCTTGCCTAAAGTCAATACTTATTAATTTAGTTAAATAATCCTAATTAAAAAATGATTAATTACAAAAAAAAATTGCTTCTAGTACGCAAGTTGCCTGTCAGCAATATGCAACTGCTTTCCAATCGCCTGCCTCTAATATTGTATTTTCTAACCCTTGGCTAAAGATAGCTGGGGCAACCTTTTTTTTTTTTTGTGTGTGTGTGTGTGTGTGTGTGTGTGTGTGTGTGTGTGTGTGCGTGCGTGCGTGCGTGCGTGCGTGCGCGTGTGTGTGTGTGTGTGTGTTTGTGTGTGTGTGTGTGTGTGTGTGTGTGTGTGTGTGTGTGTGTGTGTGTGTGTGTGTGTGTGTGTGTGTGTGTGTGTGTGTGTGTGTGTTTGTGCGTGCGCGTGTGCAACGAATGCAGTCATTTACGAACGGGCTGGCGGGCCACGTGTTTGAGACCTTTGCTGCGGTGTTACACTGAGTTATCCATCCAAGTAAGTGGGGAAGGTGTATCGGCGCACCGCACCTCATGGCCTGTGAGGTATTCGGGCATGCCGACAGACTCGGGGCAGTAGCCGAATGTTGGAAGCGTACGCCCTGGGCGTGCGCAGCAGCGACCAAGAGCCGATGTAGACGTCGCCCGACGAGCACTCGGACGAGCCGGTCAGCAGCTGCATCAGCTTCGTCTTGCCGGACCCGGTCACGCCGATTATGCCCAAGCACTGCGAAGGCGTCCGGGCGCATTGTTTAGTCGATTGGTCAATTGATTATCCTATCAACCGTATACGCTCGCCTGTCACGCGGTGGTCCGGGGTTCAATTCTCCCTGCGCACTTGCGCGTATAAGCGAATTACTGCTATTTATATGCCCGAAATCTGATACGTGCTATAACATAGCCGCACTGTACAAAAAAAGACAAGACTGTACAGGAAGGGAATACATCATTGTGAAAATATTGTTGAAAAACAAACTTCTTTTCAATAAATACACTGATACCATCTGTCACTCCGTTTCATACATCAGGTACAACGCTATGGAAGCCAGTGAGACGAATTGCAGGGATGCGTTCCAAACCAACGTGATTTTACCTACCCGCAATGTGATTTTTCTTTTCTTTCTGTTCTTACACTGACCGATAAATGAAGTTGCTTTCTGCCTTGGAAGTAAACAAACCCCGTTATTTATACGGTTGTCAATAAGTTCTGGTTCGCTTACCGTCTGTGTTTTCGTATCGTGGCCTCCGCGATTGGTTCTGATAGCACGCAGCCGGAGCCAAATCACGGAGACCACGTTTACAACGGAGAAATCCAAGAGCGAGACCTGCGAACTTACACATCTAGGGGAATGATTAGCGGATGCGCGTTGACACACCGCGCACCTGTGCCAGTGGTGTTTTTGTTTTCTCTTGTGTGACTTTTAAGTATATATATATGTCACTTTTCGTTAATAAATTCAGTTGGAAGTTTGCGCCCGTCCGTGTTTGTTTCGTCCGTTGTTCTGAAAATTTTTGCGCAAAAAGTGGTTATCATGGAATACCAACTAGCTCGGACCCACACATTGTTAAGTTACACATCTTCGTTGACCGAACTACTTGCATAGTTTCCACAGCGTTGCACCTGATGTATACAAAACGGAGTATAACGTCCGCCTCTGCGAGCCATCCACCTGGTGCGACAAAAAATTGCTCTTCATACAGCACAATTATTTTTCAGAACCTTTATTCACTAAGATCGGCTGGTTTAGGGAGATGTGAATGATGGATGTACAGCTACGGAGTCCTGTCATGCGTATACCTGCAATACGGCTGTTCGGCCTAGTTGGAAAAGGTTCATCTTTTGCAAAAAAAGCGCAAAAAGACACGGGGACGAAGCATAGACACACAGCACGAGCGCTTTCTAATAACTGATTTTATTATCGAAAAAACTCAACTTTTAAACCATACGGAACTGCGCAAATCGCATTAGCTATTGCCTTAGCGCACATCTGTGTGTGCGCTTGTGCTGTGTGTGTCTATGCTTCGTCCCCGTGTCTTTATGCGCTTTTTTAAAAGCGTATACCTGGCCGCGCTTCAGCGTGAAGCTGACGTGATTGACACCATGGCACGGCCCGAACGACTTGCTGAGCTTGTGCACCACGAGAGCGTACTCGAGTGGCATGGATCCCGTGACAAGCATGTCGGCCATCATAGCCTCGTGGGCGACGTCAGAGTCGAGCGGTGACGTCACCAGGCGCGGGCCTTCGTCCTGGTCCCGCGACAAAGTCATCCCGTCGTACCTATGAAGCTGCAGAGTCAACAAATGCAAGATGTTCTCGAAAAGCCTAAGTGAATGTTTCATATATGCATGGTTAATTAAATGAGAGCTGTAGCATTGCATTTCGTTAAGCCGTGGCTTCTGCGCAAACGTAGTTGTTGCTTTAATTGGAGACTTCTTGCAAATTGGATCACTTTAAACGTATTACGCTATAAATGCAACAATTTGAAATGATGAATACTTTCTGCAAGTTGCTCCATGAACCGCATCCATGAACCTAACTCCATGAACCGCATCCATGAACCTAACTCCATGAACTGCATCTTTTGAAACAGCAGCCTACAGAACAGTCAAAACATGAACCGCACTTGCGGTACACATGTTTCCTTTCTCCTTTGCTATGTCTCCATGTATCCGTGCCCATTCGCAGGGAAACACGAGGTCAATAAGCATATTACTGCGATAGCAATTGTTAGGGACACCCCGAGCGAAACGTCGCTCTTTGTATTCGTCGCCGCCGTGATGTTCCGTAAAATGTTCACGTGCGACATGATCCTATCGGGCTCCGGGGTGTGGGATTGAGGGAGAGAGAGTGCGCGCGGTCTTCGCGCGAGTGTGGGTGCGTGGGACGGTTGAGCGGCTGAACCAGACATCGGCCCCTGCAACTAATCTGCGAAGGGTGAGTGATTTGAAAAGGCTGGTCATTTCCTGTGCGCTGTCTCTCCCAGCACCCAATGTTGGTAAGGTTGCTAAGGTAGCCTTACCGCAATGTTGTTTAGGTCGCCTCAGCGAGGTGCAAGGTGATAAGTTTTGCTCACTCCAGTCCGCTCTGGTCACCGCGCCAGCGTTACTAACGTTCGCGGTCAGCGAGTGAGGTATGTCCTTATCTTTCCGCGCGCGCATGACGCCACATTTGTTGATTAGTAAGCGAGTATTACTGTTCTTATAGAGCGCACTATAACAATTACCTTAGTTTGTGCAATTGTGCGTTGCTGTCACTGTTACCGATTCACCTGAAGGGTCAAACTCCCGTTTTCAGCAAAGATGAAGGCTCGCCTTCTCTAGAAGCCAATACATTACTGCAAATCTATTGAATACTGTTTCGAAGGAATACCCTATCACAGTAATCTTGCGGAGTGCCTTATCTTACCTGGAAGAAAAATCACAGGTTCCTTTACGCATTCGCCTAAGATGCTTCGAAAGCGAAAGCCTCGTCTTTTCAGTCGTTGTATTGATACTCCCTCAGCATTACGCGTTGAGCCAGTCAAGGATTTCGCGCTTTTCGACTACACGCTGCTATTTCAGCTTGCGCAGTCGCAAAACGCAGAAAACGAAGTGAAATCAGTTTATCCCGCACGATAGTCATGCGAGACCAGAGAAGCTGGGCATGCGACTGCATGGCAAAGCAGGGTGGGCGACAATTCAGAAAAGGTATCTCATGTATATCGACCAATCGAGAACTTATTTCATCCTGACGTCACGTGAAGAAACAGCTGGCGTCACGAATTGTGCCGCAGAGCCGGGAAACGCCGGGAAAGAATAACGCGCTTGTTCTTCGTATTTTCAGAGGTGGTTTAGGGGCCATGTAATAATCGGGCCAGTTTTGCTTCGGTTGCACTGAATGCGATCGCCACATCTTCGCGGCGTCACGTGGCCTTGTACCTCGCCGAACAGCCTCCTGCGCAGCCTGGCGTACGGCGTGGCGTCCATGAAGGCGACGAAAGCGAGGAAGAGGACCGCCTCGGCCAGCATCACGTATGCCTCGATCATCACGGCGCACGACAGCTCGTACGGCTCAACCATCGAGTTGCGGCCGCCGTCGACTATGCCGGCACTGCTGCTGTTCCGCGATGGCAGTGCTGCAAACAGCGCGGCCCATTCACTATTGTGCAATCAATAAATACTTATAAACCCTGTAATCACTGCGTCATAGTGATTTGAAATCCACTCGACTACCCTTAATGACCAGCGGTTATCTTACCTAGGCGCTACGTACCCTGCCCGCGTCCATTTCTTCTTCTTGATTTCAACTATGATATCGTCTTTTGTATTCGTTGTAGTGCCCTTAAACAGCTATACCATGCATATCCAACCAACTAAGCCCAAATGTCGATTCTCTTGCCGTTCTCTCACACACTCGGAAGGGGGGGGGGGGGGGGGGGGCAGTGGTTCTGAGTTAGAAGAATGAAAAGTGGGCCCCGCAATTGTCTCCATCAGAGTGCGACACCTCAGCAGTAGCCCTACGAGGGAAGGAATAAGGAGGGATTAAAACGAGATAGAGAGAAAAGTAAAGATGAGAGAAAAGTAAAAGATTTGGAGACGGTTACAGAAGTCCGCGGATGGGGCCCCGATCGGCGAGAGGTCGTCGAAAAGAGGACATCGCGGACGGGACAACCATCAGGCACGAAATCCAGCGAGCGTCTCGTACATTCTGCTCTCTTCCTGTCTCTTAGGTTACACCTATCATTTTATGAAGTTGCAGTTGGGTACACTCAAACGAGCACAGTGGTTCTGAGTAGCTTCGAAAGCAAGGTTCCATGTTCATCATCCCTCACCGTTGCAGCAGTACTTGAGCGAGGTGGTGTGGCTGAGGTCGACGGCGCGGCAGGCGCTGGCGAGCTCCTCATCGCCGGCCTCGCAGATGTCGTTCTCGCGCCTCAGGCGATGCAGCTGCGCGATGCCACGCGTGAGCGTGAACGTGGGCACGACGCGGAACAGGATGTCCAGCGTCCACGGCACCAGCGACAGCACCCGCGACTCGGCCACGGTCAGCGTGTAGTGCACGATCAACGTTTCCAGGGCACCCACCAGCCCTGCGCGCCGAACGGAGGTCATGTGGAAACCGAATTAATTGCAGAGTTGCCAGATGCTACCGAGATAACAAGCAAATGAATCATCACAATATAAGCACAAGACAAGCGGAAATCAAATGAATTTTTCCCATTCTTGAAAATAAATTTTTGACTATAATGAAAAATTTCACTGAAATACGAAGGGGAGTTGAGATAATCACATTAATTATTGCAGTCAGTGCGACTGCATTCCGTTGCTTGAAAAGAGGACAATAGCTAGGCATGCATGATTATCATTAAAGCCAGGGCCATTGGAAATGATAATTGCGTTAGTAAGCTTTCTCGTGCTCTTTGCACTTACCTCTGGGATTAGCCCATCTTTTCACCAAGCGACGGATCCATGCGATTACACCATCGAATGACGTCACTGAATACGCCATTACGTCACATGACAACCCTGAAACCGTCATGTGACGTTCCGTGTTGTCGCTGCTGGACGCCATTTTTTCGACTCGTGAGACTCTTCAAAGGCGTTCGCCCAAGATAAGCAGCGTATTTTCTCGTGCATAGCCCGCAAAAGATATGCAAAAAATTCGGGACCAAGTCGGGATGCAAAATATGCACTCATTTCGGTGTACAAGGTGGCTTCGTGGCACGGCTTCGCGGTGATGCAAGGAAGATAGCTTGACGGCAATATGCGATCTCATGTTATATATTTTTGAAGAAACGAAAAAACCAGCTTAGGGACGAGTACTCAAGAAGAGAGGACGACAGACACATCCAACGTGTGTCTGTCGTCCTCTCTCTTTGTGTACGCGTCCCTAAGCTGTTTTTTTCGTTTCTTCAAGTATGTACCAACAGGCGCAGCAACAGATTCTCCTGCGATATTTTTTCGTTTCCATTTTTCCCGCGGTTACGGTGTGCAGAGCGGGTTTTATACAGGGACGGGCTATACGCGGGAATAATTACCGTGAACGAGTGTTCTGAAGTTTTACCCTAATTTAAATGCGCCCACGTGACCGGAAATCGTACCCGCGACATCGAGCTCGACAGCGCAACGTTACCGCCTCCGGGATACCACGACGGGCATATCGTGCACAAGGCCACAGTGTGAGGAAGCACATGTCCAATTCGAATAAAACAGTCATTGCTATAAATGATGGCATCACTACCAACATCAAAAAGAAAAAAAAAAAGAAAGGGAAAGTACGCCCATGCTGGACAGACTACGAAATATCGCCGTAATTATTGGGGATTAAATCGCATTAAACAACCCTTTAATGCCGTCGTGGCCGCGTTTGTATAGGACAGTCGATCCGAGTCCGTCCCTTTCATATTCAATTCAATTCATTTCAGACATAGGATACACAATGTGAAATATGTCCACGAGGTAAGGCAAAAGAAGACTCGTATGTGTCCTGACGAGGCCTTCACCCTGGACTTGCATGTCTAACAGCCAGGAAGCGAAACCAATTAAATCGTGTGAATTGTAAAAATAATTATGCGGCTCATTACACAATATGCAAACAAGAATGAAAATTAAACAACACTAACATGAGTATTAAGTAAAAGTTTATACAAAGTCTAATAGTGCGTGTAATAGTCTTTGCAAATTCTACATTGTACACACTTACACATTTTAACACTCTTTGGACTTGAAGCACGTTCAATATGAAGCACAGAGGTAATTATCAACATTTCATGAGACATCACTGAAAAGCTATTAGAAGTTTGAAGGAGGCATGAAAGGTAGTTTTACTAGATTCTTGAAACGAGACAGAGTTTTCATTGGCCGGTTTGATACACGCGCGACAAGTATTGCATAGACACACAGCCATGTTCAATCCACGCAATACCTCGAAGATGGGAAGATAATAACACTATAATAAGTATAGTTAAAGCCTGGGCAAAACCGAGGCTCACCGGTGAAGAAGATAATGATGACCATGATGGAGAAGCCGAACGAGCTGTCCTTGAAATTGGTGGACACCACATAGCAGAAGGGCACCATGGACAGACCGTGCGCCACGAAGAGCACTGACAACACCGCTGCACGACACAAGGCATGTCAGTAGCAGCGCTCGTTCTCTGTCGCGTGCCAATACGTTACCAAAAAATTGGTAGAAGGAAAGAAGAGGACATTTAAGGGCTCGTTTTTATTCGTCAAAAAATATATTAATGAGAACTAACAGACAATGATGCCAAGGAAAGTGTAGGGGATGTTATTAGTAGTATTTGTAATGTAAATGTGAAGAAAGAAAAGTGGATGAAAACAACTTGCCTCTCTGGTAGGGACCGAACCTGTGACCTTCCAATAACGCGCCGATGCTCTACCAACTGAGCTACCATGGTTTTTTTTTTCTTTATTAAACTGAGCTACAGCGGTGGTCATCCCTCCACCCACCTTATGGGGTATATATATGTGCATTTAAACCCGGGAGTGTTAGTAAGAGCCGGGCTTAAATATACATATATACCCCGTAAAGTGGACGGAGAGATGACCGGCGCCGTAGCTCAGTTGGTAGAGCATCGGACGCGTTATTGGAAGGTGACAGGTTCGGTCACAGCATGGTCAGAAAACGCTGCCGATCGATAGTCGAGGCTCCTGAGAACATGCGAGCCAAACATTATATCGCAGCACGTGGTCTGGTATTTAAAATAATTATCGAGGTTGGCTAGAAAACGTTCCCTCTTCTTTTTACAAATGATGCCATATACCCATTTGACCACGCCGTAAATACAAAGTCCACAATCACTGATTGATTTGAACATCGTGAGCTATATAGTTACCGCGACCGCCACAAGAGGCCGCCACGTGCCCGCGCGCGCTAGCGATCACACTGAAAGTAAGCCGCGCGTTCGAAGGGAAAAAAAGAAAGAAACATTGCTCAGGGTCACGACGCGCGCGTCACGTAACTTCTTTCCTCCGTGCCACCCCTCCCTGCTTAGCTTCCAACGCGCTCGTCAGGGACGAGAGAAGAGAGAAAGCAATTACAGCGTGCGAACTCATTTAATGAAGTCATTCAATGGTTACTTGGAAGTGTGTTTCAGGGCCATTTTAAAACAATGTTGCTGTCACAACAGCATATAGCGAACATCCACCTTCGTCAGCCGTGCTATAGCTGCCCACGGCAATGCCAGAAACAGCTCTGAACGGATGTCCAGTATTGTCGCCAGTTGTCTCGGCGCTAGTACTGTGGCCAGGAATATAGTCTGCATGTAGCGTTCAATGTCCCCTTTTCAACCTAATTTGCTTCGCCGCAATAATATACGCATGTTTCACTACATGCCATGGCTTTATTGGGCCGAAGCAGACTTAAGGTTTATGGCTGCCTGGGCTGCCTGGGTTTTGCATCGTTGACCACTTTAAGCGCAACAAACACTGGCAGGAGAGAACGGACGGCACGACATACGAGCATATTTAAAGGAGTACTGACACGAATTGAAAATATTTTTGGATTGTTGCTCTAAACAAAAGCGCTAGGGTCGAGAACCCTAAAAAGCGTATTGTCGTACCAGGGAATACATCGAATATGTTTTTATTACCACTACATTAAAAAAAATTTTCGATTTCGATATCGAGAAGGCGGCTTCTCAGTGACGTGTCATTGCAATGTGACGTCACGGGGATACAACTAGCATCTGCTCGTGAAGCACGCAATGGAGGTGAGTGAGTGAAACAAGTTTATTCGGTCCACAACAGACCCGAGTAAACTCTGCAAAAAAATTCTGGAGTGGAAGCTCTCGCAACGCCTTGCTATCAAAATTGAAGCCAGCTTTTGTCCCCCAAAGATCTTGGAAACATGCCCTTTTCTGGTGGTGACCACTTATAGATGAAGTGGCTTTGATCTGTTAGCGTCAATGCTACGTTGATTATAAAATAAAACATTGTTGTTGCCGACGAAAGTAACACATCGAGATGAGTATATGTGACTTCAACTCCGATAAAATTTGCCAAGACTTCGAGGCTTACTAAGGAAAACTTAGTAACCCAAAGGCACACACGAATCAGTATTTGACCCCAAAAAGTTGCCTTAGTGAACTCGTCGGGCGTGCGAGAAACGCTCCGTTACCTTCGCTGAACGCCAACAATTTACGGTAAGTCCGCCACGGTGGATCAGTGGTTAGGGTCCTCGGCTGCTGACCCGAAGGTCACGGGTTCGATCCCGGCCGCGGCGGTCGCATTTCGGTGGAGGCGAAATGGTAGAAGCCCGTGTACTGTGCGATGTCAGTGCACGTTAAAGAACACCAGATGGTCGAAATTACCGGAGCCCTCCATTACGGCGTCCCTCATAATCATATGGTGGTTTTGGGACGTAAAAGTAGTAAAAGCACAGATATAACAGTTTATGGTACCCCTACTAAGATGGCGGCCGCAGCCGCCATCTTTTGGGGGGGCACGGCTTCACTCTTAAGCAATAATTTCCACTCAGCAGTATATTTTTAAAACCTCCTTGGATGCGCGTAAACAATGATGAGTGAATTGTCGTCCAGTGACCACGACAGTGCTTTCTGCGATATAGGCTGCATGCAGGACGCAGAGTTCCCACGCTGACTCGTCGGGATAATGTCTATGGTGGTGGGGCTGGCTTGCAGATGCTCAGTAACGAAAACTTTAAAATCTAAGTAAAATACTTTATACGGATTTCATGGCTCCGGTGTGCGGAGAGCGTTAACACTGCATACCAAGGAAGCCAAAAATGTCCCTTTTGCGATGTCTCAAAACCATGTCAGTACTCCTTTAACAACGCCATTCGACTGTCCGTCGCTTTGGGGTTTGATGCTATTTACCACGCTCATACTGCTCGCAACAGCTTATAGTTGTGCAAGGCCCTCTGAGTATTCCTATAATTCCAGCGTGTCCGAAATTAAAACCCGTAGTCACCTTACTAACCTAGAATTACGACGTCATATATATCCAGACAATGCCCTTTTCACAAACTTTATCATGCTCCTGTCGATGTTCCAGCCATCCTGCCAGTCCATCACTTATCAAGCCGTACAAACCAAGAGCAGTGTACCCTGCGCCAGCACAAACTACCGCCCATCTTCGCTCCTTTTTTGTTACAACCGCACGGGACTGGAACCGTCTGCCTGCAACTGCCGTGCACCACTCCGACCCACATCAATTCAAGGCTGCTCTTGAATCGCTTCTTCACTGCTATAAATACCCATCTCCCATGTAATACCCCAGCTGGGGGGGGAGGGCTTTGAGGTATCGAAAATAAATAAATAAATAAATAAATATTTAAAGTGTAAACGTTATGAGCGTGTCTATGAGAAGAATAACACTACTGACCGATGTACGCGGGTTTCCTCAGATATCGGTGGCTGTAGCAGACGGTGGGCACGAAGATAAAGGCGCAGGCGACAGCAAGCACGGTGTCGAAGATGAAGTTGCTCAGCCAGTAGAGGATCCCGGACACGCCAGTCATGAGCTGCAGGTGCTTGAACTGGCTGCACAGCTCCGTGATGGGGAACACCACGAAGCTGGCCGCGTGGAAGCACAGCGCCAGCGGCGTGAAGGTTCCCATGAGAACCTCGACGAGCAGCGTGTCGCCGGCGAAGGATAGCTTTCTCTGCAACAACAGCTGCCGATCGTGCTTCTCGCCGCTGTCGGCGCGGCCCCTGCGCCGGGCGGTCTCGTTGCTGTACGGCTGGTTGACGAGCACGAACCGAGCAGCGGGACGGCCCGTGATGTTGCGCAGAAGCGCAGAGTGGTACAGGTTGACCAGGAGCGGCGCTGCGTGCGGGCACTGGCCGTTGTACCACAACGTGGGCTGCATCGAAATGTATTAAGGCGAAAGCCTTTAATGTCTCGTACTCGCGGTGACCGTCCGTACGTGCCCTGGAACGGTGCCAGCTGTGGCCTCTCCCCCTCACACTCTCTCAGCAATCACGTGATTGCTGAAAGAGTGTAAAAAAATCAAAAATACGTACATGGCATAGTCAGTCAAATGGTCACAGGCTTTCGCCGAATATACTTTGGAATTTACAAAGTTGTCCTTCAATTTTCTTTTAGGAAGTGCGTCCGTGACGTAGCGTCTGCAGTGGCGTAAATCATGGGGAGGGGGGGGGGGTCAGGCGGGTCCTGACCCTTTCTTACGGTCGGACTGGGGGGCGACACCACTTGCAAGAGTCCCCCCCTTGAAATTTAGCTTTGGAACATCACATTTGAATTGCTTGACATTCAAATACAGCATTCAAATACTAGGCTATATAGCACAATTCAATACAGCACTAGCAAGACCATTCAATGGAGCTGAATTCAAACAAAAGCTGCACCTTAATATGCTAGCATTTGCACTTGACTGTTTAACCCGAATGACTTACGCAACGCCATACCGTCGCTACACACAGTGTACTACAACTTCCTCTTAAAGAGCCCTCATCAAATGCGAAAATTGACAGGAGTGATACAAAAAAAAATCATGTGATGACGTCACAAGTCGCCAGATATTGTAACGTCACTATGACATCATCGTGACGTCCCACGATGACATCACCAAATGACATCGTCGCTCGGTCCAACGCCTCCTCTAATATATATATATATATATATATATATATATATATATATATATATATATATATATATATATATATATATATATATATATATATATATTTCAATGCCAGTGCAAGCGCTCGCTCCTCGATGAGAACCATTGGCCCGCCTTAGTTCAGGGAGCAATCGCGGTGCGACGCCACCTAAAGGTACGACTGCTTGCGTCATACGTGCGTCTGTGCGCGTTGCCATGGAGATGTGATAGACGCACTGTCCAATCGACTGAGAAGAAAAAACGAACATGGCTTTCGCCTTCGAGTCGTTTTAGGCGAAAGAGTAAAGAACTCTGAGTTCTTATTTCTCAGCCACCCACATTATTTACCGGCGTATGACGATATCCGATATCTGACGAAAAACATGGGCCGACTTCAACTATACAGACGTTGCGGAGGGCTGCCATGCACAGCTACGATTCCGAACTACATGAAGCAATCCTGAGGTGGGCTGTGGTGCTAGAGGCGGCCTACCTTGATCTGGACAACCTGCCCCATTCTCGCAGCCCTGTCCCCTATGAGCGGGAATCTATAACGTTTCTCTGTCGCTCTTTCAACTACTGTATTAACTTGCATACTAGCAGCGCTCGATCACACTGGATGATAGTGGCTAGTGCTCGCTAAAGCGTGGTAAATATTGGCTTGTGTTGGTTAAACACTGTTATAATGCTAACACTGAACTGAATCAACGTCAACTGAATTATTGAGTTGTGTATGTGTCTTATTTAGTTGGCAAGCAGTTTTTTACTGCCAGCACCAGGTGTTGTCACAATCATTAGAGCATTTCAATGCGCAGCATACGTAGCCGAAGTGTCCACTGATGTTTTCAGATTTGTTGCTGTCGTTTCACACGCACGCGCGCACAGACACACACATACACGCACGCACGCACGCGCGCGCACACACACACACGCACGCACGCGCACACACACACGCACGCGCGCACACACACACACACACACGCACACACACACACACACACACACACACACACACACACACACACACACACACACACACACACACACACACACACACACACACACACACACACAGACAGACAGAGACAGAGAGAGAGAGAAAGATAATCGGGCTTTCACGAGCACGTAATGCCACAAAAGAAAAACCCTCACTGATGCGCAGTTAAAATGAGAACTTTAACAACCCTAAGCTTTTTATTCGCGCGATTTCCAGCTAACCAGGCGTCTTCTCACGGCGATAATTGCGCTTCAGAGCTTATATATCTTAACAAGCGCAAAGCAAAAATCGTAGAAGGAATAGGCATGAAAACAGTAAGGGCGCTAGACATCAATTACATCAACTGAAAGTAAACTTTCAGTTGATGTCTAGGACCCATCCTGTTTACGTGTCTCTTATGTGATGGCTGCTTTGCGCTTGTTAAGATGCCTAAGTTCAGTTACGACCAGCTAGGCCAAATTTCCGCGTTGAACAGTGCTTTTGGGATTGTTGCGAAAGTTTGATGTCATTGCCAGTATTTGGGGATATCTGTACGTGGCGCGATTTCTCGGCGACAGCAACGGCAGCTTGAAATAACTTAATGGGAAGAGAGAAAAAAAAATCATCTGACGAAAACAGCTAGTTATCAAAAACGACTCCCGGTTATATGCAGCAGAGACCCACTGGAGCGTCGCACTACAAAGCGTGTGGCTTGGGTGGATGGATGGATGCTATGAGCGTCCCCTTTATAACGGGGCGGTGACATGTCTGCCACCAGGCTCCCCAGGACCACTGAACACCACCCACTGGAAAGACATGGAACCCCATTGTAAAATATTAGGCACTCTAGGAAGCCATGCGGTTTATAGTGCGACCCTGCAATTTTACAAGACTATTCCAGTGGGTATTAGCTGTATATAACCGTGCGTCGCTTTAGGTAACTAGCTTTTTTTAGTCGGATATGATTTTTTTTTTCTCGCCTGTTTCCCATTCAGTTATGGTAGGCCACTGCTGTTGCCGACGGGAGATGGCGCTACGTGCACATGACCACAAATCTTGGTCATGACTCATGCCGCAGAAATCTCTACAACGCGGGCCACTGGAAGTACACAAACCGTTGCGTTGGTCCGTGAATATGACGCCGAAGAGCAGGCGGTAGTTGTAGATCCTCGGGTGCTCGTCGGCGTAGTCCAGCAGTCGGGAACTGGTGTGGTCGGAGCCGATGTAGATGGGCCGGATGTCCTCCTCGGCGAACAGCTCGCGCAGGTGGCGCAACACGGGGTCCCCGCGGCTCTGGATTGGCCGAGACGAAGCACAGCGGTGAATGCACGTGCAGAGACCGGATGGTGTACTGGAGGCGGTCCTTGTAGAAGACGGACGACCCGATCTCATCCTCGGAGTACATGCGCTGCAAGTGCGTCGACAGCAGCAGCACGCACACTGGAACCATCCAGCGAGACTGCGACGCGTGAAAATTAAAATTCTCGGGTTCTACGTGCCTAAACCAAAATACACGCGTATTGGGGACTCCGCATCAGTTTTGACAACATAGATTTCTTTTTTTTTTAACTTGCACTCTCAATCTGGGTTCACGGGTGCTTTCTTTTTTTAGTGCGGATCATGCTCAAAGTACCAACATAGTTTAAAAGAGAGCGCTACAGGTCAAGTCAATACCAAAACGACGCTCTACTTGATGCGCCGTCCTGCGTCTCTCCCAGTGGCGTAGCCAAGCGGGGGGAAGGGGGGGGGGGGGGGGGAGTTGGGGGGGGGTTGAAACCCCCACCCCCGAAATTTTTCAGTTTTGCTTGCGTATATATGCACGCACGAACATACATAAAGTATGGTTGAACCCCCCCCCCCCCCCCCTCGAAAAAAAATTTCTGGCTACGCTACTGGTCTCTCCCCTCGCTGCTCGTCATTTCAAAGTTATGCCGCCCTGCCACACCAACTTGTACTTCCATTAATGACTACCAAGGAAGAAATCTGAACTGAATCACCTCCATCGTCAGTAAACGGCAATCTCGCGTTCGAGAATTACATCTGTAGTAATGTAACACGTTAAACTGTTCTACTCCTTTATGCAACGTCACAATGATACTGAGAGTAAGGTCAGTTGGCACCTAACGCTGAAAGAATGATCCAATCAAACGGATGAAGGACAAATGAGAGGATTGGCACACACGACGACAGGACTAAAGAGGCTGTGCATGGTTCAAGCACACACCGAGTGGTTAAAGCACAGTTGATAGTCCAGTCGCTGTGTCTGCACTTCTCTCATTTGTCCTTCGTCCTTTTGACTGGTTCATTCTTTCAGCGTCAGTGACGTTGAGGGTATTTCCAAACAGCAGATGTCACTCACGATGGGAGGCTGCCAGTCTCGTAGCCAGATGTAGAATCGCTTCTTGATCAGCCACGTCAGCTGACGCGCTGACGTCCTGCTGCTATCCGGGTCCTTGGTCGCCCTGTACACCACCTCGTTCTCGGTGTCCACGGGAGTTCCATCCTCAATGCCTGACTGAAAGGTCGGGTCGTGGGTCACCTGCGATTTCGCAACAGTCCCTTCTGGAAGAGTTTCTTGATGTAGTCCCAATGATGATATACGGCAGGGGTCGGCAACCTTTTGGGGAGGAGGGCCAAGTTGCATGAAGCCGACACGGCGGAGAGCCGGACGGCAAATACGGGGTGGGGGGGGGGGGGGGTGCAGGAGGGCTTTGCAGGCAAGGTAAAAATTCGGCGACTTGACAATGATTTACAAAACTGGACTTAGAAATCATGCTTATTTTCAGCAAAGATGTCAGAAAGTTGCAATCAAACAACGTAATAAGGGAAAATACCATTTGAGGTCAAAACTGCCATGTCGGGTTTTAGATAGGAAGTGATAAAGGGAGGTGTTAAACTTCGTGCCCAAGGCCGCATGAAAGGGAGGTGTTAAACTTCGTGCGCAAGGCCGCATAATACTGCCCTGCGGGCCACATGCGGCCCGCGGGCCGGAGGTTGCCTACCCCTGATATAAGGGGTTTCCTGGCACAAGGACGAAGCCTGGCAAAGAGGCGACACATAAATGAGTGTTTGCGTATTTCCAATGGAGTAACAAGTTACACAAACGGTGAATGTAGTATGTCTATAGAGTGGCCTAAAACCGCCATCCTTACGGGCGTAAATGTGCAGATATGTATTAACATTATGACAATGATCCATGAGGTATGCTGTGAACATAATTAAAATGCTATGATAAGGGGAAAATAAGGCATTAATACTAGTAGCACTGTTGCCCGGCCTTGTCAATCACTGCATCAACGCATTCCCGCGTGTGAGGCATGATCAGTTCGTGGATTGCGTTTCGTTGCGTTACACTTCGCTTCCTTTTCCTGTAATTTTTTTCGCGCCGAGTGGCCATGCAATCCGAATCATGTGGAAGACCACGTATTAAATGTGTTCGAGCGAATGACGATAGGCGAAGAAACGGTGAATGAAAACGAGTGTTAGAAAAAGAAACTATGCATGACTCTGGAGGAACCCATCACGGGAACTCCGATTTGAACGCGGGATCATGCGAGCCGAAGGCGTGATATAGCTCCAAGTAGCGAGCACACAGCGCTAATAAAAGAAAGGAATGCGCGCAAAATTGGTGACGTCCTTCGTTTCAGAGTTTGACAGAATATACTGTTTCAACAAGACGGCGAGATGGGCCTAGTTGGTGAACATTCATGTTTAAAGCAAAAGCTTTTTTAAGCGAACATGAAACGAGGACAGAAGAACGAGGAATATGACAGGACAGTGCCTAAAGGAAGCGCTGACCTGTCATATTCTTCGTTCTTCTGTCCCCGTTTCATGTGCGCTTAAAAAGCTTTTGCTTTAAACATGAATACACTGTTTGGGCCTAATGTTAGGCTCTTAATATAACTAGCCATCCCGGCAAGCTCAGGTAAGATCATTGTTAGGAAAAAGCAAAACACGGACCATCGTCAATAACGGCGTCTTCCGACCCGTAAAGCATTTTGTTTTGGGCGGCTACCTGACTACTGCCCAAAGCGACGATCACAGCTACGGGACAAAACAAGCATCAAAGGTTGCAGCTGATTCTCAAGTTTCTATCCCCAATGAAAGCACCTTGTCCAGGACTTCCTCGAGCGACGACATGGCGACGCTCATGGCACCGATCTTGAGGTTGTGCCGCTCCCGGTCCAGCTCCTTGAACATGGCCGTGAGTTTGCGGTTGCCAGGGTTGGCGCCCATCGCGAACTCGACCTCGGCGTTCGAGTCATTCTTGACGACCGCATGCGGCACGTAGCGCTGGAAGAGGGCCTCGATGGCGGCCGTGTCACATCCGGGCTCCTTGACAATGCGGATGTTGTAGCCCGCGCGGAAGCGCTCGCGCAGGAAGCCTGGCGAGCCGCAGCACCAGAGCAGGCCCTTGTTCATGATGCCCACCTTGTCTCCCAGCACGTCCGCCTCGTACAGATTCTGCGTGGTCAGCAGGATGCAGCTGTGACGCCGAGCCTTGAGCAGCAGCTCCCACACTTCGCGCTGACTGTTCGGGTCCATGGTAACCGTCGGCTCGTCGAGGATCAGTATCTTGCACTGCGGATGTTCAGTTGACTCGTTTTAACAGCGAAGCTGTTCTTAGTCGACACTTCACCTGCGCCGTCGTAAAGCTTAGCGCTCGGAGACAGGCATATCATGCATAACAGCAGCGCTTGCAACTCTGCTTGCGTTCCAGCGCAGCCGCGACAGTATAATACGCGTTTTGGGCGAATGGAATGGGCCACGGCCACACGGGAACGCTACTGTAGCGTTCTAGAGCGGCCGTGAATGAGCACATCGTCACGCCGGATCCACATGGCTCAACCCGAACAACAATGAAATCCTTAGTGAAAACTTGTCGGAACGAAGCTGTCGCAAGAGTGGAAAGACGCTCCCCGTTTCCGCACCGGCGACGCTGTCACTTTTTTATTAGGGCTGCGCGAACAGTGAAATCTAGTAGTTCACGAATATCGCACTTTTTTTTTTTACAGTGCTGCAGAACTATTTTTCCCTCCTAGTACACTCCTAGTACACTCCTAGCACAAATTGGGGTTCGGTAACCGATAAGCAGCTTTTTAGCCTACACAGAGATCTTCGGAGAGATTGTTGTACAGCTGGTAAATTCCGGGTTCTCAAGTGGCGTAGCTTGGCCAACTTCGGAAAGTATCCGGTTTGGTGTATATCCTGTTCGCAATATATCCGTCTTGTCTATTAAGGTGAAAGCTGTATATGTCTCATGCGAACGTGGCCTTCAACGAAAAGCTGGCGTGCGAGATGTGAAGCAAAAACGATCGCATGACACCTAGGGAAGCGAAAGTCATGCAAAAAGTGATAGCATGACTGGGCACATTATATCATGGTAATCATATACATGCACAGCCAAGGCAGGTTAGGCGAGCAGCGAGCTTAGTAATCAGTAAGAATTGATTAGTGAATTGTTAATTGCATAATGATAGAGCAAATTAGGTGAGCAGTCAGTTAGTGAAATTTAACTAGTACATGTTAATTCGCGAACGTTAAACCAGTGAAAGTTGGACGTGGATGTTATGTGCACGTTAACGTAGCCACTCGGGGCGGCGTTCGCTTTCGAGTAGTCTTAGGCGAATGCATAAAGGACTTGTGAAAATGACTGAATGAATGAGTTGGTGGTTCATGGTACTTGAAGTTAAACAGGGACTTAGTAATACAATGCGCTTGTCCTTGACTTACTAAGTTCCTGTTTACGATACGCGCTCGTATTTCATGTGTGAGTTTTTAGCTATTCAGCACCCACAGCAAAGCCAGTGGAGTTCGACTACCATAGAAATGTTAAAACAGGAAGCTCACTTTGCACGCAACGAGAAGCGTCGTGGCGACGCACAGCAGACGCTTCATGCCGTCGGAAAGGGTCGAAGGGCCGGTAGCACATGTAGGTCGACATCTGGATGTCGGTGAGCAGCAGGTTGATCTCCTGCCGGATTTTGCTCATGGCGAGTCCCTTCAGCTGAGAAAAAAGAACATGGCTGATCTCTCCGTCATAGGAATCAGGTGTAACACGAAAGTGAAACGCGTCTTCACAGAGGTAGTTGAGCGTTTATTGCGCATTGTTTCGCCGCAAGGGCGAAGCAATGAATGCGATAGCAACTAATTGCTACGTCACGCGAAGAACGCCAAGCAGCTCGAAACTTGCAATGTGCTATCTCAAGCACAAAGGACGCTCGAAAAGCACGAGCGTCAACTAACAAATGTCGCAGTTGGTACGTGTTTGAGCAGCGCGCTCCTTTAGCATTGTACACTCTGTAACTTCAATGTAAACTTTTTTTTTGCTGCGTCTACTCGCTAGGCTGTGTGTTCTGGCGCTACCGTCGGATCTCGTAAACTGCGTTGCCGGTTGCCAATAGGGCACATAAATAATGAGTACATTTCAGATATTCCTTTGCTCATTCACTGTAAAATATTACCCAGGCTTATATATTGCTCTGGTTTAGCTGGTGTCTAACGCGTAAAATATGGGCTTCCCCTACCAGCCCTATCGTTGCCAGTCGTCGCATCTTTCGCCTTTGCCCATCTTTTATATATATATATATATATATATATATATATATATATATATATATATATATATATATATATATATATATATATATATATATATATATATATAGTCTGGCAGACTTGTTGCCTTCAGGTGGTATGCGAGGGATTATTAGTCAGCTGCCAGCTCGTTATAAGATCACGTGCTACGTGACGCCTACTGGCAAAAAGAGTGTTTCACACTCGCCGTAATGGCAACAGGCGGCGCTGACTGACGCTCCCACGTTTAATGAACATATATACCCTATAAAGTGGACGGGAGGATGACAGCCACCGTAGCTCAGTGGTAGAGCATCGGACGCGTTATTCGAAGGTCGCAGGTTCGGATCCTGCCGGTGGCATGTTATCTTTTCGTCCACTTCTCTTTCTTCACATTTACATTACAATTACTTCTAATAACGTCCCCTATACTTTCCTTGGCATCATTGTCTGTTAGTTCTCATTAATATATATATATATGATTCAAAAGAAAGTTCTGTGGGTCTGGTGCACATATAGTCAAGAAATGAAGGAGCACACTTACGAAAATTGAATATTTTTTACTGGTTTACGTTTCGGCCGTGATACGGCCTTCGTCAGAAATTCTGACGAAGGCCGTACCACGGCCGAAACCTAAACCAGTAAAAAATATTCAATTTTCGTAAGTGTGCTCCTTCATTTCTTGACTATATATATATATATATATATATATATATATATATATATATATATATATATATATATATATATATATATATATATATATATATATATCACGCCAATGACGATTCGAGAGCGATTCACTTTTCATCTTCGTATGACTTGTAATCTCGCTTTGATCATTAAACGAAGTTGGGGTACCACAGTGCAAGAACAACATGTTCTTCGAAGACTTCGTTCCTAAAGCAAGCCAGAACAGGAATAGCCCTCTGACCTCCGTCATCGGCATAATTATTCATCACGCATTCAATTCTGTTGTCTTGCATTAGTGACCAGGAGCTGCTTTGATTATCCCCGTTTGTTTTTTATTTACCACTCTACTACACATAAACTGTGATCGCTCACCTTAGCCAACAGCCTCCATATCAGCATTTCTTATGCAAAACGATGCAAGTCACGATCTTGCATAAAGGGGCCTTGTAACACTTTTTCAAGTAACCATGGAATGTCTTCATTAGATGAGTTTATTGCCTCACGAATCAACCACCGCAAAAAATTTTACAATCCGCCAAGTACGAGCGGAGTTACAGCGATTTGTCGCACGCTGTAATTGCTTTCTCTTTTCTCTCTTTTCTCGCACCAAGTGCGCTTAGAGCTAAGTAGGGAGCGATGGCAAGAGGGAAAGAAGCTACGTCACGTACGCGTCACGACCTTGAGCGCTCTCAATTTTTTCTTAGAACGCGCGGCTTGCCTTCAGTGTGATTGCGAGCGCGCTCGCGGGCACGCGGCGGCCTCCCGCGGCCGCCGCCGTAACTATGCAGGTCACGATGCTCAAGTCATCCAATGGTCGTAAATTTGGGTATATGGCACGGTCATTTGGGTATGTGGCAGCATTTGTAGAAAGAAGGGGGGAACGATTTCTACCTGGTTTGGGAATTAATTGTAAATTCCATGCCACGTGCTGCGCTATAATATTTGTCTCTCGATTTCTCAGGAGCCTCTACTACCGATTGGCAGTGTTTTCTGGCCATGCTGGAAAAGTATTGCAGGGCCCTAAGTGGTACTGGCAGGCTAGTTGGTTCTACATGATCTAGAGACCATCAGTGAAAAAAGTCAGTTTCCCCGCAAGGGTGAAGCAATGAATGCGATAGCAACAAATTGTAATGTTATACGAAGTGAGGTTGGCAGCTAAGTATTTTGGATCCGATCTCACGCTACTCTACAAAACGCTGGTTTAAGAGAATACGGCTGCTCCAGGGACACTCTTCGCACATTCTCTTCGCGTTGAGAGCGCAGCACGTAGAAGGGTATACCAGCCACCCGCTGTCGGCTGCCGATATAGCGAGATAACGCGCGCGCCAGCGCAATAAAATGAAAGAATACGCAGAAAGGAAAGAAAGATACACACAACACAGGCGCTGATGAGCGCTGCTGTTGTGTCCGCCTTTTCTGAAATATCGCACTGCTGTTCTCAAGATGCAAGTCACGCGCGCATCGGCGACACGTGCTATGTGCGAACCAGCAAAGTGGCTCTCTCACCATGGCGAAGAAAATGAGGTGCTCCTCCACGGTGAGCTCTTCGAAGAGCACGTTGTCGGCCGGGCAGTAGGCAATACGCTCGCGAGCCTCTTCCGTGTGCAGCACCACGTCGTAGTTATCCACGATTATCTGGCCGCTAGACGGAGGAACCAACCCTGCAAGCATCTCTACGTCACCTGCACTGCACCTTGACCAGCCACGGTGGTCTAGTGGTTATGGTGCTCGACTGCTGACCCGTAGGTCGCGGGATCGTATGCCAGCGCGGCGGCCGCGTTTTTGATGGAGGCGAAAATGCTTGAGGCAGTTCTTATTCGAGATTATTCTGACGTGCTAATTTGCTTTGAAACTTGTTCACTCGAGAAAAAAATCTCGCTCCCAAAATGCACATAAAATGTTTGATATTCTAAAAACTACTCAATGTACTGGAAAAATAATTGCATACTTGACATCTGCACACAAATATACACAAACTCGGCAAGTTCCATTACTATCGGTCACATTTTTTTCTTTTAAATAAGGCAGAAGTGCTCAATTGGATATCTCAAGCGTCCGGCAAATAGCCATTTAGCATTACGTGTACCTTCGGTGGTCGTTTAAAAAGAAGTTATAGGGGCCCTTCAACACTTTCCCAAGTAACCATCGAATGTCTACGTTAAAAAAGTTTATTGCCTCACGAATCAACCGGCGCAAAAAATTTTGTTAATCCGTGAAGTACGAGCGGAGTTAGAGATTAGTAGCACACTAAGTGCGTTCGCTCTTCTCTCGTCCCGACAAGCGCGCTGGAAGATAAGCAAGGAGGGATGGCACGGGGTAAAAGTTACGTCATGTGCGCGTCATGGCCATGAGCACTTTTTCTTCGCACGCACGGCTTACTTTCAGTGTGATCGCGAGCAAGCGCGCGGGCAGGTGGCGACCTCCATGCGGCGGTCTCGGTCACTATGCAGCTCACAATGCTCAAATCAGCCAATGACCGTAAATTTGGGTATATGGCGAGGTCAGTTGGGTATATGGCATCATTTGTAGAAAGAGGGAACGATTTCTAGCTGACTTTGAAAATTAACTGTAAGTTTCAGGCCGCGTGCTGCTCTAGAATGTTTAGCTCGCGTGTTCTCAGGAGCCTTGATTACCTATCGGAAGCGTTTTCTGACCATGCTTAAAAAGTGTTGCAGGGCCCCTTTGAGCACAATGCAGATAGAAGAAAAGATAAACACAGAGCAAGTTTTTTTTTTTTTTGATTTGTCAATGTCGTGCTATAACTTCGTTACAGTGAGTCCCTTCTAATTCGCACAACTATCATCTCTTTGAACTTCAGTTGTTGACTGAGTGGGTGATTGATCCACACGGTTTAACAAGGCAATGCTCTAGCTCTAGAGAATGCTGTACATTGGCGGTGTACCAGTTAGTTGCGAGAATTAAGAATTAATTTTACGGCCTCCCCCTCAATAGCGGAACAACGCAAAGCGACCATCGTGTGCGAGTGCTTTGAATATCTATATACCGCGCGATAAAAAATATTGCAAATTGATTTCCGAGTATAGCAATCTAATATCGTCCTTTCCACTCAGAAGTGCGCAACTCGTAACATGTGTTGACACACGTTCGAGACAATTGCAGACAATAAAAGAGATTCACGTAAATGAAAAACCCAAAGATATAGTAAGAATAGAATAGCACAATGACATTGATAAAAGAGCCGGAAAGCGCTCGCCGGTTTCAAGTGAACATGGGAAAATTGCACACGCTTGCCACGCTTGCCAAAATTCGCATTATTATATGTAGGATAAGAGGTTGCATCTCGTCAAGATAATTGAGCGTGCTGCGACGTAGATATGTATAAATAAGCAAAGTGAAGTGCTACACAGTAAGAGCGACGCACCTGTTATCATCTTAATCATCGTCGATTTGCCAGAACCGGCTGGTCCGGTAAGGACGGTAATCTGGTGCCGGTAAACCTTCAGGTTGATGTGTTGCAAGAGAAAGTTCCGATAGAACTGCAAAGAACAGCAAAATGTCACCGGTTGGTCTAAGCTCCCAGAAGCGAGTGTCGACTAGTCATGTCAATATAAATAAGTCGTGCTAGCGGTGCGGTGCGCTGAATGGTAAATGCGCAGAGCACAGTGCACAGTTCTTATGAAACCTGCCGGTAAGCAGAGGGTGATCAGATATCTAGGTTGATATGTTGCAAGAGAAAGTTCCGATAGAACTGCAAAGAAGAACAGCAAAATGTCACCGGTTGGTCTAAGCTCCCAGAAGCGAGTGTCGACTAGTCATGTCAATATAAATAAGTCGTGCTAGCGGTGCGGTGCGCTGAATGGTAAATGCGCAGAGCACAGTGCACAGTTCTTATGAAACCTGCCGGTAAGCAGAGGGTGATCAGATATCTAGGTTGATATGTTGCAAGAGAAAGTTCCGATAGAACTGCAAAGAAGAACAGCAAAATGTCACCGGTTGGTGTAAGCTCCCAGAAGCGAGTGTCGACTAGTCATGTCAATACAAATAAGTCGTGCTAGCGGTGCGGTGCGCTGAATGGTAAATGCGCAGAGGGTGATCAGGTATCTGATCACCTCTGATGCGTCAGAGGTATGTTGCTAGTTGGTCACACATGTTCGCACCCTTCGTGGTTTACAAAAGGCGAAAACCTCTCAAAGATATCCCGAGGTCTCTCAGCCTTGGCTCGAGGTGCGAGCGACAGAAAGAGGGAGGACGTTGCCCCCCATCTCGTGAACTATTATACCGCTGTCGTGTAGCCCATGTTTGAAGTCAACAAAAACTCATTTTTAGGGGAAAAATACAGCGCATGTGGACGTCAGCAGAAGACAACAGATGCGATCGCTGCCTCTGGTCATATCTGTTACCCGAAAAAAAAATAAAGTTACGTGCGAAGAGATTGATCACTGCATTATGTTGAGAGGATGCGGTAGTATATATTTGAACAAAAGTTTTTATATGTTGAATACAATTAGTAAACTGTTTGGTTAGGACATAAGGCATGTGCATAGACTTTCAAGTAGAGTTTATTCAGTATCTTTACATACAACGTAGCATCGTTATATGTATTGCATTCGGATGTCCCATAGTTACGAAAATTCGAAAAACATTGTGGTTGCTACAGAGCAGCGATAGTGCCTGTCACCTCTCCGTGGCCCGCTCAAAAGCGCCGCTTCCAGGTGAAATTAGTTTTCAGTTAGAGTTCATCATACTTAAGAGAGTGATCTACTTTTCATTTTTGTATTAGTCCCATACCTTCTTGAGGCTGATGACTTGAATGGCCGGGTTGGGATCATGCGGATCCGACTCGAAGAGGGTCGGGTCTGCACTCTGCCGGATTTTCACATGCCTCGCGGGTTGTGGCATCCAGTAGCTTTTCTGAACGTGCACGGGAGATGTAACTAACGGTCAACTCTTTCCTGGCCATGCACATTGAAGCTACCACCACACAGAAAAAGCAACTGCATCTATATCATCAACAGTGAGCCAAGTACCGATTGGCGCCCTGCTACGAACGCTGGCTACGACGTAGGCAAGTACAAATTATGAAGTTAATATTTCTTAACGTTATTGACAGCGGTATCAATGTATTACACACAACTACAGAAAGTAAAAATGCTTGTAGATTTATCGGCCCTGCATACAAAATGTGTATATCAGTAAAAGTTTTCCAAGTGATTAATTTACTAAACATTGCATCACGTGGACCTGAACAGCTCTCGCTCTAAAATCGTGAGTACTCGCTTGCACAGTGCTGCCAGAATTTACAGGTTCGGGCAGCTGCGAGCAAATTCATTGAATTGCATTGCATCGCACTTTGACATGCACGCCTACGAAACTAAACTTTCAGATAACGCGTGCACTAACAATACATGCTACCGATCTGTGGTCGAGGCTCTTGCGAACATGTCAATCAAAGCGTATAGTACCACATATGGCAGGAAATCTACAAATAAGTTTCTAATTCCACTAGAAATCGCTCGCTTTTCTCTCGACAAAATGATGCCATGAACATCAGTCCGATTACGTCATAGGCTCGCTCATCAGGCGCTATAGGAGTGACCAGATATTTCAGCTTACGCAGCCTTTGACCGGCCCCCGATTACCTTCAAAATAAGTCGTGTAACAGTTCAGCAGCGCGGACAGCTGGCGCAAGTAGCCTCCATCACCGCGCTAACTAAAGGGATGCATGCTCATCCCACCCGTCCCTCATTATGGCGCACTCATCCCAACAACCCCATGCCCACGCGCAGGAAGACTACGTACATAAGTAGGCATATCTTTCGCGGAACATCACGGCGACGCCAACGGCAACATATATCAGTACCATATCATATATTTTACCTCAGACATCTATTATAAGAAACTGAATATGGAATTATTGAATCTAAGCTTCAGTTCGAAACATGAGTAATACAGGGATTACGAACAACCGTCCCGAATATTCACACACGATTGCGAATGTTAAAAATCTCGTACCAGTAAGGGAAACCATGGCGGCTTGTGGATGCCAGGTCCCCAGGGTACGATGTTGTCCGCGTACCAGATGAGGAACACCATGAGGGAGCAGGTGCACACGTTCACCATGAGCAGCTCCGACAGGCTCACGTTGTCCAGCGTCGACGTGTAATCGTTCATGTTGCTCCAATTTACTCCACCACCTACAGGGTGAAGGCGAAACCGCCTTGTCCTCCAAATTGACCACGACGAAAGAGCGTCGCCTCAGCCGTGACGTCACTGATATGGGGCCGTGACGTCACTGATATAGTTAAATGTCGTTTGGCTGGCTTGGCGAATAGTAAATTTTAGGTGAGAAGCGAATTTGAAGCGACAGTTTTTTGGTCGAATAATTTCGAATTAAATCCGAATAGTATATCTCACATATTGTAAAGAAAAATCAGCATATTTGTCATGACCCAACTAACCTGCACAATATTTTTTTTTAATTGAAACAAGGCACGTGCAAAATGTCATTCTTTTTGGTTCAAAGGAAATGGAAGCAACTTTGAATAGTAGCAGGATTTGACCTTCGGATAGAATGCAAGTGAAAATCCGCACTGCCGCGAAACTGCCGCGATAACTGCCGCGATAACTGCCGTGATAACCTGTAATATACGTTACGTTTTAAAATTTGCCCTACTTAGAGCATATGAGCTGGTAAAACAAGCTTCTAAACTTTAAAAAAATGAGGAATCGATGTGAGGGTAATATGCTCATTTAACCTTGAAGTGGGGCTTCGCGGCAGTGCGCATTTTCCCTGAATGTGTATTCACGGTATAACACCTCTTTACTGCAGTGAAAACACCTTTACATATGGTTACATGCTGACTAATATACATCTATTCGCTCATTTCGAATTTAAGTTCGAATCAAAGCGAATTCGAATACTGTAGTATTCGTTCGAATATTCCAAGTGATCTAATATTCGCACAAGCCGGCGTTTGGCTGGATGTATGTTCATAGGAAGCCAACAGATTCTAAAGTCGAGGAAAGCATATATGATTCTTATTTGTGGTTGTAGCTTTTAAGTGCTGCAATCACGCGATAAATGGAAAATAAATTAAAGTGGACAAAAACCAACTCGCAACCGGTGGAAACAGAAGTAAAGTGTGGAATTGGGCTAGTTGGTATTCCATTATTAAAGTGCTCAGCGCGAAAAGTAGACACGGTACACATAGAAGAGACGAGGGCCAGCGCTGGTCCTCGTCTTTTCTATGTGTACCGTGTCTACTTTTCGCGCTGAGCACTTTAATGGTGGAAACAGAACAAACCACCTTCGCATTACGAGTTGCGAGGCTGTATTAACTAAGCTACGGCACTGGCTGCTCTACTGTCCGCCTTCTTGGTTATTACGGTGCGCTTTTAATCGCGACCAGGCCCAATCAGGATCAAGACGATGGCGATGTGCACAGTGCCATGTGACTCGCAGGTCGCGATTAGACTGGCATAAGCGAAAGTATATCCCGATTAATTTGGTCCGTATGGTGTGGACCTTTGTAGATCGCGATCAAGAATCCGATCTGCAAGAGCCCTGATCGCGATCAAAAGTGCCCGTGTGACGGGCACTTCTGATCGGGCACTTTTTGATTGCGATTGCGATCAGACGGGCACTTTTGATCGCGATCAGGGCCGATCCGGATAAGGGTCGATCCGGATCAGGTGCTGCTACACGGTCACATTTAATTGCGATCGGACCCGATCGTGATCAAGACGACTGCGATCTGCGCATCGCGATCTGGCTCAGTGATCGCGATCTCGGTGATGTGTGCGCCAAAATCAACCCGGATTATACTGTACCGTGTAGCAGCGACGCACTTGTTAACGCGATCAAAAAGTCCGATCCGGATCGGCCCTTGTCGCGATTATAAGTGCCCGTTTGACACCGGTATTGGAGGGAAACGACAGACGTACAAAATCACTTGTGCAGAAGCCACGAACATGAACTTCACCTCGCCCTGTTTGCGTTTGTGGCTGCGGATTCGGTTACGAAATCTTGGATTAGGTACGAGTCCAGACTACGTTGGGAACATAGCCAAGACAGCTACACGAGAAGACTGGGCTCAAGTCGGGATTCTAGATGACTGCTGTATAATATCGCGGCTTTCTACGCCAGCGTGGCCTCGGTGCACGCGCTCCCGTGGAATCACGGAGGCCATAATGCCGGAAAGCCAGCGTACGGAGTAAACGCGAGATGACGCCACTTGTCTGCTTGAGGTCGGTCTGGGTATTTATTTTAGCTTTCTGCCACAAATCAAGACTGCCATGCAGCAACAAAATGTTCCCGTTTCATGAATAGCGGGACATGCATCAGCACTTTCATATCTTGCTTTAACTTTTAAGATGCAGATAGCTTTGCTGTCTTTGCATCACTGCCTCAACGGAGTACGATAAAACCAATAATTGTTATTTCTGAGAGCGGAGATCTACGCATAACAAGGCAATTCGGAACTCCCCGAACAGTTACCCTGTCAAATAATTGCCCCAGGCAAGTGAAAACCCTTAGCAGGTATGTGCCACGTAAATAGGGCGAATCTCACTACTCCCAGCAGGTCCACTAAAATTAAACACAAAAATGTAAATAAACGTATAAATAAATAAAAAAATTAGCCCAGACTGCACTGGCAGAACTTTCATTGTATGACATGGCCCTTGCACTCAACAGCGTTTACATTTCACAGTTATGCATTCCCTATCTCATTCGTCCTCTGAGCGCAGTTCTCACGCGCAAGCGGAGCTCTTCCGCCACCGAAGCGGCACTTATGTTATGTGAGTGCCTGCAGCATCGAGCGGCCGCTGCGGCGGAATTGTCAAGTGCCACGAAAATTTCATTGTTATAACCGATAACTGCTATAAACGGGTTACACGAAAAAAAACTAAATAGTAGGATGGCAGGCTGTTGTGAGAAAACTATACTGTCGGATGGGATATGCCAACAGACATCATTGACAAGAATGACAAAGCTGCCGACTTTTCGGACATGTTTGAAAATTCGGACGCTTTCACGCGATCGCCACAAGACAAAGCCAATTTATGACAACGTCTCAAGTTTCGGACTCAAACTCGTCGAAGTCTCAACTTTGTACTCAAATTGCACGGTTTAACAAAAGCCACCGCCGCTCTCGCGTCGTGGCGCGATTCAAAGCGGTGGTGGATACAAAAGTCAGCTTTGCCGCAATGCCATAGCGGTCTGCGGCGAAGCATACCGCAAATCCGAAGGGGTGCCGGGGAACGTTGGTTGTGGGCGGGGTTTCAGCAGCTCGAATTTCTCGTTTTCTTCGTTGTTTTCAAGGATTTCGCATTCCATCACCTTTCGGCACGGACACCCAAAAGCCAGAATTCATTGTTATAACAGGTAACGCGGCCTGCGGCCCTGCGGGCATTGCTGTATGCGGGTCATTTCACCATAGAAAACATACAAAAGTTAACGGTGCAGCAGCTTGTCATTGTAATAAGCGATATACTGTTAAAACCGGTATCGTTATAAGTGGGTTCGACTGTACTACGATTGAGAAGCGCACCGTCTTTTACTTACGTGCGCTCAAAGTTCAGAAATCGAGAAATTGGCGGAGAAGTGTTTTTCGGAGCCAAATTTTATATTTTTTTTTCAGGCGAACAAAATTTTTTTCACAAAACTAAGTTCGAAACCATTGTTCTGGCTCTAATGCCTAGGTCCACAGTAGATTTCATCAAAATCGGGAATGGTGACCAGGAGATCGTGTTCGATCTTATCTGGACACATCATATACATACATATCCGGGTCATGACGGCGACGGCAACGGCGAAAATTTGTCGAGAGTGTCCATATAATTGTTATCGCAATAACAATAACTCATTATTTATTTATATTAACTAGAGGGCAGTTGTTCATATGGAAGAGCTGCAGGACGTCACATTTTATGACGCGGCCCCTTGCGCCACAAAACATTATATCATATGACGCGGCCATTCTTCAGAAATACCAGAAAGCACTCATAATGAATAATCGAAACTATAGGCTCCGATCCAGGCGATATTGAAAATGAACACGTCTGATGGACACAAAATCCGGCCGTTGTGTTACGTCAGACACGTCAGACCGGACCTTCCTGCAACGAGCTTTAAAAAAAAAAGAAAATTACGGCAGCTTCGCACTAGGCGTGCCAAGCGCGAAGGAAGTGCGGAGCAGGGTAGCCTTCTTTGTTTCTCTTTGGTTTTCTTTTTCTTTCCTTCTCTTTCTTTTTCTCCCTTTCCGTTTTCTCTCAGTCTTTTTTTTCTGTATTTCTTCCTGTCTTTATTTCTTTCTCTTTCTTGATCTATTTTTCTTCGTATTTTCCCCTTTCTCTCTATGTAGCGCTTGCTTCCTTTTTTTCTATTTTTATAAGTGGCTTTGCCTGCGTTACGCCAGGCGCACTAGTTTTTTGTTTTTTTTTTCTGATAATGATAAGTGATCATCATTAAGCCGCTCGAAGCTCAAGAGGAAGAACACTTCTCCTTGGTGCGAGGGCGCGCTTAATATGCTACACATGGAGCGTTACGCCAAGCGACGACAACAGCATACGACAGCCCGGCCCCCTAAAGTGCTCCGCGCTTAGAAAAGCACGTCGCAGCAGAACCTGGTCGCACAGCGAGTGGGGCTCCTATGTGCATATAGACTTGCGCTCTTACGAAATCTCTCGAAGCGCTCGATGACCATGAATGCCCAGTGGAGTCCCATTCCGGGAGACACGGACGTAATTATCTTGGAGGCTCGACTGCACAGGTAGTAGCCGCGGCCATGGGGGGTTCTGCAGCATCAGGTACGGGAAGGCGATGCTGCAGATCCAGTACATCATCGAGAAGATGATGGACAGCCGGCCTGCACAACACGTGTGACGTCGGACAATTCGACACAAAGCTGCCCGACCCGCTTAATCGGCGTACTGAAGAAAACTTGGCGGCGCATTTCCCTAAGGCGAGCAATCGGAGCGAGGCCATTATCACTTGAGATTAGGTAATTCATAAGCCATCGCTAGTAGTGAGCGACTAAATACGCTGTACGCTTCAGATAAACTATGCATTTTTGTATTTCATGTGTATATTTCTTACCAGTTTTGCTTTAATACGGTATTCACCGGAAATGGTTGGTTCATAGCTAACATTGATTTCAGCGGCTGAACTTGATACGAGGGATAAATAAAACGTATGGCAGCCCCACTGCTGTGAAGCCTGAGGAAGTGCGTAGCACGGGCATGCAGCGATTTCCGTTCGTAGAGTTCCCACCGCTCCGTTTACCAGAGCGCCGGTGAAGCCAATGTTTGAGGTAAGCATCAGGGTTGCCGTTGGCGGCTACTTTGCGCCAAATTGGCTACTTTTGGACCCCGTTGGAGACGAAAATTTCCAGTTGGCGTCATGGCTCTTTTTCAACTTGTGGTTTTACTTATTCAAAATGGTTTTATCAATAGTAAAGGCTCTGTTGATAATACCGCTGCTGTTCTATTTGGCTAGAAATTTGGCGATAATATCAAGTGACATGGCTACTTTGGCTACTTTTGGCGCGAGTTCTGGCGCCTTTTCATGTCCACCCAACGGCAACCCTGGTAAGCAGGCAGGGCTTCCCCGGCACGAGTAGAATCTTGTTAGGGAGATTCGCAATCTCGCCGTACGGTGTGCGACATTGCGCTACCTTTTCTGCGTATTATCGACTTCCTGCTTGTTACGGCTGTTGAGGTATGCATCGCCTACAGCTACAGCGACTTCCGCACCTTGCCGCGCCGGTGAGGTACAGGGAGAGGGGCATTCGCTCGCTCAGCGCGGCGGTGGAGCCCCCTCTTGCGCCCCGCCGGAGTCACCCCACGTGTATGCAGCGCCTTTTTAGCGATTTTCAGTTAATTATTGCGATTACTTCTTGGTTATTTCTGTTAATTATATTACTTCAGACCTTGTTCATTTCAAGCCAGTTTTGAGCATTTCTAACCTTGTTGTGGCCTGTAGTGAGAGCTTTACGGCGAGCGTGATAACGCCACATGAGATGGATGGACGACAAGCCTGGTGCCTGAAGTGCTCCGCACTCATAAGAAGACAGGCACGGACGTCGCTGTACTACGTGAAATTTTATTTCTATGCGCCTGGCTAAATAAATAACCAAACACACATAATCACCAACAAATGTGGTGACTGTGGTATGGTGACAATAGCAGGGGCCAATAACTGTTACAATATTTTCTCACCGACCTGTCGTGAAGCACAGGAAGCCTCCTCGACTGAGACATGAACCTCAAGCTAACAGTAGTGAGTGGTTGCTGCTGCCTGCTCCTTGTTCGCTCTATGGTAGCTGCCACGCGTAAAACTATATCGAATGCAAACGTAAAGCTTCATGTGGCAGAAAAAAAAAGCGTCTGCATGACAGAACTCTCCATGAAGCTCCTTTTAAATTAGCATGCCTCATTTACATGGCTTTTGGAAGAAACTGATCTAATAAACGTTCATTTCAGTGTTCTCGATCTTATGACCATTTTTCACATTTTTCTACACTACCGGGGCGAGCAAGCGGCCCAAAATCACGCGCCTCCATTGAATTCGGCGGCGCGTCCGCGGGAGCCGCGGCGAAAAATGGCGCCGTGCGCAGGGCGCGCCGAACGCGGGCGAGGAGAATCGAGGAGGAAATCCGCGCGCGGAGGAGAGTCGTTACTTTCCTAGATCATGAAGATTCAGTCTTGAAAAAGTCAAGACTGCAGCAGTCTTGTCTTCTATGGACGTATTCCATGTTTGTAAACAGCGGTGGGCGCCGTCGACATACTGAGGCGCTTAGCTACGTCGCGGCGCGTAGGCTCCGCCCAGCACAAAGCTCGCCACCGCCCTCTATGATCACGTAACAACTGGTCACAGTAGCTGCAAAGCTGCCTCCAAGAACAGCGCGCCCACCGCGCACGCTGTGCTCGCGGAGCCTACGCGCCGCGACGTCGCTACAAGCGCCTCAATATGTCGACGGTGCCTACCGCCGTTTACAAACACGGAATACGTCTATAACACGGAGGGGTGTCAATGTAGCCTTGAAGATAAGTCCGCGTGTCGAAACGTTGGCTTCAGCGACACCCCCGGGTTCCAAGGTTTTGCACCTCACAAGAGAAAGACACTACGAGCGCCGACCCGCTGTACGATCAGCGCCCGCCCTTTCTTCTGCGCATAAAGTTTTGTTTGCGCTACGTTTTGTGATGCACTGTACTCACTGCTGGTGAGCAGAACGGAGATGAACATGGCGTGCAGTATGGCGAGGCTGTTGAAGTTGATGAGCACGACGAACACGAGCAGCGGGTCCGAGTAATTGATCACCGGATCGGAGCCGAACACGTACAGGAAGAGCATGCACACGCAGCTCAGCAGAAGCGCCACGAACGACGAGCTCAAGAAGTGGCCGCCCCAGTAGACCAGCTCGCTTGTGCCGGAGATGCGCAGAAGCTCCTGCAACGACCATGTCCGCACCTTAGCTGTAGATCTACTCCATGTTTGTAAACAGCGGTGGGTGCCGTCGGCATACTGAGGCGCTTGTAACGACGCCGCGGCGCGTACGCTCCGCCCACAGCCCGAAGCTCGCCACCACCCTCTAGGACAGTGGTCTCAAACAAGCGGCCCTGCGGGCCGCATGCGGCCCGCAGCCCGCACATCACTTTCTTCGCCCCACATTGTTTTATTTTTTATTAATAACGGTCATGAGGTACACAGACATGACTGGTTTAAGGCACTGTCTTCGTGAGGCATCGCATGTGTTCACCTTGTGAAACACAACCATGAAACAAAAAGTAAATTTCAAAATTTACGTCCACATTTGAGTCATTTTGGAGCATTCTTGGAATCCTCGCACCCAATTCCAAATCTCCTTCAGAAATGCCCTCTATATGATAGATGGAAAGTTTTCTTTCCAACAGCAACGTTTGTTGGCAGATTGTACAACCCCCCCCACCCCCCCGCGCGCGTATACCTTCTTCACTACCCGGGCCCTTGCAAGACTAAATTGTGTGATTGCGGCCCGCTGGCTGGCGTGAGTTTGAGACCCCTGCTCTAGGATCACGTGGAAACTGCCACAGCAGCTGCAAAGCTGCCTCCGAGCACAGTGCATCGGGGAGCCTCCCGCGTGCCTCAGTACTAAACATGGAGCAGGTCTATAGCGCCTCTGTTGGGCTAGTTGGTATACAATACAAGGGTGCTGAGGCGCAAAACAAGATAACGACTGAGGACGGACACGAGACTAATATATGATCTCCAAAGTACAAGCTATATAAAACGGAACACATGCGCAATACACAGCACCACAATGAGCGAAGTGAATTGCACCTACTTCTATAAATGGACTACCGGGCCAGTTGGTTCGCGATTATTTTTTATATATATATAGAAAATATACACAGCAAGTGGCCGTGTGTGTGGTTTCTCTCCTATGTGCAGTGTTCCTTCCACTGGTTGTGTACAGTTAAAAAATATATGCACGACCCCTTTATCATTTAAAAGAAGAGAGGTAGGGAGAAGGGGGAATGATTTTGAAACGCTCTTCAGCTCACGTAGTCAAAATATTCTATATACATATACATAAATATAGGAGCCACGAGTGACCATTCGAATAAGCTGCATTGGAGAACAACATCGTTCTGCTGTATAGCGGCAAGAGCGCTTCTCTCTGAAAACGAAAGCACGAAAGTATAGTCCCTTAACAAAACAAGTTGTAGGGATACTTGGCGATGCATATTTTTCTCTTTGAAAGAATTCATCGCTAAATTTTAACGCAAGCACACATGACGGGCTGGCGGTGTACTCGAGCTGATTCATTGAGAAGAGACCTACGCACACGACGTGAAAGATCCTGGGCGGCGCGAGCGAATAGATTATTAGATAGGCAAGTTATAAGCAATTTACGCTTCTTTTTTTATCTTCTGCCTTGAATGCGCATGCGCCAAGGATCTTTCACGTCGTGTGCAGCGTATGTCTCTTTTCAATGAATCAGTTGAAGTACAGCACCCGTCCGGTCATGTCTTTCTGTGTTTGTGTTTAAATTTAGCGCTGAATTTTTTCAAAGAGAAAAACAGCATAGTCCCTGTTGCTACACACGTACGTCTCTGTGTTAGCCTTTTCTTTTTTTCTTTTTTAACAGAGTTCGAGCACCGCCGGTTCTCGGAAAAGCGAAAAGTATGTAGCGCATAAAACGCGACGGTGTTGCGGCTCAGACGAACGCCGCTCTAGGCGGTGCGTCGACCCCAAAAGGTTTCGCGCAAACAATGGACGTCCAGGGGAGCGAGTCTCTTGCAGAGACACCCACGACACAAAACCGCAACGCTGAACAATACCTGAACTCGAATTATAAGGGTACTTCGTTTGTGCTCGATTTACGCGACAAAAAACCAGTGTGTTCGCGGTCGTGTTCTATTATGTCTAAATGAAAATGATTTGATGTATTGATTGATTGATTTCTATTTACACAGACACATGTACAACAGAGCGGTAAATGGAGGTGGACGAGGGAGAAAAGCCGCATTAACGTGGCTTGAGGGAAACCTCACCCCCCTATGATAAAGCATGTAGTAGACTTTGTATAATATATTAATACAGGGAACATGAAGTATGACAGTTATACAATGAATAGAAAAAGAAACATTCGCACAAGTGATTACACTACTCAGATAAAGCGGCAACAAGATAAATTATATGCACTTCATAAAATGCAAGAAAACAAAGAAAAAATTGGGGGGACCATTAAGCTTCGCCTTTAAGAGTTGAACGCGATAGCGATATCCTGGCCCTAGTGCGTACTTCAATCACTTAGTGCATACTATGTAATGGGTAGCATGCTTTAAACCACGAGCAATTATGAGCGGGAAATGTTTTACTTGCTATGCACCCACTACGTGGTCTTAAGGGAATACGCGCAGTAACGTGTCTGCCTTTTGTAATGGGTGGCCGGCTTTGAACCACGATGTCATTATGATATTGACATGTTGTGACGCCCGATGGCAATGTACGCTTCTACTACGCAATATTACTGCGATATTACATGTTGTATTGTGACGCCTGTATACAGGACGCGTGTGTTTGTAAAGCATGAAAGTTATTTTCCCTGCATTTCCAAGCAGAGGAAGTTATTTTCCATGTAGTTCCAAGCAGACGCATGGCTGTGTGGTAGAACACCTGCTTGCCACGAAGACGGCCTGGGTTCGATCCTCACTCGGACCCGGAAATTTTTATTATTTATTTTATTTGCATCTTTCTCGATTTTTCGGTCACGGACAAGATGGTGATTTTTCGCTCACAACCAACGACGACGCCGCCGACGCCGGAATTTCTGCGAAACGAGCTCTTTAACGCTGTCGCGTTAAAAACATCGCACTTTAACCACTTCCAAAACTCATTCTAGAGAGGGGAACGCATTCAAGTTTGAAATTCTGACAACGTTAAGTGCGAATGTTAAAGCGAGAGCCTTGTATGCCTCATGGGACGAAAAAATCCGGCGTGATCACCAAACGGTACAAAAAAAAAAATCACACCATATCCACGAAGTGAATGGTGGTGAGTGGGCGAAGCTCGGAGGGATCATTCGGGTAACCGTGAATCCCCCCCGTACATTGCCCACTCGATCATGCAAAGACGCGACAACACGTGTCACGTCTTTGCATGATCCTGGGTGTTCGATCGTGAGCTGGGCACGAGCGTCGCCGACTTGTGTTCCGGGCGCTCCCAGCCTCAGCGACAACGCCAGTTCGCGTTCCACGACAGAGGAAGACGATGCCACCTACTCAGACGCCGAAGTCCACACGTGCTCGACGCAACGCCTCGCCTCCGCATGCATCGCCACAGAACGCTGCTGCGAGTTGTGAAAGCCACGCGTCCTTGGCTATGGGTTGTGCCGCCGTGAGTACCGGAGCCGCCGCATACTCCGCAGATACCGGCTGCCCTGGTTTTGCATGCGACTCACACGAGAGCACTGTGGAGCTGACTACCTCCTCTCTTGGTGAAGTTCACCTCACCGTTGATCACGATGGAGTCCACCTCCGGTGCTCGACTCCGAGTACCGCGTCGGCCCGATGATCCCAATTATAACAACGCCATCTATCCTCTTTAATCGTCAACTATACGAAAACCACTAACGCCATCTAGTAATATTTCCAAGGACATATACACACAACGCCATCTAGTGAGCAATAGACCCTTTAGAAAATTCAGCGCCACCTATCGAATGAAACCGAAAACATGTTTTTCCGCCATGTTTTGTTCACCCACGGCGATGCGCGCAGCTGATACGAGTACGCGATAATCGCAGCAGGCAGTTCTGACTCGCTGCAATCCCTCTTGCGTGGTTTTCTGTGTACGGATTTGACCAGTAGGCGAGCCTTGGCAATGCTGTCGTGTTGCTGTGTTCCTTCTGCAGCGAACGGAGCGTCAGAGATGAACACGGAAACAAGGTTCAGCCGCCCCTTTTTTTAACCTGAACGCGCGAGCGTCGACCGCCTAGTCGATAAGCGGCGTTTAACGGAGCACAACGACGAAATGAACGAGAATACATTCATGCCTGCGAAGAACAGTCCTATGCAGCTGTCTTCTGCTAGGCTGTTCCGGGAACCGGTCACCAGGACGCCCGGAACAGGCGCTTACAGACTCGGCGGTCGATGCTGGCGTGTTCAGGTTAAAAAAAATGGGCGGCTGTACGTGCGTCCGTGCGTTAGCCTATTCGCGTATTGAAATAGTGAGTGTTTACTTTTAAAATGCGCCAAGAGCGTACCGTCAGACGCACGAACATGTGCTAGCTCGTGCTTACATTGGACCTAGTGTAATGGGGTATGCGGTATGGCTGATAACTGCGTTCGTACCGATTGATATGCTGTGCGGTTATTCGTCACCTCTTCGACAGCTGGGCCTGTACGTACGTACGGCTGGACAGAAGTGACAGTTTTATTTTTCGACCAAATCGCTGTTCGGATGGGCTTGTAAACATACAACATTTCATCATCGGAACAGTAAGTGCACTTTTCTAAAACACTGGCCAGATGTGCCGCATGCACAGCGCCTCTTGCTACTTTTTAAATGTCCTGCGAGCGAACCACTGCTTACGATGCGACGCTTCCTCAATCCACTGTCGCCCTACAACTATCACTGTTACCGGTAAGCATTGCCAGTGCAGGTAATAGCTATGAAGGGCGTGCACGAAGCGCGCTTCCGCTACCACGCGCATAGCTCACAACCTGCGTAAGTGGTGACCGTAGGGCCTTATAAGCACACTAAATCAGTTAAAGAACCGATAAATTGTCGCATTTTGCCGCCACAATGTTCATACTATTGCGAATTGGACACTACGCGTATAGTTACGTGCAGTGAGCGGCGCTGCTCGTACAGTAGCCAAACATATATGCTAAAAAGCGCCGTACTGCACAGGAGATGCCACATTACACACGACACAGGGTAACATATTTACAACCGCGTCAGTAAAGAAGCAAAAAAAACAATAATACAAGGTCACTATCCGCGCTTTGGCAACCGGGCTACACGGACCGAACACGGATCCGTGTAAGATTCGCAATGCAGCTTTTAGCTGCGCTGCGACGTGCGGCTCGAGGGGACCAGACACGCTCTGCCTGGCGAAGTAGATGTCAGCACTCCTTTGAGAAAAGCTGTCGGGAATAACCGACAAGTCCGCAAGCCACTCGAGGTTCTCGCGAGACATTGTCGACGTGCGTTGCTACTTCTCGCTGCCGCCGCTGCCCCGCCTGTAGCACCGCCGCCTCGCACGAGTGAACAAGATATGGCGGCAGAGCTCCCGACCCATGTTGCCAGACTGAAATTTCTAAAGGGTCTATTCTTAAAACTAACTAGAAGTGGCTACTACAGCATACTATTACAGAGGAGGGAACGACCCACACCGTAAGGAGCTTCGCCCCTAAAAATAGCACGAAAATCCACGAAGTGAATGCTAATGATGGGGCGAAGCAAGTGTGCATCGGATCGTGAATTATCTCACCGCCGCCCCGTCCATGGCGGCGGAGCGACTGCGCAGAGCGCGCGCCTTTATCAGCGACCCCTGGCGGCATTGTGAGAGTCCACCTCCGGTAGACAACGCTTCTGGCGTTTAGCCTCCGCTTGCTGCGCCATCAACTCCGGGGTAGCTTGCTGCTGGCGTTGCCGCTTTTATGGTGTTGTGGCCTTCTATTTTCTTCTGGTTAACAGCGCTTTATTTTGTTCTTGTTAACCTTTTGTTCTGTCATATGCTTTGATTGATGGGTGGTTAAATGTCGGTGTTTTACGGTGTTGTGGTCTTTTATTTTGCTTGTTCTAGTTAACAGCCTTTTGATAACATTTTTGTTGTTTCACAAATGTTGTTTCGGTTTCGGTTCTGTAGACTACAGCGGCCGGATGGACATTGCGAGGTCTTAAAATGCTTCGCCCGTTAAAAAAAAAAAAAAAAAGACACCGCGTTGCAAAGGTCATGTACGCTTTTGTCTTCGAATCGTCTGAAGTGCATGAAGGACCCTGGTCATCTTTTTACTGCGCGTTCGAGTGATATTTAGTAGAACCAAAATATTAGTAGCAAAAAACTGCGCTTTTGCTGCGTTCGTAACTGCAAAACCAGTGAACATGACGAAATGCAGTTCCCTTTCTCTTAAAAATTATATAGCGTTTCCACGAAGAGAGCAAATCAACTAAATTTTTTTGTTAGCCAGATCAAAAATAAACAGGATCCATGTTTACAAGCGAATATCTTTTCACTTTTCAATGCACCACAAAAGCTTGAAGAGATTTATTGATCCAACAATATATATAAGCGTTGCTAGATTTCATTGTAATAATCATTATCCGTTTATTGTCCAGTGAAAATGACGACGCGTCTATATTTGATCCCGGATGTCGGTCGCAAGGAAATAAATGTTTAACAATTACCTTAGTAATGCAGATCGTCCGTTTTCCTACAGTGGACGTACACTGTACACGCACATAGGCTCGAAAACTTTACATACACACGTTCCCCGCCAAGCGTAGTAACATATACGTTCTGAATTTTAAGTTTCAACGCAAAAGCAGCCATTGTGATTTATACATATATCGGATACATGCCTGCATACATGCCTGCATACATGCATGCAGTAAACAAACATCACCGGTCTCTTATGCATGCGCTAAGACGGCTCGAAGGCGAAAGCTTTAGCGCCATAGTTTTGCAATAAAGATTTGCACAGTACGTATTAGCGTCCATCCTATCCCTGTGTTGACGTCCAATTAACTTTATCTATTTACGCTAGTACATAGCTTCACTAATTAACTGTCGCTCGGCTCTTGACCCGAAGGTTGCGGTTTTTGATCCCCGCGAAGGCCGCTTTTTTGATGGAGGTGAAAATACTTGAAACCCGCGTACCTATATGAATCAAACAATGCTCAGTGCAATTCTTAGTATGGCAAGAAGCACGCTGAATTCGACTTCGCAGAAACGTCATTTGTTTTACCGCCCGCGATCAGGCAAGCCGTTTGTCTACATCTGCAGTTCGTGAGCAGTATAACTATGAAATCTGCCTCACTATGTGAAGGGGGGCGTAGGAGAGGAGAGAGAGGGGGGGAGAGAACGCGCATGCGCAGTGGGGGGTGTGGTCGCCGCGGGGAGGGATGCCTAGAGGAGAGAGAGGGAGAGAGGTTTTTTTTGTACTTTTTTTTTGAAAGGGTTTGCGCATGCGCAGTAAGGGTGGTCAGGACGCACACCACCACCACCACCACCACTACCACCGGATTGAACTCTGCCTTAAGCTGCTTCGGATCTAAAATTCGGCGTGGTCACGAAATGGTACAAAAGACACCACTCGACCTCTCAAGCGTGGCTCGGGGAGCGAGAGCTCAGCATTCGCGTCCATTTTGTGGCGTTCGCGTTACTTAAAAAATCACTGCATTCCTCTCCCGCGTGGCTCGAAGCGGCGTTCCCGCGTCATTGCCGCGTTTCTGCGACTAAAAATATTGAAAAAAAAAAAAAAGTGGCGTTCTCGTGAATCGGCATGCCGGCGGCTATGTAAGAGAGTCCTTCAGATTTACCATGAGATTTACCTTGGTCATTGTCAACTTGTTGTGGTTGTTCGTATCGTGAATTAGGCCAGAAGGATGCACAACCGTTTTGCACACACAAACCCGTTTAATGTTGGCTTACGGCAGCACACAAAAACATACACACAAACTTCAAAAATGCTCCAGACTTAAACAAAGAGGCATAGGAGCCTGGGCATGCACTAACAGATTCAGTTTCTTAATTTTTTTCAGTAAGGACGACCAATCTATCCAATGGGGAACAGCAATGCCTTTGTATGAAAAATAGTCCAAATATAATACTTGAGAGCACAGCTGTAGGATCGCTGAGGGTTCCGCTGGGAGCCTTCGGAGCACAAGCCGAAGGAGTGACCTGACGACCGGGTCCGGAGCGTAGCAGAGTCGGTGTCGTGCCCAGGAGGGAAAACCTCGCTGCATCCTCCCTGCACCACTTCCAAAGCCGTTCTCCTTCTTCCATGTTTTCCCGCCGTTTTCTGCCAGCGCAACGAATACATTCGATAACGGTGGATGCCCGGCCGAGCGTGATGCGCGGTCATTGCTGCATCCCCGCAGCGGGGTGCCTCTCTTCGCCGCGCTGCCTCGCAACCAAACGGCGGCATTTCGGCAGCCGTGGCCTTCCCCGCCGCTTTCCGACACGAGCCGCGGCTTCGTCCCCTAGTGCCACACGTGCAGGGGACTCTCGCCCCACTCCTATCTTTCCGGGCATCGCTAGCTCCGCGGGTTCTTCGGCGGCGGCATCCACAACTCAAACGTGACAGTCATCCACGCGTGGCCTGCGAGATTAGTTCCAGCAGCAACGGCTCCCTGCCGGAGCTAATCGGGAGGCCACCATACACGTGATATTGTGGCTGCCACTAACGACCAGTGAGTCGCAAGGCCATATACACTTTCGCCTTAAGTGCGCGAGGGACTCAGGTAATTTTGTTTCCCAACCGCGGACGACACAACACGCGTTACAATGGGACTCTGGTGACCTGCCACGGTGTTTTAGTGGTTATGGTGCTCGACCGCTGACCCGAAGGTCGGGGGATCAATTCCAGGCAGAATTTCGATAGAGGGAGAATGCTATAAAGACCCATGTACAGTACGGTCCACTGTTAGAGGGAACACGCGAGTGCGTGGCCGGCGGTCCGCGGAGCGCTAACTGCTGGAGAGATTTTGAAATGCGGCGCATGCGCATTGGTTCATCAAGGTGGTGCGTGCCCCGCGTCGGCTGCTACTCCTCTGCCTATGCACTCGGTGTGCGCTAGCGAGCCATGATATCCGCGCTTTTCGTTTTCGCACCGCAAATCGACTGATATGAACTCGGCCTTCCGCTTCTTTAGTACGCCGATATTTCACGGTCGCAAAGGCGAGCTTAGAATGTTCGCTGCATCAGACTTCGATAGCCTTATCTGTTATGAAAAGCGGCCATTTGCAGCGAGTAGTGTGTGAAAAATATCACGGGCTTAACGGTGAGAGCTTGCGAAAAACTGCGGCAAAATTTTGTGCTTGCTGGAAATCCGACTAGCAGCAGGCAGAGTGACAGCTAGATAAATTGCACAGCAAAAATACGGACGCGCTTTCCAACGCTTTCATGCACACAGGCAGGGTAGCAGAAGAAACTGGGCGCGCGCCGCCCTTACGATTCTATGCGCATGCGCTGCATTTACAAATCTCGCCACCAGTTAGCGCCACTCGACCCGCCGGCCACGCCGGCCACGGGCTCGCGTGTTCCCTCTAAAAGTGGACACTTAGATTTAGATGCATGCACGTTAAAGAACACCAGATGGTGAAAATTTCTGAGTCCTCCACTACAGCGTCCCTCAATCATACCGTGCTTCTGGGACATAAAACCCCGGCAATTATTATTATTATTATTATTATTATTATTATTATTATTATTATTATTATTATTATTATTATTATTAGAATGGGACTTGGAGTATATAGATTGAATAAATTCAAAATGGTAATCGCGATAATATATTTGTCGGTGGCAAACAGCTCACGATGGACCCAACGCAATCACTACGCGATGACCTGGCCTGCACAGTCGTACCCGTATCCCGGAACACTTCTCGTCTGTGATCTTGGCGACGACCGATGCGAATGGCAGCAGGAAACCGACGCCGAATCGGAACACCAATCGGCTGTACGTGGTGTTGAAGTTCTCGGGGTAGTAAGGCGGGTAGGGGAACCGCTGTAGCGGCAGCTGAGGCATCTCGTCGGGCGGCTGGCCGAACTTGGCCGTCCAGATGTGGTAGAGTAGCTGGCGCTCGAGCGAGTACTGCAGGGGCAGCATGGAGGCCATCTCGCCCGTCGACAACACGCTCAGCGGGCCCGGGGACTGAGTGCAACAATTGAGGTTTTTAGCTTGTCTGGTATTCCGGTATACGCAAATGGGTTGAAAGAATATCGGGTAACCGGTCGATAGTACCCGATGTCGTGCGACGCTTCGTGCAACCACAATTACAGACTCGTTTTTTGTTTTCGCCTATAGTCTTCTGAGGGGAAAAAATGGTTACAAAGTCAACTCCGTCGATACTAAGCTGCTGCAGCGAATTTGCACAACCAGGAAAGTAGAAGACACTAGGTTTCTGCAATAACAATTCTATGCTTGTCTGGTTCATCTCGGCCCCGCCAGATGACACCACATGTCCGGCCTCTCACGTTCACGGCTACGTTATACGGTATAACGCTAACGTAAAGAAGTATGCGGACAAACAAACTCTCTAATAAGTGCTGTTTAGTCTGCCCGGTATTCCAGTATCGCAAAGGCGTAGCGTAATACCGGGTAGCGTGTGCCGTTGCTGCCGCCACGTCAAGTGGCGCCAGCTATGGAGGATAAAAAACAACTAATGCGTAATCTATGCCCTCCGGCGTTTCGGGAGCGCCCATCGCCACTCGCTAAGCATAATATAATAACTGTTGGGGTTTAACGTTCCAAAACCACGTTATGATTATGAGAGACGCCGTAGTGGAGGGCTCCAGAAATTTTGACCACTTGGGGTTCTTTAACGTGCACCGAAGTCTAAGTACATGGGCCTTGAGCATTTTCGCCTCCATCGAAAATGCGGCCGCCGCGGCCGGGATTCGATCCCGCGACCTGCGGGTCAGCACACTCGCCAAGCCTACCTCATCGCTTTTTTGAGCATGGCTCACGAAAACGGTGCTGAGTCGACACGAATACTTCGCTGTAGAAGCTTAAGGACATGTATCTAAAACAATTAAGAGCATCAGTTCGGAGCTAACGCGCTACAGAAGGCACGACGGCCACTTGATAGATTCGAGGTGGACGGCTGTATGACTGAAAAAAAAATAAAGATATGTGCGCAAGATGAGCCACAATTTCAAAAAAAGTGGCCAGTAGGTACAGTCAGCGGTACAGTGTAGCTTGTGTTTTCTGCTCCCAATAGGCTCATGGCGCGGGTGTCCCCGCGTCATGAGCAACCGCTTGAAAGGCTGCCATGTAAAACATGCATGCCAAGGCTTATGTGCGTTGCGCCACCGGGGCGGTGTATGAAATTCCCCTGTCCTGCGACAAGTGCAATACGTAGGGAAAACTGGCCGCTGCGTCAATGACAGAATGAGGGAGCACGTGAATAACCTGAACAAATAGGGAGCACGTGAACTTTTTCAGATCTACCCGGCAACCCTGACCACATCAGCGGAACACAACACATACCTCCAGCAATTTCCAGTAACGGACGTGTACGTCGAACTTTGGGCCCGGCGCGCGGATGCGGTAACGCAGCTCGTCTGGCAGGTTGTTCAGGTCGCTGAGATCGTTCTCGAAGGCAACGCCAACCACGGGGCCGTGGTCGAAGCCACTCTCCAACAGGTCGTCGAGGTCGTCGTCCGAGGACACCGGTTCGGCGATCGGAATGGACAGGTCTTCGCGGACCTTGTGAATGATCTGAAGTCAGAGAAGCCACAAGGGACACCAAGGGCAAAGATATGTCAGAGTGACGTTCGATGCTCGAGAACGTCTGAAACGTCCGTATTACGCACAGCAGTGCTTTAGTAATCCCGAAATTGAGGTAAATTTAGGACACGATTTGCGTCAAACAAGCCCGATGACGTAGTAGGGTTTCAGTGCAATTAATCATAGGTACTCAATCTACCCACTACAAAAAGCATTTCATTGCATATGACAAGTCGGAGTAAAATGAAATCTTCGCATTTCAGCACGATTCATGCAAAAAAATAAAAAATAAAAAATATCGCGTTGCCCTTGAGAGCAAGGAGAGTTACGTTTCTTTTTCCCCCTTTTTTTTAATTCACATAATGGCTCTTGGGGTCCGCTACACACTTGTAACGTATTATGTGCCCTTTGTTGATGATGCGGCTGACGACGATGAAGAATTATGCCATTTTGTAATGGGTTGGAGCATTGAACGACCCACTTGTTACGTAATTCGAGTTGTGTGACGCCTGGTTGTAACTTTACTGTCTTAAAACGCTTTACAACACATGTTAACGCGATTCATTACTGGACATGAAGCCTGCATAGGGTCAGTTTGCAACGCAGTTTCAAGCACCGGCGTAGCTCAGTGGTAGAGTGCTGGGCTGCCACGCAGAGGGCCCGGGTTCAATTCACATGCTGTCAAAGGTATTTTTTTTTTATTTATTTAGCTTTTTTCTTAGTTCGTGCGATAGTGGTTGCGGACACCGGCGGCGGCGGACAACTACGGCGCAAAAACGGCCCTTGTTGTGATCTCATAACAGCTTTCGCTGTAACAACACTATGAATGTGGTGTAGTGGAACGAATATCCTTAATAACGCATGAAGATTGCGTGGAAGAAGCGTCATCCCAGCGCCTGCACCCCCCCCCCCCCCCTCACCGTAGGTCGAGTCCAAAAGACAGCATGCTTCGAAACGAATGAAAAAATATACAATGAAATGATGACGTGCTTCCCGTAATGGCCTCTTTGGTCCCTGCATTTCCGGGAGAAAAGCTGGGAAGTAAGCGGTTCTTGAAATGCAACATCAGGGGCCTTCGGCCGCCATTCTTGTCAAAAACTACGTGGCCATAACTTTCCTCTTCAAACAATGACGGGACATGTCCGACTAGTAACGGTACGGGGCCTACTTTGCGACTCCCCCCCCCCCCCCCCCATTCAGTGATAAGAGGGGGGAGGGTGCGGCCACCCCCTTGCGCACGCCTATGACGTCATACGAGACGTTTCCGCTCACTTCAAGTGACAACGAGCTTGGACGCTCCCAATCGATAGCGACACATCTATTCTGCGGGAGGGACTCGTACACTATCGCTAGGACGATTCGGAGGCGAGAAATGACGATACATTAACATGTCACGTCATAATCCGATACGCCGTTTGGCTCGTCATGCCTCATTTTGTGCTTGTCGAACCTCTAGCACAGCATGCTTATTTGGCCTACCACCACAATCCGCAAGGCCCTCACGAGCAGTCAGTGGGCCGAGTTACGCGAACGCCGATCCACGCTTGAGAGGTCACGTGAAATGCTCAGTACCTTTTCGTATCGTCGCCATGGTACTCGTTAAGGTCACGATCACATAGCACTTGTTATAAGGCTTTTGCATGAACGAAACATACATTGCGTGATGGGCACATTGAAGGACCCCTAAACCACCCAGAGGACGAAACTTGGTTGTTGTGTTGCGCTTGTGCACGAGCGTACAACGAACACGTGGCCGCGAGAATCTTTAGAAATGGTGCCGCAATCGAGGTGTTACACGCGTTTGATGATCTAAATGCGGCCCTCGCTCGTTTGGCTCCGTTCGTTGGCTCGTCTCTCAACCTGGCCGAGTGTTCCCCGTGCAAGGAAGATAAGCAGGAAGCACGAGTGCGAGCAGACAAACAGATTCGCTCTGGTGCTGACATGAGCAGATTCTACTGGTGACGTCACTACCAACTCTGGGGATACCGAAAGACCCGAAGAGGAGTGCGAAATTATTATTATTATTTTTTTTTTTTGGCGCCCTTGAGGCGCTTAGCACTGCCTCGTTTGGCACTGCTGATAATGACGGACTCTGAACACGATGCACGCGTTTACTTGAAACGTTAAAGAAATGTCGGAGGTTGTTTATTAAAGGGCAGAGCATTCACTCACGTCGCCAAGCAACGGCACGTCCGGCGTGTAGAGTATTCTGGTGGCCTGGAGGTCCCACAGCTGGAGCGGCTGGACACGCGCGAACACCTGGGTCGGCACGGGGCCCCCGAGCCGAAGCTCCAGTTCGTCCTTACCGACGCCGTACATGGAGATGGCTGTGAACAGCAGCTCGAGCAAGGTCCACACCACGTGACGGCGGATCTGGTTGACGTACACGTCCTTCCACAGTATGATGTACAGCTGCTGCAGAGCCCCGCCCATCTCTGGCACAGCTCACAGAAGTGTGAATCAGCGTAGGACGACCAAACGAACCGCTCTGCAGAAACCGGCGGTACAGTGCGAGATTTTACGAGGTATTGGCTGAACAGGGGCACGAACATGACCAGGATTTCGGTACGTGTGCACGTAGCGCCATCTCTCGTCGGTGGCAGAGGTGGCCTGCTGTAACTAAATGGGAAATGGGCAAAAAAAATCATATCTGACGAGAAAAAGCTAGTTATAAAAACTCCTCCCGGTTCTATACAGCAGAAACTTATTTGAACATTGTGAAAATTACCGTGTCGTACTGCAACCCCGCTGGCTTCCCAGACTGTAATACATTACAGTGGGGCCCCATGTGTTTCTATGGGCGGTGTTTAATTGTCCTGGGGAGCCACAGGCTTTGTAGTGCAATACTGCAATCTTACCAAGATGTTCCAGTAGGTCTCTGAACCTGGAGACGTTTTCGGTAACTAGCTTTTTTCAAGAGTTATTTTTTGTCGCCTATTTCCCATTCAGGTATGGCAGGACGCCGTTGCTGCCGCCAAAAGATGGCGCCACGTACAGATGTCCCCAAATCTTGGGAATGAGGCATTCCAGGTTATACCATAGGTGTGCGCACGGGGGTGGAGCAGGGGGGGGGGGGGGGGGGCTCCCCACTAATCATGCGAATACTGTCCCACATCTTTACTCAATCAGACCTCTCACTGTTTTTTTACTGCGCGGGGTTATGGCTAGGCATGCTTTTTTGCTAATGATGGCGACCGAGGAGCCCTGCTATTGCAATGAAAAAGCTGCTTACTTCCCACCGTTACCCCCGGAAAGCCGGGGACCAATCGCAGGCCGTTGTGAGAAGCACGTCATCGCTTCATTTTTGCATCCATGGCGGAGCTTGTTGCCTTGCGGACTCCACCAACGGGGGAGAAGTTGAAACATGCCCCCCCGCCCCTTTCCTCATAATGCAGAACCCTGCGCACGCGTATGCAAGATATAATTGGAAGGCTTTACCTCCAGGGCTGCCGTTTGTTTGAAGGTAGCTCAGTTGCCACAGGGTCCCTTCGAGCCCGTTGACGCGAGGGACGGGTCAGCGGTGCCTGTAGAGGATTCCTCGAAGCCCTTCGCCTCTGGCAGCGGCACCGAGACTTGAAGCTGCGACAACAGAAAGCATATACGATCTCCTCAGGGAAAAGAACGATTGAGGTCTCGCATCCGCGTGGTGCCGTTTGCGAGCTGATGATGATGATGATGCTCCTTGGATGAATGGCACCTACCCACTCAGGGGAATCGGCCAAGAGTCGGGCAAATCATAGAGTCTAGATTTATTATTATTTTAAATGCTAATAGCTGGTTACAGCTGCAATTATAATGAAGCGTTAATTATGATAAATCGTAATTTTAGCTTACACTATTTTGCGTCACCTCCCAGTGATCAAATATCTTTTTCCTAGGATGACAATGTAGAATTATTAGCGGTTGATTCAACTAGTAAATCTATTTGAGTCGCATATAAACTTTTCGACAGCATCGATCCAAATATCGAGCATTTCAAAAGATCATACACACAAGCCTGGTCCGGCGATGTGCATACTATCAAATCTTTGCCAAACTGCCGGACATCAGTAATGTGGAGGTAGTAGCGCATGGCCAAATGTAGTACCGCCTGTACTGCTTTCGGGTTGGTAAACCGAATTGATCCTCCATGCAGGGGCACTAGCGCTACAGGATTACTGCTTACACCACTGCGAAAAAACGCTTCAAGTGGCACTTGATCAGGTGGGAGAGAGGCCGACCATGGCGGAGACCGCCCCGGGTCATCTCCTGGAGAATTTGTCGACATCAGTTGAGCTAGCAACAGATAAACTGTAAATAGCCTATCAGCCGCTACTATTTAGATCCGTCCAACCCTTAGACGAAACCTTGAGTGCTCACTCAGCTCTGGAAGACTCCGGGGCGCTGCGAGAACGGGTGCTGCGTCTTCCAATTCGTGGCCTTCGCTCCAGTAGCGCACGACGAGATCCTTGAGCGTTGCGACCGATGGCTACTTCTTCTGTGTTCGGTGGGGCGCGCTCCACGCTGTTCCACGAGAGCTCGCGCACGCACGCACTTATTTTATTGCTCGATACGTGGTGATGATGATACCCAGATTGTAGCACACATCCACAACGATTACCGGCTGGCAAGCTGACGGTTCAAATTTGAAGAAAAGTGAACGGATATATGCATGTTCCTTTTCGTTATTCATTAAAGGCATTTTTTACTGCATCAATGCACCTCATAATGCGTACGTACCACTAGTATTTAGTAATTATGGTGATGACCATTAAGGACGTTACAATCACGGGGTTGGGAGCAGGGGGGGGTTGCAGATGTTGATTCCCACCCCTTAAGGTTCATATGTGTATATACAGACACACAACAAACGCACGCACGAAACAACTTTGGGGGGTCTGTATAAAGCCTATGGAGTGGCGACAGCATCCAATCAAATCAGAAAAAAAATTCTCCCATGAGAGTAGCTGCAGTGATGTTTTCTTCGCAGGCAAACATAACAATGCTACCGACGGTGGTACTGCGCTCGCTTGTCTTTGCAGATGTTTGCCGGTAGTTAAAATATTAATATAGCATAATGCAACATAATATAATACAGTAACGTTCATTTCCACGTATGCAGAAGGCATCATTGTAAGCGTGTTTGTTCCAGAAGCAAAGGAATTCAAGTGTCAACATCTAACGACTTATGACTGTGCTCGATGTGCGGCAATACTCAAAACACATTTTAGAAGTATATGCCTTAAGTCAAAGCACCACGCTTAGCGAGTCTGGGGGGCTGGATTTGGATACGTTAATTTGGTGCTACATCTGTCTTCGAAAATGTCGGACGAAGAGTCGCCGACATTACAGTGACGTCAGCAAAGTTCACGAACGTCGTGAAGAAAGCCTAGGGGGTGGCGCTGCTCATCAAAAGAAAAATGTAAACAAAACTGCTGCGCGCTTTTCTTCTGACGGCGCTCACGGCTTTATAAGCATAACCTTTATTCAGTCTGCCACGGTGGATCAGTGGTTTCGGTGCTCGGCTGCTGACCCGAAGGTCGCGGGTAGGATTCTGGTGCTCGGCTGCTGACCCGAAGGTCGCGGGTACACGGTCGCATTTCGGTGGAGGCGAAATGGCAGAGGCCCGTGTACTGTGCGATGTCAGTGCATGTCAAACACCATATTTTCGAAATTTCCGGAGCCCTCCACTAAGGCGTCCCTCATTATCATATCTTGGTTTTGGGACGTAAAACCCCAGACATTATTATTATAGGCTTTATGCACGCGTAGTGATCGCAGGAACAAAGAAGCTTCCGGAAACCGAAACTAAAACTGGGTCGTAGAGAAAAACCTCGGAGGACGCTTGAGCTTTACCTTCAAGAGTAGAACGCGATAGCGTGATCGGACCGTGTTCACATGGCCTATATAGCTAGCCCGACTTTCGCTACTCGGTCGACAATTGAGCCTTGCCGCAAGGAAAGGAACCTCTCTGCGAGTAACACTGACCTCTTCAAACTATCCTAGAATGCTTACCGGCCCGTAGCCAGAATTTTTTTTTCGGGGAGGGGGGGGGGGGGGGGGGCACCCGTTGAAAACTTGAAAACCACCTATTCTTATTATTTTTTCTTGGTAAAACACCCCCCTCCATCCGAATTTCGGGGGGGGGGGGGGGCTAGCCCCCCCTTCCTTCCCCCCCCCCCCTCCCTCCCTCCCCCCCCCCCCCCCCCCATGGCTACAGGCCTGCTACTGAAAGTACAGTTGCGAAGAGCACACTGCAACATATTTGGTAGAATACACGAGTGCCACACAGAGAGCCCGGATTCAAATCCCATCGTGCATATTTTTTTCTCATTCATATTCTTTTCTTACTTCGCGCGATAGCGGCTACGGACACCGCCGGCGGCGGCGGCGGACAACTACGGCACCTAAATCGGCTGTTGTGTATAACAGCTTATTTGGTGTCGAAGCTGTATTTGGTGTCTGTTTACCACCGACTAGAACTCGAGCCTGAGAGTCGTGATCTAACTACCTTTTTTCCCGCACGACGGGCTTTTTCGTTTTCCTATAGTGTATGCCTCGGCTTGGCTTCAGCCCGGTCAGCATTTCAGAAAACGATGCATTTTATACTGTAAGAATGCAAAGGTGTACTTTTGTACACAGGCATCATCGTCTATGCATACGGTCGTTCGCGACAAGACCATCCTCATCTGCTTTCATATACAAGTTGAAAGATCACCGGGGAACGAAAACTCTATATTTCAGAATCGGCGTCCAGATTTTATTCATAATTATTATTATGCACCCATACCAACTAGCCCAGCTTACCACCACTCTTTTGCGATTTTATTCATTGCGCAAATTGATATGGTTATCTTCTTCGAAACCTGACAGTCAAATATCTCCCTCAGAAATATATGAAACATGGGAAAAGCTCAATAAGGTTGAGAGCTGGGCTAGTTGGTGACTGATCATTATACCGTATGGCGAAGTAGCGCAATTTTCTACAGGGACAAAGAAGAGAAGATGGACGAGTGTCGTGTCCATCTTTTCTTTGTCCCTGTCGAAAATTGCGCTACTTTACCATACGGTATAATGGGAAAAGCGTTCTTTCATACTATTCTATAGTACACTATATTACAAATGGCTACATTTGGTGACATTTGTTCAGAGTCCCCCCCCCAGGCCCGTAGGCAGGGGGGGGGGGCTAGGGGCCCGCCCCCCCCTTCCCGAAATTCGGATGGAAGGGGGTGTTTTACCAAGGAAAAATAATAAAAATGGGTGTTTTTGAAGGCTTTCAACAAGTGCCCCCCCCCCCCCCCCCCCCGAAAAAGATTCCTGGCTAAGGGCCTGGTCCCCCCCCCCCCCCCCCCCCACCTTCCTGCTTCCCTTTGCGTTCCCACAAGCTTCACTGTGCTGGCCCTTGTGGGACTAAGTTTCGTGACTACAGCCCTCTAGATGAGATTAATTTGAGAACTCTGTTCTATTAATTTCGGAACGGGACACTGTCCAGCTATTCCGAATAAATTTCAGTTTTGTTCGGTATACTAATGCGATGTACAGCCAAATTAACGCGGTGAGGCGTGTTTTTGCTTTTTTTTTCCGACTTCCGTTGCATCCCGTATCAAACAAACGCAATGGTCATGGTCCGGAAGATTTCGACGGTAACATTCCACGGTGGTCTAGTGGTTATGGTTCTAGACTGTTGACCCGAAGGGCGAGGCATCGAATCCCGGCCGCGGCGGCAGAATTTCCGTGAACGCGAAGTGTTATATAGAGCCCCGTGTACTTGGATTTAGGTGCACGTTAAAGAACCCCAGGGTGTCGAAATTTCCGGAGCCCTCCACTACGGCGTCCCTCGTAATCATATCGTGGTTTTTGAACGTTAAAAGCCTAACATTAATGATTAATTAAAATTTGAATGAATCACGTTGTGCTAGCAACGGATACGCTACGGAATAAAAGCAGTACGCGCAACAGCCCCACGTTATCGAACTCATTATTTTTCACGTTGTTGCCTTCCAAGTTTAGCCAGGTCATTTGAAATTACGCTCACTGTGAGTCCAAAATTAGTGGTTTTCGTGTCCATATACTGTAATTATGATCAGTGGCGTAAATCCATAAAATCCACAAGGGGAGACACACATCTTGCAATGGCGGCCATTTTGCTTTTGTAAATATACTTTATTTTTAATAATTTCAAAATTAAAATTACGCATTCACATATAATAATAATAATAATAATAATAATAATAATAATAATAATAATAATAATAATAATAATAAAACGAGCATGAGCGTCGGCTCCCGGTCAAAAAAAAAAATGCCCCCCACCTCCCCGAAGGGAATCGTGAAGAAATGCGAATGCATTTCGCGCGCGCTTCACTCCATTTATATATGGAGGTTGTGGTTCGAAGAAGGAAAAGGCGCCTAATTTCTGCAGCCCGGGTCGGGAGCACGGCGCAGCGCCTGTTTTTTTTCTTATTTTTTTCTTTTTTCTCTTTTTTTTATTTTTTTTCTAATTTTTTTTTAAATTTATTTATTTTTTATCTTTATTATATATATATATATATATATATATATATATATATATATATATATATATATATATATATACGTGCGAGCGAGCGGACGGGAGAGTGGGGCGCAGGGAGGAGAGAGAGCGAACGGCGAGAGAAGGAGCGGCGAAGCACTGCACCTACCCTCTCTCCACACACGCGGGAGCTCCGCCGAGCTCCCACGATGCGAGCGCCCTCACACACCAGAGCACGTTCCTCCTCTCCACTCACTCTCCGCTACTCCGCCCGCACCACCTGCTCCGGTTGCTAGGGGCGAGGATAAGCGCGCGCGCCCGCAGCTGTTGCTATGGGAGAGGGAGTGAGAGCGGAGAGATGCGGACACCGACGCCTGACATAGCCCGACTAAGAAATGCATTCGCATTTAAAAAAAAAGCACTGAGCACTAGCTTCGCCGTGCGGCATCGCACGGCGACGCTAGTTTCTAATAGCGACTCGTAGTCAGGCTCTAGCATTTTTGCAGCTGCGTCATTCGGGTTAAAGCCTATGCGATAAAACTAGTAGCACTTTTTGTGCTAAAGCGTAAAGGTATTCCCCATCGTGTGTACCGGCTAGAAGTACTTCGTTTCTGTTCATTGGAAGAGCTTCAAATGTCAGATTTGGTTTCACGGAAAGGGCGTGATCCTTTATTGTCAAGAAATTCAAATGTGACATTTGGAAGATAAATCTCCAGGGGGAGAAACTTGCAAGGGTTGTCCACCCCAACTAAACACAAGGGGGGGTCAGGACCCCCCCCCCCCCCCCGACCCCTCATGATTTACGCCACTCTGTATTATGACTGATTTTGAATATGCGTCACTGATCCATCAGCCAGACTAACCCGTTCGACAGCGTCAGTATGGCACTCACTCGCGAAATAACCACCTCGCAGCGACTTCTGTTTACGGACGTCGTTGCCTTCGACAACGTCGATTCTGCAAAGAGCTATAGTACTGCACCTGCCGTCTCGCGATTGATACTCTCCGCCCTGACGCACGAAACAAGGCTATATAGCGTCACGATCAAAAATCAAGAAATCAGCCGAGGCCAATTAACGCGCCGCAGACGCGCGACATTTATATGCTAGCTCTGTTTTTCTGCTTCTGACGACACTGCTCGGAAGGCAGAGAGGCCCACGATTGTTAAGCCACACTTTGCGGAGTCGACGCACTCGACATTTTCAACTCGCACGCTCTCGCCGCGAAGCCGGTGATGGTTCCCTGCTTCGTGGTCGTCTTCACGGTGCTCTTGTACATTCGCAAGTTTAGCTCATCTCTGGCACGGTGTGTCGCGACGGGAACACTTTTTGTGCAGCAGAGCGCGCCGGCGTTCAAGACACGGCCCTCAGTGATGGAGTGTGCTAACAACAGACGCAGCCGTAACCCGATCAAAGCACGATTGAGGGCGACGCGGTAAGTCACATCATTTTCGCTGCCGCCACGTCAGGGTATTGCTCTGCTATGTAAGTTGCGCCCAGGTGAGACGTATAGGTTTGAGGTTAATTTTTCTTCAATCGTACAGGCTAGTCCCGAACTAAGAGCGAGGAAGAAAAGTCATAACAGACATTGCTGTTTGGTTCATATATCGTACACTGGGAGTTGGGGAAGTGAAAATAGAGCAATTCATCATGAGCGCGCACGGTGCAACGATAAAACTTCATTAACTGGACATCATACAATTGCCAGTTAAGGATAAAGACATTCATATGGGTTGATCGTCCTTAATTGCATTGCAGCAGTACATCTGTAAGGCCGTTCTGCGATGGCTTTCGAGATCGGTGCTTCAATATTGTTAGCTCCGGCATACGTCTGCATTCAAGGCGTATACCTCGAGCGAACGTATCTGAAAAACCACAGATAGGAGTCACGAAGAGCGCGTTACAGGGTGACCATTATAAGTGAAACAGAATCGGTGCACCATCCATGTAAGCTTGCTTTTGTGACGTCACGGCGGCTACAAGTCTCGTTCAATAACGGGGAGTCTCTAATGAACTATAGATGGCTTGCACTGAAGTCACCGAAACCGCCATGTTGGTGACCCACATGGTAGGACGCAAGGTTGGTGACATCGCGTTGATGTTATCGTTACATCACTTCAAAGTTCCTTTGTTATTGACGCATAGAGGCCCATAACCACGTAGGCGCACCATTATCATAATGAAGCTGGTTCAGCGCAATGTGATTATGCCGCCTTTACGTCATAAAAACCGCCATGTTGGTGAACCAGTACGCCATGAAGCTGCTGCCATGACGTCACCTGCAAGCTGTCTATATTTGGGAGCGCGGAGTGATAGAAGGCGGGCGCACTGTAGTTTTGTGGGCGGAGCTTATACCGGAATATGTTTCGTGTTCCTGGAAATGAAAAAAAAAAGAAAGCATGGAAAAGATAGCACAATAGACTGAAAAGCAAACGAAGAAAAACATGCATAGAGGGATAAAGGGCAGCTGCATAAATTGTCACGATGATGACGACAGCAATTTCTATTGACATATCCTTCAAAACAGGGCGAGTCGTAAACCTTCGGTATTAGACATGCGTAATGCATTCTAGCATATTGCTTATCTCTCCACCTTTTTCTGCCTCCGTTGAAACATCGATATTCGGCAGTTTCGGTAACTATGGCAACAACGCGCGCTGCTATAGCGACATCTCGTAAGGCTGAGGTGAACCAATGTGTGGATCTAACGATCACTATCAGATGGGGGAAGTGTTTCAACTATACAAGACCATGGTGAAGGGTATAAAACCCCGAGGCTTTACTGCGCCGACCAAAGTAAAAATTAAAACACAGAGAAAAAAAACCAGCGTTCCAAAAGACCAGCGTTCCAAAAGCTACACGCGGCTTTATTAGAGCAAAGAAAGACAAGAAGCTTTCTAGACACAATATTAATCAGAACTGACAAGAAAGCCAGGGGAAGGTACAGGGGATTTTATTTGTAGGTGTTATGATGTAAATGATGTAAACGGCAAACCATTGTGAGAATGACGTCATCGCTTCATTTTCTTGTTTCTTTTTTTTCATTCATTGTAAAGCCCCCCCCCCCCCCCACTCCCCTAATGCTAGCACTTATTTGTCACTAACCATTGATCGTCAGCTAATCTAGCTCAACCATTTGACTTAGGTGTTCATAGCTGAAACTCCGCATTATAAATGTGAACGACAACCGCAAGTGCGATGGCACACATGCTGTTGTGAGCCTCCTGAAAAAAAAAATTCTTTTCTTCTTCCCGAATTAATTAATTTATTTGTTTGGCTGTTACAAGATAAGAAACGCGCAACAATCTAAGCAGAAAGATCGTTTTGCAACATGGAACAAGCTAAAAATAAACAACAGGTACAAATTACATTCCAAGTACACAAATGGCACGAGCAACGTTTCAAGGCTTACCCAAAAAAAAAGAGGCAATAAAATGAGAACTTGCGATAAACATCTTCGTCGTAATTGTTCCAATTTACAATTGTTTCATCAAGAATTAAACTTTTTTAAGTACGTCAGTTCTGAAGAAGTAAAAAATAAAACATGAGGATGACGACGTTCACGGAGAAACACTGTCGTGGTGCTGCAAATACAGGCTGGAATCTAAATTTATAAATATTTGTTCCGACTGGTACAAATATTGGTTTAATTGTATGTTCGGTATAAAACACACTGTGGTGTATAGCAAGCTGTTGATATAGAAAATCACAACACGAAGTGACAAAAAACAGCAATACCGAAGGATCGGAAATTCGAAGTGTGACGTCACGAAAGTGCCGCAACCTTGTTGCTTGGTGACTTGAACATGCGAACGCAAGAAGAGCCAAATGATAATTAGTAACGCCTGATAACATCAACATGTGGAGGTTGTCGGTTTGTATAGCTCCAGCAGCGAATTGCTTTCTTTCTGACCTCTTTTCTCGAAATTACCTTCACCATCATCATTAACCTATACGCTATGTGCACTGCCGGACGAATGTCATCAATGATCATTATCAATGGTCAGCCAGTGATCATGAGTTTAACTCTGTCTACGTGAGCTGATTCCACTTTATGCCTGCATACTTCTTATACCCAGTCACACTGGCAAACTTAGTGTCCTATTAAGCGAGTGCGCTTGCACCCTCAGAATGTCAGTTTGGCGGCGCGCTGCTACACGAGAAAAGGAAGTGTACTTTGGAAGTAATGGTAATGGCGATGGGTACTTAAGCAGCACAACAGATATCTGCTATTTCAGACAATGTTTCTTAAGTAATAATGTGTTACAGCTATATAGCGATGGGTTTAAGCAGCACAACAGATATCTGCTATTTCAGACAATTTGTCTTAATAATGAGTTACAGCTATATTGCGATGGGTACTTAAGCAGCGCAAATGATACCTGCTACTTCAGGCAATGTTTCATAAGTAATAATGAGTTACAGCTATATGGCGATGGTTACTTAAGCAGCACAACAGATATCTGGTATTCTTAAGTAATAATGAGTTACAGCTATACGGCGATGGGTCCTTGAGCAGCACAACAGATATCTGCTATTTCAGACACTGTTTCATAAGTAATAATGAGTTACAGCTATATTGCGATGGGTACTTAAGCAGCACAACATATATCTGCTATTACAGACAATCTTTCTTAAGTAACAATAAGTTGCAGCTATATTGCGATGGTATACTTAAGCAGCAGAACAGATATCTGCTATTTAAAACAATGCTTCTTAAGTAATAACGAGTTACAGCTATATTGCGATGGGTACTTAAGTAGCACAACATATATCTGCTATTACAGACAATCTTTCTTAAGTAACAATAAGTTGCAGCTATATTGCGATGGTATACTTAAGTAGCACAACATATATCTGCTATTACAGACAATCTTTCTTAAGTAACAATGAGTTACAGCTATATTGCGATGGGTACTTAAACAGCACAGCAGATATCTGCTATTTCAGACAATGTTTCACAAGTAATAATGAGTTACATCTATATGGCAATGGGTACTTAGGCAGCACAACAGATATCTGCTGTTTCAGGCAATGTTTCTTAAGTAATAATGTGTTCCAGCTATATGGTGATGGTTACTTAAGCAGCACAACAGATATCTGCTATTTCAAACAAACCACGTATATATACGTGGTTTTGCCAGCGTCACGCCAAACGACGACGACAGCATACGACAGCACGGGCGCCTAAAGTGCTCCACACTTAGAAATTGAATCTGTCCAGAAGAAAGCATATGCTTTTATAGTACATCGTTGCTACGACAGGTATTTTTCACCTAGTTCTCATCTCCACGGTATTCAGCTTACTAGTCTCTCTTCTCGTCATCCCGTTAAAATTTTTGAAGCTTCTTTAACCTCTCATTCACTGTCCACGATTTTTTACTGAGCAACTACATCACACGCGCTAAACCAACACCCTCCAGACATCATCATGTGCTGCACATGTCTCCTTTCAATCACCCCGAACTAATGCTTACAACTACAGTTTTCTTTTTGTCCACAGCATTGAAATATGGAATGCTTTACTAGGCAATGTTAGATCTTTACCACATGATGAATTCGTTTTGTACGTTAGCAACCATTGACCTTCTTGTTCAGCACATTTTGTGTTGTATTGCAATTTTTTTTGCATTTTAACTCCACTCCTGCGATAGACCCTTGAAGGCTGCAGTATGTTGAAATAAAAAATAAAAGAATAAAATCTCCTGCCCCTGTTTGTTATCTTATCCACTCTGCTCTCTTCTAATACACTTCGATAAAACATACCTGCAACGCTACCAACGCATTTCTCGGCTTCATTATCTGTTTGCTTCGTATGGTTAATTCGCGAGGAATCACTGATAACCTTTTAAGTTACGCTAAGACACATTGCATCACACCAATCGTCGCCACTGAGCCCGTAAGTCGTATCCATATTGAGCAAATTCCCAGGGTTACTCCACCTTCGAAATGTTCGTTCGCAACGTGTTTGGCGAAATATGAGCGCAGTATAGTTACTTTTGGACTTCTGAGCACAAAACGGCGTTTTGTTAAAAAAATAAGTAAATAACTGGCACAGCACTGCATTCTTACCACAAATTCGATGACACATGTTTTTAAATGATCCCCACCCTCAGATTTTATTAGAGAAAGATTTTTTTTTACCGCAGCGGTGGCTACATGGTTAGAGGGTCCGCTTCCAATGCGGGAGGTACCGGGTTCGATTCCCAGTGCCGACCGGGAACCCACCAGTTTTTCCCAATGGGTAGAGGTGTACACCGACCTGGCGCTCGGTTGTTTATGGGTGCTCATCTCGAAAGGTGGCCCAATAAGGCTCTGCAAAGAGCCCCTGGCGTTCTTTATCCACCACAGCCTTGGTGAAATAGTTGAGCATCCGCCCGGCCTGGTGCTCGGCAGAACGAAGTTCATAGTCGCTCGGGAAGGCACCCACCCCGTGGGAAATAGGCGGCATGGGACCGCCAGACCAAAAATTAAGGTCATCCTTTTTTTTATAGTAGTAGTAGTAGTAGTAGTAGTAGTAGTAGTAGTAGTAGTAGTAGTAGTAATAGTAGTAGTAGTAGCAGTAGTTGTAGTAATAATAATAGTAATAATAATTACTATTATTATTATTAATAGTAGAAGTAGTAGTAGTAGAAGTATTGCGGTTTTACGTTCCAAAACCGCGATATGATTATGAGGGACGCAGTAGTCGAGGGATCCGGAAATGTAGACCATTTGGGTTTATCTGCACGTCTACCTAAATCGAAGTACCCGGGCTTCTAGCATTTTGCCTCCATCTATATGCGGCGGCCATAGCCGGGATTCGATCCCGCAATTCAAGTAGATTTTACTCCGGCCTTGAAATCTCACCGGCTGCACTGTGTCAGTCGTAATAGGTACCGTAACATTATCAATTAAATAAAGCCAATTATGAATTCCGAGCTTTTCCGTGCAGGTTATTCTGGCCGCTTCCAGCAGTAGAGCTGAAGTGTTAAAATAAAGCAAGACAACTCAGGCGACAGTTCTTTTTAATTGTCAGCTCAAGTGTGTGTGTGCGTGTGTGTGCGCGTGTGTGTGTGTGTGTGTGTGTGTGTGTGTGTGCGTGCGTGTGTGTGTGCGTGTGCGTGTGCGTGTGCGTGTGTGTGTGTGTGTGTGTGTGTGTGTGTGTGTGTGTGTGTGTGTGTGTGTGTGTGACAGAGAGAGAGAGAGACAGTGTGTGTGGGGGGGGGGGGGGGGGGGGAGGGGGGCAGAGAAATCGTAATATTGAAAATGATGACGAATTCAGCTCTAGTTCCGGAATGAATGATATTTGTAACTTAGAATAACAACTGCTTCAGAAGAGTGCAGAAGCGATACGACGAGCACACGGAACACTACTATAATAATTCATTAGGGTGGCTTGTTGGGCAAGTTGGTACATAGTCTTGGCGGGAATACCAGCACAACCAAAAGAAAGCAGAAGGAACCGAGACGAGGAAAATAGACAGGGACAGGAAGAATGCTGGACTATCAATTGACTTTAATTCGATGAAACCGCGATAAAGAAACCGATATGAGCATGCGCGCAAACAGCAATCGCACAGAAATGCCCCCCTATCAGCACATGCTAGAATCACCGTCAAGATACCGAAGCTCTTTGTCATTCAGAAACACAGATGGCGCGCTCCCACACACTTATCAGGACCAAGTTTGTAGATCTGAAACGTATCAATAATTTCACGCTGCTTCTGCGAATCAGCCCTTCCAGTCGCCAAAACATCGCTGAATAGAGTGTCGCAACCGCACGCCTTGCAATTAATCGGGAGTGAACCAATGAACTTGCAATGAACCGGTGCCATTCGGGACATACTGCAGGTGTTTCAGTACTGCTCCACTAATATATGTTTCACTCATGAAGAACCACATTATAATTCTATAAGGTTTTTAGATTTGTCACTAACTTTCTTGTCCCATCATCATATCTGCTGCATGTACGGTCCTAGGACTAAAAAGACGCTCCTCCCGTACGCGTCTTCCCACTCGGAGCTCGTTAAGCGAGCTATTGTGAACCTTTGCATTTCCAATGCATTGAAAAAGAGTTGTACGCATCAAATGCTAAGCAGTTTTCATCAGCAGGTTGAGAGGCTGTTGAATACAGGTTACTCTCAGGTTACCATTAAGGCGGTGGCGGAATCCCTGCCCAAGAAAAAGAAAAGAAAAAGTAGTTGTTATGCCATACTTACATGGCATCTCACACAATCTTAAGAAGGTGGCGGCGAGAAACGCCGTAAGGCTCGTTTTTTCTGCGCCCAGCATTTTGGGCAGCATATGTAAGCGCGTTGCGAAGGCATGGGGATAGTAGGTCTCGGTGCAATACTGAGCATGTCAACAGATTCAGCACGTGCGAGACGTGCATTGTCTACAGCATTCCCGTGACCTGCGGCAAATAATATATTGGACAATCGGGAAGGTGTCTTAATGATAGGATGCGCGAGCACGCCATATTTACTTCCTACGGGAACGGGTGAGAATCTACCGATTCATTGCAAGGCGTGCGGTTGCGACCCTCTATCAGCAATGCTTTGGTGACTGGAAGGGCTGATACACAGAAGCAGCGCGAAATTATTGAAGCGTTTCAGATCTACGAACTTGATCCTGATAAGTGTGTTTCTGAATGACAAAGAGCTCCGGTATCTTGACGGTGATTCTAGCATGTAGTGATAGGGGGCATTTCTGTGCGATTGCTGTTTGCGAGCATACTCATATCGGTTTCTTGTTCGCGGTTTCATCGAATTAAAGCCAGTTGATAGTCAAGCATTCTTCCTGTCCCTGTCTCTTTTTCTTGTCTCGGATTTTCCTGCTCTCTTTTGGTTCTGCTGGTATTCTCACCAATACTATAACTTCACATGCGATTCTTCCTGTTGCGTTAGGTGCCTAATTCCATTCCGTCGCAAAGCTCAGACCTTCGATGACAAACATTGGCATGGTTTAACCCATCTTCTTGATGTTCCTCAATTCTCTAAAGTGAAGTATTTGATTACTTACATGCATACATGTTTCGCTTATGAGCCAATGCTTGTGACTTAAAGGGACACTAAAGCGAAACAATGACTTGGTTTAGATTGACAAACTGCACTCTGAGAACTCTAATGCCATATGTTTCACTACCATAAGTTTATTATTAGCGGATAAAATTAAGGTTAAAGTTTTATTTTTAAATTTGGCGCCGATATCTGCGCGCGTGACGTCAGAAATTCCAAATGTATTTTTCGTATTTTCGCGACATTGGCTCGATGAAATTTTCTGAAACTTCGTATGCTAGGTCTATGGCACCCGCAGATGACAATGCACCTCATTTTTATCGATTAGAAGCTACGTAGGACTCAGTAGACGCCTTCAAAGGTGGCGTCTCCACCCGCATTTTCTTGTCGCGTGTTTTCTCGTTTACCAAGCGTCGTGTCACGGTAAGAGTGGTGTTTTCGAGACTGTGAAATTGTACTTAACTAATACGCGAAAAATCGTTTTGCCCTTTAGTGTCCCTTTAAGTCAATAATAAAAGAGAGTATGTCACGTGGAGTATGCACATTCCTGCCACCTCCCGCGGCTCTCTTATGAGGCGCGTTTCGCTCGCTTTTGTACACCAACAGTTTGAAAAGCGCGGGCAGGCACGACCGGATTTCGCAGCTGGCAGCACGAAACAAGTTACTCTCTGAAGGGAAATGCTAGCGGACTCCATGCGGCAGCTTCGGGTACTTCGTTCAAGAGAGAGAAAGGTTAGCGAGAGAGAGAAAAAATGTTGGTGCGTCTGGCGGGCTTGCTCCGTCGGCTGACAGTGGATACAATCTCTATTCCGGCGAGTTTTTTCTTTCCCGGCGAGCCGAGTGTTGTACGGTCAGCTTTACGCGAGTTCTTCCGGGTGCGAAACGCGAGCGCACATCTCCTTGAGCGATAAACTCGACGTTTGTGCGTGCGTGCGTGTGTGTACACCTACTGCGCTCTCGACCACAGACGCTGGCAGCAGCAGCACCGCTGCTGTGCGTGCGTTGGCTTCGCACACCGTCGTAGGCCGCGGCCGGTTTAATGTGCGACAGCGCTCACCGCAGCCGTGGACTCCGACGCGGGCGAGCAACGATGTGATCTCTCTGCGTTTATGGGTGAGTTTCTCCGTGCAATCTTGCTTCTTTTTCCTGAGCAATGCTCGTGCGTGTCGGCGCGTGTTTCATCAAGTCCGCGCCGCGCGACATGGCGCGGGTCTCTCGTCTCTACGTCGTCGGCGAGAAATTTTCGCCCGCGCTCCGACGATTGGAGACGGTCGCGGGGCTGTTTCATCCGCCGTAGCAGCAGCGGCGGGCGCTATGCTTTAGGCCTAGCGCGGAGTCGGATGCCCGAGGCGAGTGCACACTGTACCGACGATGTCCCGCTTGCCGGAGACACGGTGCACTTGCAAGGGAGCTGCCCCAGGCTGTGCGGAGGGTCTGCTGTGCAGCACTCGTTTCTCGAGCTGTCACCCAGCGCTTGCCTGGAGACACCGCCCCGGCACGCACACGCGCGCTCGCTCACGCACACACACGAACACACGCGCGCAAAAAAAAACGAGGGGGGGTTCTCATAAAGCGGCGGGGGGATAGACGATGCTATCGGGAAGCGATCGGAGCGTGAAATTCGAGCGAGCGGTAGGCTTGCCGGCTGCTGGCCCGCTTCGCTGCGGCGCTGTTTTGCCCGGGATCGTTTTCTTTTGTGTTGTTATGCGCGCTGGTTCTCGCAGCCGGCGCGTCTGCTGCACAAGCCACGACACCAACCGAGCCGACCTGCGCGTAGGAGCGAGCGCGGCGGCGTTTGCCGCTTCGCGTTGGCAGGGCGCCGCGGGCTAGGGCGTACGCGAGAAAGCACAGCCACAAAACACTCACTCAAACAGCGTTGATCTGCAGGGAGATTGAGAATGGAGGTCTCGCAGAAGAGAAGCGATCTCCCGAGTGCATTTTGCGTTTGCGTTTTGCCACAGTGAAACTGATTCTTTTCATCATAACTGTAATTTGTACTGAACTTACGGATGTGCTTTTCGGCTGATGTTTACGAACACTGTATGCGTTTACAGTCTGTATAACCTTCGGCAAACGTGACCACGTATATGATTTCCGAGCGAAACAGTATTTAAGAGGCGGCGTTCGCGAAAATTTCAGCGGAACGTGGACGAAGATATAAGTTTGTTTAACATCGCCTCATGCCTTGACCAGCATGTGAGTAGAGTTTCAGTTCGAAGTGCGCGACATTTCAAGACGGTAATGCATCTTACTCTCAGGATAATGTGCCGGGCTTGCGCTGAAGGATGCCTCTTTCATTTTTTTGACGTAGCCATGTCGTCTCCGACATGTCATAAGAGCATGACATTATATATATATATATATATGTGTGTGTGTGTGTGTGTGTGTGTGTGTGTGTGTGTGTGTGTGTGTGTGTGTGTGTGTGTGTGTGTGTGTGTGTGTGTGTGTGTGTGTGTGTGAGGCCGAAATATTTTATTTTATTTTCCCTGTGCGCGGCTAATTTCGTTTCGAAAGCTACCGCTGTAGCATGCTTGCCGGGGACTTGAACGACGTCAACTAAATTTCACATCGTGGCGGAGCAAACGAATGTTGTTATGTATAATAGATTCTGCAAGGTATCTCTTGCGACTGCTGACACGAAGGCCGCGGGATCGAATCCCGGATCGTGGCGGCCGCGTTTCGATGGAAGGCGAAATGCTAGAGGCCCGTGTGCTTAATTTAAGTGCACAACACCAGATGGTCAATATTTCCAGAGCCCTTCTCTGTACCTCCATAATCAGATGGTGTTTTTGGGACGTGAAACCCGTACAATTATTATTATGCAAGGTATCTCTGTATCGTTTCGATGTCATTAGTCAGTATCGTCCCATTAATTAGGCTGCGTGGCTGCGCACTGTGTTTTTACTTTATATTCTGAGAGCGATCTTGCAGAACACTGCTCAGTCCATAGCGCTCGGCACACTCACTCATGAGTGCACTCAACTCACACTAATTTGAACGTGGTGAGTTGAGTATGAGTGAGTACTCATGCGTGTGAGTGGACGTGAGTGTGAACGTGAGTGAGAACTCATGAGTGTGAGTGGTCGTGAGTGTGAACGTGAGTACTCATGAATGTGAGTGGACGTGAGTGTGAACGTGAGTGAGTGCGAAGGCTGAAAAAATTGTGGTGAGTGAGTTTGAGTGAGTACTCCCTTAAAGTGCCGACCTACGGAGCTCGGCACACTCACTCATGAGTGCACTCAACTCACACTCATTTGAACGTGGTGAGTTGAGTATGAGTGAGTACTCATGAGTGTGAGTGGACGTGAGTGTGAACGTGAGTGAGTACTCATGAGTGTGAGTGGAGGTGAGTGTGAACGTGAGTGGGCACTCATGAGTGTGAGTGGACGTGAGTGTGAACGTGAGTGAGTGCGAAGGCTGAAAAAATTGTGGTGAGTGAGTTTGAGTGAGTACACCATTAAAGTGCCGACCTATGCTGCTCACTGTCAGCAGCTGAACATTATGTCGATAGGCATCTCGTTTTCGACAGATTGCTATCTCCGTATATTGCCGACGTGGAGTTATCGGGAAGACGATCAATGACCAATTTGCAAACCGTACAACATGTAAACAAAACAAAGAAAATAAAAGCAAAAAATTGGCGAAGCTTGCACTAAAGCCGCGCAAGCCTTGAAACAGCGAAACCGGACGATTCTGAAGACTAATTTGGTTGCTTCTAAGTTGTTTCTAGGCCTTAGCTAGGCGATGCAGGTTGTTTCTAGGTTGCTTCTAGGTCGTTGCTAGGCTTTAGCTAAGTGATCATGCTAGGTTGTTTCTACGTTGCTTTTCAGCGCAGAGAGCTTCTAGTTAATCTACAGTCAGTCAATCCTCCTTCTGCCTTGTGAACTTGCGTATACAGCTCCCTTGTCAAGACTGTTCCCTGTAGTGTTCTACATGGCCGTAGCGTAGCCATAAATATTTTTCGGGAGGGAGGGGGGGGGGGGGGTGTCTTTAGTCGTACTTCATGTATGTTTGTGCGCGTGTTTGTATGTGCGCGTATATATATACACAAGCAAAATTGAAAACTACACGGGGGGGGGGGGGGGTGAACCCCCCCAAGCCGCCCCTGCTGGCTATGCCAGTGCTACAATGGAACCCCGTGTTGTTGCCGACTTCAGTTGCGAAGCTGAGCGCATAGTGTTATAATTGCTGGGGTTTCACGGGCCAAAACTACGGTATGATTATGAGGCACGCCGCAGTGGCGCACTTCGGATAAATTTTGACCGGCTGGGGTTCCTTAACGTCTAGCTGAATCTCAGTACTAAATCTAGGTAAGCTAAGTAGGTGTTCTTACATTTGGCTCCATCGAAATGCGGCTGCGGCGGGCGGGAATCGAACCCGCGTTCTCTACCTTCAGCGCAACACCGCCGAGCTACCACTGCGGCTGAGTGACTAGCCTGAAGGTCTCAGTTCATTCGGCCTTCTGTTGCTGTCAGCACCGAGTCGAAATGCCAAAGGCAGGATCAAAAGATACGGCTCTGATCGGGAATGTTGTTTATATATATGTTTAACCTTTGAGCGGGCCAGAGGCTTCGTTCAACTTCCTCGTTTTTTTTTTGTTTTTTTTTTTTAATTTTTTATTCCTGAATTCGCTATTACAGTTCTGTCGATAAAAAAAACGCATTTGTAGTTGTTGTTGTTGTCGTGGTGGTGGTGGTTATTGTTGTTGTTGTTGTTGTTATTGTTGTTGTTGTTGTTGTTGTTGTCCTTCGAGTAAGCTTTGGGATTGAGCCCAATCACCTTTCAGGGAAGTGTGCAGATTATGGCGCGTTTAGCGGCCGCGGTGGAGCAGTGGTTACGGTGCTCGGAGGCTGACCCGAAGGTCGCGGGTTCGATCCCGGCCGCGGCGGATCACATTTCGATGAAGGCGAAATGCCAGAGGCCCATGTACTGTGCAATGTCAGTGCACGTTAAAGGACCCCAGGTGGTCGAAATTTACCGGAGCCCTCCACTGCGGCGTCTCTCATAATCATATCGTGGTTATGTGGCGTAAAACCCCAGATATCATTATGGCGCGTTTAGCAGCTGCTGAATCACTCGAATTTAGTTGACGTGTACAACGGGAACTACGTCAGGCCGTTTCCGCGCAGTCCGTGTTAATTAATGATCGCTCATTTCTGAAATTACTCTCGTCAGAGTTCTTTATTAATTTGTGCATAAAAATTAAAGGTGTGTACGGGGATTATACAAACATACAGAGGGAGGTCCCGTATTGGATTAATCGTGTATGCAGTTATAAAGTTTCAACCTCAACGTGACCCTAAATCTAAGCACCCGTGTTCATTTATTATTATTATTTCTGTATTTCTTTTTTTCTTTTTTTGCTTTCGCCTTCACCGAAATGCGACTGCCCTAAAGGGATACGAACCTGCCTATCCAAGCTTAGCACCGTAACACCTTCGCTGCTATAAGTTGCTACAGCTGGTAAACCCCATACATGTGGTCCCGTGATCGAAGCCCAAGACCAACGTTTTTAGAGGGTTACCGGTCTATGATCTGAAGAAGATCTAAAAGCTAGAAGGTCCGAGGGTGACGGAGTCGGCAACTTGAATGGCACAGCGATTAGGACAAAACGACAGTCCTCCCGAAACCTACAATGTGGATAGCACTTCATTAAAGCTGAGAAATTTGGAGGACACTTCCGGAACTAATTCACCACAAAAACAACATAGTTACGGAAGCAGCGTATTTTGCCTTTCCAGATAGACGGACGCATTTGCACTCTTCGTGCAACATGTATGTACATATCTGCGTTTTACGCGAATTGGACAACGCAACGGAAACAGCAGAACGAGGAACTGCGCGCGCAGTTCCTCGTTCGTTCGTGTGTGTGTGTGTGCGTGCGTGTGTATGTGCGTGCGTGCGTGCGTGCGTGAGTGTGTGTGTGTGTGTGTGTGTGTGTGTGTGTGTGTGTGTGTGTGTGTGTGTGTGTGTGTGTGTGCATGTGTGTGTGTGTGAGTGCGTGCTTGCGCGCGCACACTCACAGATACATATGTATATATATGACGTATATGCAAATGTAAGACGCAGTCAAAGATGCGTTAAATGTCGAGCTAAATACAACGCTTGTTTTCGGCGTCTAAATTTGATTCCGTCGAAATATCGGTTGGCAGTGTTTGCGTCAAGGTAGTTTTTTTTTTTTCTTTCTTCTTTAACGTTCCCTTCCTGAAGCCACGATGTGATTGTGAGGTGCATTGTAGTGGAGAGCTCCGGAAATTTCGACCACCTGAGGTTATTTAACGTGCGCCTAACTCTAAGCGCACGGGCCTTCGCCTCCATCGAAATGCGGCCGCCGCGGCAGGGTTCAAACCGTCGACCTTCAGGTCAGAAGCTAGTGTCGCAGAAGTGGACACCGGTCTGGATAAGCGCTTGTGATATACAGCTATGTGTTGTTACATACGGAATGATGTGTCATACTGTGGGCAGAACTAGAAATGTGTACGTGTGGACGCTTTGCTGCAGTGTGAACTTCTGAAAGCAAACTGTAGATTATTTTTTTTCTTTTGCTTTTTTTTTTTTTTGTAGTTGCTCATTGTGCATTTTGAGTAACTTTTTTTTTTTTTTTTAAGCTGCAGAACTCATAGATATGGAGTAGCCGAGGTAACATGAACCTCAACCTCTCCACAGCAAGACAGGTAGAACAGAACAGAACAGTTTTAAGCTCGGTCATTATTTGGTCATTCTAGTATTTATCAAGAATTAGATAGTTTTTTTTTCGTAGAGGGTAGGCGTGTGGGGGGGGGGAGGGGTGATGCATGAATCACTAAGAGATCCCCAAGCAAATAATTTTTTTAAGTGCAGTCTGTTTTCGTGCTCGTTGTGCGCCAAGCACATTCTCTCGCCATATTTCCATGACTGAGCCTGTCTTAAGTTTACTTCGGACAATAGCAGAGGCAGGAACACCGACTCCGTGCCCAGTGTTATACATCGAAGCAGCTAAACGTTCATTAGGGAGCCTTCATGTGCGCGCCTCCGTGCCTCAGACGGAGGCGATGCGCGCACGTGAAGGCTCCCTAACGTTCGTCCGTATAGCTCACCATCTGGCGTCCGAGTTTTGAACCTATTTATTCCACCGAAAGGCGATGTTGAAACTTCAAAAGTTCACCAATCGGTGCATGCAGTCGGGAGTCGCGTCACGCGCTGACAGCCGCGTCAGCCGAAACCATTGTGCAGTTCCAAGAACCGCGTGGCCGATTTTTCGAGACAAGTGCTGCGCACTCGCGCATTCCGCGTCAGCTCCCTCGAGCAGTGAATAAAATCTGGCAGCTAGGGCGCAGCTGCTGGCGTGGCAAACCGAGGCTAGCGCCACTCTACGCTACGGAGGAAACACACAATTAAAATCTTGTTTGGCGTTTTAACGCGAAATCGTTAAAGGTGTACTGAAATGAATTTCAAATATTTTTGCTCTAAATAAAAACGTTGATGTGGAGAACCCTAAAAAGAGTAATGTAGAGCCTGGGAACGCATCGAATATATTTTAATACCGCTACCTTAGAAAAACTTTGGTTTCGATATCGATAGGGCGGCTTCTCACTGACGTGTCATGCTAGTGTGACGTCACGGGGTGACAGCCACTCGCGACGTACTAGCGGCAGATCTGTCATCTGTTCGTGCTGCGCGTAAACAACGATGAGAGAACTGTCGTCCACTGAACCCGACAGTGATTTTTGCGATTTTCGCTGCATGCAAGATGCAGAATTCGCAAACTCAGTGGTACTGTCTCGACACGTCGGTTGTATGTCCAATGCGGTGGTGCTGGCTTGCCAATGCTCAGCGACGAAAACTTTAAAATCAAAGTAAAGTATGTTATACCTCTTTTCTGACTCCATCGTGTGGAGAGAGTTAACACTGCGTACCAAAGAAACGTAAAATGTCCCTCTTTCGATGTCTCAAGATCGTGTCAGTTTTTAACGAGCTCGTTTCGCAGAAATTTCGGTGTCGGCATCGGCGTAGTTGTTTGTGAGCGAAAAATCTGCGTTTTCTATCGGCGAGAAATTGAGAACGATTCAAATAAAATAAATAACAAGAAACCTACGATCCGAGTGAGAATGGAACACAGGCGCCTACCGCGTGGTAAGCAGGTGTTCTACCACGGAGCTACGCCAGTGCCCAAAATTGCTTCGTAAAAAAATAATATATATATATATATATATATTGCCACGTCGACTGTAGCCTTCGTCGACGTCACGACCACGTGACACTATATATATATATATATATATATATATAGTAAAAAGCCTGGGAATTCTATGTAGTGGGAGGAGTCGCCTTCACTCGTGTAATATTGCGTGGCAGAATCGTAGAATCGCACCAGACGTCAAAAGCATGTGATTTGCGCAACGTGTGGGTGGTTTAAAGCTGCCCACCCATGACAAAGTGACCTTCTATGCTGATGTCAACTGTAGTTAGACGTTCCCGAGACTGGTGGACTTTATTCCTCGTGATTTTTCAGTGATAAGGGTGTTTAGGCGATTGGAAACCCCCCGCCATGGGTATGGCTGATTCGCGAAAACGCCTTTTTTCCCTAAAGTGTAAGGGTGTTAGTTACACTCACGGTAAATTCCCCTTAAAGGTGTGAACCACTTTACTGTGTAATGATAATAAACAAAAAGGAGAATACCTCTTACACTGTGATATTACAGAATAATGAACCATTGGGACAGACGGAACGCTGCCAGCCAGGATAGACCAACCTGTCCCATCTCTTCAATAACGATGCCTAACCGAATGCAGCATATCTCAGAATTCCCATGCACACAACTTCCAGCGCCACTTATCTTTCGCGCTAATTGTAAGAAACTACATGGTTCCAGCGATTCGTATCGGTCAATGATTCGCGTTATACTGTTCACTCGAGTAAATCACGTGCACGCTGTATATTGTTTAGCAAATTATAGATAACTAATATTTAGAGTTATTGACATAAGGCTCCTGCGTCATAAACTGGTATTTAGGCCCATCGCGGCAGTTCGTTTCTCGCTCCATCAAAGCATGCTCTGCCTTCGGGCATTGTTGTGATCGGGACGAGATTGATCGATAGAGTCGTGGTTGACGCGATAACGCCGTCCAAACGGTTGTCTCTGACGTCATTTGTGGGCTCCGAATTTCTCTTCGCGACTGAAATGGACACGCTGAAATCACAGGAACGCTTCGACAATAGCGGGCTTCACTAATAATAATAATATCTGGGGTTTTAAGTCCCAAAACTACGATATGATTATGAGAGACGCCGTAGTGGAGGGCTCCGGAAATTTCAACCATCTGGTGTTCTTTAAACATGCACTGGCATTGCACAGTACACGGGCCTCTACCATTTCGCCTCCATCGAACCCGCGACCTTCGGTTCAGCAGCCGAGCACCGTAACCACTGCTCCACCGCGGCCCGCGGACAGCGGGCTTCACTTTCGCGCCAACGTAGCTTCGTTCGTTCCTCACCTTTGATCCGCGTTCGCCTTAAAATCTATTCGCACAGGCTCTCCTGCTGAGATCGATCGAAGTCGGTGGCTCGATTCCCGGTCGTGGCTTGTTCATTCTGACGGAGCCATTGTATAAAGGGTCCACCAGCTAACTTTAGCCAGAGTTTTAAAAACATGACGACGCATTATGTGACAACGCGACCGAACTGAAGTTGATGACTGTTGCACGCGGTGCGTCTCACTTTATTTTGTGTTCTGCTTAACTACTTAATTAGGCAAGATTAGTTAACTAACTTTTGCAGCAACGAAGCTGGGCTTAAAGCTCCAATTAGATGCTGTAGATCGGTTTGCAGAACGTCAGATTAGACAATTGCTAACTTTCTATCTATAAAGTATTCGTGTTTGTTTTCCGCTTGCTGCATACGCCCGCGAATTACAAAAAAAGAAAAAAAAGTACCACCTTACATAGCCGCTTCCACGCCGGGATTTCAGCGTGTTTTCTCACTTACCAGGCGTCCGCTTGCTGCAGTAGTGGTAATTATGGTATCGCGAGGAAGTAATAAACGAATGCGAAAAATATACTCAAGCAATACTCGCCGTTGGGCTTGTTGGTGCATATCTGGAATCAATAGTCAGCTTCGCGCCAAAAACACGACCACAAAGAAACACGAAGGAACACATAGATAAGAGAGGTCCTGTCTATGTATTCCTTCGTGTTTCTCTGTGGTCGTGTTCTTGGTGTGAAGGTGACTGTTGATTGCAGAATAAAAGAATAAGAGTTCATCTATTTGCTGTCCTCTTAATGAGCTTTTAATCACACAGGGTTGTAGTCTCCGTTACGTACGATCAGCGGAGTCTCGTTATAAACCAAACAAAAAGGAGACAAACGAAAAGCGCCGCGAGAGACAACACTATAAGAGCGAGGCTCCCTCACCAGATTCCACTCACGTCAACGACATAGACGGTGGCTGCGCACTTTTGTGCTTACCGATGTATATGCAAGGATCACGACATTCGGTGATATGCACATACTCAACGTAGCAAGAGTTGCAAAACTTTTCGTACGCTGCGAAACGATCGAAATACTAGAAGGTGACGCGAAATCTGGATGACGTTGCAGCCACGTACTGCGTCATCGGTATCACAATCGCGCCACGCCGAAAAAAAAAAAGAAAGAAACTTGTCAAAAGCAGCCACATTCCCTCTACAGCCGCACCTGATCACTTCGAGCGTCCTTATTGTTGCGATGAGAGTGATGGACACTGAGCAGCACAAGCCTTCCACAGAGATGGGTTCACCTGTCGAAGCGCCGGCTAGCCACTTTTTCCTTGTATGACACGCGAGCGCGCGCACGCACCCACGCACACACACATGCACACACACACCCACGAACACCAGCACACACACACATGCACGCACACATACACATGCACACAAACACCCGCACACACACCCACGCGTGAACAAACACACACACAAACATCTAGTTAACTACGTATAACCTAGTTAACACGATCTAACCATTCTTCTGTATGGGAGGCCATGTTTTCTCTTACATTCCGCATTTGCTAGCATAAATTTTTCGCCCCACCGAACTGGTGGCTCCCACGGAATTGGGAAAGTAAATACGCTTCGGTGTTTTACCTTCAGGACGTTTGCTTCGAAGGAACATTCAAGATTGATTTGTTGTCAAACCGAGAGGTTTGTCCGTTTGGCAGTCTGTGGAACTTTCAGAGCTGGGAAAGGCATCTAAAATGAAACGTCAGTGGTCACGCGATTGCGTAAAAGCCGTGTTTGCCGTCATAGATGCTCTTCACGTTCATTGGCCGCTTGACGTCTTGGTTGGTCTGTAGCGCGAGCGTACCTACACGGGCGCGTTGTTCAGCCGGGAAAATTTTTCAAGTGCGCACCGCGATCCGAAGCGAAAGGTTAGAAGCGTGGCGAGGCCAGTTGCATGAGAAGCTTCGTCAACATAATAGAAATACGTCGCATGACGTTCCTCCTACATATTTTTCAATGTTATGCATTTTTCTCGCTTTTTTGTTATAGTATATATATAGGCGTTTATGTCTCGCAAATTCACGCTTTAATGAACTCGCTATTGGACGACCACGACGACCAGAAACGTGTGTCGTTGGATTACTGTAGCATGCGGTTTAGGTTTTTGGTTGTGGTGAGACTCGCAACTGGATATGGTCTGGAAAAAAACGACAAGTCCTCCCAAATACCCAGAGGGACCGTTTATTATTTGCGTTTTGTGTGCAGTGCTTATTTGTCTCTTTCGCGCTGTCCGCATGAAAACCGCGATCCCCCCCCTCAACTGTACAGCTTAAATCTAGACAGCAGCCACTGCGGCGCTGCTTCTCGCAGACAGGCGAACGAGTTCTTGAGTTTAACACCGGTACTTACTTACGGTACTTAGCGGTACTTACTTTCGGAGCAGAAACCTGGAGGCTTACAAAGAGGGTTCAACTTAAATTGAGGACGACGCAGCGAGCTATGGAGAGCAAAATGATATGAGGTGTAACCTTAAGAGACAGGAAGAAAGCAGAGTGGGTCAGGGAACAAGCGGGTGTTAAGTACATCATAGTTGAAATCAAAGGTCTCTTCGATTTGGCTTGCACTGCCTGCACTAGTTCCGAAAAGTGTCGCAGCGGTGCCAAGCGGTGCAGGGTGCGCGCAGCACCGGTTCAGCAAGTGCAGGTGCAGCCGCGACACTAATGCGCGGCGGCTACCGCCAAAACGAAGACGCAAGTGCAGGCCGTGTTGGCCGACGCGGCGTGTATCGATGGTGTTCTTTACCAAAACACTGCCGCGATAGCTGTCTTCGTAGCTGCCGTATATGAAACTGTTCGACAACGGCGACCCTTACAATAACTCCGAGGAGGTGGTTGTGTTTTGATTGGTCGCCTGCTCGATGTACGTGAATATGCCAATAGTGTTCCCAGGTACGGGAACGTCGTCGGAAGGTTCCATAACTGTGAGTTCATGAGACTGTTCAGACTGTCTAGAACCACGTTTTACTTGCTCAGTGGTAAATTCCACTGGTTTCGGCCTTTTATTAAAGTGCGTGCGAGGCCGTAGAGCTAGAGAAAAATCTCGGGGGTCCTTTGACCGACGATTTAAGACAACTTCACGTAAAATTTCACCTATTCACGAAAGTGTGCTCGCTTTGTGTTCAAAACCTTTTATTGACAGCGCCACTTTTCTTCACGCTATTGTAGAGCACAAATGTGACAGTTGTTTGAAACCATTAAGATACGTACGCAAGCTCTCATGGTGAATACACTTTTAAACTGAGCAGTTTTTCTTGAAGGCTTCCTATCGTACATAGGCTTCACGTTTTCGCAAAGACGAAGTGAGAGCACAGCTCGCGCCTCGAGCCACATATATTTATTATCAACGTTGTTTTTTTTCTACGATTCTTATTGCCGTCAACCACGGTGGATTTTTCTGCTCATGAGCCATGTAAAAAGATTCACCTTAGTAGCTGCCGAAAAGACGCGGCTAAGATTACCCGTTGCACGCACGCCCTGTACAATAACACGCAGTCAACGCAGCGTCGTCTGCTCTAAGCTTGGGAGGAGGAAGGGGCGCACGCCATGCTGCACTTCTGTGCACCTCCTCTCGAGCGAGTGCAGGCCGGCAGAGAACTCGTGCAGAACTGCGCTTGCACCTCGACAAAACGAGGGAGCCAGTGCAGAGCGCGCGCGCGGCACCAGCAAATCGAGGAGGGAAGTGCTGCACCCGTTGAACTGGTTCCGCCGGTGCAGCCAAATCGAAGAGACCTCAAGAAGAAATGGACATGTGCCGGGCAGGTAGCGCGTAGGCGGGATAACCGGTGGTTATTAAGGGTAACTGACTGTATTCCTAAAGAAGGCAAACGCGCGAAGGGGAGACAGAAAGTTAGGTGGACAGATGAGATTAAGAAGTTTGCGGATATAACGTGGCAGCAGAAAGCACAGGACCGAGTTGATAGGCGGAAAATGTGAGACGCCTTTGACTTGCAGTGGTCGTAGTCAGGCTGATGATGATGATCGAGTTGAACAAAGAAAGCACTACTGTCACGGAATGCCACTTTTTCGACCCCTCGTCATGCTTTAACGCGCGCCGCACCCAACCCCGCTGACCGGCGCGCCGGCTTGGACGTGAAAAGAGTTGTTTCGTAGAGCCGCGAAGAGCAGCGGAAGGGAGTGTCGCTGCCGAAGTTGTCTCTTTGTTCAGAACCCTCCCCTAATTAAAAAGGGGCGTCGTAAATATTTTGAGGGCGGACTTTTGCGACAATGAAACGCACATGATTGGACCCATGTTGATGGTCCCTTTTCCTCCCAGGAAGAGAGTGAGGGGACACGAAGGGGATTTAAGCGCAGGAAATCGCCCTGCTAAACAGTCTAGGGGGATTCGCTCTGTGGAACTCAAGCTGAACGGTTGTGTCGACCGCGATCTCCTGGCGCGCCACGTGGCTCTCGTCGATCGGCCGCCGCCGTCCGCGATCCCCGGCCGCCTCGTAGCTCTCGCCGCATCGGTGCCCCGTCCTCGACCTCCATCGACCGTCTCCAAGTCTTTTTCTCCTTATTTCTCCTCTTCCTTCCCTTCTTGTTGGGTGTGCTTGCGCCTTCGCCTTCCTTTCCGCCTTCTTTTTCTTCTTTTACCTATCTTTATTCCCCCCACGTGCCCCTCCTCATAAGGCACTGCGCCGTGCTCCCTATAGGGCTGCAGAAATTAGGTGCCTTATTTCCTTTTCTTCTTCTAACCACTTACACACACAGTCTAGCTGCTTGACAAGCATGGAGTAGAAGTAGGTCAACGAGTATCTCTCCTATAGAAGTTTTTAGTGTGCGCTTTGTATCGGCTGGCCACCTAAACTTAGCCGTTCGCCTAGTTGAGACACGTCTGCAACGTAGGCAACGGGACTTCAATCTCAGGTTAGCTCAACCTGCCTGAGATCTCCTTCAAGCGCTAACTCCCGGAAACATCGGCGTTGCAACTCGGACCCACCGACATTGGAGTCGTGCCAGATATCTTCGGGACTTCTCGCATCCGATCGTCGTGGACGCAACGCTGCCGGTCATCACACGTATGCCTTCACCTGTTTATATCATCGAACTTTCGCGTTTCTTCGGTTTTATTTCATTCCATTGTTAGTTTAGCGTTAATCATTTTGTGTATTTTTGTAAGCTCATTGTTGATTCTATTTGTTCATTGTTAGTTCTTTTGAAGTGTTGTATTTAGTGTGCTCGTGCCGCCATAGCTCGAGTAAAGCTGTTTGTTTTTGTCCAAACGTGTCTCCGATCTCTTCACTGTTTCTACTTGCGTACGGAACGGCCGAACCCGCTGTCATTCCCGTCGCCGACTTCGCGCTGGCGACGCTTGAATACAGCAAAACCGTAACAACTACACACCAAACGCAAAGAATAAGCGGTTCATTCGGGTATTTGGGTCGATTTGTCGTTTTTCCAGACCGTAATCTGCTGCAACGCGTTATTGTTTTTTTTGAAAAAATCGTCACCCGAGCGTCCGGTCTGACGTAACAGGGCTGTCAGATTTCCTGCGCGCCCTGCGCGCTGTTTCGGTATCGCCTAGATCGGGGCCTTGAATTTCGGTGATCATCATCTCAAATTACGTGCGTTTTTTTCCCCCCCCTTTTTAAAGATGTGCATGCCGTGAATTGTCACGCCCTACGAGTCTTCCATATAAACAACGGCCCTAAAGTTGACCATTAAAAAGTTAATTTACAAGTTTTTTGCTAATTGCTTATTTGAATGTAACTTTAGGTGCGGGAAGGCTTTTCCGACTCGGCGTAGTATTAGTTTGCGAAGACGACAGGGGCCTGACCATCATAGAATTTTTATTAAAAACCTATATTGTCTAAAACAAAAAAAAAAACTGAAGCTCGGACCCGCGGAAGTAGCCAGGGAGCAAGACCTCGAGGAGCCCAACGCACGAGGCTGACGTAAAGGCCGCGTCGCGATGAAAGCTCGTCCTCCCTGCGTGGAGGGGGCCTAATCGTCTCTGCAAGAGTTCCAAATGAAGTTATCTCTCTCTCTTTCTCAAGACGTGAAACCCTGAACACGGGCGCTTGTCATCAAAGTAGCATTCGTACACTTTGGTCACCCTTACTAAGCAAACACGCCTATAGTCCGATTCGCCAATCTGCGTCTTGTAAAATATCAGTGACACCGAGTACAAGTGAGCCCGCGTGGCTGAGTACGATTTCTTATAATTACGGTAAATCTGAATCGGAGTGAACCTTATATGCAAAATAGGTGTGTGCGTGTGTCTGTTGAGTGTGTGTGTGTGTGTGTGTGTGTGTGTGTGTGTGTGTGTGTGTGTGTGTGTGTGTGTGTGTGTGTGTGTGTGTGTGTGTGTGTGTGTGTGTGTGTGTGTGTGTGTGTGTGTGTGTGTGTGTGCGTGCGTGCGTGCGTGCGTGCGTGCGTGCGTGCGTGCGTGCGTGCGTGCGTGCGTGCGTGTGTGCCGTTTACTTTGCCGACTTAATTGAGCCCTTGCACTCGCTACTAGCCGTGGTAAAAAAAAAGTGTGGGAACGACTCGATTGTGGCGCTGGCAGCTTTGGCCGACGCTTTAGTGGTTTGCCGCGATCCGCAATCAGTGTTCCATTGTTCCGCTGCTGTTCGCTTCCTGTCGGGCTTATAATATCGCGGCCTCGCACCGTGTGTCATTTTCCCTTCCTCTATTTTCAAGTTCAACAGGGAAGCTAATTAGAGCCATTGTGTCGGAACATTTAACGATAGCGCTATCCATTGCGCGGAATCGAGAAAAAAAAAATCAGGAACTGGATAATAATTATAATACGTATCTATATATTTTCATTCTTAGCTGCCGTCGAGCGTTCGCTGTGCCCTATAAGACCCATTGTCTAAATGCAGACAGCCGTCCGCCGCGGTGGTGTAGCGGTTACGGTGCTCGGCTGCTGACCCGAAGGTCGCGGGTTCCATCCCCGCCGCGCCGGTCGCGTTTCCATGGTGGCGATATGCCAGTGGCCCGTGTACTGTACGATAGCGCACGTTGAAGAACACCAGATGGTTAGGGGTGTGCGAATAGTGAACTTTAGAATCGAAAAGAATACGACTCGAATAGTGATGACGACATTGAATACGAGTACAAATCGAATAGTTTTTCGAATAATAAAAGAACCATTTCCAGAACAGCCCCTAATTTCCTGAGCAGTTTATTTGAAACAAATATTCATTAACTTTAACAAAGAAACAGTGCAATTGCTTTGAACCGGCAAAGAGTGCCGCAATTACGTAAACCGAGATAAGCTGGAATACAGTAGCGATTGGAGCCTTCGACATATTTGGTAACTGTTGATTGAACTACAGCAATCACTTCAGTATTCAAGGTCATAATTTGTCATCACCTTTCAAATTAAACCGAGGCATACAATTGTTTCCCGAATCAACACCATTAAACTCATGATGATGCTAGTGAATGAGACACTTGCTTCAGAAACAGTGCATTTTTAATAAAAGCAAGAACGCCTTCATCTGGTCCACAGTATGGCCTCGATAAACCCGCGAAAGCATGGGTTACATGCGTCTTGGTAATTCAATAATTAAAACAAACAAAATGATCATTCGTTGTTTTTAAGTATTGTTCATTTGGGGTATACCCGTCGGTGCCGACTATTCGGAAAGTATTCGAAATATATTCGGTATTTATGCACTATTCGATTCGAGCACCGAATCGAACAGAACGCTACTCGATTCGTTATTCGAAATTTTCGAATATTCGCACAACCCTACAGATGGTCGAAATTTCCGGAGCCCTCCACTGCGGCGTGCCTCATAATCATATCGTGGTTTTGGGACGTAAAACCCCAGATAATATTAAATGTGGACAGCCGTGATAATTGGTCTCGGTGGCGCAGCGTGCAGTTTTTTTTTTTTTTCTGGTTCTGAGGGGGCGGGTGGGAGGGCCAACCATTTTTTACGCATGCTCGTACGTGCATTTGTATGTGTGCGAGTATATCATCATCATCAGCCTGACTACGCCCACTGCAGAACAAAGACGTCTCCCATGTTCCGCCAATCAACCCGGTCCTGCGCTTTCTGCGAGTATATACACACATACAAAACTGCAAATTTCTAGGGGAGTCGAACGCCCACCATCAGCCCCGCTGCCTACGCCAGTCTGTTATAGCTGAAGAAAGACTGAAAGTTGGGCTAGTTGTTGATACACAATGGGCAAAAACAGCGCGCAGACGGACGGGACGAAGGAAAGGTAACACAAAGCAAGCGCTGACTCTCAACTGAAGCAAAGAATGAAACAAGACTGAAAGTTGGGCTAGTTGTTGATACATAATGGGCAAAAACGGTGAGCAGACGGACGGGACGAAGAAAAAGTAACACAATACAAGCGCTGACAGTTGAGAGTCAGCGCTTGTTTTGTGTTACCTTTTCTTCGTCCCGTCCGTCTGCGCGCTGTTATTGCCCATTCTGTTATAGCTACGTAACACGATACTGAAGAAACAGGACACGGAACGTAGAGAGGCACCAGCAAGGCAACCGTGAGGTGTGCGAGATTTTACGTGAGTGCTGTGCATGTGTGGTTTGGCAGCTGTTGATCAAGTACTGCCCGGCTGATCACCTATCGTTACGCCTTGGCCCTCGACTCCTCCGGGAGTGTAAACGGACCGTTTTCAGTGTGCAAAAAACTCTCGGGGTCCCTAGTGCATTCACCTAAGGCGACTCGAAGGTGAAAGCCATCTTCTTTTTCTTATCAGTCCATGTGTGTAAAGGAGCAGGGAACACGAGCCGTGGAAGGTGCTATACAACGGCATCGCGTGGCGTTACGTCACATAACGTCACGGCAGAATTTGTGACGTCTTGATGACGTCACAAATACTCGCGATCTGTACGTTAGTTACTGTATATTCTACCTTTAGGTACCTTAAGGTAGCATATACAGTAACTCTACTGGACGAGAACAAACAGCGCTGGACACGGGACGGTGAGAGAACGACAGACGAAATCTCACCGCGTCCCGTGTCCAGCGCTGTTTGTTCACGTCTTAATCATGTATACCAACCAGCCCAATTAGGCGCACTCCTGCAGTTCACTTGCGAACTGTTGTGACGTCATGATGACGTATATCGTGCCGTCATCACGTGATGATGACTTTTTTAGATGCGAAGCAGCTCTTTGACTAGCCTGCGTAACGCTGTCCCTCCGTGCGTCCGTACGAACGCGCCGCAACGCGCTCCCCTCGCCGCAGGTGTTGGAGCGGTGCCAAGTAGGTCACGCCGCAGCTGCGCGTTGACGTCACGCTCCCCTCGCAGTGCGCGCTGACGTCGCTCTCTCCCTCGCCTGCCGCGCGCTCGCCGCAGCGCCCGCAGCTGCCGCCTGACGCGCAACGACAAGACCTACGCCAGCCATCGCTTCAAACGAATCTTCCAGCGCTCACCGCAGCACCCGCGTTAGCGCCGTTCAACCCATGACGCCACCCGTGCGCAACGCTGCTGCTTCGCATCCCATCAGGGTTCCCTTTCGGAAGATGGTGTAAATTTTTTGCATCACTCGTCCCCGACGCCGCGGGACGGTCACCGTCAACGGCCAAATTTCCCGTTTGATGAGGCATCTGAGGCTTCCGCCTTAAAACTTTAGTTGGCGTTGTTGATGTATCTCTACTGGTCCGTGTCCTGTACGACAGTATCATGTTACAGAGCGTTTGTCTAAACGCGGCACGCAATCGCCCTGTACTTACATGCGAAATATAAAAAAAATATTTTTTTTTCGCCTTTCGCTTTTTGTCGGCGCGGGCTACGTGAATAAACTCCGTGTTAAAATATTACTAGAGCTACGGGCAACCGAACTGTAGCCGTGGACTCTCGCCCGCCCCGAGTTCTTAGTTTGGTAATAAATAAAGCTTCTCTCTATCTCTCTCCCTCATACCTTTGCTTATGGAAGGTTACTGCTGCTGCTTCTCCTCTCTGTGCTCTGTTGTCTTGTTTTTGTTTTTTTTACCCTTTCGCTGTCGAGTTTATCGCGGCCCTTTCATGAAGGCGCAACGTGTGGGATGATAGCACAAATCAAACTGGTCGTTTCAATAATAAAAAAAAAAGCTATCTGGTTTAGAAAACTCCGCTCGTGTCAAATAAAATTTTCGGCGGCACCTGTAGCGTTCCTGAAATAGCAACACGAACAAAAAAAACGAACAAGGCACTGACGTCGCACTTTTTTTTTTTTCAGTTTCGTTATGGTTCCGTACCACAGCGTATCTCGTGTTGTCACCCCGTCTTTTCTTTCAAGTGCGGAACACTTTAGGGGCTCGGGCTGTCTTATGCTGTCGTATGCTGGCGTCGCTTGGCGTAACGCAGACAAAACCACGTATAAAAAAATAGAAAAAAGAGGAAGCAAGCGCGAAATAAAAAAAAAGAGAAAGAGAAAAAATAGGAAGCAAATTAGAAAGAGCAAGAAAGAGGAAGAAATAGAGTGAGATGAAGAAATAAATAGAAATAAAAAGAGAAAAAAGACAGGAAAAAATGCGAAAGGAGAAAGACAGAAAGAGAGGAGAACAGAGAAAGAAAACCGAAGAGAAACAAAGAAGGCTGCCCAGCTCCGCACTTCCTTCAGGCTTGGCACCCCCAGTGCGAAGCTGCTGCCTTATATTTATTTTTTTTCCTTCTCCATCACTGCCTCTCTCATTTCAGCTGTTGGCTCTCCGTCATGTTAGTCTCATAACACCTGCCCCTCCGCTGACAGTCGCTCATGCTCCAGGTGCTCCAAGTAGGCAGGTAAAATATAGCAGCGATCCCCTGTCTACGCATACTGTAGTACAGTAACACTTGCTGTATAGCGTCAGTTTCCATTCGCGCTAAATCAGCTAAGGATAAGCCTGAATTCATTGATTGGCGTTCAGCGGAGTCACTGAAAGGTTTAGCTGGCTGCGCTTGTGCGCTTGCACATTCATCACGATGGAAGCCAACGAACTTGCACGACTGTCAGATTTGCTACCGTGTACGTTTCCGCCAACGTTCTCGTCAAAGAATTTTAAGTGAATGAATGAAACGAGTTCTATTCCTGCTTTCCTCATTTATTATTTTATTTTTAAACTGGTAATAATTATATCTCGGGGATTTACGTCCCAAAACCACGATAAGATTATGAGCCGAGCACCGTAGCCACTGTTCCACCGAGGGTAAGCGTTAGTATATCGGCCCACGTGTGCTTCGTGAATGAACTGATAGCTGCATAGGCGGTCTCGCAAGTGCAACGGTTAAAGAGACGTCGCTCGGACGCCAATACCTGCGCGCGTTTGAGATTTCATCTTGTCGACCTACTTGGCTTCGATCGCTCGCCTGTCGCGTTTCAATATTTTATGCCGTCCATTTCGCTTTCGAGGACACTCTCTGGCCGGAGCCCATGAACTAATTCTTGCCGTTGGAGGCGATGACGTGAGACGTCAAAGGGTAGTGAATTCGATATTACGATTACCTTCATTAAGTGGTCATCAAAGTCGCAGCGACCCAGTTTATCCTTTACATTTTTTAAGGCAAAAGCCTTAGACGCCTCATCGAGCGTGAAGAGTGACCTTCCCACGGCGTCGGTGTCAACACGAGTGATGCAAAAAAAAAAAAGGCATCAACTGACGACGTCACCACATGACGTTATCATGACGTGACATCGTCGTTGGGGAAAGGTGTGCCGATCACGGAGGCAGTCTGAGAAATACATCGAGTGAGAAAAAAAAAGAAAAGATAGCTTTCGCCTTCGAGTCGTCTTAGGCGAATGCACAAAAGACCCTGCGAGTCCTTGTCATGTGGTTCGAACTTGGGCCACTGGGATTAGTACTGCCGTGCAAAAATTGATAGCAGGTGCGTGCTTTTGACTAGCCTGCCTTTTGTAACGTCGACAGCCTTGGACGATCCATACCTGACCAGTTCTCGAAATTGTGGTCGGTGGTACAGCCCGTGATATGGAAGCTACCGCTGATAGGACTGACGAGTAGACAAGTGTGCTTTCACAGCCAGTTCACTTACACGCATTCAAATTTAACATGACTAAGCCGTTGCATTGGTAACACTCGGCGTGTATCCTGGTAATAATGGTAACTTCAGAACTTCCGCTAATTATGATAATGATGTCTGATGATCGTCATCATTTCTGTCTTGGTTGCATTCACCTGTTTGTAGCACCAAGCTACGAATACGAATTTTCATGCTCGGAAAGCTTTCTCTCTCACAAATCCGTACAGATTTCTTCGTATATAGCTTCATGGCTACAAACGGTCGAGTGGACAATTTTTTTCATTTCGCTTCACGAAAGAAGCAACGAAAGAAAGAAAGAAAAAAAAACTGCACGTTTCTGACGTGACGAGGCATTTATGCGTGCGCCGTTCCACGTCTCCCCGCTGTGTCCGCGAAGGTTGAATTGCGTTTACGGTTGCGTCGCGTTCTTGCTCGCCCCCCTTGCGCCGCCCATCTCAGCAGGAGATCGATGTCGGGGCTTTTTTTTTTAATTATTTTTTCCTGGTTGTTTCGCTGCTCGTATCTACATTCGTTTGCGCCGAGAGAAAAGAAGCGAACCCTTGACCTCCGCCGGCCGACGTATGTGTACGCAGCTCGATCATGCGCGTTTGCGCGCCGCGGCGCGTCTTTGTAACGAAACGACGGCACGCCTGCAGCTTCGTCTTGCCTCGCGATTGCGTAAACGAGTCAAGTGCGGCCTCGGTGGCGGCAGCTGTCGCCGTGAGAGACGCGCCATTACGTTGCTTATTCGGCCCGCAGTCCCATGTTGCGTTCTTTTTTTATTTATTTATTTATTTATTTATTTATTTATTTATTTATTTATTTATTTATTTATTTATTTGTGCTTTTTTATTCGCTGCGGTCGCTGGAAGTACGCACGCGCTCCCTGCAAAGTCCAGAGACGTGGCCACTTTTCTGTTGGACAAGGAAGGTGCACCTGTGTCTTTCGACGATTAGCAAAGCTTCAATTCGGGCTAATTGGAACGGCATTGTAACGTAGCGAAATGCACGAACGTAACGGAACGACAGGACAAGACAAGTGGTGCGAAAACTTTCAACTCAGTTGAAAGTTTGTTTCGTTCAGTTGAAAGTTCAGTTTTCGTTCAGTTTCGTTAAATTCAGTTTTCCTTAAGTTGAAAGTTCGCGCACCGCTTGTCCTATACTCTTGCTCCGTTCGTCGTTCGTGCATTTCGCTCAGCGCAACTACGTTACAATCTTTCGACGATACATCAATGGCATTTACCAGCCCACCTTCCGTCGCGCGAGCTTCGGAGCTTATATCGTACGCGTTCCGTGATAGAACTGAACGAAACGTCACGAGAGGACGAGAGGGAGCAAACAGCCAATAGGCGAGCTGAGAGAGTTCAGAAATGTTTTCAACGCATGAAGAAAAATACAGAATTATTATATAGCTGAACATCCATATTGGCGAGGAGAGGGATTTACCCGTTGTGGCGCATACCCGTTTTTATGATGGACCGTGACTACATGATACACCGCTATGATGCTTTCATTGTTGGCACAGTTGTCTGTTGGTTTCATCGGTCGTGTGTCTCGAGACGTATACGGTATCTCGGAGTCCATCGGTGCGTGGCCCCGAAGACGACGACGACGTCTTCTCGGTAGTCGTTCTCATTTCTTCGTCGAAGAACGCGTAGCGGCGGACGTCGCGCGTCCTTGCCGAAGCTTGGTCCCCGCCTCGGTGGCTTTGTCTCTCGGTGATTGTTATTACCTGCGGCGCGTGGCGAAGCGTGCGACGCGTCGCCCACGCGTGCATTAATGGCGCGAGGAAGACGACCCGCGGTGTTTCGTCAAAACGTATATTCCACGTGTCCACGTCGGCAAGTTATAATGCGTTGGCATTAGGAAGGCTAGATTGAAATAAAAAGAATGCGTACGACATCCTTTGAATGCGAGAGAGGGAGAGAGGCGGAGGCGGTGCTCTTTATTGAAGAACAAAGAATTCTGCCGGCGCGTATTTATAAAGTTGTCGACGTTCTACTCTGTATATGGGGAATATTAATGAGAACAGACAATAATTCCAAGGAAAGTATAGGGGATGTTATTTCAAGTAATTATGATAGAAATGTGAAGGTCAAGTGGACGAAAAGATAAGTTGCCGCCGGCGAGAACCGAACCTGCAACCTTCGAATTTCAGGGTTACAGGTTCGATCCCTACCGCGGCGGCAATTTTTATGGGGGAAGATTTTCTGTAGATCATGGCGTATAATTTCCATTTCTGTATATTAGCATTATTATGCGACAGTTTCTCATATGCGTATTTCTAGATGGGACATGTATACTAGCCATTCGTTGCGGGGCCGTGCAGATCGTGCGCATGCAAGCTTATTTGCATTGGATTCTGCTTTCGGATTCCATCTTAATGGGTATAGAGTCGCAGAGGGTTGGATTTCCGCACAGATGCGGTGCTGCGAAAGAATTCGCGAGGAACATCTGTGACGTTAGCGTGCAGGAGGCGGTTGTAGAGGGAATCACCTGCAGTGTGCCTGCAGCGCGCGTTGGTTTGTACGTCACGAATAGTTAATGCGTCCGCAAAGGACATTTACCCGCGTCTTGAACGAGAGCTGTATTAGAGACGCGTTAAATGTCAAGCGTTGCGACTCGTGGCTCGCACGCCCACGCTCGCAATTCCACACCTGCTCCGCGAAATCAACAGCGCTTTAGCGTTGAGAATGCGATGGGAGCCGTCGCGACGCTCCGCGTCCACTGATTTTGCACGGTGCGTGGCATGTACACATATTTCTCTCTCTCTCTCTCTCGTTTAATTATTTTCTCTTTTCCTCGTAAAATTGTTTACTCGCTAGCATAGGTCGGCAAAAAAAAAAAAAAAAATTGGAACTCGCTCAGACTCACTCAAGAAATATATTTTGCTCTGAGTGCTCACTCGGACTCACCGAAATTTTCCTCAACCGTACTCACTCGGACTCAGAGTCACTAATTTTGTTCTCAACCACACCAACATATCACTCAGACGGACTCACTCCGACTTACGTCTTCACCCGAGTCTGAGTGAGCCAGAGTGAGTCGACTCATGAGTGCATTAGCGAAAATTGATCTTTTTCGTTCATGATGTCAATGCTCTTTAACGCCCAATGTCTCACATAATCGGCGCTCTACGATATGCCTTTTGATCTCGTACCTTCAAATACGAGTTATCAGTGGTTTCAATCCAGTAAGAACATCTTTTTTAAAATGAAATATGCGACTCACACAGGATATTTTTATCAAGAACTTCCCGTGAAAGAATTCGCTGGGGGAGGTCAGTGCACCCCACCCCTTAACTCACGCCTCTGATCAATAAATATTGAGGTGGCGCATGAACACTAGTACGTTCAGATACGTGTGAATAGATTTGAGTATTAACGTTAGCCGATATAAGGCTGATGGTAATGCTGAAGATGAGTAGATAGGAGCATATGTCGGCAATAAAATGTGGAGTTCACTCAGACTCACTCAAAAAATATATTTTGCTTTAGCGCTCACTCGGGCTCAGACTCACTAGATATTTTCCTCAACCGGACTCACTCGGACTCCAACTCGCAAAATTGTCATTCACCCGGACTCGCTCAGACTCGGACTCACGACCTGAGCGAGTTGATTATTGAGTGAGTTAGCCGACCTATGCTCGCTATTTTCGTTCGTGTTAGCAATCAGCTAAGACCAGCAATCAGTCGTCGGTAAATGTTTGGGGATCCCCTGCGTTGAAGCGTGCGCTTTCTGTAGCACGTGTGGGTGTAGACCAAGATATTCAGATTGTAGCATTGTCGCCAAGTGCAGAGATCGCACCACACGCGAAATCATCGAGGCAGGCAAGATTTTTTCTTTAAAAGATGATTGTGGAAGTACCCCCCCTCAGTCGCTCTCACTGATAAAGAAATAATGTATCTAGGTTTGTCCACGTGATGAATTCTTGTGGCATGTTTGTGTTCCGCGCATGGCTGATGTAACAGTGTGTAACTGTATAAAAGAGAAGGCTTTCCAAAGAAATAAACTGCTGGAAGTTCAACGCGCTGTGTCCTCTCCTCTGTCCCCTCCTGTCGGTTGCGCTGATTTGAATTCATAATCATGTTGTACCAGCACGCCCAATCCTACAGTCTTTGTAAAGCGTTGTCGCTCTCAGTGTGTGCCATTGCGTGATTCCCATAGAAGAAATACAAATATAAAATCTAAATTCTGTACTTTTTTTTTACCGTTTCTTTTCCGATACGATGACGTTTTCCCGACGTTTTTCATACTAGTGCGTTCAAATGCATCTCTGTATTCAAAGCCTTCGAAAAGAAGAAGCAAAAAAAAAAAAAACATTAACCTGCGACTTTTGTTGGCGCTAGGGCAAGTTGGTAAGCATAAACGGGAAGGACAGAATTGAAATAGATAAACGTGTTTACATCGAGGTGGTCTTTCTTTTTCTTTTTTTTTTATCTTATACTAAGGCGCACAGATGGTGACCTCGCTTGCGTATGCGCAGACTGAACGGAGCGACGGAAGCGCCGCGATTTGTCCGTTGCTATAGTACGTCGCACGTGGTTGGCATACTAGGTCTCCTTAACCGGAAACAATTTGCATATATAGTCTTGTTGCGTCGGAATGCCATTAAGAACGGATTAGCCAGTCACTTTCAACAGTGATCTGCTCTCGGTCGAGTTTTTTCGAGGCCATGTGCTGATTTCCGTGGTTAGTTCCCTCTCTCTCTCTCTCTATCTGTGTGTGTGTGCGTGCGTGTGTATGTGTTCGCGTCTCTCTCTCTGTCTGTGTGTTGTGTGCGCGTTTGTGCGTGCGAGTGTGTTCATACTGCGAACGCACCGCTGGCCCAGCTCCAGAGAGCTCTCTATGCAATCCACGCGCTCGATGCATGTGTTTATCAATAGACTGAACACTCGGCTTTCACGTGGCCCGTACGTCCAACCATCGCCGCTTAGCTGTGCATTCGTACGACCTTTGCGTACGATCTGGTCAGCGTTCCTTGTGGTTGGCGCCGTGCACAGCTGGGATGGGAACGCGAATGAAGCACGAAATGAAGGTGTGAGAGCAGTGCAACCTGCCGAACTTTACACGCGTAATGAAACGCCGGGAAAAAAAAACAAGATTAGCTGGTGCGTACTATATGCATGTGGCAGGGGCGTAGCCAGATATTTTTTTCGGGGGGGGCTCCTCCTTGATGTCTGGAGGGGGCTCCTCCTTGATGTCGAAGGGGGCTCCTCCTTGATGTCGGAGGGGGCTCCTCCTTGAAGTGGCCATTTTTCGCTATGTATGCCATGGCGAAAAAAACAATTTCGGCGGGGGGGGGGGGGGGCACGTGCCCGGTGTGCCACCCCCTGGATAGGCCACTGGCATGTGGATACCCGTACATTTCGCTGTATAAGCCAGGCTGTTTCGGATCTTTCAGAAGAGGGCACAAAGCCTCATTTAAGGGTGCTCCGATGGTGGCACATTTGGCGGGAAACAACGTCTAAACCATGCGCGTCGTCACTTCCTGCAAGATCGTCAGAAGAACAACGCGGCAAACTCACTTGCGCGTGCGTTCATTGGGGCGCGATTATCAGCAACCAAGTTATACCACACGTTTGCATTGCAGCTGTAGAGGAAATTGGTGCTTAGCTCGGCCAATCCCACGTGGTGGGTACAAGCCACTTTCACTGGGGGAAAAAGGAAGCTCACTCAAAAAGACTCGAACTTTCTGCACCTAGCGTGGTAATGCATTGCCTCTTGGATCGGCGGCATTGCAAGCTTGCTGCGTATCACCTGCTTTTGCGATGCCTCCGTGATCGGCCCACTTTTGACGAAGAGACGACGTCGTGTGTGATGTCATCACGTGACGCCACACAAGTGATCTGTGACGTCATGATGATGTCAGATCGTGACATCGTCTAACCAAAACGCTGCTGTCGCACTAAATCAGTTCATAACCGAAAGAAGCGCCGAAGGTTAATTCTTTCTTTTTTTTTTGTGTGTGTGTGTGTGTGTGTGTGTGTGTGTGTGTGTGTGTGTGTGTGTGTGTGTGTGTGTGTGTGTGTGTGTGTGAGAGAGAGAGAGAGAGACCGTGCACACGAGTGACCATGCGCGCGCGGTCACTCGCGTGCTTTGACATGTGAGGTTGGAATGCTCATCATGTGGCCAATTACTCTCCGCAAATGTGTGCCAACTGTATGCACTTTTTTTTTATTATTATTATTCTGAGAGGCACGAGGACATCACGTGTCTGGACCGCGGTGCTTGCCAGCAAACGCTCAAAAAAAAAAAAAAAAAAAAAAAAAAAAAAAACAGCTTTCGAAATCGAGGTGCTGTCGAAATCGTGGCTGGCTCAGAGGCCATATTGTTTTGGCTTTATCGATTCAACATGTTTAGCCAAGAAAAACATCCACTCTAGTTGAACGCGACTCGCCTACCGCGCACGGCCAGTAGCGACGCGAATTTAAATTACTGGTAGAGGCTTTTGGGTAATCCATATTTTTCGACTGTTAGAGTGAATCGATGAATGCATGTGTTCGAAAGATTAATGCTGAGACTATCAAATCGAATTTCAAATGTGCCTCTTCAAGCGCAAGGAATAATAATAATAATAATAATAATAATAATAATAATAATAACCATAGCGGGAAGGTGTCAGGGAATAATTGGTGTATACAACTCAGTCATTGCATTGACACTGAATGAGTACAAGGTTGCTGTTGCAACAGCGGATAGCCAACATCAGCCAACGTTAGCTAGTGCTAATCAGTCGTGGTGGTATGTGAGTAAATGTGTTAGAATTGACGTCGGTAAAAAAATCACCTTCATCGCCATGTACCACACACGCCCCCCAACCCTAGTCTACACGAAAAAAATTTCAATATAAACTTGCATGGTCCCTTGCGCATTCCATGCGGCGACTCGAAGCGGCGACCCATGCGGCGACCCACCCGGTGTGGCTATTCAACCATGCACTTTATGTCGCACAAACGCCGCAAACATGAAATCTTTTTCTTTTTTTTTCTCCCGTCTATGTATCGATTCGAAATTGACCGTTGGCGCCGACGCCGCCAGCGGTCATTTTCGAGTTTGATGAGGCGTCTAATACTTTCGCCTTAATAAACGCATGTCTCCCTGTACCCTGTCGTGATTCTATACGCTGACGAAGACCGGAGCTAAACTTTTGCGCTCCAACGTTACAAGCCAAAAGACTACCCGCCACGGCGGCCTAGTGGTTATGGTGCTCGACTGTTGACCCGCAGGTCGCGGGATCGAATCCCGGCCGCGGCGGCCGCATTTTCGACGGAGGCGAAAATGCTTCAAGCCCGTGTGCTTAGATTTAGGCGCATGTTAAAGAACCCCAGGTGGTTGAAATTTCCGGAGCCCTCCACTACGGCGTCTCATAATCATATCATGGTTTTGGGGCGCTAAACCCCAACTATTATTATCATCATTATTATTATTAATACAAGCCAAACGACGACACAGTAATCAGATGTTGAGGCATACACAGTGTAATATAGCTTGCCGAGAGAAAAGCGTGCAATTTATGACGTCCGCGGTCACTTCTTCCCTCGCCGCTGAAATCTGCTTTGTGCGACCTACTCCTTTACCCTACCGGCATATATAGGTCAGGCCTGCTGGTTGACGCCGTGCTGCCGTAAAAGGACCCTGCAAATACACGTGGCGTTTGTAAGAAGCCGCGTCCGACTTCCCGTCTTCATACCGGCACTTGTACTACCGTGACATTTCTGTAAACGCGCCGCCACATGCGATCAGCGTTAAATAACCTCAGCTTAGTTTAACCGCCACGTCGAACGCGAGCTCGATAAAAATTAAAAAAGAAAGAAACATGTACGCATTATTATTATAGAAAGCGCTCTATATGGCTTGCTAAAGGAACGCTGTGCATAGACCTTCTCGCAGAAGGCTCCCTGGGCGCCGCCATAATACTCTCTGGACTGCCCTAAACAGGCGTGACCCCCCGAAAACGCACTGCCGAGGCTGTGACGTCACTCTTGTACTCGCGTGCGCAGCCCAGCATGGCGGCGTTTTTTCCTGCCTGTGAAAAGGTCTATAGAGCTTTAGTCGTCTGTGAAAAGGTCTGTAGATATTTTCACAAATGGCTCCCTGGGTGCCGCCATAATCCTCTCTGGGCTGCGCTGAACAGGCGTGACCCCCCGAAACATGCACTGCCAAGGCTGTGACGTCAGCCTTTGCACAGCCCTTCCAAAAGAAAGACCTCGCGGTAAAGCTCGGTTAAAGTAGCGCTGTCCGTGACCTTACCACGGTCTGTCATACATCGCAGAGTGCTGCGGCGCCCGCTTTGTTCTTGTGTCACGTTAGCCGACGTACGAAAAAGAAAAGAACAGAAAGGGCGGCTTTTATTTTGTTTTCTTACCGTCAGTGATTTGTGAATGCGCTACGCTGCGTAACCGTACAGTGGGCTGTTACTAGCTTAACCGGTTTCTGTCGCTGTTTCAATGCAGACCCACTTGTACAAGCTTCAGCCCATTCAGTTTCACGGAACTTCTGTACGTGCAGCGATGTCCGCAGTTAGGGTGAATACACGAGCGCGTGGCAGATGTAGTCACTGGGAAATAGACTTTCAAGGCGAAAGCCTTAGAAAAGCCTCATCAAACGTGGTGAAAATTGACGTCGGCGGCGTCAGCACGAGTGATGCAAAAAAATCACCATCACGTGACGTCAAAAGCGGTTTGAATCCCTACACTTGGTCCCCGTCCGGAAAATTAAATCCGTAAGTCCGTAATTATTATGGTCAATATTAGAAATCCATAAGCTCCAAAATAGACCTCAATTTATCCCCTTCAGTTGTTGCGTTTTTCGTGGCTTGTTTATAATTGGCCGTAGTGGCTTTCTTTTTGTTTTATTATTTACCTCAAGAAGTTGGTGTGAATGATCGTCTTTAACATTTGAGTTGTCGTTCAGAAACTGCGGGGCATGGTGTGTCAACGTCAACGATTCGTAGAAGCTAGCAGTAAATTAAAGCAATTCATTCTGCATTACGGCCGGGAAAAACAGCGATATGCTGTTTGATATGACAGAATTATTTTCGTTCGATTTGTTTTTTTTTTTTCGCTACGGTTATTTACGGAGCATTTCTTTGAAATGCGAGCGACCTGCCATCTTACCCTCCTTTCTTAAAATATTATTACTGAAACAGGACAAATAAAACAAACAGAGGTTCGTGGTATACCTTGCATTAAGTTTTTTTTTTCTGTTTAGTCAGAGCGCGCGCGTGTTTGTTTTATGACCAGATATAGTTAAATCTCTCGTAGAATGCACCACGTGATCGAAAGCTAACTAAATGGCAGTACTTGTTGAAAACAACAGTTGTGTACAGCAAGCTGTACACCACAACTATAATACGACACATTCTATCGGAAGTAAACTGGAGTCTTCAGAGCTGTTTCTGGGTTCACATAAAAAAGCGACATTTTCGGGGCAGACATTTGGGAAAGACAACACTAGTGAACTAAAGTACGACATAAAACAATCACGTAAAATCATAATCGAGACGGAATATAAGCAGAGGGATTAGTTAGCTTAGAAATAAAATCTTAGTAGGAAGCCGCTATGAACATTAGGCGATGAGCGAGATACTGGACGCATTACACCAGCCCCAGGCCGCATTACACCAGGCCCTGGACGCATTACACTAGCAGTGACTAATGTTCGTCAACTGTTGCTTAGGCTACCTTGCGCTAGTGTTACCTTTGCATGGTATGAACAGCGCTAGTTCCCCTTAGGAGAATTCGCTACGTTTTTAATGGCAGTCATTTTAGGGCCCCCCTCCACACACATTCTGCAAAGGGTTATGACGTCCGATGTCTGACCGAAATATGCAGCAAGAAAAGCGAACGAAGGAAACGAACAAAATATGAGAAATAAAGAAAATAAAAAACACGAAAGCACACATAAATGTAAAAAATTATAAACGCGACGTGGCGGACAATACTAATAAAATACTAAAAAATGAATGATTAGATCTCAAGCCAAATCACTGAGTTGTCTCGCTCTTTCATATATATATATATATATATATATATATATATATATATATATATATATATATATATATATATATATATATATATATATATATATATATATATATATATATATAGCCTGACCCGGCTGTGTCACATTTTCATGCAATTTTCATTAACCAATTACAAGGCTTCTTTGTCTTCCGTCTCATATTTTGCGCTGTACAATTAAACTCATTATGTATCAAGCAGAACCTGAAAAACCCACAGGGTCCCTCCCTTATGCATTCAGCCCATGGGACTCGACGGCGAAAGGCATCTTTTTCTTATTGATCCTGCCCCGCGACCCTCCGAAAGCTTTGGTTTTGCATTGCCTCCAAAATTGCAGGCACCTTACATGGTTTCGCACTGCCTCCGTGATCAGCCCACTTTTGACCTAGCTAGGATGTCATGTGATGACGGCATCATATGAAGCCACGTCATGACAATTTGTGACGCCACGATGACGTCACACATTTTGACGATCTGTGACGTCATGAAGACGTCATACGGTGATGCGATCACGTGATGATTTTTTTTTATCACTCGTGTGGTCCCCGACGCCGCGGGATGCCGACGGTCAAGTTTCGCGTTCGATTAGGCATCTAAGGCTTTCGCCTTGAAATTCTTGAGCAGCAGTAAATCTCCAAATATAGCACAGCGTGCATGGTCGCACGCGCACCCGTGGTAAGGAAATATATGGAGCCAGAAACGCAATGAAATCAAAAGCGAAAACCCGCAGTGTATGTTGTTCGACAGCGCACGTACCGTCCCGTCCATTCCTTCCTTTCGAGGCCGTCGCATGTATTATGCATACGTCGCCCTTCCGTTTGCTTTCTTTCAGCCTTACTCTTCCTGTCATACATCCGATCGCAGCCGCGTATTTCAACTTCCCGGACATGGATATGCGCAACAGGAGACGCAAGGTGCCCCAAAGGGAGCATTTATAAGATGCACTCTTCATTTCGCAACTCGTACCGCGTTGGGTGCGTTGTGGCTCGCGCTGTATCCCACAGCGTTAGCTTGCCATTTGCAGCAACAACTGAACAGTCGGTTGTGCGTAAGCGTCAACGTACTCGCTACAGTAAATACCAGGCGATACAAGTCAAGGCACGAGACAAGTTTGGTCAAACACTATAGCACTATAGGTTAGTCTAGTGACACCTGATCAATAGCTCAGGGTGCAAATAGACTTTGCGAAAAGGCAAGCAGCCCGGAATTGTGCGACGATAGAAAAAGAAAATAGAGAAAGAAAAAAATGCCCCCCACCTCCCCGAAGGGAATCGTTAGGAAATGCGAATGCGCCGACACCGACTTCTGCCATCGCCTTGAGAGGCGCCCAGCCAGCGAACGGTCGAGAGTGAGGCGCGAGCGGACGGGAGAGTGGGGCGCAGGGAGGAGAGAGAGCGAACGGCGAGAGAAGGAGCGGCGAAGCACTGCACCTACCCTCTCCTACACTCTCTCGCACCACATGCTCCGGTTGCTAGGGGCGAGGATAAGCGCGCGCGCCCGCAGCTGTTGCTATGGGAGAGGGAGTGAGAGCGGAGAGATAACACCTGCCGGCACGCGGACACCTCCTCAACCTATCCTCCTCCCCGCGGACAACGCCAGACAACGCCGTCTGACATAGCCCGACTAAGAAATGCATTCGCATTTAAAACAATCGGCCCATATGGCTGGGAGGCAGCTAAAGAAATGCTGCACGCATTTACGCTTCTCCCCTACGCCTAAGTGCATGCGCAGTCTCGCGGCCCGTAGCGTCTTGCATACGCGAGGGTGCTCACCCGCTAAACTAAAGCTGCGTTAATTGCGAGCAACACTATACGTGATCGATGCACTTCTGCACAGGTATACACTTTTGGACGAAGAGGCTGGTGCAGCAAGTGCATACACGCTTGTCGGAAGTCTCTGCAAATATTCTCAGCGGAACTGAAACGCGATGCCAAGGAAGGAATCAATTAACGCCTCTGCGGTTTTTTCTTTTTTTTTTCTTTTTAATGTGGAGCAGTTTAAGGGACCGCCCTGCTGCCGTCTCATGTCTCGCGTTTGTTTCACGCAGTCGCGTGACTCGCGTTGGCGTCAAGCAGGTGTTACGTTTGAAACAAGCCGGGCAGGGCGTCTGGAACGCTGGCGCGCGCTTGCCCGTGAACGCCAGCGTCGCCGAAGGGCTAATTCGTCCCTCCGAGCCAGCGAAAGAAAGAAAGAAAGAAAGATAAAGGACGAACTATGCAGGCTTATCGGTACGACTTTCACGATGCGCCAGGGTACTTCGATTTGCTGCCGTGTCTGCGTTGCTCGAGTTGCACGGACAGCTTGAACTGGGTGAGGAGGAACGAAGGAGTTGGGAGCACCTGTGCTGCGTGCTGCGAAGCGGTTGGCCGTGCTATACCAGAACGATGATCTCTCACCTCCTGCGCCGCGCGGTCAAGGCGTCCTCCCATCCGCTCGAGCGTGCAGCATTCGCTCCTCCCCCTTTTCTTGAAACACGCGCCGTTCTCTGTCGCTGAACTCCTCCTATCGCGCGTATTCGTTTACTGCACCAATTTCACTGTGCTCGCTCTTTTTCAATCGTCCACACGCCTTGACCGGCTTCGCGCTCGCTAGTAAACTTTGACCACTTCTCAGTGTTCTTGCCGACCGAATTTACAAGCTACGAAGGGCGAACCTCTGCTACGATCTAATCGGTTACGTTTCAGCCAGAAATGCCGATGGGGTTGTTTAAAAAAGATGGCTAAACGACTGCACTTCAACATTCAACAGGTCTTGGTCATCTGACTTGAGCAGAAACGGCACGTATGTGGTTGAGCCTGACCACAGGTCACGTATGACGTTTCTGTGTGGTTAGGCTGAGCCACATACGTGACAGGCCTTACGGTTCTGCCCGGTGTTGCGTAAGTGTTTTGTAAAGGGGGGGGGGGGGGGTAACCTACGCAGTGCCGCTTCGCGGTTCTCATTGTTTATCCAGCATCACTCGCGCCAGAACCAGGGCCGGCAGCGGCGTGCCGCTCTACCGGTGACGTCACACGTGACGTTTCTGCTCTTGTCACTTGACCCGGAGCTGTAGACGTGGAAATAGACTCTTCCTAATGTCGCCTAATATTGGGTCTCTGCTGCACCATACACCGTCTTCATTCGATCTCAATCCATACATTCAATGGTCTACCAATTTCTTGGGTCTCTTTCCGGCTTGTCAGGCCTAACGTAACAGTATATTTTACGCCGTAAACGGGCGATTTCGGAATGCAGCTCGAAAGCCAGCCTCGCAGTGACGGGAGTCGTCGCCGCGCTCTTGTCGTCGAAAGAGCGCGGGATGGGAATGCGGTAGCGAGTCGCTTCAGCGGGGCATGGCGCCCGCCTTTTTTGCTTCTCCTGCCTCGCTCGCCCGTCGTCGTGCCTTCCTGCGCAAATGGAGACTACGCTCTTGCTGCCGGGTGGGAGTGTGTGTGTAGCTCGCGCCCACCACATTTTCGCCTCTCTCACTGTCCTGGCGTCGCCCGCGCGGCCGGCAGTAAATAACCCCGTACGGCGACCCCTCCTCCTCTTAATTTCCATTTGGGCCTCCGCTCCTCTTCCTCTCTCGGCTCACCCTCTGTTCTTCGCCCCGTTCCCTGTTCCGTCGCTGGCGCATAAACGCGCAGTAAATAACCCCACGTGACCCCCCCTCCACCGTCTCTTAATTTCCATTCGCACTGTCTCGACATCGCGTCTCTTCGCTGTTCGCTCTATTCGCCCAGTTTCACCCGTCTCTCGGGCCTCTGGCGCTGTGGTGAACCAGCGGACAGTGAATGCACCACCGTCTCGAAATTCTGAGCTGGGCATAGAGGACGGCGGGTGAGCGAAGACTGTGTAGGCCAGAATATAGTACAGCGCTGCGCTCTCCGAAAACAGAAGTGTGTGGAAGGCACGATTGGGCAGAGGAGAAGAACACCGCCAGAAGAGCACTGTGCACGAGGGGGTGCAGCACATTCGCAATGTACCAAAAAGGATTTTGGAACCATGCACGAGCGATATGACCACGAATCTGCAAACGTTCATAAAAGCAAAACGCTAACATCTTCGAAGGACACGCCGCGCTGTGTTTACATGAGTGACGTTGTTAGGGATAACTTCGGTAAGAAAAAAAATAAAAGCTTAGGTCTGTCCTCAATCATATCCCGAGTGAGGGAGTAAGAACTTTATTAAGGCGAAAGCCTTTAATGTCTCATACAACTCGCGGCGTCCGTCCGCCGTCCGTCCGTGCCCTGGAACGGTGCCAGCTGCGGCCTCTCCCCCCTCACTCTCTCAGCAATGACGTGATGGCACAGCGTACACTCTCTCATCAATCACGTGATTGCTGAGAGAGTGCAAAAAAAGAAAAAAAAAGACATGGCACAGGCAGTCGAATGGCCACAGGCTTTCGTCTAACACGCTTTGGAATTTACGAAGGGTCCTTCAATTTTTTAATATGTCCGGCGGTATTGGGCGGTATGGGGCCACAAGCACTCCGTCCTAGGTGACGTATGATTGTGGATGTCCAGAAGGAGGTGCGGGGGGGGGGGGGGGGAATTTCTAATATTTTTCTATGCGGTAGCAATAAGCTACTTAGCTTGATTAGCAGCGCCACCTCTACTGCCAGCCAATTGGGCACGTTACACACTATTCACCAATCTTGCCGGTCCTGTCTCTGTAGTAGAACGCTCTTTTTCTTTCTTTTTTTTTTCCTGGCCGGTCATGTCACAGAAGAGATGCTTCCAGTGTTGAATGCATCCCCCTCCCCCACTTTTGCTGTGGATGCACCCCCATGCAACAAGATCTGTGGACGCCCTTGAATATGATATCAAAATTTAACGCGGAGGACTTTACATAAACAAAACAAAAAATAATAATAATGAGAAACTGAAGAAAATGCCCGCAACGACAATGAAACTGTGTGACCTGCTTAAAGTGCCCCTCACCAGCCTCTGAAAATACAAAAAGAGCGCATTATTCTCTCCTGGCGTTTCTCGTCTTTCCTGGCGCACTCCGTGATGCAAGAACAGTGATTCACGTAACGTCCGTAATGTAAATACTCTCGATTGGTCCATATACGCGAAATTATCAGATGTGAATTGTCTCCTTACACTGCTTTGCCATGCAGCCGCCCACCCGTTCTTACTTGTCTCGCATGACTACCGTGCGCGATCAACTGATTTCCCTTCATTTTGTGCGTTTCTGACAGCGCAAGCGGCGATAACAGCGTATAGCCGACCAGCGCGAAATCTTGATGGGCCCAACGCTTAAATCTGACATTTTATAGACCAGATTATTTTTACTCTCGCACCCACGTTTAGAGCAAGCATACATAATCTTGACCCCAGTTGTCATCTGTCGGCGAGGCCAGCGTAGGGGCTGCGGAATGGTTACGTCACAGCTGATGGCGAGCGAACACTGGCGGCCATCATGCGATAAGAACAGGCTGAATGCTAACGTAGTCGTCCGTTCCACGTAATCAGCAGCCCCCCCAGCAAAGATGGCTGCCTCCGGCAAGCAATGAAAATTCTGGTCTATAGACCCCTTGCATAATTGCAAGTGCGCTTCCCTGTGCTGCATATTTTCCTTCATCATGGCGGCACCTGTCATCCTTTAAGTGGAGAGGAGGCCCTAGTGGAACGTGCCATCGGTTTTCTATCATGCGGGTTTACATCAAGGGAGCCCAGTGAACGTTTTCCGCGCCATAGTGCAAGCAAACTGCTCTTGAACACGCTGTTTGCAGTAAGTGACCAGCCGCCATTGGAAAGGAAAACTGCACTGCAGGAAAGCTAGCTTTACAATTATGAAAAGGGTCTATACATGCTTTTAAGAAATAAATGGCGAGGAGGAGATATCGCCTTTTGGAAGGGTAGCAAAGGCGAGGGGGGAAGCCACTCCCTCGTCTTTGAACGCGGAGTGGTGAGGGGCCCTTGAACGCTAAGTCACTGGATAGGATGCGAGAAAACATGGCCATGCTTGTGGTAGTAGTGGTTTGAGAATAAGAAGGGTAGAGGAGTGAAAGAGAAGGGTAGAGGAGGAAAAGAAAGGCTAGCTCCTCGAGAAGTGAGTACCCAAAACACCACGCGCCAGGACTCCGTACCTTCTCAACCCATTAGAAAAACTGGTGGGTGCCCGGCGGCACCGGGAATCGAACCCAGTACCCATCCACCCCCCCCTCCCCCGGGCCATCCCCCCCCCCCGGGCCATCCCCCCCCCCTAAGCTACACCAGGCCCCCCCCCCCCTCCCTGCTAACAGTTTCGAATTACGATAATATAATATTTTCGATATCACGAAGGTCCTTCATATCACGAAAGCGAGACAAGTCCTTGACCGCTGTTAGAATAGTACTGCGTGGAAACTTCCCGATCTCCGAATGTTACCCCATGGTGGTGGTTGTGGTTAGAAAGAAAAAGGAAAAAGGCACCTAATGTCTGCAGCCCTTAAGGGAGCACGGCGCAGTGCCGGCGCACTCTATTGCCGCCAGCGGCGTGCAGTCGACGACTGGGAGAGCGGGAAAAAGATCGTCGAAGTGAAACGGCGAGGGGATTTGAGGGGTCGCGACCCCGCACGCGGCGGAACCCACGAGGAGGAAGGGGGCACGGACGAAAACGCCGGTGTGTGGGTGTCTAGAGAGGGCACATCAGTTTTGTACGTGCGTTCTCGTCGGCGAGACGGCGCCGCACAATTCGGTGCAGTGCCTGTGTGGGCGCCGTTGTTGTGTTCCCTCTCATGCGCGGAGGAGCTCGAAGAGATTACGAAATGCGGGATGAACTGCTCTGTCCGACTTGCGTCCACTACTTTCGACAGATTCTGTGAAGTCGTTACTGTCGTCAGAGTCGAAAGACAAAAATTTAGTCCATCGATGACACGTGTGGCGTACTACATGTATTAATGAGAACCAACATGCAGTCGAGCAAAAGAAAGTAAAGGGATGTTATTTTTAGTAATTGCGGTATAAATGTGAAGAATTGAAAGTGGGAGGAAAGATAACTTGCCGCCGGCAGGGAGCGAACCTGCAACCTTCGAATAACGCGTCCGATGCTCTGCCAATTGAGCTACGGCGGCGGTTACCCACCCGTACACTCTATCAGGTGTATCTTTGCATTCAAACTTGGGAGTGTTAATCAGCGCCGCTCGCAACCGTGACTGCGGGTGTGAAACACTCTTTCTCTGCCTGCTGGCGACAGCCTGCATGCAGAGAGTGTTCCACACCCGCCGTCAAGTCTCTACCAGCGCACGTCTCCGCCCAAGAGCCAGAAAACTCAGTGTGATTTTTATTTAACTTTTAATACGAAAGTGTTTATGTCGGGGTTCACCAAGACTTCCGTGACGTGTTTCCATCACGGAAATGACGTCGAAAAAATACACACGACTAGATGGCAAAGAAAAATGTCCGTCAACGGGAGTCGACCCCACATCCTCTCGTTGCGCAAGAACAGATGCCGGGCCGGGCATGCTATCCACTGCGCCACGGTCACACACTCTCGAGGCTTTATGAACGGGCCTTTTTTTCGTATTTTAACATTTTTAGTTTATTTTTTCGCGCCTCTATCCTGCGGTCTTTTTCTACCCATTCCCCGTCCCCACGCAGAGTAGCGAGTCAGCGATTTGTGCCGGCTAAGTTCTCGGCCTTTCAATAAGGAGTCCTTTCTCCCATCCCATCTATAGGACAAATGGCATTTAAAGGTGTTATTTTCGTAACAGAACCCATGCCAACCTGGTAGCCAAATCCACGCGCACTAGCTCGGAATTTAGTCCGCCTCCGGTGGTACAGGTCACGATGCTCGGCTGCTGACCCGAAGATCGCGGGTTCGATCCCGGCCGCGGCGGTCGCATTTTGACGGAGGCGAAATGTAGAGGCCCGTATGCTGTGCGATGTCAGTGCACGTTAAAGAACATCAAAATTTCCGGAGCCCTTCATTACGCTGTGCCTCATAATCACATGGCGGTTTTGGCACGTAAAACCGCGGATATTATCATATTACAAGCTTGGAGTTCTTTTCTGGTAATCTTATGACTGGTTCGATGGCCCTATATTGTAGTTCTTTGTGGTTTTGGCGCGTGTAAACTTTCGTTTCTGCTCAATAAACTCAGTCTTCATTATTACCGCAGGATTCTCGGCTTAATCGTGGTCTCACTAAGGCTTATTTGCTGTTTTATACGACCTTAATAGCGTCTAAGGAGCGCTCCGACACGAACAGTCGAATATGGCATCGTCCTCAAAATTTATGCGTGACATTTAATTACGTGGCGGCAAAGAGCCTATCGAAGAACGCAAAAAGGTCGACAGAAAGACCGCATATTTTTTTTTTTTTCAAATGACGCTTCTTACGATACTTTACGGCTTTTTTACACGCTCTCTCCATAAGTCAGTCTTAGCCAGCGGGGAGGGGTTTCAACCTCGCTCCCCGCCGAAAATTTTCATTTTTGCATGTGTATATATACACGCACGAACATACATTAAGTATGGTTGACACTCCCACCCCCTCCCCCCGGGGACAAATTACTGGCTACGCTTTGATGAATTTCCAGCGTTTAGGCGACATAGAAAAAAAAATGCAAACGCAATGAAAAAGCGAGAGTTCATTTTTTTTTCTTTCTTCTGGAAATGCATCAAAGTTCAGTGTCCCAACTAGCCCAGCAAGTTGTTTTAAGTTCTGGCTACGCCACTGTCGTACATGTTACGCTCCTGAACGACTCAGATGGTGAGATCAATACATCGACTGAAGAGAAAAGAACACGGCTCTCGCTTTCGAGTCGTTTCAGGCGAATTCATGTGACCCTGTGAGTTTGTTTGTTTGTTTGTTTTTTTCTGTGTTGAGTCGATGTTTTAGTATAACGCGGTGTTAGTTCGCCATAAAACGCGACGGACACCGAATTTTCTTGGATCGTTTCGCTGCTCATGCGTTCTGCATCAGCGAGCCCTTTGCACAACCGGACCGTAATATAAGGCTATTCGCCTTCCGAGAGGGTATGCCACCTGTGCGTAGGCATCCAACTGTACTGCACGCAATTAAGGCCGAGCGTTTTCTTTTTCGCACTGTGCCGTCTCGCGCGTGCCTCGCGTACGTGGGATTGCGGCGCCTCATCCCGGCGGGGAAACACCGTGGCAAGCAAGCAAGAGAGCGTGCAGTTCATTGGTCCCTGGTGTTCGCGAAAAAAAAAAAAAGAAGAAATAAAGAAAGAGCTTGCCTGCTGTTTCGGCGGGGTGTGTTGTACTCTACCGACGCGAGGTCAGGCCGTAGAACCCAGGGCAGGACGGTGTGTAGCCGGGAAAGAAAAGGCATACAACATTGACGTCATCGAAAAAAAAAAAGACGAATATTAACGATAAATACGTAATTGATGACAGGTGCGCATGATGAGTAACAATTATATACATAGCACCAAAAGAAAAAAAAACTACCACACGAAGACACTGATACGGGAGAGATAAAAAGGCAAAAGATAGGCAAGGATGTTAACCAGGTTGTACTCGGTCTGCTGCCCTACCCGGGGGAGGGTGAAGGGGGGGTGGGGAGGGAAAGAACACAAAAAACCTCCAGAGTGTGTGACCGTGGCGCAGTGGATAGGGTGCCCGGCATCTGTTGTCGCAGAGCGAGGGCTCGTGGGTTCAACTCCCGCATTGACGGAACTTTTTTTTTTCATTTGCCGCCTGATCGTGTAATTTTTTCGACGTCATTTCCGTGACTGAAATACGTCACTCAAAAGTTGGTGGACCCCTGGCGTAAAACACTTTCGTGTTAAAAAGGAAGACGGAAAGAGAGGACAACTAAGCGCATACCAAGAAGGTCTCCAACAGCGAACCGTCACTATGTAAGTGAAAATTGTGTAAAAAGCACATCGCTAAGTGTCATCTTGAATGCGATATCCGTAAAACGTTAGCAGTGTTGAGCGTGGAGATAGCACATGCACGTTGTGCATGCGTTTTCTAAAAGACCATCTACATGTCAACTGGCTGCCAGAAATAAAACAGTCGAAAGTGAGCGCCCGTGCTGTATGTGTCTTTTCCGTGGTCGCGTTTTGGACGCTAGGTCTACTTGTACCAGTTGTTATTTGATATAATCAAAATGGTTAATGCACAGCTTCATGGTGCATTGCCCTTTTTCGCGTTATGCTGAGCATTTGCAAATTTATTCTCGGCATAGCTCGAAGTACACACACACACACGACACCGCCGTTCCCCTCATGCCACGATCTGCATATTAAAGCGATAGTCTTAGATGCCTCATCAAACGCAAAAATTGACCTTCGGCGGCGTCAACACGAGTGATGCAAAAAATCAGCGCGTGATGACGCTATGACGTCATCATGACATCATGTGTCGCGAAAATATATGACGTCGTTATGCGGCACATGATGACATCATCACATGACATCGTCGCCTTGAACTGGCCCACCGATCACGGAGGCAGTGCAGAATCAGGTGAGAGGCAGAAAGCTTGCAACTCCTCCGATCCTGGAGTCAGGTGCAAAACCACGTTAGGTGGTGAAAGCTTTCGATGGGGGGGGGGGGGGTATCAGTACACAGACTGACAATCAAAAGAGGAAGGTGGCTTTTTCCTTTCGGTCATCCTAGGCGAATGCATAAGGGACCCTGGGAGTTTTTATTGAGTGCTGCAAATCTATACCACGCAGTTCAAGCACTCATCTGGCCCGTCTTTTTGGCCTTAACATCCGACCTTAGCCAAACGGTCTTTCGTCTAACGCATCACGTCTGTTGGTGCGCGTCGTCGCAGTCGGGACGTCCCTCGCCGAGCAGAGCGCTGCTTCTCCGCACACGTACACTGCGTACACGCAAAATGTACACGCACCGTCGGCAAACGCATAGGAGAAAGAACAACGCCCTCGACACGTCGAAGGTCCTCCACTCCCGCAACCCCCTCACCACTACCCCTCCTCCTCTTTCACTCCGTTTAGTCCGGCGTCTCGAGCTTCGATTTCGTCGTTGTTAACGTGGCCTCCGCGACTGGTGCCGGCTGCGCGCTACCGGAACTGATCGCGGAGGCCACACTGTGGAAAACTTTAAACTTAAAAGGAAAGCCTGGAAGAGAAACTGTTGAAATAATAATAATAATAATAATAATAATAATAATAATAATTGTTGGGGTTTGACGTCCCAAAACCACGATATGATTATGAGAGACGCCGTAGTGGTGGGCTCCGGAAGGAGGGCTTCCTCTAGTTCTTCGAGCGCCTTGATGATGATATTAAGTGCGGACATTAAGGCCGAACTATATGCAGCGTTTTCCCGGCGTTTTCCCGGCGTTTCGTACGCCGGCGTCACTCGGCGTCGACGCTGCCGGTGACGGTGGCCGAAACGTCCGCTTCTGGACGGTCCAGACATCACCGGCGTCAGCGTCGCCGCCGGAAGCGCTTCGCTGAATGGATAACCAATCAGCGCGCAGCTGGCAGCGACTTCCGCTACGTAACGGCGTCGTCGCTGCTGCCAAAATGGCTGCCACCCGCCTCAGATCTATTAAGTCGTCGCCGTGCTCTGTGTGACCCGCAAGTTCTCAACTGATGCTTGTATTTGTCTTAGCTTGTTCCTTAGAAGCTTCGACAGCAAGCGCTCGGGATTTCTTCGAACAGTTTCCGAGCGCCATCCTCAAGTTCATCGGTAGGCTTAGCAGGCCTGAGTGTATAGGCCGAATACGTGGCCTCAAAAACGTGCGACAACTTCAAGCTCAGAGGCCATATATTACGAGTTCGTGGTTCATCGTATGCTCAATAGGTGGCGTTACAAGTAAAATAAACAAAAATAGCCTTTCGGCGGCATTGTGACTTGTTTCCCTCAGTACAGAACCGCAAGTTAGACATAAAACCTGTAATCAGGAATATTTTTTGTTGGTCCAGTGACGGATACTTCACACAGCTTTGCGAGGTATCAGGTTCATTCCCTTTGGTCGCATGCGTGACGCTGGGCTGGCGCTGGCCTCAGCGCTTTCCATGTGGTTGGTCGCCCTCTCTGGCGGCGTTGATGTCATGACGTCGAGAGACGCAACGTCAGAAAACGCCGGAAAAAACGCTGCATGTGGTTCAGCCTTTACTACTATGGCTATATGGAAACAACACAAACCACGTATAAAAATTGAAAGAGGAAGCAAGCGAGAAACAGAAGGAGAGAGAAAGGAAGGAAAATACAAATAAATAGAAATAAAGAGAATAAAGACAAAAAAGACGCAAAAGGAGAAAAGAAAAAAGAGAGGAGGAAAGAGAAAGAAAACCGAAGAGAAACAAAGAAGGCTGCCCAGCTCCGCACTTCCTTCATGCTTTGCACCACTAGGGCGAAGCTGCCTTAATTTTTTTTTTAGATGGATTCTTACCAACGAGCTCGCATACAAATACTTTTAATCGCGCCGTTAATGTTTTGTGTCCTGATTTCGCGGTGCTCCAACCCGTTGGAGACGGGAACCATTTCGCGCTCGTGTTGCCATATAGCTACGTTATATCCTTGGCGTCCTCTATTCTTCTAAAGCCTGTACCGCTTGCCCGTGCGACCAGTAGCAACGGACGGAGAGGAAGAAGAAACTCGTTCTCGGTTTGCGGCCGCCCCGCCGACGCTGCTGTGTCAGGGACGATTGCTGAAGCAGAAAGAGGAGGGAAGGGTTAAGGAGGGCCAGTTTTGTATGCTGGGTGGCCTCATCTCCCTCTCGCACTGTTTACTCCCCGCTTTAATGCTTAATGATCTTTCCTTTACGCGTTCGTTGTCGACCCCCCCCCCCCTCTCCCTGGATGACCTTAACTTCGTTCCTCCTGATATTATGCTCAGCCACGGGTAAATGCGTGCAGTGTTTGAGGAATCTATTGTCATTCAGGAAAAGCAGGTAGTGGAAATTTTGAGGGCTCGTTTTTCGTTGTTAGACACACTATTAATGAGAACTAAGAGACAATAATGCCAAGGAAAGTATAGGCGATGTTATTAGTAGTAATTGTAATGTAAAATTTACATTACATTTACTGGTACAGTGAAACCTCGGTGATACGAATCTCAGGGGACCACCAAAAATATTCGTATCATCCGAAATTCGTATCACCAGAAAGCACAGAAAATTGGCTTGCGACAAAAGAAAGCTTGCGTGCATTTTCATTTATTGTTTTTCAGGGCCGCAGCAATGTCATGAAGAACTCTGAATGATTGTCAGTTAAGTTTTTAGATGTCGGCAATCACACCAGTACTTGTAAATATACGGCCCGTAAACGCGTGTTTAATTAGTGAATCAGGCGCGTTGTGACCCGCGACAGCAGTAGCCCGTTCCAAATTTTAGTATGCTTGTTCGCATGACAACACGGTACTGCGGTAAAGTAACGGAAGAAGCGTTTTGACGCGATAGATCAAGGCCACAAAATTTGAGAACCACGGTCCCATGTTATGATTTCTTATCGCGGAGGTGTTGGGGGGATGTTTATTGGGAGATTTACGCCGTGCCCGCACTAGTGCGAACTCAACAGTGGCGCATGTTGACGTTATAAGGCCTGACTCCTTCGCCAAGACCGTCCTCGCCTTCTTTCGGTCCTCGTGCACCTCTCATAGGATGTCTGATGCACGAGGAAGGCACGTGTAAACGCAGTACAAAGACAGCAGCCCGCGTCGACGCGTTAGAAAAAAAAAAAAAGCATGGCGCCAATGCCCTCTGTAATCTAAACGCGAAGGCACACGGCAGCACATTAGAGCCTCAAAGATTCACGCACACAATCTCAGTGGCCGTGACGCGTCTCTGAAGGTTTATTCTGACCGTAAGAAAAGTTTCTTACTCCGTCATTCTGACGATTTGGCGGTGCGGCACGCATGCCCCCCGCGCTTGCGTTCCCGCGCTCGCACATGGTTGGCGCGTATTCCGCGACAGCGCGGACGGAACCTCTTCGTACCTGGACGGTACCGTACGTTCGTATCAAACGTCGCCAAGTGAAAATCGGTTCGCAACAACCGTACTCCATTACATTGCAGGCCAATGGGCCTTGGCCGGGACCAAAGAAAAATTCGTATCACCCCGAAATTCGTATGAGCTGTGTTCGTATCACCGAGGTTTCACTGTAATAACATCCCCTATACTTTCCTTGGCATTATTGTCCGTTAGTTCTCAGGAAAAGCAGGTGTAGTATACGGGCAGATAATTAACGTTCTCTTTTTCTTTTCGTGTTTTCTTGTTTGTTTTTCTGTTTTCTTTCCTGCTGTCAGCGCAGGTTGATCCGTGTAGTTTAACGACCCTATAAGCATTGATGACGGTGCAATGGTATTGCGATGTCAAGGCCCGGTGCGGTAAAAGAGCGCCATGTCCAATGCGTCGATAAGCTATCGCGGACCAGTGTGTTACAGTGGATGCGTGTAACACACTGGTACACTATCGATAGCTGTGAAAAAACTATCGAAGCTATCGATAGTCAATTTACCGATAGTTCTGCTTCACTACCATATACGAAGGATATCAGGGGTGAATTGTCTCCTATCTGGCTTTGCCATGCAGTCGCGCACACCCGTTCTGCCTTTTCTCTCGTGAACATCGTGCGTGATCAACTGACTTCATTTCATTTTGTGCGCTTTCGACTTCGCAAGCGGAGATACCAGCGTGTAGCCGAAAAGCACGAAATCCTCATAGGCTCGACGCTTGGTGCTGACATTGTCCACGTGTTTTATGAATAAATAAGTGACGAGGAGGATATAGCGCCTGTGTGAAGGGCAGTGAAGGCGAGGAGGAAACCTCTCTCTCGCGTCTTTGAACTATACAGTGGTTTAGGGTCCCTTTCACGTCAGTAGACCTAAATCTTTACAGCACGGGCCTTCTTTCATTACATGGATGCAAATAGACATGGGGCCGTACCCGCCACGGTGGTCTAGTGGTTATGGTGCTCGACTGCTGACCCGCAGGTCGCGGGATCGAATCCCACCCGCGGCGGCCGCCCTCCACTACGGCGTCTCTCATAATCATACGGTGGTTTTGGGACGTTACATCCCCAACAATTATTATTATTACATGTGGCCGTGAATCGAACCTTGTACATTGTTCTAGGTAGTTGAACGCCGTGGCTGCTGATTCGCTGCACGGGTACGCTGCTCTGAACTGCGTACAGCTAGCGTGCCTTAATTCACAAGCCGCTGCACGGCGGCCCAGCAGAAGAATGGCGTTGCCGCCACCGCCATGTATCGCTCGTAAATTACGCACGTGACACGCGCGGAACGCTGGGATAGTGTCGAATATAAAGCAGCAAATGGAGCACTGTTCTCGCGGGAACGGTCGTTCTTCGTTCGATGTTGCTTTTTTTCCTTCGCGAAGTGCTGCCCTGTCCTTGGTATGCTGCGCTCAGAGGAGCGGTGCGCATAAAAGGGGTCGTCGGGTCTCATTTATTATGCGACGCCCATTAACACGGACAGCCCGCGAGCGCGGTCTCGCTCTGCAGCTGGTCCCGTATATACAACTTGTATACTATCACTACTGCTAGTAAAGGTATAGATCGAGAGATATGCAAACTGGTTAGGCTAGCATACAGCGTGTGGCGGGAAGTCAACGCCCCTGGCTGGTAGCGCAGAAAACTGAAAAATAAAGTATCAGTGTCGGAACAAGCCATTGCCACAGTATATCGTTAAAGGAGTACTGACACGATTTTTGAGACATCGTAAAATGGACGTTTTACGTTTCCTCGGTATGCAGTGTTAGTGTTAACGCTCTCCACAGACCGGAATCAGACAACATGTATACAATATTTTACTTTGGTTTTAAAGTTTTCGTCGCTGAGCATCAGCAAGCCAGACCCACCGCAATGGACATTGTCCCGACGAGTCAACACAGTTCCATTGAGTTTGCAAACCGTGCGTCCTGCATGCAGCCTACATCGCAGAAATCACTGTCGGGGTCACTGAACAATTGGCTTACATTTGTTTACGTGCACCACGAGCAAATGACAGATCTGCCGCCAGTACGTCGCGAGTTATCTCCCCGTGACGTCACACTGCCATGACACGTCACTGAGAAGCCAGTCTTTGGATATCGAAACCGAAAGTTTTTTTTTTCTTTTTTTTTTTTAAGGAAGTGGTATTAAAAAATGTTCGGTGCATTCCCAGGCACCATAGCGGTTCTTAGGGTTCTCGACATGAGTGTCAGTACTGCTTTAAAGGGACGCTAAAGAGAAAAGCGTTTTTTTTTCTCGTATTAATATATTACTCTTTCACGCGATGCCAAAACACCACGCTTACCGCGAGAAGCCGCTTGGTTAGCGGAAAAACGCGCGAAAAAAAAAAATGATGGTTGCGACGCCACCTTGAAGTTCCCACACTAGTCGTCGCCGTGATGTCACAGATTTTTGACATCGTATACTAGGGCCTACATTGTTCACAATCGGTAAAAATGAAGTACATCGTTTTCCGAGAGAGCCAGAGACTTAGCATACCAAGTTTCAAGAAGTTTCGTTGAACCAATGTGGCCAAAATACGAAAAAATACACTTTGAAATTTGTGACGTCACCATTGGCGCTTTCGGAGGAAACTTTAAAAGTGAAACCTTCGAGACTGATCTTCCCATCTATCAATAAACCTATGGTGGCGAAATTAACGACACTATAGTTTTCAGAGAATAACTTTTAAGTCAAAACTAATTTATTATTTCACCTTAGTGTCCCATTAAGTTCTTCCACTGATAGATATATAACCACCAATTTCATTTCATGCAATCGAATTATGAACCTCTCAATTATTGCTGCCGAACTTGCGACCACGCGTGACGTGTCATCATCATCATCTTCTGTCAGCTTGCCCAATCTTACTGCCTGCAGATTACTGAATTTCTATCAATGCAGCTTCTTCTATAATCACCACAACGCTGTCTGCCTTTACGACTTCGGTTCTCTCGCATTGGCACCCATTCTGTAACGCTGACCATAGGCGTGCGCAGGGTTCCCCTTCAGGGGGGGCAGGGGGGGGGGGGCGAAGGTTCATCGCAGCGCCCCCCCCCCCCTCCCTATTAAGTCAATGTATGGGGCAGAATTTGCGCCCGCCTCTCTTAGGTGACTAGGGGGGGGGCGGCCGCCCCTCTGCCCCCCCTCGTGCGCACGCCTATGACGCTGACAGTCCACTACCCACCGTGGTATGCGGATGAGGTGGCGCGCTGATATCAGCTTGAGCACGCGGGTTCGAATCCCGGCCACCGCGGCCGCATTCCGATCGGGACGAATTGCAGCAACAACTCGTACTTTAACTGGTATCCGGAAACGCACTTCATCGACAGCGCGGAAGTGCACTGCGCTATGAGGTGCGCCATTGAGATTTCTAGCTTCGTCATCGCTTGTTCTTTCTTGCTATCCCATAGGAGCATCGTTTGATAGTGAAAGCAAAAAAAAAAAGAAAAAAAAATGAAAAGAAGGCTGTGCGTGAACGTTCTCGCATTGCAGTGAAGCGACCGTGGGAAGCGACGCGTTCAGTGTTCTCGAATGGCTCGAGACTCAAACGTAAACACACTATCTCTCTCTCTCTTTTTCTCTCACTCACTCTCTTACACACACACACACACGCAGACACACACACAGGCGCGCACACACACACGCACGCACGCAAGCAAACAGTCGCTGGGGCTGGATAGGTCTCTGTCTGTCGCTGTAACTGGATGCGTTCTCAGCGAAGCTGGCAGGGGCTGGCGTGCGAGGTCCTTGTCGAGTACTAAAAAAAAAAAAAAAAAAGAAAGCAAGAAAGAAAAAGGAAATGGGATAACCTAAACCTTCGCACGGTATCGCATCATTTAATTTCAGTCACGAGCGGTCATTGTGAAAACAGAAATAAAAAAAGGAAGCTTTGAAAGGGTGTAGTTGGCCAAAAGTGAAACGCGATCGAGACTCGAGGACGGACGGACGGACGGACGAACAGGCGGCCAGGCGGGCGGGCGGGCGGGTTGCTGAATTGCAGTACGGGTTAGCAGTCAGTGCAGCGACCTGAATTTATAAATTGTACGATGTCACTGGCATAGACAAGGGGGGGGACACACCGGGCACGTGCCCCTCTCGAAATTTCTTTCTGCTATGGGATTCAGAGCACAAAATGACATCGACCGCACTTTATTTATTTATTTATTTATTTATTTATTTATTTATTTATTTATTTATTTATTTATTTATTTATTTATTTATTATTTGATGTGACATTGTCACTTCTGTATCTTAACCGAAGCGACAAATTACGGTAATCTTCTGTCGCCATATTTCGACGACGGTTATCACGCAGAAAAAGCGATATCGTCGCGTCTGTATCAATATCGAACGCATTCATGGAAATGAATTCATGATTCGGAAATACGTCATTCATCGTCAGCCTGACTACGCGTACTGCAGGGCAAAGGCCTCTCCCATGTTCCGCCAATCAAAGTGGTCCTCTGCCCCAGGCCGCT